>LR812525.1:7901385-8101385 GCA_903798195.1 Danio kyathit
TATCCATCTGTCCTTCCATCCATCCATCTATCTATCCCCCATCCAATGTAACTTTTCATCTATACCTGTCCGCATATCTGTCTGCCAATCCATCATCTATCTTTATCCATATATCCATGCATCCAGCCATCTGTCTGTCCATCCCTCCATCTATGCCCACCTCTCTATCCATCCATCATCTAGCCATCATTATCCATCCATCCATCCATCCATCATTGTCATTACATCGGTCCATTCATCCATTGATCATTCCATCCACCAAACACTCCATTTATCCACCTATCCATCTGTCATTCCCCTCATTCATCCATCTATTTGTCTATCCATCCATTCATCCGTGAACCCATCTATCTGTCCATCCATCCACACATCTGTCACTCAATCCATCCATCTATTCATCTTTCATTTATTATTCAATCATCCATCCACATGTCCAGTCATCCATGCTTTCACATATCCTTCTATTCACACGTCCATCCATCCATCTATTCATCTTTCATTTATTATTCAATCATCCATCCATCCATTATTCCATCCACACATCCATCCATCTGCTCATCCACCCATCCAACTGTTCATTTATCCACATATCCATTCGACCTTCAATCCACACATCCATCCATCCATTCGTGCATCGAACCATCCACACATCCATCCATTCACACTTCCGTCCATCCATCCACACATCTATTTGTTTGTCCATCCATTGACGCATCCGTCCATTCATCCACACACACATCCATCCATTCATCATTCCTTTAGTCATCCATCCATCATTCCATCAACCATTCATTCATCCATCCATTATTCCACCAATCCCATTCCATTCATATATCTTGCTGTCCATCTATCTGCCTGCCAACACATCCATCTGTCCATCCACCCATCTGCCTGCCCATCCACCCATCTGTCTGTCCATCCATCCACACATCCAGTCATCCCTCAATCCACACATCCATCCATCTATTCATCATTTCATCATTCATCCATCCATCCATCCATTATTCTATCCTCCATCTATTCATCATTCCATCAACCATTCATTCAGCCATCCATCCATTCCATTCAATTTAAACATCTAGCTGTCCATCTGTCTGTCCACACATCCATCTGTCTGTCCAACCATTCACACATCCATCCATTCGTTCTTCCATCCATCCTTTCATCATTCCATCAACCATTCATTCAGCCATCCATCCATTCCATTCAATTTATACATCTAGCTGTCCATCTGTCTGTCCACACATCCATCCGTCCATCCACCCATCTGTCTGTCCAACCATTCACACATCCATCCATTTGTTCTTCCATCCACACATCCGTCCATCCACACATCCATCCATCTTTTCATCATTCCATCAATCATTCATTCATCATTCAATCATCCACCCATTATTCCATCATCCATCCATTCATCATTCCATAAACCATTCATCTATCTATCCATTCATCCATCCCATTCATATATCTAGCTGTCCACACATCCATCTGTCTGTCCATCCACACATCCATCAGTCTGTCCGTTCGTCCATCCACATATCAATTCGTCCCTTAATCCACACATCCATCCGCACATACATCCATCAATTCATCACTCCATCAATCATGCATTCATCATTCAATCATCCATCCATTATTCCATAATCCTTCCATTCTTCATTCCATCAACCATTCATTCATCCATTCATCCCATTCCATTTATATATCTAGCTGTCCATCTATCTATCTGTCTGTTCACACATCCATTCATCCACCCACCCACCCATCTGTCTGTCCATCCATCCACAAAGCCATTCATCATTCCATCAACCATTCATTCATCATTCCATCATTAATCCATTTGTCACTTCATTCCTCCGCCCGTCCAATACATTTTTAAACTGGGCCTTAAACAGCAAATCAAATTCAATAAACCGGGACAGAGCAGTAAAAAAATGAAATTTAATTCTGTCAAAAATGACAATTTTGGGTGTTTCAATTCTCCATGCTTTACTGTTCACAGTTACTAGAAACACACGGTGCTGTAAAGTGATGTAATCTAAGGTGCACCTGTATCACTTCACTCTTTCATTTTCATGCAGCAGGGAAGTTTAGGGAATATACAGCGCTCCGCTCAGGCGATCAGCAGGTGTTATGAAACTAACATATCACACCGCTCACCGAACACACTGATGAAATCACACAGCAGCTGCTTCAGAACTTCTCATTTATTAAAAACAGTCATTTGAGATCATTAGCAGTTAAAGTGATGAAAGTCCAGTTCTGACAGTGACTA
Organism: Danio kyathit; assembly: GCA_903798195.1. Taxonomy (NCBI): domain Eukaryota; kingdom Metazoa; phylum Chordata; class Actinopteri; order Cypriniformes; family Danionidae; genus Danio; species Danio kyathit. The sequence continues at coordinate 7,903,661 of LR812525.1, forward strand.
AAACACCAAAGGAAATTCATGAAAAACACGTTTCCTCACAGCCACAGTTTAAGACAGGCAAAATGTGCTTATAACCAACCAAAGTCCTTCTTTTTAACAACATTACTTATTATTAATAATAATAATAATAATAATGTTGAGTGAGTGGTTGCCAATTCATAATGAGGTTAATATTATTAACATAAAGATAAAGAGCATAAATCTGAACTCTTTTAAAACAAGCTTCATAAAAATTAATGTTTGTACAAATTTTTTTACAAAATACTAATAATAATTGTCTTATTGTAACAGTGGTTTATTATTTTTTATTTGACGTATAACACAATTGTTATTATTTTTACTCTCTTAAAAAATTCTGGGTAGTTGTGTAACCTCAAATATGGACCATATTAGGTTAAATTTTAATTGAAAAATTAATACAAAATGAAACCAACTTTAGGTTACGACAAACCAAGCATTTTAACTGTTTATTATTATTATTATTATTATTATTATTATTAATGACATTTACAACCCAGGTTCATTCTGAATACGTACCCCTATATACATTTCTTAAGAGTGCCAAATACATCCCAGGAGCTACGTTTTTTTTTGCAGTTTTTGTTTACGCAAATCCACCAGACACCGCTGAGTAACTTTTTTTTAAATCTCAAATTTGTCTTGCAAGTGCCAGAGCGCCTACTCTTCTCGCGTAAATCCACCAGAGGGCACTGTCGACTGGCTGACTGACCCACGCTCTTCCTTCCCTAAACTCAACCGATAGTGTTTTCGGAAGCACCAACTGACCAGTGCCCACCCACTTCCCTAAACCCAACCAACAGTGATTTTCAAAAGCAATCCAAAAAAATAAAAGCCCCCGCAGTGCCCTCCTTGATTTTTACCACGTTTTCAGAATTTACCACATTCTCACTCTGTTATTTACTTGTTTATTTCATTTTTTGGCTTTTGTTTTTGACTTACCTGCTTTCTAGAACCATTCTTTGCCTGACTCGAACCCTGTCGTCACGGTCAACTTCTCTCTGCATCTCAAATCTTCCGACGTATGCGGCGAGCTATTGGACAAACTGGTAACAGCAGGAAAGCCGTCCACACAGAGGTAAGTGGTCAGCTGCTAGCACGAAAAGGAACATTGTCATACCTCCTCGTAGTGTTCGTTTTAAAGACGAAACGCAACCAATACGTTCCTCTGGCTACATAATTCGCAATCTCCAGAAATGTATATAGGGGTATGTTTTCAGAATGAGCCTATGTTGGACTCATAGGCACTTTGACTATAATTCAAAATACATTCTTTCTCTTTCCATCATCATCATCATCACATATAAAGAGCATGTACAGTTAAGTTGGACCCCAAAAAAATATCAAAAATAAACCTTCCTCCTCAAGTTAAAGTGCTTTTAGTATTGTTAACAAACATCATTGTTTATTCCAGTGACAAAAGATCAACTATAGGGAAAAAAAAACCTACACGTTTACCCAAAATAGCTCTATGCTGGCACTGTTAGACACGATTATAGACACACAAATCACGTAGATGGATTCCAACGCAGTCTCTCAATGAAACACGCACAAGTTATTCACTCTATTCTGCTCTAGCATCGACTACAGTACAGTGGCTTAAATAATATGATTTAGTTTTCACTCCGTGAAACCCTCCAGTTCATCCGTAATCCTTCTGCAGAAAAATAGACCGATATCCGAGTGTCTATAAAATCAGGATTTGTCCATCAGAGTTGACAGAATAGTTGCTTCTCAGATCTGTGGCACTGCTTTTTCTTGGCCACAAGGTGGTGGTGAATGAATCCATTACTCCCAGTGAGCAGGTCCGTCATATGAGCGCTGTTTTTGTCATGTATAAAGCAGCAGATCTATGTTGAATCATCCTTTTGATTCCACATGGTCTAAATAGTTTAGTAGCTTACAGTATTTCTCTTTTATGCTCTCCTGACTGCGTTCGGAGTGGTAGACTAGCATGCTTTGCCAGTGTGCTACATATTAGTTTAGTATAACATTTTCATTACATCAATCCAGTGAATTAGTAGCTTTAAAATAGGCAGTTTAATTGTAGCTTTGATAACTTGTGGAATATCTGGAAAATGGCTTTATCAGCTGCTTGAGTGTGATGTTAAAACACAGTATGCACTGTAAGAAGCTTTTAATCAAAGATTAAACTGTAGATGATATTATAGTCTTGAAATGTAATATCGAATGCTTTGCTTTACACTTCTGTTCTACACTTGGAAAAACATGCCTTTACACATTGTTTGCGAAATAATACTTGATTACTCTTTAAAATGGAAATATCCAGTGAGTTGTGATAAACACGTTTAGTTTTATGTGAAACCCCAATATTGCATTGGTTTTGACGTTGAGCAAGTGGCTCCAAAAGTTTAATTCCATACTGAAAACATTATAGATAGCAGCAAATCATATGTAAAATAAAACAGATTTGCAGAATCAACTATATCATTTTTAAGATTCTTGTACGATTTTTGAACTTTTGTCAGGATTTTATCTAGGCATGGGCCGGTATAAGATTCTGATGATATGATAACCTTGGATAAAAATATCACAATTTCACGGTATCACGGTATTGTAATTACTGCTCTAAAATATATTCTCTTTAAATGTCTGGGTAAAAAAAACAACACTTTTTTTTCCCCTTTTTAAACACAATATACTTAATTTATAGATTTTAAATGTTTTGGAGCAGTAAACGTGTCAGGCTAAATAATTCAAATTAATCATTGACTTGTTTTTATTAGTTTCAAAAACACAGATTACTTTGCAATTTAAAACATAAAGTAAATATAAAATCGTACATATACCTTAGGAACGGTATTACAGAAAATGTTGGCGGTTTTAAAACCTTCACTTTTACAAACCGCGGTATACCTTGAAAACGGTTATCATCCCATGCCTAATTTTATCATGATTTCAATTGACTAAAATACAAGTGTAATATAGTTTTAAATTCATTCATTTTCTTTTTAGCTTTGTCCCTTTATTAATCTGGGGTCGCCACAGCGGAATGTACCGGCAACTTATCCAGCACATGTTTTACGCAGCGGATACCCTTCCAGCTGCAACCCAACACTGCGAAACACCCATACGCATTCTTTCACACACATACACTATGGCCAATCTAGCTCATTCAATTCCCCATAGTGCAGGTGTTAGGACTGTGGGGGAAACCTGAGCACCCGGAGGAAACCCACGCAAACACTGGGAGAACATGCAAACTCCACACAGAAATGCCAACTGACCCAGCCGAGGCTCGAACCAGCGACTTTCTTGCTGTGAGGTGATACCCACTGCTCTTTAAATGTAGTTTTTCTGCTTTTTTTTCTGTTTTTTTCTTTTTGTTTTTCATTCATTCATTTTCCTTCGGCTTAGTCTCTGATTATCAGGGGTCGACAGAGAGGAATGAACCACCAACTACTCTGGCATATATTTTACGCAGCGGATGCCCTATATCAGGGGCGTCCAAACTCGGTCCTGGAGGGCCGGTGTCCTGCATATTTTAGTTCCAACCCCAATTAAACACACCTGAAGCAGCTAATCAAGCTCTTTCTAGGTGTACTAGAAACTTCCAGACAAAGGAAGTTAAAGTGTTAAAGGAAGTTGGAGCTAAACTCTGCAGGACACCGGCCCTCCAGGACCAAGTTTGGACACCTCTGCCCTATATTATATGATATGTTTTAGTACCTGTATTTTGACTTTTCTTTTACAAAATGTTTTGAAACATCAACGAATATTTAATGCACACTTGCTTTACTCTCTTAAGGCCCAAGGTGTTTTTTTACATGCATTTTGTATTTCTCTTTGCTATTTGGGCTTATTGGAACCTAATTAGAATAAAAATCTAAGTATCATCTTTTGATATGATGTACTTTTAGAGAAAAATGATGTCCATATATGTGGACTCGTGGTCCCAATTTACATAAAACACTTTTTCCTGAATTTTCTTTCATGCATATTTAACATAGATATTTTTCTTAACTTGCTTTGACTATCAGAGAGTAAAAACATTTTTTTTTTCCCGTTTTGGACAGTTAAAAATAGGGTTTGGGACATTTCATATGCTGCAAAACAGTTGCAGGATGACACTGTATGTCTGTAACAAAATATAAAACATTCAAAGTATTTTAAATAGCCACTTAAGAGCTAAAATGTGCTGTCCACGTATGTGGACACTCAAGCCCTAGGAGGATAAAAATACTTTTGTACATTTAATTTAAAGTGGACACCAAAATGGAAAACCTCATCTTTCACCCCAGAGTAGCCATTGAAAAACACTTGAAATTTAGAAAGTCTCTCTGGATTTACTGGATTAATTTAGCTATGGATTTGAGTAAAATGTTAATATTTGTCTTATTCTATAAAGGTCTGATATAATTTCTTGCAGATATCAGATACTTTATTTTTTAAATTTACTTATTATTAATTAGGGGTGTAAACCTACACTGGTCTCACGGTTCGGTTCGGTTCGGTTACGATTATCATGCCATCGATTCGGTTCAATTCGATATCTCTGTGCATCACAGTGCATTGACGATGCTTTCCATACACAGTTTTATATTTTCTTCACAGCACAACAATTGTTGTGTTAAAATGTCTAAATATATTTATATACTATTTGTAAAACAATTTTGTCCTTTAATACAAACAGTCAGATATATAAACTGTACCTTTAAACAACACGAGCATTTATAGACCATTTTGAGGGATGTAAACAAAAACAATGGTCCTAACGTATTTCCTGTTTTACATTTTTAATTTCCATTGCTTCTGAGAATCCGAAAAGGTCCACATATTGATAAATAGTGTTATGACGGCTGATTTAAAATCAAGTTATGATTGAATTGCCTCTTGTTACAGTTAGGAAATAGTTTAACGTCAAGCAGGAAATGTTCATGGGCCAATGACATGACCACATTGAAATGGTCTATAGCAAATAAACAAATATAAATATCCCGCTCGCTTTCTGAGCCTTGTCTACCAAGTTATTTCTTACTCCCCTTTGATTGGTCACGCGCTCAACTGAAAGGGCTGCGATTGGCTCTTACACGCTGGCGCTCTTCACAGATGCACTCATGGGCCACAGTGAGAGAGAGAGAGAGAGAAATGGAGATTACTTTCATTCTCTTAATCGCCGTGTAATAGGGGCTTTTGTGTCAGTGAAACACTGTCCTGCAAACACACACGCAGTGAAATTGTGCACAGTTTCTGAGTTTTTCGTAGTTAGAGCGTTGTAAATACTCACGCTCGCGGCTCGCCTCCCTCGCCATAGTAAGCTACGGCGACATAGCGCATGTGAGATAAATGACGTCAGTACATAATAACCGGTTAAGATTATTACTGAACCGATATCGAATTGTCCGCGTCTGCATCGCGGTGCACCGAAGAACCGATTAATTTTGACACCCCTATTATTAATTGTATTTATTTATTTTTTTTTGGAAAATGATAGGTCAGAACAGTGAATGTTTTTATGTGCTGTGTTTTAAAAATCAAGCTTATTCCACTAAATATTGTATTTTTTAAGTCTTCTGAAGTTCAAATATTGGCATTGTTTTATCTACAAACTAATGTAAACATTTCTTTATTTGTTTCAGTATTTTATGCAAAACAAAAACAGTTAAAAATCAAAAAATTTGGTAATGTCAGCCAAAGTATTGTCATTAGTAGTATTCAGAATAATGTTTTACTCAAAACGCATAACTTTAACTCAAAACTTTAAGCTCTCCATTTTTCAAGTATCTCTGTATTTAAAGTAGTCTATGCATGTTTTTTTTTTTAGTCTTTGCAAAAAAACAAATGTAGGCAGAGGCATATTTTTCCAACCATTTAGCCATATCTGATCATTGGCAAAGAAAAACTGCACAGGTACACACACACACCACATGCTGCAGAAACATCAAGAAAAGTATGCTAGTGCACTAATCCGAACACAGCCGCTCTATCTCTTCCTCTTCTCCATTTCATGCTTGTATGCCAGTGTATTTCAGCGCTAGCCAACTCTGCTGGCACGCTACCTTGTAACACAGGTAAGCTCAGTGGCATCAAAAAAAAAAGTTGGCTAACGCTGAATCGACTCAAGCAATTTATCTCCTTTAGAAGCCCCAAGTTGTTTTTTTCTCTATACATTACTAATGCGCACGCTGAGCTGATCTCGGACACGCCCTCTGTCCCGCCCCCTTTCCTCCCGGTAGCTCTCCTCCAATCGCATCTTCTCAGTATCCACCCCTTTTTCTCCGCTGCCTTGATGCTGTGGTGTTTGTGTATGGGAGGGAGGGGCTTGTTTGAAAAGGGGCGGAGTCTTGGTCTTGGCAACCTTGTCGAAGAAAGCGAAATCTGCGACGTATTTTCCGGAGGGTGAGAGGGAGACGACCGGCGGGAACTCGTAGCCCCACAGGATCTCGTCCGGCAGGTATGATGTGCGCACCTGACAGGTGGCCGAGGTCGGTTCAACTGTAGCGCTCATGATCACCAGCAGCTCAAAGTCAGCCAGCTCTGGATCCGTCCACCCGCCACCTTAGACAGACAAAGAGAGAGAAAAATATGTGGACAATCAGATATGACTTTAATTTCTTACACCCGCTTTATTACACGCCATCTACGTTTTTCTCCCCTCTGCTTCAGATGTGGTATAGAAGAAGGTACATTTTTCCAAGTGTTGTGGGTATGAGTATGACATGGAGTTGATTATCCATTGGATCCAGAGATATGTTTAGTGGGCAATTATGCACATTCTAACCTCCACCATAATCATGCTATTAAGCTTACTGCAATGTTATTGACTATGGACTAGGGTTGCATGGTTTACCGGTACTTTGGTAGTATCGCGATACTATGGCTCCAAAATACTGCCGGTGCCACTGTAGTTTGTAAACGGTAGTATCGTTATTAATGGTCTATCAATAATAGATAATGTTGTATGTGGAAAAGTCACTAAAATGCTCCCACGTTTGTGCAACAATAGACCGTTTTATTCAATAGTCTGGAGCCCATTAAGGTTGCAAAACTTTTATGGTAACCTATTGCACGTTTTCTAACGCTTCAATTCAAACACACATCTGAATCGATTCATATGTGTTCCTGTCAGTATGATTTAGTAGCTACAACCTCGACAATCTCTTTAAAAGAACGACTCACAGAGTAAAATTTTGAATTACTTTGGATTGTTACCTGATAAGAAAAACCCAAAATAGCAACAGGAAACATTGTAACATTTTGACCACCTGATATAGCCTAATTTTGTTGGGTAAATGCTGTTTTTGTAACACTTTATTTGGTATAATTTGTATCTTTATTTTAGTGTATTTTTTGTTGGTCAGTTATCTACAAAATAAATAAAAAGAATGAATAAATTATAGGGGAAGTGACGTGCAAATCATTTTTTAATAATATGCGAGTTATGAATTCAATTCAAGTAGGCCTATTACAACATAGAATATAGTTCGTTCATTTTCTTTTCGGCTTAGTCCCTTTAATAATCTGGGGTCGCCACAGCCGAATGAACTGCCAACTTATCCAGCACATGTTTTATGCAGCGGATGCCCTTCCAGCTGCAACCCATCTCTGGGAAACATCCGTACACACTCACACATACACTATTTAGCTTACCCAATTCACCTATACCACGTGTCTTTGGCCTTTAGGGGAAACCGGAGCACCTGGAGGAAATCCATGCGAAAGCGGCGAGAACATGCAAAAACCAGCGACCTTCTTGCTGTGAGGCGACAGCACTACCTACTGCACCACCGCGTCGCCCATAAAATATAGTATTTCTAACAATTTTCTTTATAATTTGAGTTATGAATTACAGTATCACATTACCATCTGAAGTATCACGATACCAAGTAGTATAGTATCGTAAGATGAATTAATGGTATCGCGACAGCCCTACTATGGACCCTTTCTACAAGACTGTTATGATGCATTTAATTGTCATCATAATCTTAAGTTTTTAATATTTAGATTTTTTTTTAAACATGTACATTTATATGTATTAATAAGTGTGTATTATATCATCTTTGCATCAATTTTAAAAAAATGGATTACCGCTTGTGTGAGTCATTTGCAATGCAGTGTCTATGGGGACAGGACAGTAAATTTGACGTTGTTTTCTGTTCTGGCTGATGTTGTCAGTCTCACACTATTTGTTTCCATTTTCTAAAGTCTTGATAACACCATCGTGGAGGTTTTCTTTGATTTCAATAAATGGGATTGTAAAAAAAATTACTTATACTCTCCCATTCACTGCGCTCTAAGTTTACCAACTATGACGACTTCTGCTGCTGAGAAACCTGGAAATGTGAATAGGGTCTATTGCCTATCTATGTGTGATTCAGAACTGCACTCCACCCAGTGGTCCAACAAAGAATTACAATCCAAAAGAATACAATATCAAAGAGAATTGAATGGATGAACAGATAGGCAAAGAGAATTGGATGGATGGATGAACAGATAGAGAATTAGATGGATGAATAGACGGAGTATTTAATGGATGGATGAACAAATAGACTGAGAATTAGATGGATGGATGAAAAGATAGTCAAAGATAATTGGATGAATGAACAGATAGACTAAGAATTGAATGGATGAACAGATAGTCGGAGTATTGAATGGATGTATGAATAAATAGACTGAGAATAAGATGGGTGGATGAAAAGATAGGCAAAGAGAAATGAATAGATAGATGAACAGATAGTATTGGATGGATGGATGGATGGATGAATAGATAGACTAAGAAAATTGGATGGATGAAAAGATAGACAGAGTATGGAATAAATGAACAGACTAAGAGTTGGGTGGATAGATGAATGAATGAGAAGCTAGACAAAGAGAATTGGATGGATGTACAGATAGACAAAGAGAATTGGATGGATTGATGAACAGACAAAGAGAATTGGATGGATGAACAGATAGATGTAGTATTGAATGCATGGATGTACAAATAGACTGAGAATTAGATGGATGGATGAAAAGATAGGCAAAGAGAAATGGATAGATGAACAGATAGAGTATTGGATAGATGGATGAACAGATAGACTAAGAAAACTGGATGGATGAACAAATAGACTGAGAATTCAATGGATGGATGAACAGATAAACAGATTATTGGATGGATGAAAAGATAGTCAAAGATAATTGGATGGATGAACAAATAGACTAAGAATTGAATGGATGAACAGATAGATGGAGTACTGAATGGATGGATGAACAAATAGACTGAGGTTTGGATGGATAGATAAACAGATAGACAAAGCGAATTTGATGGATGGATGGATGAACAAATAGACTGTGAATTAGATGGGTGGATGAAAAGACAGACAAAGATAATTGGATGGATAGATGAACCGATAGACAAGGTATTAGATGAATGGATGAACAGAAGCAGGGTATTGGATGGATGGATGAACAGATAGTCAAAGATAATTGGATGGATGAACAAATAGACTAAGAATTGGATGGATGGATGAAAATATAGACAAAGATAATAGGATGGATGGATAAACAGACAAAGAATTGGATGGATGGATGAAAAGGTAGATAAAGAGATGTAGATAGATGGATAGAAGTTAAGATAAATGAATAGATGCAAGGGTAGATGGACGGATTAGTGGATGGTTGATGGATATATTAAAGGATTTACAGATCTAATTTTGAGGTTGACTTATCAAAAAATAATTACAGATTAAGACGAGAACTTGTAGCCACAAAATGGCAGTTTAATGTTATCTTCAATTAGCCATGATGACAGACCTTCAAACCAGCACAACAACACTCTCAGCAAATATTCAGTTCAGTTATCATCACAAGGAAGAAAAAAATCCCCCAAAATATCATGATAATGTGTGATAATGTGCCATTTTAACTATAGTTTTAAGGATCTATTTTTGGAGTCTGATCATCCATTTTGATTTACATTATTTGGAAGCCTGGATATTATCACAACATTTTCCCCCACTCACAAAGTCAAATAAATTAAAACACCATAAGGGATGCCATAATCACAGCATGTTCGTTTTGGGTCAGTTATTTCTAGAAAATTAACAAATGAAGAAATCCACAAAATACTCAGCACACACAAAGCCCCGTACAATACAATAACAGCATGTACACACTTTCCATCAAAACATTTAGTTGAACGCATGTCAGACAGTACAAGGCAAAGGACGGAGTTTCACTTTATGCGACTGTATGCAAGTATGAAACTTATACCAGCAGAAATACTAATGCCTTCACTCGTAAACATGCCATTCACCCACTGACACACACACACACACACACACCTGCATCAACATCCCACATTCAGAGCGAGAGACGATCATCTGTGAAAACAGTCTGTCTTTTAACCCAGAGCCAGTTCTGCATTCTGGGAGCAAAAAACATGGGTTTCATAACCCACAAGATCACTTCATCATGCTCACTAAATGTCAGACATTGATGCACCGATATGACCAATGACATGTATTTGGACGCTTAATGTATTTGCATAGAATAATGTTGATTGAAGTATAATTAAGTATTCATTTTAGGTAAAGACAGCACAGGATTATATTTCAGATAACTAAAGCTTTTGTATTGTTATTGCAAACTGATGGCAAACTGAGATTTTCTAATCCATTAATTCGAAGCGTCCTGCGTAATGACTGCATACACACCGACATGTTCTTTGTGAGTGTGTAGAGATGCTCTGGTGTCGTTCACACATGCTGATCATTGCTGGACTCAGTGAAAAGACCCTCAAGGAATGTCGCTGTGTTTACTAGCAGGCATGTTGATCACAGATATGATGTGGACTCTGACTGTGTCTTCAAATCGTTTGAGGAGAAGAGACACATATATAGGCCATTTCTACTATCTACTAAAAAATAGGGACCTAAGAACCAAATTTTATAACAATTGACAGGGGCTGCACCATATATAATTTTATCATCAATATCACAATGTGTGTATCTGCATTACGCCTGTTTCACACCGCAAGCGTAAGCGGAGCGTGAGCAGCGCGTGTCCATGTTAACAGATTAGAGCTTTCATACCGCACACACAGAAGCAGCGCGAGGTGTGAGCGTCGCTGAAGCAGCAGTGCCGCGATAGTTTCGGCGCTGGGTCTATTTTTGCCGCGCTGCTCATGCTCAATTAAAGTGACAGTGCATTGATAATGACCAAAACACATTGAATGACAATAAAAAGTAGCAATTTTACCCAATAAATGCATCAATAATACCCACTGACTTACAGTCAATCAAATGAACTTAAACGAACAACAAATATTTATTTAGCAAACCAAATGTAAAACAAATTTAGTGTCAGTTTAGTGTTGCAGGAGAGGGGAAATAGAGGTGGCCGCTTTATTTTTTTATTTTATTTTATTTATGGGAGTTGTAGTCCATACCGAAGTGTATTGTGGGTAGTGTAGTTCGACACGCATGCTGGATGATGTGAGCTCGCTGTGTGCTGTGCCGTTGAAGCAGAGGAAGAAAGTTTTATTCGGCTTTGTTTTATGTTCAAGTTATTAGCTCCGGGAGCTGTTTGCTCTGTGAACCTGACAACACGAAAATAAGTAACAGAAGGGCATGCATTGATTACTTCTGTCCGTCTCATCCTTTGCACGAGCATAAATTAACGAGCCTTTACTCTGCCGCTGGACATCGCTGAAGCGGAGAAAGTAGCACTAGTTTCATCATGTATAAATATCATTATAACTATATTGTATAAATATTATTATAACTAGGCCCACAACATCCTGACAATCAAAAACAAAATGACATGATGTCACAGGCAATTGTCTTCTGAGTGCACCAGACACTCCTCATAGAGTGTGAGAAGCAGACAGTGCTGTAGGATCTTTATATTTGGTAAAATAAAGACTTGCAGGTTAAGGAAACAGCATAGGAGGAAGTTGCCACGGGCCTTGGTGCAGATGAAAAGTAAAAAAATTTGTATTCATATACAGGGAGTGCAGAATTATTAGGCAAGTTGTATTTTTGAGGATTAATTTTATTATTGAACAACAACCATGTTCTCAAGGAACCCAAAAAACTCATTAATATCAAAGCTGAATATTTTTGGAAGTAGTTTTTAGTTTGTTTTTAGTTTGAGCTATTTTAGGAGGATATCTGTGTGTGCAGGTGACTATTACTGTGCAGAATTATTAGGCAACTTAACAAAAAACAAATATATACCCATTTCAATGATTTATTTTCACCAGTGAAACCAATATAACATCTCAACATTTACAAATATACATTTCTGACATTCAAAAACAAAACAAAAACAAATCAGTGACCAATATAGCTACCTTTCTTTGCAAGGACACTCAAAAGCCTGCCATCCATGGATTCTGTCAGTGTTTTGATCTGTTCACCATCAACATTGCGTGCAGCAGCAACCACAGCCTCCCAGACACTGTTCAGAGAGGTGTACTGTTTTCCCTCCTTGTAAATCTCACATTTGATGATGGACCACAGGTTCTCTATGGGGTTCAGATCAGGTGAACAAGGAGGCCATGTCATTAGTTTTTCTTCTTTTAGACCCTTTCTTGCCAGCCACGCTGTGGAGTACTTGGACGCGTGTGATGGAGCATTGTCCTGCATGAAAATAATTTTTTTCTTGAAGGATGCAGACTTCTTCCTGTACCACTGCTTGAAGGTGTCTTCCAGAAACTGGCAGTAGGACTGGGAGTTGAGCTTGACTCCATCCTCAACCCGAAAAGGCCCCACAAGCTCATCTTTGATGATACCAGCCCAAACCAGTACTCCACCTCCACCTTGCTGGCGTCTGAGTCGGACTGGAGCTCTCTGCCCTTTACCGATCCAGCCACGGGCCCATCAAGACTCACTCTCATTTCATCAGTCCATAAAACCTTAGAAAAATCAGTCTTGAGATATTTCTTGGCCCAGTCGTGACGTTTCAGCTTGTGTGTCTTGTTCAGTGGTGGTCGTTTTTCAGCCTTTCTTACCTTGGCCATGTCTCTGAGTATTGCACACCTTGTGCTTTTGGGCACTCCAGTGATGTTGCAGCTCTGAAATATGGCAAAACAGGTGGCAAGTGGCATCTTGGCAGCTGCACGCTTGACTTTTCTCAGTTCATGGGCAGTTATTTTGTGCCTTGGTTTTTCCACACGCTTCTTGCGACCCTGTTGACTATTTTGAATGAAACGCTTGATTGTTGGATGATCACGCTTCAGAAGCTTGGCAATTTTAAGAGTGCTTCATCCCTCTGCAAGATATCTCACTATTTTTGACTTTTCAGAGCCTGTCAAGTCCTTCTTTTGACCCATTTTGCCAAAGGAAAGGAAGTTGCCTAATAATTATGCACACCTGATATAGGGTGTTGATGTCATTAGACCACACCCCTTCTCATTACAGAGATGCACAACACCTAATATGCTTAATTGGTAGTAGGCTTTCGAGCCTATACAGCTTGGAGTAAGACAGCGTGCATAAAGAGGAGGATGTGGTCAAAATACTCATTTGCCTAATAATTCTGCACTGCCTGTATATAGAGAGAGATAGGTAACTAGATGGAATAGACAGAAATAGATTTATCTGTGCAGCAGCTGCCGAAAAGATGCGCACTGCAGACGCAGCTGGTGTGAAAGGCAAACGCCTGCTTGCTGCTTCTGCTCTCCATACGCGCTGCGCACGCACTGCTTTTGCTTGCGGTGTGAAACAGGCGTTAGTCACATCGCAGGATCTGCAATGTCAAACAGGAAATATAATAACCAGCCAACACATTTGACATTTTCTCAATACTGTTAGATTCCACAGAAAATTCTAAAGCACTATATATTTCATTTATATCTTTCATTCAGTTTTATTCATCTATCTTGTAATTTGTTTATTATATTTATGCAGATACTCCCCTTCAAAATAATCACAATCAATCTTAATCATGAATTCCATCTAAATAGTTAATAAGTCAACTTGTTAAATGACATTGTGAAATGATTTTATATTGCAGACAAACAAAATATTGCAATGTCATTCGTTTCCAATATCGTGCAGCCCTATTTGACTGTTTATATGGACATCAGTAGTCTAGTTATTTGCCTTCATCTAAATAAGATAATAATAAGATTAAGATGTTTACATGAGCTGCTTTTTGAACGTACCTTTCATGCTCCCGTTTTACATGTTATAGTAAATAGTTTGATTAATGTCTTTACCTCACCATTCGACGCTAGTTTCCTCTGGCATTTCACGGGTTGTGTTCGTCATGGCACCAAGCATTTCATTTTTTATTTTGTGACAAGTTCTACTGAGGTTCATTTCTCACACTATGTGTGCAAACAAATAAAGACAGGATAAAAATTCTCAAGCAACAGGCCCCCTCTGCCATTTCGTTCACTGAGTATGTTTACATGGACACCAATAATCCGATTTTAACACAATTAAGACAATACTCTAATTAAAAGTCTACCATGTTAACAGCAATTTTTGATTAATTTAATCCGATTAAGGTCATAATCGAACTAAACAGAAATTTAATAAATTGAGTTTTTTTTTTCTTTTCATTGGGCGTGCGGGATCAAATTCCATTAAAACTGTTCATTCGCGCATGCAATACCTCAGTTTGTCACGCGGGGGCATTAATGAAGTGTTCCTGAATGAAAGTGAAACTGCTGAACTGCATGAAACACCCCAAATGACATAAAATACATGAAACTCTGGAGGAAACTTTACTGACGTTAATCGAATTACAGTTGAAGTCAGAATTATTAGCCCCCCTGAATTATTAGCCCCCGTTTATTTTTTTTCCCCAATTTCTGTTTAACGGTGAGAAGGTTTTTTGGTCGCACTTTACAATAAGGTTCATTAGTTAATGTTAATTAATGCATTTACTAACATGAACAAACAATGAACACTACATTTACTACAGTATTTATTTATGTTAGTAACATTAGTTAATGAAAATACAGTTGTTCATTGTTAGTTCATGTTAACTCACGGTGCATATGTAACTAATGTTAACAAGCATGGACTTGGATGTTAATAATGCATCAGTAAATGTTCAATTATGATTAACAAATGTTGTACACGTGTTGTTCATGATTAGCTCATGTTAGTAAATACATTAACTAATGAACCTTATTGTAAAGTGTTACCGTTTCTTTTAACACATTTCTAAACATAATAGTTTTAATAACTCATTTCTAATAACTTATTTATTTTATCTTTGTCATGATGACAGTAAATAATATTTGACTAGATATTTTTCAAGACATTTCTTTACAGCTTAAAGTGACATTTAAAGGCTTAACTAGGTTAATTAGGTTAACTAGGCAGGTTAGGGTAATTAGGCAAGTTATTGTATAATGATGGTTTGTTTTGTAGACTATCTGAAAAAAATATTGCTAAAAGGGGCTATATATATATATATATATATATATATATATATATATATATATATATATATATATATATATATATATATATATATATATATATATATATGATGGGTCAAAAACACCATTCAGCGTGACAGCCTTTATGATAGACAGTTAACGTTATGTGAACATTGCAGCATGATATGAACCGCGGGTAGCTAACGGTAGTTAACTTATCGAGCTCTTATTGAAAGTTTTAAACTGCTGTTTTGTGTATTATATTATCTTTAACTTGACATGTTTCTTCAGAGCCGCTGGTAGAGTATGCACTTCATTCTATATGAACTGTCTTTCACTCCGACAAATGCAAACATTGGCTCTAAATAGGGTCACGGGTGGTCTTATTCCTCATCGCCACCAACAGTTGAAAGTGAAGGAGTTGAAGGTGGAATTTCTGGGTTTTCCATGTCTTAAACAAACTAAAGTGCTCTCAATGCAGGCAGGCAGCACTATCTTTATTGATCGTCTGATATTTATAATTGTAATGAGTAACTATGCAACACATAAAAAATCTACTGGAGTAAAAGTATTAAGCTCATCGAAAATATGTACTGAAGTAAAAGTAGAAGTAGGAGAAAAAACAATACTCCAGTAGAGTACAGATACAACTTTTTAGTACTTAAGTACAGTAGTGAAGTAGTTCTACTTCGTTACTATACATCTCTGTGTCTGACTCCTGTACCAGAAGGCGTCGCTTCATTCGCCATATTGACCGCTACACTTTCCCTCCATTCAAAACTAAACAAGTGACAAGTCTTGTTCTATTCTATAGGCCATTTCAATGTGGTGATGTCATTGGCCCGTGAACATTTCCTGCTTGTCGTCAAACTATTTAACAACTGTAACAAAAGGCAATTAAATCATAACGTAACGTTAAAACAGCTATCATAACATTATTTATCAATATGTGGACATTTTGAGATTCTCTGAGGCTATGTAAATTAAAAATCTAACACAGGAAATATGTAAGGACCGTTGTTATTATTTACATCCCTCAAAATGGTCTATAGTCTGATTAGAGCTGATAGTCAACAAATTGTGCAATAGGAACCATCAAAATAAAGTGATACCCAACTCCAATTGTAACCACAAGTGAACATGCAGTCTTTACGTAATCCTTTACATCAAATCCTTACGTAAGTCAAGCACACACAAACTCTGTGGTCCATATGGCTTTATTGTGAGTTTTCACTGGTCTCCTGCAGAGGCCCGTGTCTCTCCTCTTCACCCTCTTACACAAACACAATGCCACATTCAGCAAACTGGCACACTGGGTATTTAGTTTTTTCCTATAGATTCACACACACATTGGCACTCATCCGCACTCATGCATGTACATATTTAAGTGGTAACACAGTGACACGCTTCACCACACGTTTTTTAAAACCACTGCCAGTTTCTACTCTATTGAAATGCAAATGTGAGAGCAATCTCAATGGCTATTTGTGTTAGCAGAAAATATTTACGGTCGACATACAAAGCAAGCGGATATGATGAAACGGGAAGAGTTTAATTTGGATAAGGGTAGCATTAGGCGTAAGTGGGGTCTATTAAATATAACCCTATACTCTATAATCCGACCACAGTCAATTACACTGGGGCAATCAGGCGGGATGCACAGAAGCATTGAGACACCAAAGGCGAATACAAGAGGAGATGCGTGTACCTTCAAAATGCATAGGCATGCAAGATGAGGGTTTAATTCGGTGAATATAGTGCAAACACAGGAAGGGTCTGAAAGTTTGGGCCCTCGATGGGGTAGAGACTGGGACCGTAACTGGATCCACGACCTGCGTGTCAGCACCAGGAACTGGGCTGCTTTGTGCCTCTAATGAGACGCTCTGGCACGCTTTCATACACACATTCCAGCCAAAGAGAGGGAATGTATGAAAGAGAGAGGGATGGGGGACTGATAAACGCTACATCTGAAAGAAAGAAGGGGAAAATGAGATGGAGGGAGGAAGGGGACAATTAATGCATCTCATCTGCCAATAATAGAAACCCCCAAAGTTCCTGTAAACAAGCCCCCACCTCCGTTAAAAAGTCGTTATTGAATTTTCTACAATTCACACTAAATCTTTGTTTGAAGCGGACAGAATGTGAAATCCGCTTCTCTCCTTTAACCTCTGAAAATTTAATTGAAACTTTTGCCGTTTCTTTTCCCCTATAAAGCACTTCAGTAAGTCCCGAACGTCAGCCTTGACACCAGAGTTCCTCTGCAATTTTGGCTTGTCTATTTTTGACCACTTTCAGAGGCATTCAAAAACACATTTGAATGGATTGCTTTCATAACATAAACTCTCCATTTTGAACAGCCTCAAAAGATCACCTACCCTCCACCTACTGACCAAACAGGAATCTCACATGTTATGAGAAATCACATTAAAGCCTTGTTTATACTCGACGCGTCCGCTAGTTCACTTGAGTGCGCGCGGAGAATCTGACGTCATCGCGGAGTTTGCGGATGTTCGCTTTGAGTGCGCGCGACATCATTTCGGCTGGCGGTGCGCACGGCATTTTTTGAGACCCAAGCGAACAGTGCGCGCGGCGCCGCATCTGGTTTGAGTTGAAATGAACCACTTTGAAGAGATTTTGTCTGAAACAGGTACACCTGTACACACATCTTTATGATCCGTGATGATAGAGATAACCTGATGAACAATAATTTTTGGCTAGAAATTGCAACAGCAGTGGGAAGGGAGGAAAGTTTTTGTTAAAAAGTTTGGAAAAACCTGAGGGATAAGTCTGTTAAAGCCAAAAGATGCAATGGCAAAAGTGGAAACCCAGCTACACAATTACAGAAATATGTTTTTCCACCATTTATAGGTTTTACACTGATGTATATATTACAATTTTGAATTTAAAACTATTTAATAATTACAAAACTATAATTAAGGATCAAATTATTTCTTTGATA
Organism: Danio kyathit; assembly: GCA_903798195.1. NCBI lineage: Eukaryota > Metazoa > Chordata > Actinopteri > Cypriniformes > Danionidae > Danio > Danio kyathit. The sequence goes on from LR812525.1 coordinate 7,921,981, forward strand.
ACTGGGAAAGAATATCTGAACCTATCAGTTTACAATATACTGATGCCCTGTTTTTCTAGGCTTTATTGGTGATAATGGTCAGGAATGTTTGGACTATCATTGCCTTTTTAGCATGATAAGAGGACAGAAACTAGCCAGACATAATGTGAGAATTGGGGAGCGGGCTAAATAAAAAAAACATCTGTGTTTTTAAGTAAGTGTGCTTTTCTTTGGCTTTTACGATATGACGTAGTTCCGGAAACTTTCTACTTCTCTGTTTATCTGTCTGACTTTACGGTCAGTTACTTTTGACCGCCCCCTGTCGTTTTAAAGAATATCACAACGGCGAACGCAGCAAGTATAAAAGCCTCGTCCGTTTCGCGAGGTGTGCGCGCAGTCAGCGGAGGTGCGCGATGCAGCGACAGGCGAAAGTTAACTCCAGCATAAGGGCGCACTCACACTGTGCTATACAAACCATGCCCAGAACCGTTTCCCGGATCGTTTGAGAAGTGCGAGTGCTCTGAATCGGGCTCAGGCGCGGTTCACTTGGCCGGCCCTGGAGGGTTGGAAGAGGTGTGCAAAGCGCGCTTGAGCCCGAAACTGAAGACGAGACGTGACTTTTAAGGGACTGTTTCATATGCGTTTATTAATCATTCTTACAGTTTAATGAACGCAAACTGTCATAGATTATTAAAGACATAAACTCCTCACTGCACGTCAGCTGCGCCTTCAGCAAACCTCCTAATTCCTGCAGCACGAGGACTTTATGATTATTTATGAGCGTCAAAGGTGGCTGATCTGTTCGGCGAAATATTTGACTGCGCGTCGCTGCATCCCAAACGTCTTAAACTAAATAACCAAGAGTTCTCCACTGTGCTGAGCAAGAGCGCTTCTTAAACTAAACAGCGCATCATCGCTGACTTAAACGTGCTCGGCCTCGAATGCAATGTAAGTGCGGGCCGTCGGGGGAGACGGGAGGGGGGACAAGTGTGCTTCGGCCCGGTTCAAGGCAACTGTACATAGTGCGAGTACGTGAGTACGCTAAAACAGGGTATTCATACTACATATTGTACCTAAACATGCAACTTGTGACTGAAATCACTCTAAAGCCACATAAAAAGTTTCATCTTTAGTTATGAAAGGTTTTGAAAAGTTAGTTAAGAGGGAAATAACGCAAAAAACTCACAGTGTTCTAGATCCCTTTCAGTTTGCGTATAGGCCTAAGAGAGGGGTGGAGGATGCAGTAGGGGCTGCATTTAGTTCTTAAGCATCTTGATAAGCCTAAAACATTGGCCAAGTTACTTTTCATTGACTTTTCGTCTTCATTCAATACCATTCAGCCACATATTTTGGTTGAGAAACTTATTAATGAATTTGAGTTGGATCGTATGCTTGTAGGTTGGATTTTAGACTTTCTTGTCTAGAGAACACAGAGGGTTAAAGTAAATAATTGTTTCTCTAAATGGTTGGTGTCATCTACGGGGTCACCTCAAGGTTGTGTCCTTTCTCCTGTTTTATTTATTCTGTACACAAATAGTTGTAGGAGTAATTTTAGTAATAGGTACTTGCTGACGATTCTGTAATTGTTAGTTTGTTAAGTGAGGAAGACTCCACGCATGGTCCTGTAATTGATTATTTTTCCAGCTGGTGTCAGGAGGCTTTCTTACAGGTGAATGTTCTTAAGACTAAAGAGATGACTATTGATTTTAATTTTAAGAGAAGACTGATTAAGGGTAAGCAAACAAGTTTTAATGGAGTGGGTGTTGAGAATGTGGATCAGTATAGGTATTTGGGAGCTGTTTTAGATAATAAATTGTCCTTTTCTGTTAATACTAATATTTTGTGTAAGAAGGGGCAACAAAGACTATACTGCTTACAGAAATTAAGATCTTTTAATATAGATAAATCACTCATGTGCATGTTTTACAGTTCATACATTCAGTCACTGTTATCTTTTTCTTTGCTTTGTTGGTTCAATTCTCCAAGTGTGAAAAATAAGAGTTGTTTGGAGAAAATTGTGAACCAAGGAGGGAAAATAACAGGGAGAAAACAGATGAGCATGGCTCAGTTATACCACAGACAAGTTTTGAGTAAAGCTCAGAGTATTCTGTCAGATGATTCCCATCCTATGCACCACGAGTTTTATCTTCTCCCTTCTGGTATTCGATATAGAACTCCTATTAGTAAAACAAATCGGTTTAAACTTTCATTCATCCCCTCAGCTGTAAAGTTTTTAAATTTAGGGTAAAATTGTATTGTACAATGTGCTTTTGTGTATTATGTGTGACATGCTTGTATGCTGCAACCAAATTACCTTCGGGAAATGAATAAAGACTGACTGACTGACTGACTGACTGACTGACTGACTGACTGACTGATTCAATAATATGAATGAAATCTAGCCACCAGGCCTGGTTCCCCAAGAACTATTTTCCCCCCGAAGCATTGTACTGGTTGCATTCGCATCCTCACTAGGAACCCTGAAGTAATGTAATGCAGCCAACGACAATGTCAACAATACACACTTGTATTACTGTTAGTTCCTGTTGTACTGGATTAAACTGCTACTATAAATTACGGACTAATTTAGTTCACCGAAATGGCATTGCTTGAACTAAGGTCATTCTTAGGTGCTTCAGTGTTAATGCACTAAAAATCAGGTATTTTTGCCAATAGTTCTTGGAACTGTAAAAAAAAAGTTCCTCCAATATGAAAGTGCCTGTATATACTATAACAGATACACGTCGCATCTGCCATGTTCTTCTTACAGACGTGGCCCCAACATTGAAATATGCATGTTGGAAAATGTTTACAACTTGCGTTTATGGCGCACATTTATACTCTTAAAAAACTTTCCAACATGACTCGAACACATTATTATTATTTTATTATTAGGCAGATTTTGACTTGGTCCAGCATCTAAGAACTCAACATAGAGCAACCTACCAAGTTGAATATCAATGCCTTAGCTGCTGTCCAATAACACTCTCGAATGGTATGGCTAGGCCTGTCACGATATTTATTTTTTGTTGTACGATATATTGCATCAAAATATATTGCGATAAACGATATTATTGTCATTTTTAAACCATTTTATGCCACTCATTACTAGGGATGTAATGATTCACTGTGAGCCAGTTGAAAATCGATTAAAATATGTGACGATTCAAACCGGTTGAAGTGTTGAATGAATCGCGATACATGTTTTGAACAGAGGGGGCGCTGTGTTTACAGGCGCAAACTTGCTTTACCTGCACATCAGCGACGAACAAGAGGAGTGGCAGAGTAATATGACCGTGGTGAAGTGCGCCAGACAAAACACAAACTGTGCAAATGCTGCAAAAAGACATTTACATACACAGTTGGCTCGTTTCCACTGACTGGTACAGTACGGTACGGTACGGTACAGGTCACCTTTATCAGGCTTGCGTTTCCAGTGCTAAAAGGGTACCAATGGTACTCTTTTGGTGGGCGTGGTGTACGACAGAAAGATGCAGTCAACGTCTTTTTTCGCAATTTTCGCTGGAGAAAATGTCTACAGTAAAGCTGTACGGGTCGCTCACATATCATATGAGAAGCACTTTTCACAAAACAGAGGCTTTACACACATAAATACTTCTGTGTAAATGTTTATTACTATTAACTTTTCTATGAACATGAGTTGATTATAACTGCAGATCAATGACAGTGTGAAATAGCCTACTGTAACGTCTGCTATTATATAAAATAAATAAATAAATGAACATATATGAACACATACAGACCCTTACAGTCTCCGATATGTTACCAATTACTGAAAAACTACACACAGCATACTTTTAGTCTTTATTTGGGTTAAAAAAACAACACTAAATATAGCCCACAGTCAGTGCAAACCTCTCATGATTAAATGTGTCTGTAATCTTCAGCAGCACGTGTAGCCTCTTGTTAGAAAGTAATTCCATCATTCCGAGTTCATAATAGTCCAAAAGGTGATGATGATAATAGTAAACATGGCAGTTTGTTCACGTTTGCTGAAAAAAAGCGCACGTTATTATCATCAGCTCAACAAGTTTGTTATTTCAAATATAGACGCATGGCGAGCGCAAGCAAAAAAGCGAAACCGCTCGCGCTTCAGACTGGCACGTAAAAAACTACGGGGCACAGGGTAAAATCTGCTCTTATTTTGGCTTTGTGGCTGTTCATCAAAATGACGACAAGGTTCGTTTGAGCCCGGGTCGACCATGGCTCGTTATTATATGTATATATAATTACGTTGTAATCTCTTGGCTGTATCTTAAAACATGGCGGCTTTTTTTTCAGTCTGGCTTGTTGCGTAGGCGAATGACGTATCTCTGTAAACCAATAGCGTTCAGCTGGGTGTCTAGCTCCACCTTTTGGTACCCTTTCTTGTGTTTTGTACCCTTTCGAAAGGGTGTCGGAAAAGTGGTACAGTTCGGTTCAGTACGCCTTTTGACAGTGGAAACGGCCATAAAAGCGTACCAAACTGTACCGTACCACTTAGTGGAAACTGGCCATAATAGAACAACAAATATGATGCACATAAACTGTCAGCACAGTAAAAAACTATTGTCACAGATTTCTATACGCAAAAAAAACTATTAATACGTTTTTAAAATAGCAATTTAGTTATAGCAAAAAATATATTAATTTGCAAAAAATTCAGCATTTAAAAACAAAGAAAGGGCTCTTCACCCTAAATTTGCTTCAAATAATTTTGTTTAAAAATCGTGACTAAATCGTGAATAGGGTATATGCGGAGCTAGTGTTTCTTCCCATACAGATAAACTTCCGGTGAATGGTTAATGTGACTTTTTTCCAATTTATACGGTTCCTTTCACAGCATCGATGTTGTAAAGTAATTAAAATACAATCAGTCAAATAGACTTTGGCATTTATTATTTTGGTTTTCATTTAGTTGCTCAAGCGTAAAACGAGACAAAAAGCCGTTTACACGCACGCGCCCGTCAAAATCGGCAGGCTAGCGCAGAAGCTCCATTGAATGTACTGGGGTAAAACAAATGTTCATATTTTAAACATTCATAATTTTTGCAATCTGAGACCCAATTTTTATCGGATATCGCTCAGCCAGTGGAGATCGCTGATTTTTAAAGAAAACAAACCTTAAACACGCCGATTTTGCAATGGCATACAGTTCACCGGAAGTGCTTAACCCAGGTTACTGACAAATTCAAAGTCCTTTAGCATACTTCGGCATATACCCTACTCTGAGATTAGTATTGTGAATCGTGAGTCAGGTGTATCGTTACATCCCTACCCATTATGTAACACCAGCATCACAATGCAAGTACACTCTTCCAAACCTTTCATACTTAGGCATCGGAATGAAAATGTAAAAATATCCTAAACAAATAAATAATAATAAATGTTGACAGAAAAGTGCAAGGTAAAAAGTAACAGAGGCTGCGATATCTGCTACCAGATCTTTTTTCAGCTGTCAGACGCCCACATTAAAAATACTATAGTAATTTATAGTAAATACTATAGTTTAACCCTACTGATACTGACACCTGCAATAGAGATAAAGATCAGCTAAAATGTTGCTAGAATTGTTTTTTATATATAGGCGATATATATTGCATCACCAAAAATGATTGAGGTCATGTCCATGTGTTGTGTGATAAGTCCATATATTGATTATTGTGACCGGCCTAGGTATGGCAAGTTTAGCCCAGACAAACAGTAAATGCACGAATCCAGTTCACGTTTACCCTCATGATTAATCTAGTAGCGGCAAAATGGAAACATAAATTGAGCCACTTTGGCCTGTCACGCGCACTTGATTCAGGTGTGAAGTGTCAGTGGAAACAGGGCACCAGTGTGTGCTCCGAGTGCCAGAACGCCCTGAACTTTCTGCCTCTGTCGTGACCTCTGTGCTGAAACGGAGCTGCTCTGGTGTGTCTGACACCTTTCCCCACACTGCTGTTTCACGTTTCTCACTCGGGGGCCGGAGCCTATCCACACGGTCCCTGCTCTCAGGTGTTTCCTAATGACAGTTTTCATCTGCCAACATACAGCACCTCCTCTGCACACAAACACCCAGAAGCTAAAAGACATTAAAGGCACAGTTCACCCACAAATGAAAACTTACTCACTATGGACCCTTTACGCAAGACTGTTATAATGCATTTAACAGTCATCAGCATCTTAAATCCTTGTATATTTACAAATGAAATGAAGTTGACCAGACACAATATAATAAATATTTTGTGTTCATATTGTCTGCAATGAAATACAAGTCGATTAAATTATTATTATTTTTTTTTGAGTTTGTCAATGAGGTTTGCAACATTGACTTGCTTTGAAACCATCTCATTGTATGCTTGGTAACCAGATGATTGCTGCTTCATTCCCGAAAGGAATGATCTATGAGCCAATGGTGCAAGACACATAGTACCTGTGCCTGTTTTGTTTTACACTTACACATTGGGCAGATGCTTGACCCACGACCTTGGCATTGCTCGCACTATTCTCTTCCAGCTGAGCTACAATGACACCAGTTCAGCTTACAGTAGAGAGTAAGAAATATGGGACGGATCATGGCATAATGACCAGGCATACTTAATTGTCCATGTTCTGCTCCAACTTGCACTGTCCACATGAATGGAAAATGTGGGATGCATGCTGATGATGAGCAAGGATGTCTGCAGGCACTCTTGATGATGAAAATTGCATTACAAGAAAAGCAATGTGACCGTTGTGGAACGAGGATGGCCGAAGTTTGGCCTTTGCATTTATGCATTTAGCAGACGCTTTTATCCAAAGTGACTTACACCCATGAACAAACACCCTGAGCAGGGAATCTCAAGGGGATCAGCTCAGCCGTGATTATTATTGATATGGATATTTATTCCCTCTCCTCACCTATAATCCCTGCTGGTGACAGGACTCAAATTTCGCAACCTTTGAGTCCCAAGTCCAAATCTCTAACCATTAGGCCATCCCTATATCCACTATACCCAAATTAGGTCATCCGTATACCCACTATTACACTTTACCCACATTAGCCCATCCCTATACCCACTATACCCTAATACCCACATTAGGCCATCCCAATATCCACTATTACACTATACCCACATTAGACCATCCCTATGCCCACATTAGGCCATCCCTATACTTACTATACCCCTATTCCCACATAAGGCAATCCCTATACCCACTATAACCCTATACCCACATTAGACCATCTCTATGCCTACCAAACCCCTATACCCACATTAGGCAATCCCTATACCCACTATTACGCTATACCCACATTAGGCCATCCATTTACCTACTATACCCCTATACCCACATTAGGCAATCCCTATACCCTCTATAACCCTATACCCACATTAGACCATCTCTATACCTACCAAACCCCTATACCCACATTAGGCAATCCCTATACCCACTATTACGCTATACCCACATTAGGCCATCCATATACCTACTATACCCCTATACCCACATTAGGCAATTCCTATACCCACTATAACCCTATACCCACATTAGGAAATCCCTATACCCTCTATAACCCTATACCCACATTAGGCCATCCCTATAGCTACTATATCCCTATACCCACATTAGGCAATCCCTATACCCTCTATAACCCTATACCCACATTAGGCAATTCCTATACCCACTATAACCCTATACCCACATTAGGCCATCCCTAAAGCTACTATATCCCTACACCCACATTAGGTAATCACTATACCCACATTAGGCCATCCCTACACCCACTATAACCCTATACCCACATTAGGCCATTTCTATTCACCTTGTTCTCTGCGATCAAATGGGCGCAGCCATTTAAATTATTTCGAGACTTCCGGTCTCATTCCCTTCCATTAATTTTTATATGTTTAAAACAGCTCGTTCTGCTGCTTGGTGTTGCAAACTGATATTTTCTTATTATATTATTGTATTTTGTCTGTATTGTCATGCAAACACTTTGTAGAGCAAGTAGTTTGATCGTTTTCTGACGTATATTATTCGTAGTAATTTCTCCCATACGCAGCTGAATCGGAAGTTCTAAAACAATCGCAAAAACGAGCGCATTTCCCCTATACCCACATTAGGCCATCCCTAAACCCCTATACTCACATTAGGCCATCCCTATACCCACATTAGGCCATCCCTACAGTATATGCCTATACCCACATTAGGCCATCCATATACCCCTATACTCACATTAGGCCATCCCTATACCCACATTAGGCCATCCCTACAGTATATCCCTATACCCACATTAGGCCATCCCTATACCCCTATACCCACATTAGGCCATCCCTATACCCACATTAGGCCATCCCTACAGTATATCCCTATACGCACATTAGGCCATCCCTATATCCCTATACGCACATTAGGCCATCCCTATATCCCTATATCCACATTAGGCCATCCCTATACCCACAATAGGCTATCCCTATACCCCTATACCCACATTAGGCAATCCCTGTACCCACTATAACCCTATACCCACATTAAGCCATCCCTATACCCACTATGGTTTCGAACACCACTAAAAATGGCTGCTCCCTCAAATAGTGCACTAGTGGCTAAATAGTGCAATATATGAGGGAGCAGCTATTTCTTGTAGTGTTTGAAACCATAGTGGACATACTGAAGTGTTCTCAATCACATTATGCATCACAATAATGTGTACAACACATGTACACTCAATAGCTAGAAAATACCCATAATGCACTGAGTTTTCACGCCAAATAAATTGCTGCGTCTGACAACAAATGGGGCGTCTACAATGGAATGCTATCGGTGTACGTTTCTAAATTATTTCATTGTTAAATTAATATTTTTATACATGACATAATTCATTACTAATAGGCAGCTCACTAAGTTTTACATAACTACTAACGGGTTTGACCAAAAAGTTGAAACACTAATCTTTTTGAGGGATTTATCAAGCAGCAAAACAAACAAAACAGCATGCATTCAGTGCACTCAGCAGTGCTCCAATTCATTTGCTTGTTTACATTCACTTCTTCAAGTGGACTAATTAATGGACCCAACATGCAATTTTTTTGCTCCAGTAATCAATCTCATTCTCCCAGGCTTCCATACCTTTGGCGGCCCATGCCCGCAATGGGCTGTTGTCATCTATCACATGGTAGAAAGTGAGGGGAAGGATAAGAAAGGGACTGTCACTAGATGTGTCCACTTGGAAGGCTACATTCCTCTGGTCCAGACGCACAGTCTCCCCCTCTTTAGTCTGTGACGTCTGCAGTAGCTTACCTGATACCTGTGCAATCAGAGATATGAGTTAAACTTATGTGACCGTACACATGATTATGGAATTAACCATAATTACATCAGAGATGTGCTCACCTGGCAACCCAGAAGCAGGCTCTTACGCATGTTAGCCACTCGAATCATGAGACAAGGTCGACCCTCGTGATTGGCTACCACAGCATGCTGACTGAACTTCACCGTCTCGCCACGTTTCTTCGGCCGAGCTACCTGCACACCACAGAATAAACATGTACACTTTATTAGAGCTAAAAGAACTATACAGGTTATCAGGTTGTTCAGATCTAAACATGTCCAATTCTCTAGAATCCAATTCTAGTAGGATTGCAAGGGTAATCTGAATAATAATCTCATTTACTTTGAATCAAACCACTTTGAGATACTGAAAAAACCAGATATGCTCATGTGTAAATGAACACAGTAAACAAGCCTCATCAAATTACATTTGTTCATATTGCAAGTCCAGTCAAGTTTTCTTTAGGACTCGTGGTGGTTTTCTGTCAAAATGAAAGGTCAGTGTACTATAAAATTAACATACAAGAATTGCAAAAACAGAAGCTTAATTCACACAAAATTTGTAAATATTTTATTTTAAAAAAAACAAAAATTGATTTATCCCCAAACACATTTAGCTCTTACATCCTGCAATCTCTTATTAGTAAGTTTACAGAGAAAACGAACCAATGTTTATCTAAATTGTGAGGGCTATACCTTGGCGAGGAAGGTCCCCGTGATGAAGATCTCCATCACCATTGTGATGACGAGCTGCACGATCAGCAGGATGATGGCGAGTGGACATTCCTCAGTAATGCAGCGAAAGCCATAGCCAATCGTAGTTTGCGATTCCAGAGAGAAAAGAAAAGCTCCGGTCAGAGTCTGAACCTGCATGACACACGGCGTATGGTTGGATGGAGGATCAAACTCTGGAGAGAGATGGCAATAACACAAGCATTAGCTTCATGCTAACATTTGTCAAACAATAACTAGTCTGTGCTTAAATCAATAGTTCACTCAAAAAAATGTAATTACCCCATACATTTCCGCACCCATAAGCCATTATTGATGTTTATGAGTATGATCTGTCAGACGAACAGAGTCGTTTTTAAATGTAATTTATGCTGTATAGTGGTGCTGGATAGTGGCTTTTATTCTGAGACTTCCAAAAGTGCATACATAAAGCCGCCAAGGGGTTAACACATCTTGTGAAGCAGATCAATTTGTTTTTGCAACAAAAATATTTATAATTTTTAACTTATTAACACCAAGCACTGACCTCCGGTGGTGGCCAAATGCATGTTATATGCAACTGACGTATATGACATATGGGGAAAGATGGGTAGACACACGTCACATTGTAAGAGTAATATACAGTTGAAGTCAAAATTATTAGCCCCCCTTTGAATTTTTTTCTTTTTTAAATATTTCCCAAAGTATGTTTAACAGAGCAAAGAAATGTTCACAGTATGTCTGATAACATTTTTTTTCTTCTGGAGAAAGTCTTATTTGTTTTATTTGGGCTAAAATAAAAACAGTTTTTAATTTTATTTTAAGGTCAAAATTATTAGCCCCTTTTAAGCAAATTTTTTTTCTCTAAAGTCTACAGAACAAACGATCGTTATACAATAACTTGCTTAGTTAAGCCTTTAAATGTCACTTTAAGCTGTATAGAAGTGTCTTGAAATATATCTATTAACTGTCGTCATGGCAAAGATAAAATAAATCAGTTATTAGAGATGAGTTATTAAAACTATTACGTTTAGAAATGTGTTGAGAAAATCTTCTCTCCATTAAACAGAATTTGGGGAAAAAATAAACAGGGGGGGCTAATAATTCTGACTTCAACTGTACTTTATAGCATTATGGAGTAACGCCATGCCAACTTTCTTGTTACATTGTTGAATTCTGTGGTAAACAAATTGTTCACTAGATGCATCTATTCCTGGAGCTTCTGCTACAAAATGCATCTTAAAGTCCACCTGAACCGGAAGTTGCCGAGACTTATTTCAGTACGTTAATGTGCTTCCAACTGAAACGGATCAGGGGGTAGGGGGCGGGGCTTTCTTTTGCGTATCATTCGCTCATAACAAATTAACAGTCAGAGACTGTATTTACAGTAGGTGAGAGTTTAAAGTGACCTTTACCGCCGCACAATATAACGCCGCCGCACTGGAAAAAAAAGAACGTAAAAAAAGAAAGGTATGACCGCAGTTTGCGCCTATGCCGCCAGGTGGCACAAAGGGACGGGATGCGAACGGACAGAAATAGCCTTTACATTAGCTGTAAATATACTCTACTACTTATAATTAAAGATAAACAATGAAAACATAGCATTATAATTCCTTCAATAATCTTCAAAAATAAAATGTTTATGCAGTTGCTATGGAAACCCTCAAGTTGACATCAACAGAAGGACCATCACTCCAAATGCAAAAGCAAATTATCAGACTTTCACTGAAGATTACCAAAATAATCAATTAATTTTAGTGAATTATTTCAGTACAGAAACATTGTACATTTTCATTTCAAGTGGACGTTAGGTCAAGTTGTGTGTTAGCCATGCAAAACGTGCATGTGGTCACCGCCAGAAGTCAGCAATTAGAGTTTATAATTAAAAAACTTTAAATATTTTGTTACCAAAACTAGGGCTGTGCAATTAAGCCAAATTTGATTTTGATTTTTGCCTCCATTGTCTATGATAAAATATTAATCAAGATAATACAAAAAAATGCATACGAAAATTTCAGACTTCAGTGTGCAAAGACCTTTACCGCCATTGCATTTTCCACGTCAGTATGATGTTCACGTTCAAATTGAAGAACAAAATATATCACCAAAAATGTTTAATGTTAACTAAGTAAAATATGCTTTCAAAAATGTCTACAACAACTATCCAACAGCATGGAAGAGCCAGGATAAAATGTAAATCTACTCTGACTGTGTTCACCTGCCAGAAAATTAAAGTCATCTATACACCAATGATAGCTTGTTAAAGGTGAGCAAATTATGGGAGAATTTTCATTTTTGTGTGATCTAATCCTTCAAAGCACATCCAGCTTCCTCCTCACCTAGTAAATCTCCATGCACGAGGGCCACCAAGTACCACAGGACCCCAAAGACAAACCAGGTGCCAGCAAAAGTGGCCGAAAACAGGAAGAGCTTGTAGCGCCACTGCATGTCCAGGAAGGTGGTCCAGAGGTCTCGCAGGTAAAGCGTGCCACGGCCGCTTACGTGTTCGATGCGCACGTTGCTCCGCCCGTCTTTGGACAGAACCCGCCGCCTGCGTCTCAGAGCTGCGGGGCCATTTCCTGTGGAAGTTCCGCCCCCTCCGCCACCTAGGAGGGGCTTCAGGACATCTGTCTGTGTCTGGGAATGGCAGACTTTCTGGGGGGAGGAGCTGCGGGAGGATGGGGGCGTGGCTGAAGTCATAGCTGTAGGGATAAGAGAGAGAGATGTTCATTTATTTGAGATTAGATTAAATTAATTAAAATTATGTTTAACAGAGCAAATAATTTTTCACAGTATTTCTTATATTTTTACTCTGGAGAAAGTCTTAAGCAATATTTATAATATATAAGCAATATTTTTTGTTCAATAGTTTACAGAACAAACCATTGTTATACAACTTGCCTAATTACCCTAACTTTAACCTAGTTAAGCCTTTAAATGCCACTTTAAGCTGAATACTAGTATCTTGAAAAATATCTAGGAAAATATTATGTCCTGTCATCATGGCAAAGATAAAAGACATTCGAAGCTATTAAAATTATCATCTATAAGCAATATCACCACATGGATCAATAACACTGCAATGCATAATTACATCCACAAATGCCAGTTGAAACTGTACTGTGTCAAAAGGAATCCCTATGTTAACAGTGTCCAGAAAGGCTCGGAAGCACCTGGGATGGATCATCACACAGTGGAAACCTGTACGATGGTCAGATAAATCAGTGTTTCAGGTCAATTTGGAGAGAAATAAACGCTGTGTGCTCAGGACCAAAGAAGAAAAGGATCATCTAGACCAGGCATGTCCAAACTCGGTCCTGGAGGGCCGGTGTCCTGCAGAGTTTAGTTACAACCCCAATCAGACACACCTGAACTAGCTAATCAAGCTGTTTCTAGGTATACTAGAAACTTCCAGGGAGGTGTGTTGAATAAAGTTGGAGCTAAACTATGCAGGACACCGGCCCTCCAGGACCGAATTTGGACACCCCTGATCTAGACTGTTTCCAGCAACAAGTCCAAAAGCCAGAGTCTTTCATGGTATTGGGTTGTGTCAGTGCTCTTAGCAAAGGTAGCTTTCACTTCTGTAATGGCACCATTAATGCTGAAAAGTACATTACGGCCATGCATATTTCAACAAGACAATGCAAAACCACATGCTGCACACTTTACAAAGTCCTGGCTGTGGAGTAAAAGGATACAGGTACTTGACTGGCCTGTCTGCAGTCCTGACCTGTCTCCAATAGAGAATGTGGCACAAAATGTGACAATTAAGACCCCAAACTGTTGTCCAACTTAAGATTAGTTTGCAGGACAAATGGTACAAAAATACACCTGAAACACTTCATCACTTGGTGTCTTCAGTCCCTACACATTTTTTAAGTGTTGTGAAAAGGAATAGCAACGTTGCAAAGTTTTTTGCAAAACTTTTTTGCAAGAACCAAAATTGGAATGCGTGTTTATTTTGAAAAAAAAAAAAAACAATAAAAATCATGAGGAACACATTATATAATGCTTGTTGTATTGTCTGAAATGAAATACAAGTCAGAATAAATTTAGAAATCACTACATTTTTTTATTCACGTTTTTCATACTGTCTCAACTTTTTCTGATTTGGGGTTGTAGTTTATTACATTTAAATATAAAATCCCCAAAATAAATGACTATTATACTGTATTTTTTCCACTACATTAATGACAAGACACTCTTGTAAAATGCAAAGGGGTAAAATGCATATTTCTTTTTATTCAAGTTTTGCTCTAAGTGCACTACAGCAATACTGAACAATTGCACCATAATTAGTCAGTCTGAATTTTCAATTGCCATTTATTTATTTCCTAATAATTCAATTCAATTCATCTTTATTTGTATAGCGCTTATACAATGTAGATTGTGTCAAAGCAGCTTCTCATGGAAGATTATAGTGAATTGAAACAGTGTCAGTTCAGTTTTCAAAGATTAAGTTCAGTTCAGTTTAGCTCAGTTCAGTGTGGGTTAATAATCACTACTGAAAGTCCAAACACTGAAGAGCAAATCCATCGATGCGCAGCTCTAAGGATCCCGAACCATGCAAGCCAGTGGCGACAGCGGCGAGGAAAAAACTACACCAATTGGCGAAAGTGAAGAATTTAAAAAACCTCGAGAGATACCAGGCTCAGTTGGACCATAATTTATGGCATGACCATTTCTCCTATGGCCAAACGTCTTGTGCAGAGCTGCAGTCTAGGCGCCGGAGGCTGGAAAATGCTGGACCTCAGCGAAGACTCGTCTGTCCCTGAAGCATCACAGGAATCAGTCACATGCTCTCCACTCTTCCATGACCACCACAGTAGCTGCTCAGGATACGGCCTGGTCCAGGATTATGAAAAACTTGGGATCATCTCGTCGCTGGTCTTGGATCCCTTCAGTGGCGCTGCATAGTCTGAGGGCCTCGGGATGAGTACCCCCAGGTGGAAATAGAGAATTAAGAGAATAATTAGTGTAGCTGCTGTTCATAGGGTATATAAACGAGATGCAATAACCTGCGTGGAGCACATTCATGCGTCATACCGCTAAGTGATGCACTGAGTGTATGCTTTGCTAAAAAGATAGGTCTTTAATCTAGTTTTGAACTGCGAGAGTGTGTCTGAGCCTTGGACATTATCAGGAAGACTATTTCAGAGTTAAGGGGCCATAAATGAGAAGGCTCGACCTCCTTTACTTGACTTTGCTATTCTAGATACTATCAGAAGCCCTGAGTTTTGAGATCTTAAAGAGCCAGACAGAAGGTTGGTTAGATAAACAGGAGCTAGATTTTTTAAGGCTTTATTTTATTTAAGGCTTTATAGGTAAGAAGCAATATTTTATATTCAATACGAAACTTAACAGGCAGCCAGTGTAAGGAGGATAAAATTGGGGTGATATGATCATATTTTCTAGACCTGGTAAGAATTCCGGTTATGGCTCAGTTTACAGTTCCAGTTATCAGTTCAGGTTGCAGAAGCACTTTAAATCGTATTACTCTAACATAGAAAGCTGTTTTTCTTAATGAAAAACAGTGAAGCTTGCGTGTGAGAAACCCATCACCTTATCTCATTCTCCAAAAAACTAGGTCGTCCAGAAGCATTTTAGAAGAAATGGCAAAGAAAAGCGAGAGTTTCAATCTCCATCTGAGCTCTTTCTGAAGTAAAGAGAGACACATTAGAGACACATTAGCGAAGTTTCTCTAAGAGCAGAAATGGCCAAAGTAGCTTTCACAGTGATGTTTATCGCGGACACGTGAGCGCATCCTTCCCTCTGGAGGTTTGTGTGTGCCAGGATCGGGTCCGGGGACGACACTGGTGGTCCATTTCTCTTTATTTTACTTTTTTTTGACTCCACATTCAGACCCTCCAGCTGCCCGAGCGCATTAAATGCCCCTCATTGACGCAGTGGACGCAGCTGCCCTTTCTCATTTAAAGGCTGCCCATCAGCGCTGACCGGCTCAGTTTTGCTGAAAAGGCCGACTTATTCACCGTCCCAAAAGCACAAAAAAAACTCAGGAAGGAATCGCAGATGAAAAGAGCGCCACCATGTTTTCCATATTCTCTACATTCCTTAGGGGATGACATTTCTCAGCACTTCACCTTTAGAAACCATGACTGTTTTAAGGTGGATTGAACACTGCATCTCCTGTTAAACTTTATTACACTTTATTTTTAAGGTACATTTCTTGCTGTGTGAAATGAGAAAGACTAATTTCCGATAATATAAATAGTGCTGGGCAAATATTCATCACATCCAAAATAAAAGTTTGTTTTGTTTACGTGTGTGTACTGTGTATTGTGTACAGTGTAAAAAAATATGTAAGTTAGCAGTTTATTCGTATTTTGTTATTCATGTGTTAATTCCCAATTTATTTATGCTTTTGAATTGCATTATGGGTTTCCCAGTATTGGGTTGCAGCTGGAAGGGCATCCTCTGCGTAAAACTATGATAAGCTGACGGTTTCTTCCACTGTGGCGACCTCTGATAAATAAGGGACAAAGCCGAAGGAAAATGAATGTATGAATTGACCTTGATCTTCCAACAACTTTTAACTTTTGAAAGAGTTTGAAAACGTGACTTTTATGAACATTTTTAATAGTTTAAAGTGATCTATTGTCTGGGTTGTTGTTGTATATTACACTATAAAAACCTTGTACTAAATTGCCAGTACATTTTCTCTTATTTTACAGACTTATTTCTGTATATATTATCTCTTATACATATATTTTAAACTAAAATGTCAATAAAAGTCACTTTGTTAAACTGTAGAGTTGAATTTTCAACATTAAAAGTCGACAGAGCAGAGATCAACATCCCATAATGCAATTCACAGCCATAAATAAATGGAAAACACTTGTGTTTTTTACAGTGCAGGGCTCGAAATGAACCTTTTTGCTTGGTAGCACCGGTGCTACTTCAAAAATGTAGGCGCATCAGCCAAAATTTAGTCACACCCACCTAAAATTATGAGCACCGTTACTATAAGTTTTATATTAACTGATTTATTGCATTTGAAATCAACACTAATCAAAACTAATAAACAAAATCTACATGCGCCCACCGGCCCTACACGCACTGCTCGTCAGATATTGCACAGATGATATTGACATAACCTATTATTTGCATACATCATCTTAATAGCAATAACCGTCTTTTCATGAGCTGCGATATTAGTTTAATCTCAGTAAATGCATGCTCTTTTGCGATGGTGAACGCGGTGTCAGTCGCATAACTGACAGCATCGGGACGATTAAATAACGTTAGAACATCTCGTGCTTAAAATGTGTAGATTCAGTGGCAAACACTATTACCTGAAAACTCCGTCCCACCGGTTTAGGGTGAATGGCTATAGTCATTTTCATAGCGGACTTTAACAACTGGAAGTCTTTTATCCACTCTTAGAAAAGTGTAAATGGTGGATTAACATTCAGCACATGATCACTAAGATGTGCCAATATTAGTAACTTTAGGTGGTTTCTAAAACTAAATCTGTCAGTGTTATTTTCATTCTCTCGTATCAAGACCTTTACATTTTCCTAGCTGTCGCTCCCTGTCATCTGAAAACTGAGTGATTGACCGCTGATATTAACCAATCGATTTGCATTCTGTTTTAAAGCAGTGGGCCAATAAGAAGAGCTTGAAGACAGAGCTGGCATTGCAGGATTTGTTTTCTTGCATCAAGTTGACATGTCAACTGTTTTAAACCATTCCAATTCTGATGTGTACAACAAGTGAAACAACTGTGAAAGAATGATTGAGTGTGTGTCTAACGCTCTGCCATACACAACAACCACAGATATATTTCAGCAGCTGATGTGTAACACGATAAACCTGCTGATTTGCATTATCGCTGGTGACAGGTAATGCTTGAAATATAAACATCATGTCTGGTGTCTTAAGATGCATCAATTATGTCAGGTTTCTACTTTTTTCTTGTACTTTAATGTAAATTGTCTTATAAATTGTCAGTCACTGAAATGCCCCCCCGCCAATTTGAGTTTGAGACCCCTGCCCTAGAATGTGTCTGTGTGAAGTTTCAGCTCAAAATAGTCTTGTTTTTGCATTGAAATATGACTGTTTTGCTTACCCCATTGGCAAATTATTCTGCTTGTTTTAAGGAAAAACTCACTCTATTTTGACTTATTATTTACATTTTAGTAATTTAAAAGACACTTTTGTCCAAAGCAACTTTTATAATTTAGAAGGCATTCAGTGATTCAACAAGAAGAGGCAATACACACAACAAGTGCTGATTATACAAAGGAACTTTGTGCTCAGAAAATTAAGTGCTAGAGTAAGGAGGGGGAATTTTTTTTTTTTTTAAGAGAAGAGTGTTTCTACAGGTGGTTTGTCAAGCCCACTCACCTGTGTGAAGCTCACTTCACAATGCAAATATTGAGTGACCATAAGAAAGTGAATCAGGGTATTTTCCGTCCATTCCATATCTGTTTTCAAACCAAAAAAAAAAAGAAAAAAAAACGGCCGTTTTTCGTTTTTTCTTTGCTTACAAAAAACGAAAAAAATAAATGTTGGCTTGATTTTCGTTCTTTTAATTTAGGGTAGGAAAGCAAATAAACGACGTTTAAATTCATTATACACATGTAGGCGGTGCTGAAACGCCTATTTTCCTCTGATTGATCAACCAAATCTGAGCTTGTGATTTAGCCCTCAAAATAAGAGCCCTCTGCGGACCATAGCCAGGCTTTTAATTATTATTATTTAATTATATATATATATAAACTAAGTTTACATATTCTGCCATTTGATTAGTTAGCAGGCTTACATTTATTGCGTATACAAAAATTTAATAAAAACGTAAATTAGCAGTATTATTAGACATTTGTCATTAAAATATGGTCATAGTTCGCTGCCAAAGGTCCTGCAGCTGTGCACCTGATGCTGACGAAGATAGCCATTTCCAAGCAGCACCTGGTTTGCATGATTGTTTCCGAGCAATTGTTATTATTATTATTATTAATAATAATTGTTAAAGCGCGTGATGCGCACAGAGCGCACTATGCCGAATTAAGTTCTCTTTAACCTAATTCTGCTTAAATTGTAGAAAATCTTTAAAACCACAGGACTTTAATCAAGACTTTTCCATTTGGAGAATCACAGTTATTAATAGCTAGTACTTATATACGATCAGTTTATAAAATACATCATTTACTGATCTACTGAAGAATAAGACGAATGTGCAATAACTATAATATTTTTATATAAACTATAAATATAAAAAATAAATACATTTAAAGTAATGGAACATTATATGTAAAACAAATCTAAACTATTATATAGGCTACAGGCTAAATAAAGGCACCTTTATTAGAGCTTTACAGCGCATGCGTCAAAGACGCAATGAATGTAAGCCTGCTAACTGATCAAATGGCAGAATATGTAAACTTGAGATGCGTCCCAAATCACATACTTATGCACTATTCTACGCCATTTTGTAGTATAAATAGTGTAAGTAGTGCATTCACACTGAAAACTCTAAAAACATTAAGTGCACTTTAATTACCCGCATGATGCACTCATTCAGCCGGTAAAATGAAGTGTGGAATGATGGACACTTCACGCACTCAACGACTGCAGCTTTGCTCACGCAGCGGAAGGGGCGGAGCTGTCGGGCGCACATGTTGGATAACTTTATTTATTTTGGATTGTGAAAGTAAAATTCTCCTACGAGAGTGATTATAGCGCCTCCCGATGGTGAATGCAGTTATTTTCATGGCAGCTATTATTTGGTACTTTGGTCATTTATTTCTCTAATTTGGCAACTGACAAACGTCATCAGGGAAACGGTTTAAATTTCCGCTTAGTAAAAAAAACATTAGCGCTCCATTTGGGATGACACTACATACAAATACTATGCTGTTGAGTGTGTAAGTACATAGTGCATGAGTGCATAATGTATAGTGTGCCATTTGGGACGCAGCTATGGTTTTTATATATATATATATATATATATATATATACAGGGAGTGCAGAATTATTATTAGGCAAGTTGTATTTTTGAGGAGTAATTTTATTATTGAACAACAACCATGTTCTCAATGAACCCAAAAAACTCATTAATATCAAAGCTGAATATTTTTGTAGTTTTTAGTTTGTTTTTAGTTTGAGCTATTTTAGGAGGATATCTGTGTGTGCAGGTGACTATTACTGTGCAGAATTATTAGGCAACTTAACAAAAAACTAATATATACCCATTTCAATGATTTATTTTCACCAGTGAAACCAATATAACATCTCAACATTCACAAATATACATTTCTGACATTCAAAAACAAAACAAAAACAAATCAGTGACCAATATAGCCACCTTTCTTTGCAAGGACACTCAAAAGCCTGCCATCCATGGATTCTGTCAGTGTTTTGATCTGTTCACCATCAACATTGCGTGCAGCAGCAACCACAGCCTCCCAGACACTGTTCAGAGAGCTGTACTGTTTTCCCTCCTTGTAAATCTCACATTTGATGATGGACCACAGGTTCTCTATGGGGTTCAGTCAGGTGAACAAGGAGGCCATGTCATTAGTTTTTCTTCTTTTAGACCCTTTCTTGCCAGCCATGCTGTGGAGTACTTGGACGCGTGTGATGGAGCATTGTCCTGCATGAAAATAATTTTTTTCTTGAAGGATGCAGACTTCTTCCTGTACCACTGCTTGAAGAAGGTGTCTTCCAGAAACTGGCAGTAGGACTGGGAGTTGAGCTTGACTCCATCCTCAACCCGAAAAGGCCCCAAAAGCTCATCTTTGATGATACCAGCCCAAACCAGTACTCCACCTCCACCTTGCTGGCGTCTGAGTCGGACTGGAGCTCTCTGCCCTTTACCGATCCAGCCACGGGCCCATCAAGACTCACCCTCATTTCATCAGTCCATAAAACCTTAGAAAAATCAGTCTTGAGATATTTCTTGGCCCAGTCTTGACGTTTCATCTTGTGTGTCTTGTTCAGTGGTGGTCGTTTTTCAGCCTTTCTTACCTTGGCCATGTCTCTGAATATTGCACACCTTGTGCTTTTGGGCTCTCCAGTGATGTTGCAGCTCTAAAATATGGCAAAACTGGTGGCAAGTGGCATCTTGGCAGCTGCACGCTTGACTTTTCTCAGTTCATGGGCAGTTTATTTTGCGCCTTGGTTTTTCCACACGCTTCTTGCGACCCTGTGAACTATTTTGAATGAAACGCTTGATTGTTCGATGATCACGATTCAGAAGCTTGGCAATTTTAAGAGTGCTGCATCCCTCTGCAAGATTTCTCACTATTTTTGACTTTTCGGAGCCTGTCAAGTCCTTCTTTTGACCCATTTTGCCAAAGGAAGTTGCCTAATAATTATGCACACCTGATATAGGGTGTTGATGTCATTAGACCACACCCCTTCTCATTACAGAGATGCACATCACCTAATATGCTTAATTGGTAGTAGGCTTTCGAGCCTATACAGCTTGGAGTAAGACAACGTGCATAAAGAGGATGATGTGGTCAAAATACTCATTTGCCTAATAATTCTGCACACCCTCTATAATGAAATAATAATAATTAAAAGCCTGGGTATGGTCCGCAGAGGGCTCTTATTTTGAGGGCTACGTCACGAGCTCAGATTTGGTTGACCAATCGGAGGAATTATGCGCCTACATGTGTATAATGAATTTTAAAGTCGTTTATCTGTTTTCCTACCCTAAATTTAAAAAAATGAAAATTGAGCCAAAATCTTGTTTTTTCATATTTTTTTTTTTTTTTTCACGTCCGTTTTCTTCATTTTCCTTTTTTGGTTTGAAAACGGATATGTAATGGATGGAAGAGTCCCTGATTAAAGTGTCTGGTGCAAATGTGCAAAACTCCTGCAAGTGTTGGTTAAAATGTCAAAGAGATATAAAAGTGTGTTTTCTACAGGTGGTTTGTCAAGCCCACTCACCTGTGTGAGGCACACTCAGCATATTATTTATGAAAACAAAACTATTATTTCTCGTCTACAAAACACTTCTTAATTTAAGAATTTTTAGATATTTACACTACAATCAAGACAAAAAGTTTCCCTGTACTGGTTGCGGCTGGAAGGGCATCCACTGTGTAAAACGTATGCCTGAGTAATTGGCGGTTCACTCCACTGTGGCGACTCCTGATAAATAAGAGACTAAGCTGAATGAAAATTAATTTATGAATGAATGAACAAGACAAATTTGTTAAAAAAAGTAAAGCATTTTCTCCCTTAAAAAAAAAAAAAAAAAAAGAAGGACAGCCTTTATTTATAGCCTAATATTTCCCTATTCTGACAGCTTTATTTCCAAGACTCATCCAAGAATCACTTCCTAGACTCAACTCACTCATTCTCCCCTTTCTTGTTTAAATATCCCAGTTTTTAGCTCCGTCTCCCTTCAGCTTCTGCCTTCCGCACCAAATCAAATAAATAAATGAAATGAATGAGTAGCGGGGAGATGTGATACGCTCTCCCCTCTCTGACCCGGCTCTGGACTCACGCTGAGGGAATGAATAGGTATCTGTCTGGATCTCTGTGCTCTGAATACTAACGCTGGAGGAGGCGGTTCTCGACTGCGGGCACGTGTTATAAGCCGAGTGTACACACAGCTGACCTCTGAACTCGCCCACACAAATACAGTACATACAGCAGACAAACGTTGACTGATAGCGCACTTCTCATGCTCTCAGAGACCTTCAGATCTGAGGACTGTACATGCATAAATGCTGGAAATTACTTCTGCAGACAAACATGCATTGTGCCTGTGCCTGAATGTGATTTATAATATGAATACGGAAATGTCTGATATTTACAGTTGAGGGCAAAATTATTCGCCATCCTATGTAATGTTTTTTTTAATATATATTACTACTAGTGATATTAACAGATTTGAACAGAATTTCCTATAATATTTTTTCTCCTGGAGAAAGTCTTTGTTTTATTTCGACTAGAATAAAAGCAGATTTTAACACTTTTATGGTCAATATTATTAGCCCCTTTAAACTTTTTTTTTTTGATTGTCTAAGTAACAAACTATTGTTAATTACCCTAACTTGCCTAATTAACCCAGTTAAGCCTTTAAATGTCACTTTAAGCCCAATACTAGTATCTTGAAAAATATCTAGTCAAATATTATGTGCTGTCATCTAAGCATGGGCCGGTATAAGCTTCTAACGGTACGATAACCTTGGATGAAAACATCACGATTTCACAGTATTGTGATTACTGCTCTATAATATATAGTCTTTTTAATGTCTGGGTAAAAAACAAGAACTTTTTTTTTTACTTTGAACACAATGTCTGTGTCCGAAATCACATACTTCCATACTGTATAGTACGCTAAAAACTAATGATAACACAACCAGAGAATTCATGAATGGGAGTAAAGCAGGTATGTCATCTGATCATGACAAAAGGGCATTCGTAGTACGTCTGATCTCCATTCACACTACTCACTTCCATATTGTATAGGACGTACTTTTCTATCGGCCGAGTATTAAATTCAAATTCAAATGCAGTACCTATTGAGTAGGCAATTTCGAACACAGCCAATATATTTTATTTTGAGAAACATTTAAAATATTTTAGAGCAGTAAACATGTCAGGCTAAATAATTCAAAATAATAATTAACTTCTGCTGTCTTCTTTAGTTTCAAAAACACAGATTTCTTCACAATTTAAATCGCATCTTTGGATATCTTTTCTGCAGGAGTTACTGCTGTTTTCGAAAAACAGTAAATAAAAGTTACATATACTGTAGGAATTTAGGTTTTAAAACCTTGATATTTCCAAACCGCGGTGTACCTTGAAAACTAAATTCTTGTTTTGAAAATTCTGACTTCAACATTAACTCATATATATATATATATATATATATATATATATATATATATATATATATATATATATATATATATATATATATATATATATAT
Source organism: Danio kyathit (assembly GCA_903798195.1). Lineage (NCBI taxonomy): Eukaryota > Metazoa > Chordata > Actinopteri > Cypriniformes > Danionidae > Danio > Danio kyathit. The sequence continues at coordinate 7,945,884 of LR812525.1, forward strand.
ATATATATATATATATATATATAAATATGTCTGATAATATATTTTCTTCTGGAGAAAGTCTTATTTGTCGGTTAGAATAAAAGCAGTTTTTAATTTTTTAAAAACCATTTAAAGGTCAACATTATTAGCCCCTTTAAGCTTTATTTTTTTTGGATAGTCTACAGAACAAACCATCATTATACAATAACTTGCCTAATTACCCTAACCTGCCTAGTTACCCTAATTAACCTAGTTAAGCCGTTAAATGTCACTTTAAGCTGTATAGAAGTGTCTTGAAAAATATCTAGTAAAATATTATTTAAAATATATAAAATATTAAAAAAATATCTAGCAAAAATAAAATAAATCAGTTATTAGAGATGAGTAATTAAAACTATTATGTTTAGAAATGTTGAAAAAATCTCTCCGTTAAACAGAAATTGGGAAAAAAAAATTAAACAGGGGGGCTAATATTTCTGACTTCAACTATATATACATACATATATATATATATACACTTTTTAATTTAATAATTATATACTAATATCTGCTAAACTACTAATGAAGTTGACCTTGACCTAGTAAATAAATTATTATTATTATTAATATTATTACACCGTAATGAAAGGACTTCTTAAAGACTAAAGTAAGTTTAGACTATTGAAGTTTAGAGTATTAAAGTAAGTTTGACTATTAAAAAAGTGCATTTATATTTGGAGTGAAAACTGCAAGAGATAATTAGTTGTGTGCAGATTAATGACATGGTTAATTAATAGTTGTTTTACTATTGCATTGCATTGACCTTTTAAGTAATGTTTGAGTAAATCTGACAAGAAAAACAATGCATTAACTACTGTATATTTGGAAGAATATTGAAGTGTGTTCAGACTGTTGACTTTCTTATTAGTTATTTTACTATTGCACTGCTTTGCAAGAAGCTTTAAAATACTGTTTAATTTTGACTAGAAAACAATAACATTAGCTATATCAGAGTGAAAACCGTTTATGCACCAATTTTTGTTGTCATTATAAAAACAAATACAGAGCTGTGTCCAGACTGTTGACTCTTATTGTAATAATACACAAAAAAAAAAACGACACCTAAAGAGGCCATGTTGTTTCACTGTGGAGTTTACAAATTGTCATCGTTTTTTTTTCCACTCTTCCTCTCACTTTCTGTCCTCACTCGTTCCCTTTCTTTCTCACTCTCTGTCCTGTACACACAAGAATCCTTTTGTTTGGTGATGAGATGAAAGAGACAAAAGCCACCATTGAAAAACACAACACTGCAAGTGTGTGTGTGAGTGAGAGAGAGAGGAAAGAATGACATCGAGAGATGGACAGAAAACAAACTCGATATTAAAACTCTCATCAGTATTCTGAGGCTATGCAAACTTTAACTTTGCTCTATTCAGCATGATCCAATGCACTTTTTTTTCAATCGAACCAGTGCAAAGTCAGATCGACATTTCTGGTTAAAGACCGCAGTCTGGTGTGCAAAGTTCATTTATTTCATTGAAGAGCTCGGATTAAATGTCCAAAATGATAAGGTTAGAATGAATGAGGTGGAAAAAAAGGGAAGGAAAAGCCCAAAGAGGAAATCCAAAAACTTATGCCAGTTCAGATGTTTGCCAGAAAGAGCCATGGGGAGCATATCAGATCAGTTGTGAGGAAGAAAAAAAGGAAAAGAAAACCCACACGATGCTGCGTTTCAGTCAGTCTATGAAATGATTTGATAGTGGTGGATAATGCCTCCCCTTTTATATCTCCACATCAGTAAATGTTGTTTTTCTAGAGCTCATAAATGACAGCCGCATTCTTGATATTTCTGTGTTTTCATAACTCAACCTTGGGTCAAATATATATTTAGATACCCATATGTTTCATAAGGGTCATTTAATTTCAATTTAATGTTGGGAATTGTCCATATTTGACCCAATAAAGTGAGCAAACTATAGCTATGTCTAATTCCATTGCTTTAAAAACACAAAGTTTACACTAAATCAACTGTAATAAAAGATGTCTAAAAAGTGTTTTCACTGCAGACAAATCCATCTGACAAGACAAAACCAATGCAATACAACCAATACCAAAACACAACATGTCAGTTCATGTCAGTCACATTTACCTAAGTAATAAACAAAAGATGGTTCTGTTCTGCATCATTAAATACATTTAAGTGCAGTGCTTCATGAAAGTATACAGCTAATTAAAGTACAGATATTAACTTCAAAATGAACTAAAGCTGTAATGTAATACAAACAATAAGCCATTTAAACAACCGGTCAACTGTTGGCTACACATCAGAACTACTTAACATTCAGCACTGACTTGTGAGCATATTATTTTAGCATAATGTAATACAAGATATTATGTTTTTACATGTATCATCTACATCTTGTTTAGATGCACCTGTTTCTTAGTGAACTGTTGCATTATTTAAGCATAAAAAATAGTGATTAATGCAAAGCTGCAATGATTTAAGATAAATGACATCTTTATGACACAATAGCAGCACACATATTCCGATAGGCCTCACAATACGTGACTTTAGCATGTATTTTAAAACTTTTTTTTTTTTTTTTACTTCAGCACTTACCTTTAACTGAGGACTTGAACGCAGAGCTCTCTATGTGTGATGAACAAGTCACTCCTGATTTCCAATTACAGGAAACATCAGAGAATAATAATCTGAGGCGAAAATTCAGAATATACACACGCGCGTTCCTGTCAACATAATTCGCGCCAAAAAAACGACTAGCCGCGGAGGTCTCATAATTCTACACTTGTTTGTCATTCAAATAAACAAATATCACACAACTAATAACACCATTTGTATCTAGATGTGTATTAAACAATTTAGACTTACTTTAAGTTAACCTATATACAGTATAAAATCGATTCGACCCTAATAATAAGTTAGCATAAGTGTCAGTCAGTGCCGGTCCCGGTCGAATGTTACCGATTTATTATGTAATGTCGTCCTCTATATCTCTCTGTCTCTCTCTCCTCCTCCTTCTCCTTGCTCTCTTTCTATCTGTCTTGTCCTAAGTCTAACTTCTCAATAACTTTTGTTAGCAGCTCTATCTGAAAACCTCTCCTCTCGTCTCAGTCCTGGCTTTCATTGTTGATGTAAATACGTACTTTCAGCGCCTCAGCACTATTTAATTCATTAATTCAGTGGCCCTCCGCTCCTCCTCCCACCCCCCGTGTCCCCATCTGTAAATAGAGCCCTTTTGTTGAGCTCCTCCGCCTTTGTAAACTTTTCTGCTTGATTTAAATATGTCGAAATCAAGGAACTGTATGTTGCTATTGTTCACAGGACGCGTTTATTATGTATAAATGCGACCTCGGATGTTCAATTAGTTCGGTGGCTTTTTATTTTCCCCCCTCCCTTCTTTCTTTCCCCCAAGCGGAATTTGCGACTTTCTAAGTGACTTTGAAGTTGATCCATGTCCGCTTGAATAAAAGCGCAGAAAGCAGGTGCAAACCTTTGAATAGGGCGCAGAAATAATTAGACACTGTAATTCAGCTTAGAACTATTCTTTATTTGTAACATTCATTACTGCTCTTGCTAAAATGAATAGGAATAGCTTATAAAACTAATGCAATTCAATTTAAAGGGAAAAAAAAATCTAAAAATATAGTAACAACAGTGTTGCAACAAATATTGCAACAGTGAATCGTGTAGCTTGTTAAAAATATGGTAAACATTAAAGTCAAATTGTTTATAGCATGGGTTATTTCAAAATATATAGCTAAGTTTATTTATTTATTCGTGAATGGAAGCAGACTTGTAAAGTATAAAAGTTGACTGATTTCTTCTATTTCAGGACGTATTTTCACAAATCAGGGATAATATTGTTAGAGATAAATGAGGCTACCTTGCATATTTATTTGTTTATTTTAAAGCTTTTAATGTCATGTCGGCATGTTACACCTTTGGAAGGACTATACGCATTAGATTTCATTCATACACTGTCAAACACAAAAAGTTAAGGTAACTCAAACCATTTGAGGAAACCAATTGCAACAAAAAAAAAAAAATGTAAAATTTGTAAAAAAAAAAAAAAAAAAAAACTAATCCTAATGAGCACTGTGAACTTAATCCATTTGAGTAAATGAAGCAATTTGAGTACAGTAAAACCCAATAAATGAAGGGAACTCAAACCAACTGAGTACTGTAAAATCCAATAAGTTAAGGCAACTCAAACCGTTTGAGAAAACCGATTGCTACAAACCATTTGAGTAAAAAAAACTGATCTATATGAGTACTGCGAACTAACTCCATTTAAGTTGAAGTAATGAGGTATTTAATTAACTCATTACCTTTAACACTGAGTTCAAAACTCCTTTCAAGTGTGTAGAATTGACTTTTAGCAAATTTTGATTTGAAGTTATTTGTTGGGTTTTACAGTGTAATAATAATAACAACAACAATAGTAGTAGTTGTAGAAGTGAAAAGGCCTATAATAATAATAATTATTATTAATATCATTATTCTTATAAGTATTATTATTATAAGTATTGTAATTATTATTATTATTATTATTATTAACCCTTAAACTGCCCCACCAACAACAATTTTGGACTGCATTTCTTAACTTCTAATGTTGCTATTTAAATGCATTAATACATATACTATGAAAAAACCTGAAAATACGAAGTGTAAAACTAATTTATTTTTTAAACATAAACAAAATAAATAATTTTTGAATTCTAAAATATCTTTATTTTTTGAAGTATGCATATATATATATATATATATATATATATATATATATATATATATATATATATATATATATATATATATATATATATATATATATATATATATATATACAGTTGCAATCAGAATTATTGAACCCCCTTTGAATTTTTTTTTTCTTTTTTTTTATTTTTCCCAAATTATGTTTAACAGAACAAGGAAATTTTCACAGCATGTCTGATAATATTTTTTCTTCTGGAGAAAGTCTTATTTGTTTTATTTCGGCTATAATAAAAGCAGTTTTTAATTTTTTAAAACCCATTTAAAGGTCAAAATTATTAGCCCCTTTAAGCTATGTATTTTTTTCCGATAGTCTACAGAACAAACCATCATTATACAATAACTTGCCTAATTACCCTAACCTGCCTAGTTAACCTAATTAACCTAGTTAAGCCTTTAAATGTCACTTTAAGCTGTATAGAAGTGTCTTGAAAAATATCTAGTCAAATATTATTTACTGTCATCATGGCAAAGATAAAATAAATCAGTTATTAGAAATGAGTTATTAAAACTATTATGATTAGAAATGTGTTGAAATTTTTTTCTCTCCGTTAAACAGAAATTGGGGAAAAAATTAACAAGGGGGCTAATAAATCAGGGGGTTGAATAATTCTGAGTGCAACTGTATATATAGAGGTGTGTCCAGTCTGTTGACTTTGCAGGAAGCTTTAAAATACTGTTTAATTTTGACTGGAAAACATTACATTAGCTATATCAGTGAAAACTGTTTATGCTTAACTTTTGTTGTCATTACAAAAACAAATAATGAGCTGTGTGCAGACTGTTGGCTTGTTTATAATCGTACACAAAAATGACACTTAAAGAGGCCATAATCATTATTATTATTAACCCTTAAACTGCCTCACCAACAAGAAAAATTGGACTGCATTTCTTAACTCCTTTCTACTTAAATGCATTTTTTAAACACATCCCATAATTTCAAAAATATCAACTATTTGGTAGAGGTTGATATGTTGGTTTAAGGTGAGCGTACCAGAATTAATACATATACTATGAAACAGAAAATATGAAGTGTAAGGCCAGTTTATTTAAAAACATAATAAAAAAAAAACATTTTTGAATGCTAAATCATCTTTATTTTTGAAGGATGCCATAAAATATTTCAGATTCTCATTTAACATGTCTTCTTGTTTTGTTTTGTTTTCTTGTAAACCAACAATGCTGTGTGTAAGCCATTATTTAAAACAGTCATTCTTTAAATGACTTTAACAGTCCTCTTTAAAACAGTCAAAGCATGGTCAGCTAAAGGTTGAATAAAACCGACAACGTAGTGTGTGCCATGTAGGCTATGTGCGATTGTCATGTGTAGCCTATAAGATTTTTTTTTTATCAACTAAAAAGTTGTTTCTGTCTTTATTATTATTATTATTATTATTATTATTATTATTGTTGTTGTTGTTGTTATTATAAGTCGTCTTAACAGTGGTTGGAGTCTCTGAAACGTCTGTAACTCAACAAGTGCTGTCATACAAAACTAATGAGCTTTAATTATTTACACTCTTAAGGTTCTAAAGGCCGGACATCAACCGAGGTTTGTTGTGGCGGAAGTAAAATTTACCGCGTGCTCTATAAATGGAGCAGACACATAAATCTGCACGCAGACCGCCGCACAATCCTTTTTGCGCCGCGAGACATTTTGCGCGCCTCTTTTTCACACGCGCATCAATCTCCAGCTTTTCCCGCCCATCTGACAAAGCGCGCGATTTCCTTGCACAGGAAAAGAGCTCGCAGTTGGAGAAGTTTTAAGGATCAAATATAAGTTGTAGGGCTAACACAATTTTGAAAATAAGTTAACTTTTCTAAAACATCGATTTTTTTGTGAACACAGAACCACTGAAAAACAAATTGGGGAATCTTTAAATAGTAAGAATATCCATCACCCAGAGATGCAAATGAGAGGATGCGGATACAAGAGAAGAATGGATGGATGAAGGAGAACAGGATGAGGCACAAAAAGGAAGTAGAGGTGAAGTTAGTCAGTCAGGAGTCTTTTTCTGTCGGAGGAGACTTTTTCTGTTCTCTCTCTCTCTCTCTTTGTTGACCCTTTTTTCATTAGCATCACACTTAGTTTGTTTACTGGACACAAAGTTCATTTGCTTTTACTACTAAACTTCCGTCTCTCTCCCTCTCTCTCTCTCTCTCTCTCTCTCTCTCTCTCTCTTTCAATTCAATAATTGCTTTATTGGCATGACAAATGTTACAAATGTATTGCCAAAGCAGTTCTAAAGTTTACATAAAGTAACATGCATAAAAACAAAACAGTAAACAAAGTAAATAGTAGTAGTAAAAAAAAAAAAAAGATATTTATATATAATAATTGAATAAATAAATAGCAACAATACATCATATTATTCAATATATCACATTATTATTCAATATATCATATTATTCGTACAAATCAATACAAAAATAAATATAGATCAGAATAAACTGTACATTTACAGTTTTTCTCAGTGGCTTTGGTGCATTTCTCACAACACTATTTACATTTGCACAACAGTTAATGCATTTCTCAAACAATTAGTCATTTGTGCACATCATAGTAGCAGTTTCTCATTCCTTCCAGCAAATTGCAAATGCTTTTGGACATGCATCAACTGCTTTCATACAACTCTCTGCTGTTTATAACATTATCATTTGCTTATGTCATGTCAGTCAAAATGAACTAAACTTGTGAATGCTGAATAGTCATTTCATATCAAACTAATAGTCCTCATTTCATTACTCGAGTCATTACATACAGAAATGTTGAACTAGTTGTCAAAATCTGTCAAGCTAATTTTATTTAAAAACTTTAAATCTTTATTTTTTCCTAAAAATGTCTTCTAAATTGAACAAGTTCATGAATGATTTACAGACCTGTGTATGTTGTAGGTTCAGTTCCAATCTGTACTGCAGTATTGTTTACAGTTGTGCACAGCTCTACCCAAAGGAAGTTTGTTTGTTGTAAATAATGGTGTGTTTATTCTTTTGCACAATGCTGTGAATAAATTAGAATTGTAAAGAGCAAATGCAGTAAAAATGTGAAACACACATATTCAGTGTCTTGTACTCAGATACCTCACTAAATGCAGTGATGTCTCACTTTACTGTAGTTTTCAAATGGCTGTGCTAATAGTATATAGTGCTGTCTTGAGCATTTTCCGGAAGTGTCACCAAAATCTGACTTTATTGCTTTGGAAATGATTTACAGAGTAAAGTGTCAAAATGAAAGAAGGACTTTTGTTGATGACATTGACACTTTCATTGACATCAATACTTGCTTTTGAGGAATGAGCTCTCCATTTTGAGCAAGTGACTCGCTTTTGCAGGTTATCAACTAGGTTTTGCAGTTTGCACTAATTGTTTTGAGAAATGCATTAACTGTTGTGCATATGTAAATAGTGTTGTGAGAAATCCACCAAAGCGAATGAGAAAAACTGTGATTAGGCCTGTCACAATAATCAATATATCAACTTGCAAAAACATTGTAAAAAAAACTATATGAAAAAGTCATCAAAACAAAGGTTTTTATGCTACTTGAACTTATTTCAATGAGTTAGTCGGGTTTAATATAATATTTTTGTCAGTTTGATTGAAGTATATTGAAATGACTAGAAAAGTTGATTCAATTCAACTGAAAAAGTTTAGAAAGCAAGAATTCAATGCATTTAGGCATGTAGACATGGTCACGACAATCTGCTGCAGTTCAAACTGAGCATCAGAATGGGGAAGAAAGGTGATTTAAGTGACTTTGAACGTGGCATGGTTGTTGGTGCCAAACGGGCTGGTCTGAATATTTCAGAAACTGCTGATCTACTGGGATTTTCACGCACAACCATCTCTAGGGTTTACAGAGAATGGGCCGAAAAAGAGAAAATATCCAGTGAGCGGCAGTTCTGTGGGCGCAAATGCCTTGTTGATGTCAGAGGAGAATGGCCAAACTGGTTCCAGCTGATAGAAAGGCAACAGTAACTCAAATAACCACTCGTTACAACCGAGGTCTGCAGAAGAGCATCTCTGAACGGACAACACGTCCAACCTTGAGGCGGATGGGCTACAGCAGCAGAAGACCACACTGGGTGCCACTCCTGTCAAATAATAACAAGAAACTGAGGCTACAATTCACACAGGCTCACCACAATTGGACAATAGAACAGTGGAAAAACATTGCCTGGTCTAATGAGTCTCGATTTCTGCTGTAACATTCAGATGCTAGGGTTAGAATTTGGTGTCAACAACATGAAAGCATGAAACCATCCTGCCTTGTATCAGCGGTTCAGGCTAGTGTTGCCCACAGCCTGAGTATTGTTGCTGCCCATGTCCATCCCTTTATGACCACAGTGTACGCATCTTCTGATGGCTACTTCAAGCAGGATAACGCTCCATGTCATAAAGCGTAAAACATCTCAGACTGGTTTCTTGACCATGACAATGAGTTCACTGTACTCAAATGGCCTCCACAGTTACCAGTTCTAAATCCAATAGAGCACCTTTGGGATGTGGTGGAACGGGAGATTTGCATCATGGATGTGGAATGGTCTGGAAAAGAGAAAATATCCAGTGAGCGGCAGTTCTGTGGGCGCAAATGCCTTGTTGATGTCAGAAGAGAATGGCCAAACTGGTTCCAGCTGATAGAAAGGCCAAATCCAATAGAGCACCTTTGGGATGTGGTGGAACGGGAGATTTGCATCATGGATGTGCAGCCGACAAATCTGCAGCAACTGCGTGATGCTATCATGTCAGTATGGACCAAAATCTCTGAGGAATATTGTCAGTACCTTGTTGAATCTATTGCACAAAGGATTACAGCAGTTCTGAAGGCAAAAGTGGGTCCAACCTGGTACTAGTAAGGTGTACCTAATAAAGTGGCCGGTGAGTGAACAAATTTACAAATAATGTTAAAGCCATTTTACAATGACATTTACATTCTACCTGACCACTGTCATAGTTTACAATTGGACATTTACTTATCAGGACATTTAATAGTACATATAATAGGGAATTAACCTTTTAAACATCACATTATAGAATGTAAATGACCTTAAGAATAACAAGTATTTTAAAGTGTTCATGGCTGTTTGTGTTATTATACTTTTATATAATCATTATATAGGCGGCACAGTGGTGCAGTAGGTAGTGCTGTCGCCTCACAGCAAGAAGGTCACTGGTTTGTGCCTCGGCTGGGTCAGTTGGCATTTCTGTGTGGAGTTTGCATGTTCTCCCTGCGTTCGCGTGGGTTTCCTTCGGGTGCTCCGGTTTCCCCCACAGTTCAAAGACATGAGGTACAGGTGAATTGGGTAGGCTAAATTGTCCGTAGTGTATTAGTGTGAATGTGTGTGTGTGGATGTTTCCCAAAGATGGGTTGCAGCTGGAAGGGCATCCGCTGTGTAAAAACATGCTGGATAAGTTGGCGGTTCATTCCGCTGTGGTGACCCCAGATTAATAAAGGGACTAAGCCGAAATTAAAATGAATGAATGAATAATCATTATATAATCAGTGGCATAAAATGATCTCAAAATGACAATATTTCCGCGTATCGTTACAATTTCTGTGACAATATATTGCCCAACAAAAATCCCTTATCGTGACATGCCTAGTTTCAATTCAACTACTACTATACCAGCATTCAACCAATACATATTACGGCTTTTTATTATCATTTTTTTCACCAATGTCAAGCTGCTTTGACACAGTCTACATTCTATAAAGCACTCTAGAAATAAAGATGAACTGAATGGAATTGATATTATACTCCATTTCATACTCTTTCTGTGAGTTCAGCCTAGTTGTACAACCTTTATTGTGACTTTCAATGCTTTTTGTAGCACACACACACACTGAGCACTGATTTTCATTCAGCATTTGTTTTTTTATTAAAAGAAAGAGGAAACCATTAACATTATGTTTGGGGTACCAATGCACATATACTGTCCAAGGGAGCCGCTCGGTGAGGTTTTATGCCTTCGCAGTGAGGGGAGTTTTATTTGGACAATCAGCGAGAGAAGTTTTATTGGGGTGATCAGTGTTCAGTCCTGTACCGCACAGCTGGCCTCATGGTTCAGCCAAGGGATTCTCCCTCGTGTTCGTCCATTCCTGCAGTCAGATCTGCGGTCTCTTAGGAACCCTTCGCTCCAGAGCCCTCCTGTGGCTATTAAAGAGACGCTTCCAGCTGGTAGGTGTCCCAATTCTGTAAAAATGAAACAAAGACTTCTCATTGGTTAATCATAATATGTGATTCTGGACTACAAAACTAGTGGAATGTTGTTTGAGAATATTTTGGCAATTGCAAACAATGCATTGTAGGGGTCAAAACTATTAATTAATTTTTCTTTGGCTTAGTCTTTGATTTATCAGGGGTCGCCACAGCGTAATGAACCTGTTCAGCTATTCCAGCATATGTTTTACACGGTGAATGCCCTTTCAGCCGCAACCCAGTACTGGGAAACACCCATACACACTCATTCACACTCATATACTATTGCCAATTTAGTTCAATTCCCCTATGGCGCATGTGTTTGGACTGTGGGGGAAACCGGAGCACCCGGAGGAAACCCACGCTAACACAGAGAGAACATGCAAACTCCACACAGAAATGCCAACTGACCCAGCCGAGACTTAAACCAGTGACCTTCTTGCTGTGAGGCAGGGTCAAAATTATTGCAACAAATTTTATTCTTAAGTATAAATCGCATTGTTGGAGTTTCTCTTCAGTGTTTAGGCAAGAGATGCCCAAAGTTGGGTCTGCGGGCCAAAGTTGGTCCATTGTAACCTTTGATTTGGCCCAAAATCCCATCTGAGAAGTGAGTGACAAGGGTTGGGGCAAATGCCTTTAAAAGAGATCATCGTTTATAATTTGATGTAGCCTTTTTTTTTTGATGGTTTGTTTTTCTGAGCTGCAAAAAAAGGCAAATTGAAAGTAAATGTTTTACCTAAATTTTGTAAATGTATCAGATGTTTTAAAATGTAAATACTGTCACTCAACGGATAGACTATGCACAAGACATCAGTGAGCAAATCAAGGCAAAAACTACTGTACTGTAACTCCATTCTGCTATAAATGAGATTGTTTTTGTTTACTGTAATAAGTTCATTATGAAATGTAAAAAAAGAATTATGCTGTATTAGTTAATATAAAACAATGTTTTTAGTTATTAAATAATAACAACATAAATAAATTAGAAAATTACCCACGGCATATATATATACACTGTAAAAAAAATCTGTAATTTCAGATGGGGTGCCGGAAAAAAAAACATAAAATTACACCATTAAATTACAGAAATTTACTGTAAAATAACAGAGGTTGCTTTACAGAAATTTACCAGAAATTAAAATTTAAGGACATTTCTTTAATTTAATGTTCAGTGTTTTACAGTAAATTTCTGTAATTTAACAGCCGTTATTTTACAGGTTTTTTTCCAACACCCCAGCTGCCGGAAATAAACCGTAAAATTACGGATTTTTTTTTTTACTGTGTACTGTATTTACCTTTGGCCCACTAGCCTCAATCAAGTTTGGTTTTTGGCCCTTCATAAGAAAACGATTGGGCACCCCTGGGTTAGGCTTTCAGCAGTGACGTACATTACACTGATCTGAGCTAAACTGTGAACCCGAACTGAAGCAGTTTCAGTGTACTAGAACTTCATCTATGTTAAGTGGCTTTGAAACTATTTACATTGTAGTAACGCTATAGAAATAAGATTGAATGGAATTGAATAAACTCACTGAGAAGTGACATCTCGTTTTCAAGGGGGTCCCTACATACAAAATCAAATAAGCAAAAATCTTTTAAATTGAATTTATTTATTTAACAGGAACATGCACAAAAATACATTGACCTCAAAAAGAAAGATGTGTTGTGCCAGGTTTTAGCAAAGTTGCTAATTTTCACCTGCAGTCCCTGAAAAAAAAAAAACAGAAAAGAAAGATTATATATATATATATACAGTTGCAATCAGAATTATTCAACCCCCTGATTTATTAGCCCCCCTGTTTATTTTTTTCCCCAATTTCTGGTTAACGGAGAGAAAATTTTCAACACATTTCTAAACATAATAGTTTTAATAACTCATCTCTAATAACTGATTTATTTTATCTTTGTCATGATGACAGTAAATAATATTTGACTAGATATTTTTCAAGACACTTCTATACAGCTTAAAAACACATTTAAAGGCTTAACTAGGTTAATTAGGTTAACTAGGCAGGTTAGGGTAATTAGGCAAGTTACTGTATAATGATGGTTTGTTCTGTAGAATATTGAAAAAATATATAAGCTTAAAGGGGCTAATAATATTGACCTTAAAATGGGTTTTAAAAAATTAAAAACTGCTTTTATTCTAGCCGAAATAAAACAAATCAGACTTTCTTCAGAAGAAAAAATATTATCAGACATACTGTGAAAATTTCCTTGCTCTGTTAAACATCATTTGGGAAATATTTAAAAAAGAAAAAAATTCAAAGGGGGGCGAATAATTCTGATTGCAACTGTGTGTGTATGTATATATTATTTATATATATATATATATATATATATATATATATATATATATATATATATATCTGTGTGTGTGTGTGTGTGTGTGTATTTATTTATATATACAGTTGAAGTCAGAATTATTAGCCCCCCTTTGAATTTTCTTTTCTTTTTTAAATATTTCCCAAGTGAAGTTTTACAAACTAATTTCGAGAGGAGCACGTGATAGGATTGACTACAGCTGATCCCTATCACCAATCACTAGCTAGCCAATCAGATCATTCAAGATCTAACATAAATACCCAGCTTTAACTTCAATTCTCATCTTCGTTTTGGAAACCCCCCCCATCCATCCCTTCTCCCTCCTCCTCAGTTAGCTTCGGGCGACACGGTGGTTCAGTGGTTAACACTGTTGCCCCACAGCAAAGAGGTCGAGTTGGTTCAATGCCAACCGAACCAGTCGACACTCTCTGTGCGGAGTTTGCATGTTCTCCCCGTGTTCGCGTGGGTTTTCCCCGGGTACTCCGGTTTCCTCCCACACTTAAAAAACATGCAACTACAGTTAAAGTCATAAGCACTTACTAAGTACAAACTTACATAACTGGTGGTATATTCTCAGGAGGTTATCGAGAACTACCTGATCTCGTTTCACTCTTAATGCTTATTTGACCGGGCGGGAGCCTTGGGCTCGCCTATCTCTGAGCTCAGGGTTCTCTCCCGGGACAGCATGCCAAACTAGCTAAAATAGTCAAGCATTATCTAAGTGTGAACTCTTGAAATGATGTTTAACAGAGCAAGGAAATTTTCACAGTATGTCTGATAATATTTTTTCTTCTGGAGAAAGTCTTATTTGTTTTATTTCGGCTAGAATAAAAGCAGTTTCACATTTTTTAAAAGCCATTTTATGGACAAAATTATTAGCCCCTTTAAGCTATATATTTTTTCGATAGTCTACAGAACAAACCATCATTATACAATAACTTGCCTAATTACCCTAACCTGCCTTGTTAACCTAATTAACCTAGTTAAGCCTTTAAATGTCACTTTAAGCTGTATAGAAGTGTCTTGAAAAATATCAAATATATATCAAAAATATTTTAAAAATCAGTTATTAGAAATGAGTTATTAAAACTATTATGTTTAGAAATGTGTTGAAAAAATCTTCTCTCCGTTAAATAGAAATTGGGGGAAAAATAAACAGGGAGCTAATAATTCAGGGGGGCTAATAATTCTGACTTCAACTGTGTATATATATATATATATATAATTTTTTTTAACATAGATATAGACTACTCTCAGACAATCAAACAACACCTCAGTGTGTACATATGTGTTTAGACAAGAGTCACCACTTGATCAGGCGTGAAAACATCTTTTAGTCTGTGCATGTGATTAATTTACAAGTCTGTGGCTCTATAAGAAAAAGAAGAATGGCCAAATGAGGATTTACGTCTAGGGACAGTACACCCCCCTCTTACCATGGAGCGCGTCATTCAAGATGTTTTCTCTGATGTTAGAGTTCTTAACGGAGCAATTCCTTTATTGATTTTTCATTTATGCCAAAAAATCATTAGAGTATTAAGTAAAGATCATGCTCCATGAAGGCATTTTGTAAATTTCCTACAATATACCAAATTTTGATCAGCGCAGACATTAAGAGCTTAATCTGAGCAATTTTCAAGGTGATTTTTCCCAATATTATTTTTTTTTTACCCGCAGATACCAGATTTGAAATTAGTTGCATCTCAGACAAATATTGTCCTTTATATACATCAGTTTAAAAAAACGTATTTATTTAGCTGTCATATGATGCAAATTTCATGCTTTTGTTTTTTTCACTGATAATTTGGCATTTATTTTTTCAGAAATGCACGTTCTTTTATGTGACATGCTTTATTCAGTCTTGAACTAACTAAGGGCTTACTCACACTATGCTATCCGAACTGTGCCCAGGCCCGTTTCCCGGATCGTTTGAGAAGTGTGAGTGCTCTGAATCGGGCTCAGGCACGGTACACTTGGGCCGGTTGGAAGAGGTGGGCCAGAGCGCGGTTCACTTGGGCTCAGGCGCGGTACGCTTACAGTGTGAGTGCAAGCGTGCTTGAGCCCGAAACTGAAAGCGAGACGTGACTTTTAAGGGACTGTTTCATATGGATTAATTAATCATTCGTACTGTTTAATGAACGCAAACTGTCGTAGATTATTAAAGACGCAAACCCCTTACTTCACGTCAGCTGCGCCTTCAGCAAACCTCCTAATTCCTGCAGCACGAGGACTTTATGATTGTTTATGAGCGTCAAAAGTGGCTGATCTGTTCGGCGAAATATTTGACTGCGTGTGACCGCATATCAAACGTCTTAAACGATATAACTAAAGAAATCTCCACTGAGCTGAGCGAGAGCGCTTACTGAGCAGTGCGTCATCAATGACGGAAGCGCGCCCAGGCCCGAATGTAATGTGAGTGCGGGCCGTCGGAGGAGACGGGAGGGGGGACAAGCGTGCTTTGGCCCGATTCAAGGCAACTGTACATAGTGTGAGTACGGCCTAAAAGAACATTGAAAACTGTTTTGAAAATTTCTTAAAGCATTTTGACATTTTTCATTTATTACAAACGTCTGTGGGGCATCTTATACCTGGTTGATTTGGATTTCTTTTTTGAAAGAGCTTCACAAATCTTGCTTGGTGACCAAACTTGTTCCTGGAGGGCCGGTGTCCTGCAGATTTTAGCTCCAACCCTAATCAAACACACCTGAACAAGCTAATCAAGGTCTTACTAGGTATACTTGAAACACCCAGGCAGCTGTGTTGAGACAAGTTGGAGCTAAACCCTGCATAGACACCGGCCCTCCAGGACCGAGACTGGTGACCCCTGCTTTAGAGAAAAGCTCATCAATATATGAACACCTCCAGTAGAGGGCAGTCCTGCGCAATTCCTCTTCAATATAAACAGAAGACAGGCACAAGATAAGTCTTGTATACACACACTACACTACAGCACTCACTATTTATGCAATAACATGTGTTATATAAAATTAAAGATAATATTATTAGCTCTCCTGTGAATTTTTATTTATTTATTTATTTATTTATTTATTTATTTATTTATTTATTTATTTATTTTTTAAGTTTCCCGAAAATATGTTTAACAGAGTACGGACATTTTGGGGTATTTCCTATAATATCTTCATTCTAGAAAAAATAAAGTCTTATTTCATTTAGTTTGGCTGGAATAAAAAAGTTTTAAAAACTGTAAAACAGGTCAATATTATTAGGCCTCTTATGATGCATTATAAAGGACTGATCGTCACATAAATCTGCTTTATTCAGTCACAATTATGTGCCGTGTAGGAGAGAACTGTGATTTATTTTACACTGGGGCTGATTATTAGGTGTATTGCTTAATGCGTGGTCATTTTAAAAATTAATTATACTGTTCATTTGTTTTTTTGAAGTGCAAATGTCTGCTTTACTACTGAAAGAAATGACTTGAATATGTAAATGAATGAATACTGAGACAAAATGTTTACAGGAAAATGTCTTTATTTAAATTATATTGTGTTTACATTTAAGTCAGCGATATAATAATGTATATTTGGTTTGTTTTCTAAAATTATCAACCATCTATTAATACGACAATTAACCTGCAGTGTTGTGCCATTGGACAAGAATGCTTATCAAATCCGACCGAAATAGAAATACAAATGCAGAAACTGGTAATGGCTGATGCGCTTTCGAGAAAGAAGCAGATACTGATGTGTTAAATCCCCAAATAACTCAACACTTTGATCAACTTAAAAGTAAGACTAAAGTAAATATGATTGTGGTGGCATGGTGGCTCAGTGGTTAGCACTCTGGTCTCACAGCAAGAAGGTCACTGGTTCGAGTCATGGCTGGGTCAGTTGGCATTTCTGTGTGGAGTTTGCATGTTCTCCCTGTGTAGGCGTGGGTTTCCTTTGGTTTCCCCCACAATCCAAACACATGTGCTATAGGGACATGGGATGAACAAAATTGCTGCGTCCCAATTCGCATACTTATACTACGACCTAAAAGTATGTACTTTTTTTGTGGAGGAAAAATATATACTTTTGAGTGTGTAACAGAAAAGTATGCAAGCTTTGGGACATGCTACTTCCTCGTTTCACAGATCGTTGTGTTGCTTAGTTAAGAGCCCTGTCAATCATCCACATTTCTGTCGTATTTAATTTCCTACCTTATTGGAGAAGCAGCAGCAGGATAATCTCCCATTCACGAGTCTTTCATGCAGAGAAATCTCCTCAGGTGTTTGGATAATTCTGCATTCAGACGGTAATCTCCAAACACGTCTTTATATAAGTTCAGTATTGTTGTTGCAGATGAAATATAACACAGACAACACCATTTAAATATTCTCCAGTGGGCTAGATATTAATTAACAGTCATACAAACATCTTTACCGAAGCCTCTCTGCTTGACGGTTGGTCTCGCGCGTCCGTCATGTTTGTAGTTTGTTTACACTTTTCACCCGCGTTTTGTAGTTCTAATCGAATTCACGTCCAACGCGCAATGTACTGTGGGCAATATCAGCGGTTAGAGTACGGACGCTTCTACACTTAAAAGTTTGACCGGAAATAGTAAACCATCCGGGAGTTTTTGGCATACTCTTTTCAACACACTACGATTTGGGACATACTAATTCTACTTTCACATACTATTTAGGACGGATAGTATGCAGATTGGGACGCAGCAAATGTGTGTGTGTGTGTGTGAATGGGTGTTTCCCAGTACTGGTTTGCAGCTGGAAGGGCATCCACTGTGTAAAACATATGCTGGAATAGTTGGCGGTTCATTCCGCTGTGGCGACTCCTGATAAATAAAGGGACTAAGCCAAAGGAAAATAAATGAATGAATGTATAATTGTTGTAATTTCTCAAGGAAATGTTATGGCGGCCAATCAAATGCTACTGAGGCATGCATTAATAAGCCTGTGTGCAACATATCAGTCTGTGTTTTGTTCTGATTTTACACACTGGATTTACATGAGAATGAGGAAACAACGGTGTTTGAGGATCACAGTATGAACTCCAGATTTTCGTTCTATGGTACCTTTAAGAATATGAAAAATACATGATCTTGTCTTTATTATTTCTCCTCTAGTATTTTTTAAGCTTATTAAGTGCTACTAGAATGGCTGGATGTGAGATTGGGGTTCTTTTAACTGAATTGGGTTTTAATAGGTGAATAAATTGAATTATGACTAGGGCCAGACGGAATCTGCGGACATTTTTTGCTATTTCTGCGCAGTTTTTCGCTAAAAATCTGCAGATTTATTCAGAAGGATTTTAGGAGTATCATAACTAAAACCTAAATATATGAACTAAATAGTAATCCCTTTTTGTATTTAATGTTTACAATGCAAATCAAATTAGATCCACTTTATTTGGTAAACAAAGCAAGTATTCCATATAATATATCTACTAAAAGACAGAAAACATTACTGTTCAAACTGTATTGTAAATAAATTATATGAACATTTTCATATTAGTCAATAATTATACTGAAATTAATTAAAAAACTGAATAAATATAAATTTACACAAGTAAATATAGCCTACAGAATCAATAGTGAGCTAAAAATCTGCGGAATTCTGCGCACGCAAATTCTGTGTGGGCCTAAATATGACTCGAATTTCTGTCTGTACTTCAAATATAATATTCAATTCAATTCATCTTTATTTGTATAGCGCTTATACAATGTAGATTGTGTCAAAGCAGCTTCACATGGAAGATTATAGTGAATTGAAACAGTGTCAGTTCAGTTTTCAAATATTAAGTTCAGTTCAGTTCAGTTTAGCTCAGTTCAGTGTGGGTTAATAATCACTACTGAGAGTCCAAACACTGAAGAGCAAATCCATCGATGCGCAGCTCTATAAGTCCCGAACCATGCAAGCCAGTGGCGACAGCGGCGAGGAAAAAAATTCTCCAATTGGCGAAAGTGAAGAATTAAAAAAACCTCGAGAGAAACCAGGCTCAGTTGGGCACAACCATTTCCCCTATGGCCAAACGTCTTGTGCAGAGCTGCAGTCTAGGCGCAGGAAGCTGGACCTCAGCGAAGACTCGTCTGTCCTTGGAGCATCACAGGAGTCAGTCATGCTCTCACTCCATGATGACCACCACAGCAGCTGCTCAGGATACGGCCTGGTCCAGAAAACCTTGGGATCATCTCGTCGCTGGTCTCGGATCGCGTTAGTGGCGCTGCATAGTCTGAGGGCCTCAAGATGAGTACCCCCAGGTGGAAATACAGAATAAGGAGAATAATTAGCTTAGCTGCTGTTCATAGTGTATATAAACGAGAAGCAAAATCATGTGTGGGGCACATCATGCGTCATACCGCTATGTACTGCACTGAGTGTACGCTTTGCTAAAAAGATAGGTCTTTAATCTAGTTTTGAAGAGCGAGAGTGTGTCTGAGCCTCAGACATTATCAGGAAGGCTATTCCAGAGTTTAGGGGCCATAAATAATATTGCATTTCAGAAGAACTGCTGTATTCAAAACTTTTCAGTGTAATCAATTTAATTCATGCCAGTTTAATCAACAGGAAGCTGAGCAACTTTTTATTACGTTCCAAATGACGTCAAACACCCAAAAGCTGTTATATTATGCTTTATTAATGTTATGACTATTTATCTGGTAGAAAACAATGAGTGGGAATCCAATCTGTTAGTCATT
Organism: Danio kyathit; assembly: GCA_903798195.1. Classification (NCBI taxonomy): domain Eukaryota; kingdom Metazoa; phylum Chordata; class Actinopteri; order Cypriniformes; family Danionidae; genus Danio; species Danio kyathit. Next base: position 7,965,816 of record LR812525.1, read on the forward strand.
TATTATCTCATTATCTACATTCGACACTACAGTTCACTTTGTATGGACTCACTTCTGATAATAATACTAAATATATAGAGTACCTGACAAAATGCTTGTGGCCTATCCAAGTTTTAGAAACAACAAATAATAACTTGACTTCTAGTTGATCATTTGGTATCAGAAGTGGCTTATATGAAAGGCAAAGGCCTCTAGATTACGCTTATTTTAGCAAAATAAAATATGATCATGCCTTGATTATTAATGATTTAATAAGGACAGTAAAGTCTGACTTTGCTTAGACAAAAGTCTCGTCACTGAACATAAATAATGTCCAGTATAGAATATAAAGTCATGCTGCAGTGGAAACAGAATGAATATTGTGTCTGACTCCATCATGAGCTTGGAGGACTGCATCCATACATCTCTGCATTGACTCAAATCACTTATTAAGAAAGTCATCTGGAATGGCAAAGAAAGCATTACTGCAGGACTCCCAGAGTTCATCAAGATCCTTTGGATTCATCTTCAATGCCTCCTTCATCTTACCCCAGACATGCTCAATAATGTTCATGTCTGGTGACTGGGCTGGCCAACCCCGGAGCACCTTGACCTTCTTTGCTTTCAGGATCTTTGATGTGGAGGCTGAAGTATGAGCAGGAGCGCTATCCTGCTGAAGAATTTGCCCTCTCTTGTGGTTTGTAATGTAATGGGCAGCACAAATGTCTTGATACCTCAGGCTGTTGATGTTGCCGTCCACTCTGCAGATCTCTCGCACGCCCCCATACTGAATGTAACCCCAAACCATGAATTTTCCTTCACCAAACTTGACTGATTTCTGTGAGAATCTTGAGTCCATGCATGTTCCAGTAGGTCTTCTGCAGTATTGTGATTATTGGGATGCAGTTCAACAGATGATTCATCTGAATAATCCACCTTCTGCCACTTTTACAAATGATCAACTAGAAGTCAAGTTATTATTTGTTGCGTTCACAACTGGGATCCACGACAAGACTTGTGTCAGGTAGTGCATATTGAATTGCATTATGGGACCTTAATCTTTCTTCCAACGACTTTTAACCTTGAAAAGTTTGACAAAGCGATGTTTATGAAAATTTTTAATAGTTTAACGTGATATATTGTCTGGGTTGGTGTTGTATATTACGCCACAAAAATCTTGTAATAAACTGCCAGCACATTTTCTGTTATTTTACAGACTTATTTCTTCTGGATATTATTTCAAACGAATAAAATGTCGATAAAAGTCACTTTGTTGAACTGTAAAGTTGAATTTCCAACACCAAGTGTACACAGAGCAAAGATCGACATCCCATAATGCAATTCACAACCATAAATAAACAGAAAACACTTCACAAAATATGCTAACTGTTAAGCAACAGATATTCTTTACAGTGAGTAAAACAGCTCTGATATCCTACAAATCGGATGTAAACTGTCTGATAAAATTACACTTGTTCTGCAGTTGTACGTGTGTTTTTTCCTCACATATTTGTGTGGAAATAACTTACGACAAGTTCACTAATCTCATATGATTGAGAAAAATTCAAGATTTATGAGCCTCATCTTTTTCCTCCTATTGAAAGAAACCATCACCATTCTGACGGATTTTAAAAACCTGTAAAGTAACAGATGACTTTAATCTTGTTGTACTGTCGGTCATCTCTTCACCTGCTTCTCCTTAACTGACCGACTTCATCAATCTCACGTGGAGGACATGGACAGGTTTGCATTTGTCCTCAGCTTGCTGCACCTAATATGAGACAGCAAGCCTCTTCAAATAGTTCATCTAATTTTCCTCTTCAGCGGGAGCACGTTACTTCAACAATAAAGGCCTTCAGGATCACGCGTGAGGATGAAAGCGAAGGTCGGCGGTTTCGCGCATGACACAGGACTCCAATTTCCACGTATGTTCTTACGTAATGGCCTCTGTTTTACAAGCATCATATTTATGTCTGAGCGAGAAGCGAGAAATCGAACTATCTCGGACATCAAGGACTAAATCCGACACCATTGTTGACACACAGCAACCTCTGTGTTCTGTTATCTGTACTGTGTGTTAGGTACAGTTCGTTTCTGTATGTATGACTTCCTTCTGCTCAGCGCAAATAAGAGATTTTGCAATGTTTGCATGTGCTGTTTTCCCTATGGGATACAGTCTAGTGCTCAGTCGTGTTTACTGATTTCAGACTGTGTTATGGGTCGGTCAGTGCTTGTCGCCTCACAGCAAGAAGGTCGCTGGTTTGAGCCCCGGCTGGGTCAGTTGGCATTTCTGTGTGGAGTTTGTATGTTCTCTCCGTGGGTTTCCTCCTGGTGCTCTGGTTTCCCCCACAGTCCAAACACATGCGCTACACTCTCAGAAATAAAGGTACAGGAGCTGTCACTGGGGCAGTACCTTTTCTAAAGATACATATTTGTACCCAAAGAGTCCTCAGTGGTACCTCAAAGGTGCATTTTAGTGTCCAAATGTACCTAAAAAGTACCTTTGAGGTACCATTATGGACCCTTCGGGTACAAATATGTATCTTTTGAAAAGGTACTGCCCCAGTGACAGCTCCTGTACCTTTATTTCTGAGAGTGTACAGGTGAATTGAATAAGCTAAATTGGCTGTAGTATGTGTGAATGAGTGTGTATGGGTGTTTCCCAGTACTGGGTTGCAACTGAAATAGCATCAGCTGCCTAAGAAAAAAAAAAAAAAAAAATATATATATATATATATATATATATATATATATATATATATATATATATATATATATATATATATATATATATATGCTGGAATAGTTGGCGGTTCATTCCGCTGTGGCGACCCCTGATAAATAAGGGACTAAGCCAGGGCTATTCAATTGGCAGCCCGCAGGCCGAACCCGACCCCCGAGGCAATTTGTTCTGGCCCTCCAAATAGTGTGACCAAGACATCAAGAATAAATTTAGTTCAGTCAAACAACGGCCGCTATAGTTATGAAGTGACGTGCGTCTGTTCAATACAGCACGAGCTGCGCAGAGCGTAAGTCACCTGACAGTGGCGAGAGCAGCCGAATACATTTGAATATGTTTGTAGAAATGTTTTTTTGTACATGTAGCTACCCGCCGGTTATTAAAAACAGTCCACGCTTCCCAAATACTGATGTCCATGCGTTTTGTTTATTGAACACCGTGAAAACTAAAAGATAAACAAACAAACAAACCAAATATTTTACACAAACACAATCCAAAGGACATAAAATAAACAAATAATATACAAACAATGCCGTTTCATTTACCGTGTTGGCCTGATAACCAGCAGTAGAATAAGCAGGAGCATTTTACAGGTGCTCGTATTGAGATCTCACTATGTTGTCCACACAAACTCTTGCAGGTTATATCAATCAAGACAGATCATGTGACCTCCAACTCAAGCCAACCGGAAACACGGAAATTTATAACAAACATAAACCAATACATTTCCAAATAATGAAATTCAAAACCATAAACAACCAAAAAATACAAGCTGACCGATCAGCGTCAGCTACACTCCCACCAAATTACCTTTGACTTTATCCATTCATAATACAGTCAATGGGAATTTCAAACATTAACACCATAAATATTACCATGCCAACTCAATTCATACATTCTAGTTAAAAATCGACAAATTATTAATTACTCAATTTTTATTAAATACACATTCTAGTTAAAATTGGCAATTACTTTAATACTCAATTTGTCCACAGTATAAAGGTCATATTACAAAATGAGTGCTTAATACCAAAGTTATTTGACTGAACTATAGAATATTTCAATTTTTAAACTATGCTCAACAGTACTACTAACTTTTGAATAGGACGCTCAACAATAGTAGGTTTAGTAAGGCGTTCACCCCTTTTCCCCAATTCCCGGTCACCCATCCTTATTGTGGCCTTCCGCACCAATCCATCATCATCCTTGAAAACTTTGACCACCCTGGCCAATCTCCATTCATTCCGAGGGACTTCACCTTCCTTCACAATGACCACATCACCATCTTGCACATTTCGTCTTGGTGTATGCCATTTTTGCCTGAGGGAGATGTTGGCAAGATATTCTACTCTCCATCTGCTCCAAAACTGCTCACACAAGTACTGGACCTGCCTCCAACGTTTCCTTGCATAAAGATCTTCCTTAACAAACGTACCCGGTGGAGGAAGTGGAACAGACGACTTCATAGTAAGCAGATGGTTGGGAGTTAAAGGCTCTAAACTTGTGGGATCACTGAGGCCTTCTACAGTGAGTGGACGATTATTAACTATTGACATGGCTTCGTAGAAGAATGTACGCAAGGAAGCATCATTTAATCTTCCAGCACTTTGTCTCAAAACAGAGTTCAATACGGCCTTGATCGTTCTAATCTGCCGCTCCCAGATGCCTCCAGCATGACTTGACCTGGGTGCATTAAAGCAGAAGTCACATTGATTAGCGGCCAAATATGCTGCCACTCTCTCCTTGCTCACTTGTTTTAAAGCATTTCTTAACTCTCTTTTTGCCCCAACAAAGTTAGTGCCTTGGTCCGATCTAATGTGTCTGACAGCTCCACGGATGGATATAAAACATCGTAAGGCGTTAATAAATGCATCCGTTGTCATGTCTTCCAACATCTCTATGTGGACAGCTCTGGAGCAAAGACAAGTAAAGAGAAGACCATATCGCTTACATTCCTTACGACCCTGCTTGATGTAAAAGGGGCCAAAACAGTCCATACCACAATAGGTGAATGGTGGGGAGGAATCTGTTCGGTCATGGGGCAGATCAGCCATCCGTTGTTCTTCTAATGGTCTACGAACTCTCCTACAGGGAACACACTGCCGTATATATTGGGCTACCACCTTGCTGCCTCCAATAATCCAAAAGCCATTAACTCGCAATTCATTCAATGTCTGTCCTCTACCTTGATGTTGAATCCTTTGATGATAGTGTGCTAGAATGAGACGTGTAATAACACCATCCTTTGGAAGGATTACTGGATGACGCAGCTCAATGAATGAAGATGCCCTTCTTAACCGTCCTCCCACTCTCATTATTCCATCTTGTAAAAAGGGCTCAAGCTGATATAAAGGATGATTACAAGGCAGTTTTCCTGATTCCTGTCTGAGTACATGCAATTCTTCCTTAAAAGCATCCTGTTGTGCAAGTTGAATAAGAGTGGACGAAGCCCTCATTCTCTCCTCCACTGCCAAAGGCTCTGACATCTTTACCCTCTTTGTAAGTCTTTGAATTCGGGCAATGATATTTACAACTGTAGTCCATTTTGAAAACCGTGATAGTTGCTGTAGAAAATCCCCATGCATTTTAACATCAGTTTTTAGTACTTGAACATTCTTTACCTCAGGGTCTCCTACCAATAACTCCGATAGGCCTTGCTTAACCACCACTTCTCTTTCCCAGAGGAATTTGGGCCCTGTGAACCAGTTTGAACTAATAAGCTCCTCTACCATGAGGCCCCTTGAAGCATGGTCTGCAGGGTTTTCTCCTGTATTAATGTAATGCCACTGTGCTGGATTAGTGGTCTCCCTGATTCTCTGAACACGATTGGCGACAAAAATATGAAATCTTCTGGCTTCGTTATTTATATATCCAAGGACTACTTGAGAATCAGTCCAAAAATATTCGCCATCAACTTTAAGAGCCAGCTCCTCTTTTAACATGCCACTCACAGCAGCAGAAATCACTGCTGCAGTTAGCTCTAATCGTGGTATAGTGACAACCTTTAAAGGGGCAACTCTTGCTTTTCCCATGATAAATGCACAATGTACTCTGGTATCACTCACCAATCTGATGTAGGAGCACTGGCCATACCCTTTATTACTTGCATCAGAAAAATGATGCAACTCCGTTCTTATGATCTTCCCAAAATTTGAAGGTATAAAGCATCTTGAGATCTGGATCTTATCTAGCTTAGATAAATCCTCCAGCCAGCTCTCCCACCTTGGTCTCATCTCAATGGGCAATGGTTCATCCCAACTTATTCCCTTGTGACACATTTCCTGCAACACCTTCTTAGCAGAAATCAGGAATGGAGCCAAAAACCCCAGTGGATCATAAACTGAAGCTACAATAGAAAGAATTCCACGTCGTGTGGCTGGTTTCTTTTCAAGCATGATTTTAAAGGTAAAGGCATCATTTTCCACATCCCATCTGATTCCCAAAACATTCTGTACCGGAAGATGATTATGATAGACATCAACATTTCTCACCTCCACAGCATGATCACTCGGATTAATAGACTCTAACACTTCTCTACTGTTGGAAAGAAATTTATGTAGATGCAGCTTTCCTTTAGCACACAAAGCTTGAGCTTCTGCCACCAACTTAATCGCCGACTCAGCAGATTCCACGCTCACAAGGCCATCATCCACATAAAAGTGGTTTCTGATGAAACTAGCAGCCAAGGGATACTCAATCTCGTTAATGCTGGCAAGATACTTTAGGCCATAATTGGCACAACCTGGTGAAGATGATGCTCCAAAAAGATGCACTTTCATACGATATTCTCTAGGTTCTGCATTCGTATCACCACTTGGCCACCACAAGAAACGCAAGTAATCCCGGTCCTCTCTAGCGACATGGAATCTATGGAACATTTTCTTAATGTCACACATGACAGCAATTGGATATTTGCGAAAGCGACAGAGCACTCCAGTCAGACCATTGGTAAGATCAGGCCCTGTCAACAGATGGTCATTCAAGGCAGTACCTTCATACTTGGCTGAACAGTCAAAGACAACCCTGATTTTATTTGGCCTCTTAGGGTGGTAAACACCTTGGTGTGGGATATACCACAAATTTCCCATGCTTGGTTCCTTATCTGCCAATTCTGCATCCCCATCTTTCAAAACTGCTTCCATGAACGCAGTGTAGTCAGATTTTAACTGAGGATCTTTATCCAACTTTCTTTTAAGATGCTTTAATCGAGCTAATGCAAGGCTTTTATTATTTGGAAGACAAGGGCGTGCTTTAAAGGGTAGTGGCATCTCAAGGTGGCCACACTCATTCTGATGAACACCTTCTGTTATAATGTGCAGAAACTGAACATCTTCCTGTGACACAATTTTTCCTCCCACTTGAGTATCTGCAAAATCCAATTCCAGTGATCTGATGACAGCAGCAGGTGTTACGGGAGGAAGCTCCTGGATGGATATACGATGGCATAAGCCAGTCACATTCACCTTTGCACAGTGTGGAGTATCCCCTACAATGCTCCAGCCCAATTCAGTCTTGATGGCATAAGGCTCTTCATCACCGCCACTGATGACCTGTCGAGGTGCCAATGCTCTAGAGCAATCATAACCAATCAAAAGACCTACTGCACAATCCATTTGTGCAGGCATTTCATTAGCAATCTTTTCTAGATGTCTCCATCTTTTAGCCGTTTCACAGGTAGGAATATGTGCGCGTTCAAAGGGAATAAAATCCCTTGTATAAGCAGGAGGCAAACAGAACGAACTATCTGAAAAGAACCCTCTAATGTTGAGTCCACAAACTCTCTGGCTCTCTACAACAGAATCCTTTCCCAACATAGTGGAAAGCTTTAATTTTACTGGATCCGTTGGTGCCTGCAATCGCTCACATACCTCTTGATCAATAAACGTGTGACTACTTTGAGTATCTAATAAAGCATATACAAGTATTTCAGACTCAGAATTAGATGAAGACAACCATATCGGAACAATCATAGATGTTAAACCTCCTTCTCCACCATTCATACAACATAAGGAGGACATACTTTCTTCAGCTTGCAAAACTCTCTGCGAAGTCGGCTTATCTGTTATCTGATGATCTTCATGCAGTGGAGTGGGGTGGCGCCTCTTGCATACGGCACATATGGCCCGGTTTCTACAATCCTTGGAGAGATGTCCTTTCCTTAAGCACGCAAAGCACAACTTATTCTCCATGATAAACCTTCTCTTTTCCATTGCAGGCTTCTCCATTAGATCTTGACATTTATGGATTGAGTGTCCCTCTCCACAAAATAAACATTTAACTGAACTTGTACCAAGCACTAATGTACTGCTTGAATTGGACTCCTTAGAATGGCTAGTATCAGCCAAATCACATGCTGTATCTACATCATCCATATTGGTTGCCAACGAGCTTATTCTGGGATGCTTTATCTCCTTTAGTGACTTCCCATCAGATGTCTTTAATGCATACAAGGATGACACAGGATTGCATGCTATGCGTGCTTCCTTTGAGAGAAACGAAACAAAGGTGCTAAAGCTTGGGTAATCTTTATCCAAATCCAACTGTTCTATGACATAGCGGTTCCACCTATTTGTCACCCAACTGGGAAGTTTAAGCAATATCTTCTGGTTCTCCTCACAGTCATTCAACACATTAAGACTCTTAACGTGTGGCATGGCATCACTGCATGATTGCAAAAAGTCACTGAACTCTCTCAATTTAATATATTCGGATGCACCAATCTTAGGCCATTTACTTAGTTTCTCTCTAAAGGCACGTTGCCATATCTGGCATTTAACTTTTCCCATGCTTGCTGATAAGCTTCTTCATCTTTTCTATAAAAGGTGCCTTCCAGAACTGATTTGGCTTCACCATCAATATACCTTTGCAAATAGAAGAGCCTGTCTGCTGAATTTGGACACCGTCTTTCTATAAGAGCCTTAAATGTTATGCTCCATTCTATAAACTTAAGTGGGTCACCAAAAAATACAAAGGGTTCTGGAACGGGAAGACGAGATAAGGCCATTGACTCTTGTAACGTCTGTGTGACAGATACTTTACTTTCTGGGTCTTGTTTATCCAAATCTGATGTGTTAGAGACAAGGAGAACAGGGTTACTCACATCCACATAGGCTGAACCACATTGCTGGCTGTTTATTCTTAACTCCTCCTCAGTATACACTCGAAGTCTTGCTTCCATGACCTCAACATCTCTGCGATTTTCAAGTTTCTTTAATCGCTGCCTTTGCTCATCGATATCGGCCTCCATTTCAATTTCGGCTTTCTTTGCAGCCAACAAAGCAGCAGCCTCTGCTCTCTTAACAGAAAGGCTTACAGATTCTGAAAGGGGTTTACTAAGAGCTGTAGCTCTAGACACTGTAGATCCATAAATGGACCTCGCATACTCACAGTCCAGCAGCATACGCAATCTTGCCTTCTCGGCTTCAGCATCAAACTCCATGCCGTCTTCCACCAAACGTACCCTCATTATCTTCAGCAAATCTGCAGTAACAGCTGAACATGCATCAATTTTTCTCCTAATTTCTTGACTTGGTACAATTTGAAATCGAATGTTATCATATAAACCCTTCAACTCAGACTCTTTTTTTCTCAACCCCATCCATCATATCATACAAATTACTTTCAGAACACTCATGCTTCAGTTTGAAGCGAACATCTCTTACATGGGTCTTCCAACTCTCATATGCAGTTTTAAACTTCTTTTCCTTCTGTATCAATTCTTGCTCTTTCAACTCCTGCATTTTTGGTGTCAAACGCTTGTCACGGGAAGATTTTCTAATTTCATTTACTATTGATGGAGCAGAATTAAGTTCTTTAAATCTTGCCTCAGATTTTTCAGTGCAGGTGGTACATGATGTATAGCGATTTCTCACCGTGCCCTCAATTTCATATACATCATCCATTAAAACTACTTGCTCTTGTGATAAACATTCATTTTGTTCAGCTGACTCATCTTGAACAGACATTTTTTTTTTATTTTTTTTTTTATTAATAATTATTCTCTATGTGCACACACTTTACACAACACAAACCATAAGATAATTAGACACTCAAACTCACTTCAAATCAATACCCTTAATACTGTGAACATATTTACTTAAACTACTAAGTTAAAACCTTTTTTTTTTTTTTTTTTTTTTTTTTCCAAAAAGTTAATATCTATACCCCTTAAACATTAATACGGTCACAGCAATTTTAACCCATTACCATCAGGACATATTTTATTCTCTGGTTATAAACAACTTTACCTTTAAACAATTTAGATCCAACTCTTTAAAGCCTACATTATTCGCCAAAAGACGGCATTTAAATACTACAGTCTGACCTACTATGACGCTGGTGAATTAGAGATGAATGAAAGGATCCGCCACGTGAGAAAGACGCCGAACTGCGCTCTGAATCCCGCTGCTGCCAACACCAAGGCAACAGCTTGTATGACGTCACGAAACCAGTTCCTCACAGACCGCCGCCAAACAGCACCCAGAGTCCCAGAACTTTCACTGCAGAATCACGCGCCGAAGACAGCGTCCTCCGTCACTGCAGAGGCAGCCCAGCCGCGCACAAAGGTCCGTCCGGAGGTACAAGCCGATGCCGTGCACCGCCGACAAACACCCTGGTAAGGTGGAATCGGGCCACGTTTTCACTGTAGCTACCCGCCGGTTATTAAAAACAGTCCACGCTTCCCAAATACTGATGTCCATGCGTTTTGTTTATTGAACACCGTGAAAACTAAAAGATAAACAAACAAACAAACCAAATATTTTACACAAACACAATCCAAAGGACATAAAATAAACAAATAATATACAAACAATGCCGTTTCATTTACCGTGTTGGCCTGATAACCAGCAGTAGAATAAGCAGGAGCATTTTACAGGTGCTCGTATTGAGATCTCACTATGTTGTCCACACAAACTCTTGCAGGTTATATCAATCAAGACAGATCATGTGACCTCCAACTCAAGCCAACCGGAAACACGGAAATTTATAACAAACATAAACCAATACATTTCCAAATAATGAAATTCAAAACCATAAACAACCAAAAAATACAAGCTGACCGATCAGCGTCAGCTACAGTACAATGCACTGATATCGTTATTAGGGATGCAACGATTAACCGATTTCACTATTAACTGCGCTTTAATTCGTCACGGTTAATTAATCGTAAAGGCTTCTCTAAGCCGCATTTCTGCATTTCTGTTCTGCTGCACGAAACGAAACTGCTGAACAAAGTTACGCCAAGTTGCCAACTGTGCGCTAGTTTAAAGTTCCGAGCTTGTCCACCGAAGCTAATACGCACACACACTGTAATAACTAAAGCCGCGGGCCGTTCCCATATCACGTCTTTCCCGCGCGCATGTCTTATGTCGTAAGAATATATGCCAATATGCGGGCGCAAGTGGAGCAACGCGCTCGCGGCTGTCTGGGCGCACGCAGCAGAAAACATCTCATGCTGTAACGGTGAGAGTTGTGCTTAGCTTTCAGAGCAATGTAAACAAAAGACATGTTAGACGAACTATTATTAAAATGATTATGTATGTATGAACGCAGATGATAACAACAGTTAATCTAAATATTGGCGCCGACCTTCATAACAATTATTATTATATTATTTTCTCCCGTTCCTCTCTATAAACACACACATAATTAAATTGTGTAGCCCTATAAGCACAGAAAAACCTTCAGAATAAAAACTATTACTAATGAAAATGCCTTTTAAAGGTTTTTTAATATTAGTTAGGGATGTCCAGATCTAAATCTAGCTAATATAAAGCTTAAATTTACATTAGACGTGATAACTGTGAAACACTGATTATTCTTCACACTATATAATCGTACAACCAAAATCTATAATTGTTGCATCCATAATTGTTATGCAGTTCAAAACAACATATGAACGTATCTGTGTGTAGAAGAAGCCTACTTAAGCAATACACTGATTTTGTTGTGCTGTGAAATACAACATTTGAATGTTTGTTAAAAAACTTATTGTACAATGCAGTGATGTTATGTAGTTTCAAAAAACAATATATTAACATTTTAATGTAGACAAATACAACGTGGGTGTCTAAAGGAGCAAAAATACATAATTGGCTCTTATATGCAGTTGTGTCATCATTTATATTGCAAGTCATGTCTCTCCGGCCCTTAGTTTGGGATGCTTTTCATGAACTGGCCCCCGTGACAAACTAATTGAATAGCCCTGGACTAAGCCGAAGGAAAATGAATCAACTATAGCAGTAGGCCAGCAGAGTATGTCTGAGTTCATAGTATTGAGAAAAACAGTATGCAAGAAGTACACGGATGACCTACTACTTTTGGTGAGATTCTGTAGTGCGCATTTGATAGACGCTACACTATCCCAAGATGCAATACAAGAGAATTCATGAATAGGAGTGAAGCAACAGTGATGTAAGTGACTAATGTTGGATGTAGTGCGCGCAAAATCCATTCATACTACTTGCATTCATACTATATAGAACACACTTTTCTAATGGTTGTGTAGTAAACTCAAACTGAGTACATACTCAAATAGAATGCGCTTTCAGACCAAGTGTGCCACAAGCCTGCTTTTGAGTGAAGGTCTCAGCAGTTAGATTGCCCCCTGGGGGCTGGCTGCAGTACAAGTCATAAAGCCCGCCCCCTCCATGTTAATGAACGAGACTTTAGCCCAAATAAAAAAATTAATTACACTTGCAATAAAATGTCCCGATAGATGGTTCTGGTCAGTTAAAGCACTGGTTATCATGCTGATATCGGTGCAGATCTTCATTTTTGTAAACAGTATGTTTTTAGCCACTAATTTAATGCTGGGGGTGTCATCGTGATGGACAGTTGTGATTGGCAGATTCTTAAAGCAGACGTTGAAAGCTTCGGGAGGAGATTGAAGTGTTATTATTCGATATCTGTGTTATTTTACCATGATAAAATGAGTTCAGCAGTAAACTATAGTTTCTGACATACAGGATTTGATGGAACACTGTTTATTCGATAAGGTTAGGGCTTTATTGGGCTTTATTAGTTTGCTGATACACGCCTAACCTAGCCATGACGGGGAAAATACAGGTGATCGCTATCTAGCAGTAATTCTCTTTATAGGTCTGAAATAATAATTAGGAAGATAAAACTAATGTTAGCCGATCTCCACATTGATAGAATCTACTGAATTTGCGGTTATAAAATTTTAATGTAGAAACCGAATCTTATATAACAAATAGAGCTGTAAATGTTAGATATTATTTATATACATCATTTACTGTTGGCTTTTTATTTGAAAACTCCTAATAAACCTTAAGATGCCAGATATAATGAAGGCATCCAATAAACCAAATGAAAACGGAGGCAAAAAATTGTAAACAATATACAAAGCTGAGCGTATGTGGAGGAAGACGAAACTAGTAGTCCACTATAATATCTATAAAGACAGTCTTCATGCTTTTAATGTGAAACTAAAAACCGCTAGGCAGACTTTCTTTTCAACCCTTATATACAACAACTTAAATAATGCGCGTACACATCTTTGCAACGGTAGAGAGACTCACAACCCCCCCAGTAGGATTCCCAGTGAACTACTTTTGAAAGCAAATGTAATGAGTTCGCTCATTTCTTTACTGATAAGATCAATAATATCAGAAAGGCAATTAGCTCATCCAATCAGCCAAATTGTGTTGACGTCAGACAAGCTCAACCACAACTTAAGAAATCAGACATTATGTCTGACTTCATGGCAATTAATGGTAAAATCTTAGAAGAGATCGTACAAATTATGAAAACATCAACCTGCAGTCTTGACACGCTCCCCACATCATTCGTCAAAACGGTGTTTAACTGTTTAGAAATGGATCTCCTACAAGTGATAAATGCTTCACTTCTCTCAGGGACTTTCCCAAACTCACTTAAAACTGCAGTTGTTAAACCCCTCTTGAAAAAGAGTAATCTGGATAACACACTATTGAGCAGCTACAGGCCAATCTCAAATCTCCCTTTCATTGGCAAAATCATTGAAAAAGTTGTTTTCAACCAGGATAACACGTTCTTAAACTCCAAGGGGTGTTTAGACAATTTTCAATCTGGTTTCAGAGCACATCACAGTACAGAGAGCGCTCTTATAAAGATAATCAATGATATCCGCCTAAATACAGATTCAGGTAAACTAACAGTGCTGGTTTTGCTCGATCTCAGTGCTGCATTTGACACTGTCGATCACAGCATACTTCTGGATAGGCTGGAAAATTGGGTTGGGCTGTCTGGGACGGTCCTCAAATGGTTCACATCTTATCTTGAAGGGAGAGGTTACTATGTCAGTATAGGTGACCATAGGTCGAGGTGGACACCGATGACATGTGGAGTCCCACAAGGCTCGATTCTGGCACCTCTCCTGTTCAACCTTTATATGATCCCTCTGAGCCAAATAATGAGAAGGAACCAAATTTCCTACCACGGCTATGCTGATGACACTCAGATCTACTTAGCCTTACTGCCTAATGACTACAGCCCCATTGACACCCTCTGCCAATGCATTGATGAAATGAACAGTTGGATGTGCCAAAACTTTCTTCAGTTAAACAAAGAAAAACTGAAGTCATTGCGTTTAGGAACAGAGATGAGGTTCTCAAGGTGAATGCGTACCTTGGCTCTAAAGGTCAAACATCAAAAAATAAGGTCAAGAATCTTGGTGTGACTCTGGAGTCAGATCTGAGTTTCAGTATTCATGTCAAAGCAGTTAGTAAATCAGCATACTATCATCTCAAAAACATTGCAAGAATCAGATGTTTTGTTTCCAGTGAAGACTTAGAGAAACTTGTTCATGCTTTTATCAGCAGCAGGGTGGATTACTGTAACGGCCTCCTCACCGGCCTTCCCAAAAAGACAGTCAGACAGTTGCAGCTCATCCAGAACGCTGCAGCCAGGATTCTGACCAGAACCAGGAGATCAGTGCACATCACACCTGTCCTCAGGTCTTTACACTGGCTCCCAGTTACATTCAGAATAGATTTTAAAGTATTATTACTTGTCTATAAATCACTAAATGGCCTATAGGAGCTCAATACATTACATATATGCTCACTGAATACAAACCTAACAGATCACTCAGATCTGTAGGATCATATAAACTACAAATTCCAAGAGTTCAGTCAAAGCAGGGTGAATCGGCCTTCAGCTACTACGCTCCTCGCTGCTGGAATCAACTCCCAGAAATGATCAGATGTGCTCCAACATTAGGCACATTCAAATCAAGGTTGAAAACACATCTGTTTAGCTGTGCCTTTACTGAATGAGCACTGTGCTAAGTCTGACAAATCGCACTATTATGTTTTTCTCTTCTTTTTCATTCTTTTACAACCTGTTTTAACATATTTTTATCTGTTTTTTTATTACCTGTTTTTATTTTTTCTTACACTTGTCTCTTTTATTCCTGTTTATGTAAAGCACTTTGAATTGCCACTGTGTATGAAATGTGCTATATAAATAAACTTGCCTTGCCTAACTTTGCCATCTGGAGAAAGGAACCGCAACTTTTTTTTTTTTTTTTAATCATTTCCAGATGCGAAAAGCTCTCAGGTAAAACACGCTCCTTACAAACATATTTTTGTTGCGTGTTAACAGACCACTGTAATCCACAAATGTGGGTACAGCTCCGCTCTCATATCGAGGAAATGGAAACAAAACTTTTGTTTCGGCACATTTCTAAACGCAACACTGATGACCCATGTTTCTGAACAATTCTTCTTCTTCCGCGTCCACTTGTTTGAATTATGGTCGGCAACACAACGTGGCGTGTCTCTGACCACTGTAGCAGGTAAAAGCAGTCTTCAAAACTATAACATGCATGAATTAATGTTCACAATAGAGCGCGCTGATTGGTTCAAACCAAGTCTTTCCCATGAATTAATGCTGAAAACTCAATGACATCACTTTGTACCGGCCGGTACAGACACTCAATCTCCACACTGAAATTTACACAATGATCTAATCGCTGTGACCTTGCTTTAAAATGCATTTTCAAACTGGAAGAACGAATTTGCTCGAAACAACGCAAAAACAACAAATTTTCACTTTTTTGTAAAATATATGTGTCGTAAAGTGTGGTTTATTTATAAACTAATTTCAAGAGGATCACGTGCTCATGATTGAACACAGCTGGTACCGCATCAGCTCCGTATATTGCACCAATCAGACGAATACTGACACACTATAAATTACCAGAGCTTTCTACTCCAGTCATCTTCGTCTTGAAGAATCCCCCCTTCCACCCCTTCTCTGATAGGGCGGCACGGCGGCCGAGTGGTTAGCACTGTTGCCTCACAGCAACAACGCCGCTGGTTCAGCCCCTCTCCGAGTCGGTCAATGTTTCTGTGCGGAGTTTGCATGTTCTCCTCGTGTTTGCGTGGGTTTTCCCTGGGTTTCCCAGTTTCCTCCCACCGTCCAAAGACATACACCACTGATCATCAACTGGCGGCCCGGGGGCCAAATCCGGCCTGCTGAGCCGTTCAATCCGGCCTGCGACTGAATGCCAAATTGTGAGTATCAAAAAGAAAATGATGGTCCACACTATTAAAGCAACTAAAAATAACAACAACTGAGTCTCTTGTCAGAATAACCACCATTTAGGACTATATTTAGGCTACACTTTGAAATGAGGACAGACTCAGACAGACTATGCGGCGTTAAGCATTTATTGTTTCAAACAGGTTTTAGCGTAAGTGAAGACCAGGTGGGGTGTAGGTGGAGTGTGCGCGACGTGTGTGTGGTGAAGAGCAAGGAGGGACGCGGTGGAGAGGGGTGCGCGACGTATTTGAGGAGCGGGCGGAAGACGCGCGATTTCCGGGAGATTATCATTCGTTTGCGGGCATCCGGGAGTCTCTATGCATTTGCAGGAGACTCACAGAACGTCCGGGAGACTTGGAATGTCTGCCTCAGGACAAAAAAAAAGAAGGACAAATAATCTGGCACAACTTAAAATAGCATGGTAAATAAATAACCTGGTACCAAAACAAAACAGGTCACAAATAATGTTCGCACATCTAATGAAACGTTAAGTGGGCTTGAATTCAAATCACAATGGTGAAACGGGCTACTCACAGTGCTTAATCAATGGCTAAAGTTACATTTCCCCTTGTTGACTTGAGGCCGATTTATACTTCTGCGTCAAACGCACGCGTATGCTACGGCGCAGCCTACGCGTGGACGCATAGCCCCTCGTTGTGGGCGTCGTTGACGCGCACCTCTCAAAAAATGTAACGCGTACGCGTAGCGCAAGCTCTGTGATTGGTCGGCGTCGTAGCGCTGATGAGTATGGCCGGAGGTGAGAGCCGCGCGCCCGATGCATCGAGTGTTTGTAAGTGTGGAGTCCTGTGAAGGAGCTCCGGATGGAGACTGTTGTTTTGTGTTTACCTTATGATTAAAGTTGTTGCACCTCCGCCGGTTCCCGCCTCAAAATGAGCGAATTTGAGCCACTTGAACATTAAGGAAGTGTTCAGAAAACACAAAACACCAGCGAAGAAACTCGACACAGAGAAACATAAACACCTACTGCCAGCTAGCGTTTCGTAAGTGTTATTGCAGAGAAACAGAAACCGAGCGCACAAGTATAAATGCACTGCTACGTGCGAGGCTTGCGCCGTGGGTTACGCCGATCACTTGACGCAGAAGTATAAACCAGGCTTTAGACAATTTGAGTTGAGGCAAAATATCTATCACTCCTAGTGGTTGACTGTGGTATAGGTGATGGGATTCTGAATCAAATGCCTTCAGTTTTGTAATAAAAAGAAAAAAGGATAAACATTAAACACAATGTTAAGCCAAAATTAGATTTTTATTTGATTTTCTTCTTGGGGGTCTGGCCCCCAAGTAGACTGTCTGGTAAAACTCTGGCCCTCTGACAAATATAGTTGAATGACCCCTGACGTACACCATAAGTAAACTCAATACTTTAAAATAGCATCTTAAGGCAACTCTTAGTCAGATATATCTCAGCACGTTTACAAGCAGGGGGGTTCTCGAGACCTACCTGAGCTCAAACTCTCCTCTCGCCCTTCAAATGGGAGGGAGCCCCGTGCTCGAGGAAATTCTGAGCTCAGGGCTCTCTCCTGGGACACCATGCCAAATACGCTTTATCATCAATCATCAGCTAAGTGTGAACTCTTGAAAGTGTTTTTAGCAACGTGGGACACATGGGACTGTTAGCATCTCAAAAAATGTGTTTCGGGGTTTCGGTGTTAATAATAGGTTCAGCTTACTGTAATTCATACATTTGTTATACATCATTGCAGTTTTGGGAAATTAGTTGGAAAGGATTGAAATGTACATTTAAATACCTATACACTGAAAATCTTAACACAACGTTCTTTTGTAGGATGGGAAGAAGAAGACAGGGTCGGCGATATCAGGTAAGCAAAGTCTTTTATTTTTCAATAACAGCCACCACCACACTGTAGCTCGGTGTGTGTGTGTGCGTGCTCTCCTCTCTCTCTCCCAGCTGCTCCTTCTCTCCTTAAGAAGGGTGTCTCTCTGGCCCAATCACTAGAATAAACAGGTGTTATTTATTATTTCTGATTAGCCTGCTGATTAGCCGCCGGGCTCCGAGCATGCTCTCCCCCCTCATTGGGTGTTCGATCATGCTTACCTCTCCACACAAATGCAAGTGGTTTTTTTACATTAAATAGCATTTTTGAAGCTGCCCGGCAATGCTACCATTTCCAAAAACCTGCACTTTGAATCCTGTTTTCAAAAATTAGCCTTTTTTAGGCTTCTGCTATGCAAAAAAGAACAGCCAACATGCGTACAAACCTTTCAATGTGTAGTTGAATATGATATTACACAAACAGCCCCTTTAGAAGAGCTCTGTTTTTTTTTTAGGATGCCCTTTCAGTGCCGAAAACACTGGAAGTTTTGTCTTTGTTCATTACATGAGCAAACGTAACTGATCCCTAAACTTTGTATACAGTGACTTGCAAAAAAGCACAAAGTGTTGTGCAACGGTAATCAAAGAAAACAGTTGAGGGAGGAACATGCAGGACATTCACTTTTATTCTCAAATCGACACAAACGCCCCCAGTGTGCACCAATCACCCCTGTCCCACACGGTTCCTTCACGTCCAATATGAGCTGACTGACCTGAAGGGCCTTGGCCTAAATATGTGCTAAAATAAACAGTGTCTGCGCGTTATAATATGTCTGTGCCACATTCATACAGTTTCTGGATTTGTGATTTAATAACGCTGTTATGACACTTGTGATGGGGTGAGAGTTTCGTGACATGTTGAAATGATAAATTCCAGCTAGTTTCCGTTGTTGACCAACTCTGACAGTAAGTGATGGGAAGTGTTTTATGGCGACACATTTGATAAAACATGCACTTATCTTGGCTTATCGGCCATATAACCTACTGTTTTTATGGGAGAGATCACATAAAGAGACTCACGGCATGTTCTAGAGTCTCCACATTCTGATAGAAGGTGGCAGTCGAGACGACTCGGTGATAATTTCTTCATACGCCTGATAAGACACAATGAGCTCATCTTGAAGAACAAATTGCCTTTGCTATGAAGATAATAAAGTCTAGAGGGGATACAGCTGTGGATACGCACGTCAGTGTATCATTATTATTGTGACACTGTACAACAATAATTAACTATTTTAATTTTACTGTGAGGGTTGGGTTTAGGTTTGGGGTACTGGTAATTTCATTAGGGTTAGGAATAATTAATAATATGAATGATACTCTGTATAGTTACTGTTTCTACATTACTGTGAGGGTTGGAGTAGCTGTAGACGTTACTAAAATACAATTATTGTGTACAATGTGGGGGGGGGGGGGGGGGGGGTAGCCATTGACCTCCACTTCCTTTTTGTTCCTACTATGGAAGTCAATGCATTTTCCAATAATCTTCGATAAATCTAGAAGAGATACAGCTGCGGACACTCTCATCAATATAGCATTATTTTTTGTGACACTGCACAAGAATTAATATGTTTAAATTATAGTGAGAGGTTGGTTGGGGTGTGGGTAGACATTAATACAATTCAATTATTAGGTAATTTAATAAATATTATAAAAAAACTTCCAGCCGTAGCTGTATTACTTCTAGCAACAACCGGGATACTCGATGGTTAAAGCCTGCACTTCCTCTTACATCACTTTTAGAATGTGTTCTGTGTTCCACTGTTCTTTCTAAGAAGTGTACAAAATCTCTTTTCAGTTTTGAGTTAAATTGATAGTTCAATAAAATCCTCATTATTTACTCACTTAAGTGGTTCTAAACTTCATTTCATGTGTTGAACACAATACAAGATATTCTGAAGAATGTTAAGAGGCACTGACTTTCATAGGAACAAAAAAATGGAAGTGGAAGTCAATGCATTTTCCAACAATCTTTTTTAAAGCCTAGGAGGGATACAGCTGCGGATACTTACATCAACGCATATATTTGTGACACTGTACAGCAATAAAATACTGTGAGGGTTGGGGTAGGGTTCGCAGCTGTATCCCTTCCAGCAACAACCACAATCTTCAGTACATCTCCTTTTGTGTTCAACAGAAGAAAGAAACTCAAATTGAGGGTGATTAACTGATAAAAGATATTCATTTCAGGGGGACCTGTCTATTTAAATGAGCAAATATTCCACATTGGAGAAGTTCACTAATGAGTTCTGAGCTCCTCTGTGTATTTACCAAAGCCGTGTTTGCTGCGCACAAAGTTCAGCATTTAAAGAGTGTAAAAGTCTACATTTGTCTTGGTTCCAGTCCAAATGCATCTCTGCAGTCATACTGACCCACACATCCATTACATAACATTACGCAAACACATGCAGCACTGTTTCTCACCTCCAACACTGTTTCTCTGAAACCATCTTGAAGACTTGGCAACACTTTATAAAACATTATGCACAGATTTTCAAGGATTGGAATTATCCAATTCTATTATTATATTCAAAGATGTATAGTAACGAAGTAGAACTACTTCACTACTGTACTTAAGTACTAAAAGGTTGTATCTGTACTCTACTTGAGTATTGTTTTTTCTACTTCTACTTTTACTTCAGTACATATTTTCGATGAGCTTAATACTTTTACTCCAGTAGATTTTTTATGTGTTGCATAGTTACTCGTTACATTTATAAAAATGTTGCGAATCAATCATTCATTGATCAGACGATCAAAGAAGACAGTGTTGTCTGCCTGCATTGAGAGCGCTTTAGTTTGTTTTAGACATGGAAAACCCAGAAATTCCACCTTCAACTCCTTTACTTTCAGCTGTTCGTGGCGATGAGGAAAAAGACCACCCGTGACCCTATTCAGAGCCAATGTTTGCATTTGTCGGAGTGAAAGACAGTTCATATAGAATGAAGTGCATACTGTACCATCGGATCTGAAGAAACATGTCAAGTTAAAGATAATATAATACACAAAACAGCAGTTTGAGCTATCCATGAGAGCTAGATAAGTTAACTACCGTTAGCTACCCGCGGTTCATATCACGCTTCAATGTTCACATAACATTAACTGTCTATCATAAAGGCTGTCACGCTGAATGGTGTTTTTGACCCATCATATATATATATATATACATATACACAGTGTTTCCTCTAGGATTTCTTCCAGCAGTGGCGGCAGGACTTTTTTTTTTTAGACAGATCTGCCAACTATTTTAAAGACAAATATTACACGCAGTATTACAAGTCGAGATAGCATTCATGTAATACGAGCATGCGAATCTCTTTGCTTGCGCGCCGATTTCCTCTGTTCGAGCACAGAACTTCTTGCACGCACTCAAATTTACACGTTCAAGTGCAGATCTTCTCGTGCGCTCTCCAGTAAGCGCTGCTGAAGCGCGATTTAGTGTGTTTTTGTGCGTTTTCCGACATTAACGCGTCCTGAAGTAAAGTGAAACGGCATTAAACTCCAGCAAGATAGTCATTGTATGCAGAGCCATTGACCTTTATCAATAAAGTATACTTATGGAAACTGTGTTCATCTTAACTGAAAGCTACACTGTGTTTGCTAGACTCACGCACCTGTCAGTCAGTCTGTCAGAGAGTCAGTCAGCATGTCACCTTGAACAAATAGCGCACAGCACTACTACGGTTACAGAAAAGTTTGCGCGGTTTACCTCTAATATGTTTTGGTGCGATTATAATCCACTATAAAAAACACGACTAAATGTTTTAAATAAGAAGCTGTAATGTAGCCGTGGCGGGATGAATTTTGGCGTGGCGGCCCGCCACGGATGAATGAATGTAGCGGAAACCTTGATATATATATATTTATATTATAAATCGTAAACCGTGGTTCTTTTTGTTCTGCTTAATCCTGTGCCCCAAAAAAGATATTTAAAATAAACAAAACAATACGTCTTTTCACTGCTTTTTTTAAAATAACTACATAACACAATACTTGTACTTTTACTTTCAGTACTTGAGTAGTACATTTTTAAATAAACTACTTGCAATACTTAAGTACAAAAAATGTTGAATACTTTAGTACTTCCACTTAAGTATTGTGCTTAAAGAGCACTTCAACTTCTACTCAAGTCACTTCTTTGATAGAGCACTTGTACTTTTACTTAAGTCTGGGTCTCTAGTACTTTATACATCTCTGATTATATTATATAAGCTTATTATTTTTGCCGGGGCTGTTGCACAGAGCTAAAAATGAGGTGTTATGGCCAAAGGATTGTTCAAGTTTAAGCCAATCAAATATCTCATTGTTATCACTACTAAGGTCTTATGTAACTGTTTGTTTTTACAGTTAGTAATGGCACTGCTTCTGTTAGTTCCCAGTTTGTTAACTACTATTATTACACTGTTCCCACGCTTCTTGAAAGTGCTTGAATTTCAGACATACAATTTCAATGCCTAGAAAGTACTTAAAAACAAACGTAGGTTCTTGTAAGTGCTTGGATTTTTAGTTTATAGTGTTATTTCAACAATTGCACTGTTTATCTTTCAAAAACGTTACCAAAAACTGAGAGATTCTTAATTTAAAATCTTAAGTTTAAATCTTATACAAGAACTATGACAAATAATCCACATTTGGACAATATTTTACAAACTGCATTTGAATATTACCAGTATTGAATTCAATGAATTGAAAATGAATGGTGCTTTATGGATCCATTCTTTTATTTTGGGTAGACTTGACTATTGCAACTCTCTATATGAGGGTATTAGTCAAAATGCCCTGAATAGATTGCAATTAGTCCAAAATGCGGCTGGGAGACTTCTGACAGGGACTCGCAAGTATGAGCACATATCCCCAGTTCTTTCCTCTCTGGGCTGGCTGCCTGTTAGGTCACGGATTGATTTTAAACTATTAATTTTTGTTTTTGTTTTTAAATCCTTAAATGATCTGGCACCACCTTACTTATCAGACCTCCTACAGTAGAGATGCGCGGATCAGCTCAAATGCCACCCGAATCCGCTCCTTCATTCTAATCATCCACCCGCCACCCGCCCGCACATATTATTTTATCTGATATATATATCCGCACCCGACCCGCACCCGATCGCCACTTTAATAATCCTAATTCTTTGTTTTAAGCATGATGATAGGTGTAACTTTCTCCGCAATGTCCGGCGGCAGAGTAACAGCTCGTTAATTCATGCTCGAGCAAATGATGAGACGGACAAAAGTACTCGATGCATGCCCTTCTTTTACTTATTTCAGTGTTTTCAGGATCACAGTGCAAAACAGCTCCCAGGTGGAATTACTGAAGTAAACATAAAACAAAACCGGATAAAACTTTCTCCCTCTAATTCACCGCACGCACAGCACACAGCGAGAGCTCACATCACACAGCATGCGTGTCGAACTACACTACCCACAATGCCCCTCGCTATGGCCTACAACTCCCGTAAAAGCAGTTCTAGCGGCCAGTCGGCCACACTATTTCCCCTCTCCTGCAACTTAGGTCACAGTGGATCGTTCGTTATTAACAGCAGATTCAGCTTTTACATGTACAGGAAAAAGAGAACAAAAACGGCGTCCCTTCAGCCTAAACAGCAGCTATGTTGTGTGTACTTGGCGCTTTTCTTAACACTGTGCAAAAACAGAATAGCATCTACTGTGCCTGGATTCGGGCAATTCCGCCTCGCCTCCAAAACACGGCTGGCTGCACTAATTGAACGTTCGCGCGAACCGCTTGTTGCAGGAATGCACAAGCTTCTCCTTGCAAGGCGCTGCAGTCGTGTAAATAAGCGATCTTGTTTCTCCCAGAACGATAGCAGATTTTCCTCCGATGACTCCTGTAACTGAAGTTAGCACAGTACTCTTGCACTTCATCCATTATTTTGGGCGTCTCTCATCTTCACATTCTGCGAAGTCCACTCTCTGCTTTTTTGCTGGTCAACTGCTATGACCCGCTACATCCACCCGCGACCCACCCGCAATTAATCATAATGTATTTTTTTTATTACCCGACCCGCCCGACCCACGGATTATCCGCAGCGCCCGCGGATTTAACTGCCATCCGCGCATCACTACCCTACAGGTATATAATCCTGGGAGGTCACTTAGGTCTTCTGATCAGTTTATTCTTTCGGTACCAAGGTCCCGGTGTAAGCGAATTGGGGATCAAGCTTTCGCTGTTATCGCCCCAAAACTCTGGATCGGTCTTCCACCCCACATCAGACACGCTCAAACTCTATCTGTTTTTAAAAAGCTTCTGAAATTGCACCTTTGCTCTTTAGCATTTGAGCCTTATTAATGATGAGGGGTTTGTCTTATGTTTTAATTGTTATGTATGTGATGTAGGTTTTATTTTAGTATTGATTGTGTTCAGCACTTTGGGCAACGTTGTGTTGTAAAAATGTGCTAAATAAACTAACTTTAAAGTCCTTGCTGTTCATGAAGGAATGGAAACCCTGTGATTGGCCAATCACGACTTTCCAAATTATTCCAGTCAGGGTTTTTCTCCTGAAAAGTTTATACATACACTGTGAAAAATAGCTGTTAATGAACAGTTTCCATAATTTGTGATTCACAAGTGTTTTCTGTGTATTTCCGTTAATTGTGTGAATTGCATTATGGGATGTTGATCTCTGCTCTGTCGACATTTGATGTTGAAAATTCAACTCTGCAGTTTAACAAAGTGACTTTTATTGACATTTTAGTAGTTTGAAATAATATAATGTATAAGAAATAATATCTAGAGAATTAAGTCTGTAAAATAACAGAAGATGTACTGGCAGTTTATTACAAGGTTTCTGTATTGTAATATACAACACCAACCCTGACAAAACATCACTCTAAACTTTAGGGGTGTCAAAATTAATTGTTTCTTCGGTGCACCGCGATGCAGACGCGGACAATTCGGTATCGGTTCAGTAACAATCATAACCGGTTATTATACTGACGTCATTTATCTCACATGCGCTATGTCGCCGTAGCTTACTATGGCAAGGGAGGCGAGCGCGAGTATTTACAACGCTCCAACTACGTAAAACCTCTGAAACTGTGCACAATTTCACTGCGTGTGTGTTTGCTGAACTCGGTTTCACTGACACTTACAGCAAAAGCCCCTATTTCACTGCGATTAAGAGAATGAAAGTAAACTCCATTTCTCTCTCTCTCTCACTGTGGCCCATGAGTGCATCTGTGAAGAGCGCCAGTGTGTAAGAACCAATCGCAGCCCTTTCTGTTGAGCGCTTGACCAATCAAAGGGGTGTAAGAAAGAACTTGGTAGACAAGGCAGAAAGCGAGCGGGATATTTATATTTGTTTATTTGCTATAGACCATTTCAATGTGGTCATGTCATTGGCCCATGAACATTTCCTGCTTGACGTTAAACTATTTCCTAACTGTAACAAGAGGCAATTCAATCATAACTTGATTTTAAATCAGCCGTCATAACTCTATTTATCAATATGTGGACCTTTTTGGATTCTCAGAAGCAATGGAAATTAAAAATGTAAAACAGGAAATGCGTTAGGACCATTGTTTTTGTTTACACCCCTCAAAATGGTCTATAAATGCTTGTGTTGTTTAAAGGTACAGTTTATATATCTGACTGTTTGTATTAAAGGACAAAATTGTATAAATATAAATATAAAATATAAATAAGATAAAATATAAATATGTTTATGCATTTTAATACAAGAATTGCTGTGCTGTTCAGAAAATATAAAACTGTGTATGGAAAGAATCGTCAATGCACCGTGATGCACCGAGATATCGAATTGAACCGAATCGATGGCATGATAATCGTAACCGAACCGAACCGTGAGACCAGTGTAGGTTCACACCTCTACTAAACTTGGGCTGCACGATATTGGAAAAATCTAACATTGCGATACTTTGTTCTTCTGCAATTATATAACGCGATATGAATACATGATGACTTAATTGTATTTGGGAAGAATTTATCATTTTAGTTGATTGGTTGGGATAATTCTGTAAGTGCATCTGCATAAAATCTAATGAACAATCCCTTCAAGCATAATAATCAAGAAAAATACAATAAAGAAAAAGATATAAATAAAATTAAATGTTATTTATCGTTTTCCGAGTCTAACAGTACTCGGGTCAGTAATTGAATAATCAAATGTAAAATAATACTGCGTAGTCTTTAAATTAATTCAATAAAATTAATTGGTATTTACAGTAGGTTACAATTGGTACAATGTCTTATGCCTGAATGCTTTTAAAATCCCCGTACAGTCACAGGCCTCAAAAATGCATGCAAAGTATAAATTATAATCCAGAATCTACACTACATATCCTGCAATGTGACTATTGCGGATGCTGACATTGCGATATCGATGCTGAAACGTTATATTGTGCAGCCCTACTTTAAACTATTAAAAATTTTCATAAAACTCACTTTTTCTGTTTTTAAGATTAAAAGAGTGTTGAAAAAAGATCAAGGTCACATAATGCGATTCAAAACCATAAACAAATGGGGAAAAATAAAAAGATGAATCACAAAATACTGAAAACTGCTAATTTGCAGATATTTTTTATAGCGTATAATGAAAGAGCTAGTAAATTATTATAGCTCAGATCAATGGTTTGTGTCTAATATATTAAGTTTGTGGCAAGTAGACATGTAGTAAGTAAGATAACGTACATGTAGTTGGTTGTTTTTGCAGTGTATGAGGAGTTTACCGTTAAACACAAATGGCCTGTTTCCACTAAGTGGTACAGTTCGGTACGCTTTTTGGTACCTTTCGACAGTGGTAACGGCCATAAAAGTGTACTGAACCGTACCGTACCACTTTTTGGGTACCCTTTCGGAAGGGTACTTAGCACAACAAAAGTTTAGTACCAAAGGGCGGAACAAGACACGCATCTGAACGATATTGGTTCACAGAGATACGTCACTAGCAGTGTTGAGGAGTAACTAGTTGCATGTAACGGCGTTACGTAATTTAATTACAAAATAAATGTAACAGTAATTCGTTACAGTTACTGAGAAAATATGTGTAATTAAATTAGAGTTACTTATGAAAATGTTAGATCACAAATGGGGTTACGTTTAAAAATGTTCTTTAAAAATGTGGGATATGCTGAACAATATTAATCTGTTGCTTTGCCCATTTTTGATATGCACGATACCTTCTGCTAAGGCCATTTATTAAAGCGCTGCTATTCTGCTATAACTACATTTCTCTGTAGCGTGGCAGTAGCGTCGCCACTTTCTAAATCAAATAGCTTTTCAGTAGCGAAGCGTTTTTTTTTTTTTTTTTTTCCACACAAGCTATATTTTCCGATCGCGGATCAATAAGTGACGGCACCAGCATTTACACAGCTGTGAGGCTGATGTCTAGCCGATAAAAATAAAGCCATATGACGGCATGACATTTTTTTTTCTTCTTCTTCTTTTGTTTTTATTTGGCGGATCGCACCAGTTCTTGTGCATTACCGCCACCTGCCTGTGAACTGATTCAGAGACTCTACTCTAACCCCACTTGTATCCCTTCCCCTGACTCAGTAAGAGACTTCACATCCGCCAGCGCTGCGTCTCCAGCTCTTCTGACTTCAGCTCACCCCTCCCACTATGCCAGGTTCAGAAAATAACTCCCTCCATCCTTACCTTAAACTTAATAAATTTACATGAACAATTATTCTAATAAATCATATCTTATTAATCAGTCCTGTATCTTTCAAAAATCTAAACAATGCAGTGTAATTATGTCTTTCTACCTCAGGATTTAATACAAATTTCAATGTAAACTCACAATCTCTTTCTTTCTTGACTTCTTCCAATAACTTCTTTCTTCATTATACTGCTCACAATGCATGATCACATGTTCAACAGATTCATTTTTCCCACACTCACATAGACCTGTTCTGTGCTTTGCCATTAACTAGTACTGTTCAGTCCAGTATGCCCAATTCTTAGTCTGGATAATATATTCTCCTCTTTCCTTTTTCCACTCGAGTGCCTCCCTTTACCCACTTGTGGCTGAATATTATACATATGTCTTCCATTCTTTCCTGTTTCCCATTGGTACTGCCATTTCTCCATTATTTGTTTCTTTATTATTGCTTTAACTTCACTTCTACTGTAAGTCACTTCCATTCCTATGTTATCTTCCAGCGCAGCTTGTTTTGCCATTTCATCTGCTGCTTCATTTCCTTTTATTCCCACATGAGCCGGCACCCACATGAACACTACTTTTACTCTTTCTCCTTTTAACTTGTACAACTCTTCTTATATTTCAACAACTAAATCTTGCCTAGAGTCTGAGTGTTTTGCTTCAATGCTTAAAAGAGACAACACTTCCCTAATTCCTGCTTCTTTCACCCATTGTAATGCTAGACTTATTGCCAACATTTCCCCTGAGTACACTGATAATTTGTTTGAAATCCTTATTTTTTTGCTATATTAAACTTTGGAATTACATATGCTATTCCTAGCTGGTCATTATCTGGATTTGTTTGATGGATCTGAGAAAACATGTACCATCTCTCCGTATTCTTCCATTAAATATTCCCTTACATATATTTCCTCCAATACTCTCATTCCCTCTTTTTGTCTTATTTCTAACATTTTTAAATCCACCACTGGTTGAGGCAGAACCCACAGAGGAACAGCAGGTATAATCAGTCTAGGAGAAATACTTAACCCTTTAATGTTCACTTCCTCCACTAAATGTTCCACTATCCACCCAAAACTGTTGCTTTCACTCTTTCCATACTCCCAGCATTTCTGTAAGACCTTTTTTTGTAGGGTGGGACTCCTCCTGCCCCATTAGATTTACCCAATAAACCGCCGTTAACTGTTTCCTTCTTAAACTAAGAGTCATTTCTCCCACTTCAACTTGAAGAGCTGACACAGGCGATGATTTTAATGCCCCACAACAAATCCTTAATGCCTGAGCTTGGATTCTTTCTAACTTCTCTAGATGAGTTTTTGCAGCTGAAACATAGACTACACAGCCGTAATCCAACACTGATCTAATCAGTGTATCATATATAGCTTTTAAAGCCAACCTGTCTGCCCCCCAGACCTGCCCAGCTACACATCTCATTACGTTCAGAACGTTTTTGCATTTATCTTCCATCCTTTTAATATGTTCGTTCCATGTAAGTCTATTATCTAGCCACATACCTAAAAATCTAATTTTTGATAGCTGTTCTAGCCTTTGATTATATAACTTTAACTTCAGATTTGTTCCTTTACTTTTTTTTGTAAACAGGACCACTTGTGTTTTTTCCACTGAAAATTTGAACCCCCATTTGGATGACCACTCTTCAACCTTATATAGTGCCTCTTGCATTTTCCTCATAATATAATCTATATTCCTTCCCCTAAACCACAAAGCTCCATCATCCGCAAACAAAGATCTACTAATCCCCCTATCTACTTTCTCAAGTACATCATTAATCGTTATTATGAAAAGCAATGGGCTAATGACGCTCCCTTGAGGAGTACCATTCTCTGTCCTATGAATGACGATTTCTTCTTCTTCCTGTTTTTCAGTGGTCGACAACAAACTTTTTTGGTGCGTTACTGCCACCTCTCGCTCTGGGGTGGGTTTCCCAAAACCATCGTTAGCCAACTAAGGTCGCAAGTTCCGTCGTTACAAACATAGTTCTTTGATTTGCTGTTTCCCAAATCCATCGCTCCAACGAACATTCGCAAACTGAGTCGCAAACTTGAGCACTTGAAACGACACCTCTGGAGCTGTAGTTAAAGTGTAGTTCCTGGCTGTGTTCTATTCCCACTTATCCCCCCTATGCCCTATTCATTTAGAACATTCTAACATTCAAAGTTGGAATTATTAAAAATAAAAAAAGCATTAAGGTCATCTCTCTTAGGTGTAATTTGCTTTCAAAGTATTTTTACAGTTAAATTTTAGCGAACTTCATGTTTACAATTGTGCTCCCTTCGCAGTGCACTGTGATATCATTTTGAACACAGCCTCATGGCGAAAGCTATAGGTATATTTAAAAGCAGAAATTATGTTACGTCTCCAAAGCTTGTCAAAATAAAAAACATAGCATTTATATGATTTATATATGATATTAGAATAGTGTTAGCTTTTGTAAGTGATTTTATGTTTTAGAATAGAATATGTAATGTTCTCAATAATATTAGTAAAGCAAACATTGGCCCTATATGTGCCATTTACTTATATTTTAAATAATATGTAAAACGAGTGCATGTTTTTACCAAAACTAATATTGGATTTTATTTTAAATGCGTGTTTGTGTAAAACAATAAAATTTGCACAAATAAATAATGGGGTTGTTCTCTAAAGAAGTTACTCCACACCGCTTAGAGCATCATTATGGGCGTTTTACGTTATAACGAACGTGGTTCAAGCGATGGATCTGCGACAGAGAAACTACGGGTTTTGGGAAGCACTCGTTGCTACATTGATCTTTTGCCAAACGATGCATCTCACTATGATAGTTCCGCCGCGAGTTACGTCGTTGTTTGGGAAACGCACCCCTGGTCGGTGATGTCGCCAATCAAGGCTAACACGAGAAATACGCTTGATGGAAAGATGACTGAGGAAGAGGAGGTCTATGTACTGTATACTGTAAAGACTAAAGTATACTATGGTAATTAGTTCATGATAGTTATTAATGATACTACATTATGTAGTGTAATTTATTAATGAAGAATTGTGAATATATATATACAATATAATGCTCATTCCTAAATATTTCCCTTCACTTTAAATTACTTTAGTATTTTAAATGTGTAACTCCTGGTTTTATTATATTTTTAGTTTTTGCTGTTGTCTACTACAATTTGTTTCTGTTTAGTGCAGCATATTATTTGCAGTAAATAACTGAATTGAACAGTTAAGCCTCATATGTTTCATTGACAGTTTTATTGATCACTAAGATGTGATTGACTTGGAGTTAAATTGCTTCGTTTTAAAAATTAAAATTGCAAAAATAGCTTATGTATTTTTTTTATTGCAAATGCCACAAAAATCACCCTGCGACTAACTAAAATTCAGATTTTATAACAACAGTAAACACTGTTTTTGTTATAAGGTCTGGTTTTGTGGTGGCTGTACTTTAAAATTAAATTAATATAATCTTAATTCAAGTGATGAAAGATTGTGAGATTCTATTTGAAGGTCACTCCTGCTTGGTATAAATGCTTGAAAATCATTTAGTTGAAAATATCCATTACAAACTTAAAAGTAATCAGATGTAATCCGTTACTTTACTTTTATAAAGTAATTGAAAAGGTACACTACTTTTTAAATTGACATTTTAAATAGGGTCATTTGTAATCTATTACATTTCCAAAGTAACCTCCCCAACGGGCAACCCAGTGGCGCAGTAGGTAGTGCTGTTGCCTCACAGCAAGAACGTCGCTGGGTCGCAGGTTCGAACCTCGGCTGGGCTGGGTCAGTTGGCGTTTCTGTGTGGAGTTTGCATGTTCTCCCTGGGTTCGCGTGGGTTTCCTCCGGGTGCTCCGGTTTCCCCCACAGTCCAAAGACATGCAGTACAGGTGAATTGGGTAAGCTAAATTGTCCATAGTGTATGAGTGTGAATGTGTGTGTGGAAGTTCCCAGAGATGGGTTGCGGCTGGAAGGGCATCTGCTGCGTAAAATCGTGCTGGATAAGTTGGCGGTTCATTCCGCTGTGGCGACCCCGCAAGGGACAAAGCCGACAAGAAAATGAATGAATGAATGAACCTCCCCAACACTGGTCACTAGCTCGTGCACAAGCCAGGAAAATGAAAACAAAGGATGCGCCATTTTTAAATACACAGCTGAAACGTTGCACCGTAATAGTATATACATATAATAACAAGCCGTGGTCGACCCGAGCTCAAACCTCAAACCTTGTCGTCATCTTGATGAACAGCCACAAAGCCAAGAGGAAGAGCAGATTCTACCCTGTGTCTTGCAGTTTTTTACAAGGCCGTCTAAAGCGCGAGTGGATTTGCTTTCTCACGTGCGCGAGCCGAACGTGTGTATTTGAAATAACGAACTTCTTGAGCTGATGATAGTAACGTGCTCTTGATTATTGACGTGCTTCTGACATTAGATCCTTTCAGAAACAGACAAACGCGAGAGTGACGCGAGAAAAAACAAATGAGAAGCCCGACAAAACAAAGGAGAAAATGATTCTTTCAGCAACCTGAAACATGAACAAACTGCCATGTTTAACTATTATCATCGCCTTTAAGACTATTATTAAATCAGGAATGACAGAATTACTTTCTAACAGAGGTCACATGTGCTGGTGAAGATTACAGACACAGATGAGAGGTTTGCACTGACTGTAGACTATATGTTGCGTGTTGTTTTGAACCTAAATAAGGACTAAATGTCTGCTGTGTGTAGTTTTTCTGTAAGTGGTAACATATCGGTGACTGTAAGGGTCTGTATGTGTTCATATATGTTCATTTATTTTATATAAATGCAGACGTTACAGTAGGCTATTTCGCGCTATCATTGATCTGCAGTTATAATCAACTCATGTTCATAGAAAGGTTAGTAATAAACATTTATACAGAAATATTTATGTGTATAAAGCATCGGTTTTGTGAGAAGTGCTTCTCATATGATATGTGAACGACCCGTACGGCTTTACTTTGACATTTCCTCGAGCGAGAATGACGTTGACTGAAACTGTCATACACCACGCACACCAAAAGGGTACCATTGGTACCAGTGGAAAAGCAAGCCTGATAAAGGTGACCCGTACCGACCTATACCATACTGTACCATTCATTGGAAATGGGCCAAAAGACAGAGCATGAGTATGATTCATTTTACTGTTTTACTATTCATTGGCAAAAGTCAGAGTTCATAGGCTGCTGTGCGTGCAATCTCAAATCAACTGAGATTATACTCTAAAAGGTCAACCACGTTATGCCTTTAAAGAATTCTGATTAGTTCAACATAGATAAAATTAGAAAATCCTAACATGTGGACGTAAAAGTCAAAAAGCATATCTTTCAATGACTTTTTAGATGACGCTCAAGGCCCAGTACAGTATATCTGCTCCTCCAGCGCCACAATGTCGGAGATGGCCAAAACATCTTGGGATTAGTTGATCACCTTTCTGACAACTTCTCCTCACACACACACAGAGAGCGAAAAGGAGTAGCCGCGTTCAAGGCTAGTTAGCTCCTATCAGGCGTGTTTCTCAAAGAACAGAGATAATGAATAAAGTCTCTCAGAGAACAGGGGTCATAAACTGAACAAAAATGTCTGCTTTTGGCTACATCGTTGTCATGTAAAAATTGCCTAATACAACAGTGCTTTGATTCACGTCGGAACACTGTTAAGCATGTCAGGCATTCCGTGAGAACAAGCTACACTGTAAAAAAATATCTGTAAATGAGCAGTCTTCCGTATTATTTATTTTTTCCCATTTATTTATGCTTTTGAATTGCATTATGGGACTTTGATCTTTTTTTTTTCCAGCAACTTTTAACCTTGAAAGGTTTAAAAAAGTGACTTATATTTTTATTGGTTTGCAGTGCTATAATGTCAGGGTTGGTGTTGAATATTAAGCTACAAAAACCTTGTAATAAACTGCCAGTATATTTTCTGTTATTTTACAGACTTATTTCTCAAGATATTACTTATTATACATTATACTATTTCAAACTACTAAAATGCCAATAAAAGTCACTTTGTTGAAGCACTTCTCACAAATCACAAAACAGATGCTTTACACAAAAATACTTCTGTATAAATGTTCATTACTAACTTTTCTATGAACATGAGTTGAGTATAACTGCAGATTAATGACAGTGCAAAATATCCTACTGTAACGTCTGCAATTATATAAAATAAATAAATAAATGCATATATGAACACAAAAAACTGTAAAAATACGTAAAAAACTACGGGGCACAGGGTGAAATCTGCTCTTCTTTTTGGCTTTGTGGCTGTTCATCAAGACGACGACAAGGTTCGTTTGAGCGCGGGTCGAACAGGGCTCGTTATTATATGTATATATAATTACACTGTAATCTCTCAGCTGTGTATTAAAACATGGCGGCTTCTTTGTTTTCATTCTGGCTTGTTGCGTAAGCGAATGATGTATCTCTGTAAACCAATAGCATGCAGCTGTGCGTCTAGCTCCGCCTTTTGGTACTCTTTCTCGTTTTGGTACCCTTTCGAAAGGGTGCAGAAAAAGGGGTACGGCAGGGGCGGACTGGCCATTGGGAGCACCGGGACATTTCCCGGTGGCCTGACGGTCAATCTGGCCTGCCGCAACCAACACCCTCCCCGCTAGAGCAACAACAGCCCCGCTGCCAAGGCAACCGCAGTCAGCCAGCCAGCCAGCCAGCTTCGCTCATGTTTTCACGCGCGTGTCGTGCTGTTGTTCGCGTCCTCGCAGCCGTCTGTCTCTCCCTCCCGCACGAGCTGCGAGACGGGCGCATGACAGCGAGCCAGCGAGCGAGAGAGAGAGATAGAGCGAGCGCGCGCGCGAGGAGAGGAGGTTCGACAGGCGGAGGTGTGTGCAACCAACTTAACTTTCTAGATCGCTTCAGAAGTGGCCTGAATGACAGGCACTTTGGCCCGCGCCCCCATCCACCCAAACCCCCAACCCCCCGGAGGCGGAGGTGTGTGCAACCAACTTAACTTTCTAGATCGCTTCAGAAGTGGCCTGAATGACAGGCACTTTGCCCCTCCCCCCCCCCCCCCCCCCAAAAAAAAAACCCACCCCACCCCACCCCCCCCCCCCCCCATCAAATTCTACATCGCTTCGGAAGTGGCCTGACTGACAGTCACTTTGGCCAGGTAGAAAATGCGTTCCCAGTCCACCCCTGGGGTACGGTATGGTTCGGTATGCCTTTTGACAGTGGAAACGGCCATAAAAGCATACCGAACCATACCATACCACTCAGTGGAAACGGGCCATTAAAATTGTTATTACTATGTAGCTGTACATTATCCCTCACATTATGAATATGTATCTTTGGGTTTTAATAATGTATTAGTAAATATTCAGATTAATAATTGCTAGTCATTGTTTCTAGTCTTGTTTCAGTGCACAGGCATATAGTGCAACTGTGCTTATGAGGGCCCTAATTTAATTCCCGTATGTACAAAGTCTGAATTATTCGCCCTCCTGTATATTTTTCCACAATTTTTGTTTAATTCAATTAAATTCATTCATTCATTTATTTTATTTTCGGCTTAGTCCCTTTATTAATTCGGGGTCACCACAGCGGATCGAACCGCTTTATCCAGCACGTTTTTACGCAGCGGATGCCCTTCCAGCCGCAACCCATCTCTGGGAAACATCACCCCACGCGAACGCAGGGAGAACATGCAAACTCCACACATAAACGCCAACTGACTCAGCCGAGGCTCGAACCAGAGACCTTCTTGCTGTGAGGCGACAGCACTACCTACTGCGCCACTGCATCGCCTCAATTCAATTCATCTTTATTTGTACAGCGCTTTTACAATGTAGATTGTGTCAAAGCAGCTTCACATAGAAGATTATAGTCAGTGCTTAGTTTGAGAATTGCGAGATCCCGAAACAGATCTGGTTAACGAATCCGGCATGTTACCCAAGGATGGACCGCAGTCGCGGTCGCGGACAAAAGTTAAGAGGCTTGGGGAGTCATGGAAGAAATTGAAAGTGAACAGCAACCGAGGAGGGCGGTTAAGGAGGGGGATCGGTAAAATGAGGTGCGGGAACAGATTTCAGAGGTGATCCGGATCCGGCGTGTTCCGGCACAAATTAAGCCTTACTGATATTACATACTGATTATAGTGAATTGAAACAGTGTCAGTTCAGTTTTCAGAGTTTACGTTCAGTTTAGTTCAGTTCAGTGTGGTTTATTATTCACTGCTGAGAGTCCAAACACTGAAGAGCAAATCCATAGATGCCATGCAAGCCAGTGGCGAGGAAAAAACTTCACCAATTGGCGAAAGTGAAGGATAAAAACCTCGAGAGAAACCAGGCTCAGTTGGGCATGACC
The DNA here is from genome assembly GCA_903798195.1 of Danio kyathit. Classification (NCBI taxonomy): domain Eukaryota; kingdom Metazoa; phylum Chordata; class Actinopteri; order Cypriniformes; family Danionidae; genus Danio; species Danio kyathit. Next base: position 8,001,915 of record LR812525.1, read on the forward strand.
ATTTCTCCTATGGCCAAACGTCTTGTGTAGAGCTGCAGTCTAGGCGCTGGAGGCTGGAGAACGCTGGACGTCAGCGAAGACTCGTCTGTCCCTGAAGTCTCACAGGAATCAGTCACATGCTCTCCACTCCTCCATGACCACCACAGCAGCTGCTCAGGATATGGCCTGGTTCGGGATTGTGGAAACCTTGGGATCATCTCTTCACAGGTCTTGGATTGCATCAGTGGCACTGCAAAATCTCTGGGGGCCTCGGGATGAGTATCCCCAGGTGGAAATAGAGAATAAAGCAGGCTCATTCTAAAAACGTACCTCTACACACGTTAGAGGCCGCAAAATACGTTCCGGGAGGTACGTATTTTTGCAGTTTTTTTTTTCCGCAAATCCACAAGAGGCCGATGTGTACGCTTTTTCAGATCTCAAATTTCTCTCACAAGTGACGTTCACGTCTGCTGTTCTCGCGTAAACCCACCAGAGGCCGCTGTTAACTGACTGTCTGACTGACTGGATGACTGACTGACTGACCGACCAATCAATTGACCCACCCTCCTCCTTGCCTAAACCCAACCAATTTTATCGATTGACCCGCCCACCCATCCACCCACTTCCCTAAACCCAACCAAGTTTCAAAAGCAATCCAGAAAAATAGAAAATCCCTCGTCTGATTTTTACCATGTTTTCAGATTTTACCACATTCTCACCCTGTTATTTGCTCGTTTATTTTATTTTTTGGATTCGGTTTTTGTCTTACCTGCTTTCTGGAATCGTTCTTCACCGGACTCAAACCCCGTCGTCATGGTCAACACCTCTCTGCGCCTCAGTCCGCCGACGTACATGACGAGCTAACGGGACAAACTGGTTGCAGCGGGAAAGTCGTCTACACGGAAGAAAGAAGTAAGCTGGTAGCACGAAAAGAAACGGCATCGCCCCGTAGCGTTCGATTTAAAAAAATTTATCACAGCCATACATACCTCTGGCTACATAATTTGGGGTCTCCAGAAACGTACATAGGACTACGCTTTCCGAATGAGCCTGCATTGGAATAAAGAGTATAGTGTATATAAATGAGATGTGTGGAGCACATTCATGCATCATACCGCTATGTGATGCACTGAGTGTATGCTTTGCTAAAAAGATAGGTCTTTAATCTAGTTTTGAACTGCGAGAGTGTGTCTGAGCCTCGGACATTATCAGGAAGGCTATTTCAGAGTTTAGGAGCCATAAATGAGAAGGCTCGACCTCCTTTACTTGACTTTGCTATTCTGGGTACTACCAGAAGCCCTGAGTTTTGAGATCCTGAAGAGGGTTGGTTAGATAAACAGTAGCTAATGTTTAATGGAAAGATTTTTTTCAACTAAAAACTAATTTCAACTAATTTCTTTTATCTTTGCCATGATGACAGCACATAATATTTGACTAGATATTTTTCAGGACACTAGTATTTAGCTTAAAGTGACATTTAAAGGCTTAACTAGGTTAATTAGGGTAAAGTTGGTGTAATTAGGCAAGTCATTGTATAACAGTGGTTTGTTCTGTAGACAGTCCATAACAAATTTCCTAAGGGGGCTAATAATATTGAGCTTAAAATGGCTTTTAAAAAAAATTAAAACTGCTTTTATTGTAGCTGAAATGAAACAAAAAATACTTATTTGTTTATTATAGGAAATACTTAAACATTATTTGGGAAATATTGGAAAAAGAACAAAAAAGGTGAATAATTCTGACTTGGACTGTATATACCTTACAGGACCGGTCCGTTTGACGCAGGTCACAAAAGTAAACTCTGATTATCGTACAGAGAAAAAGCATCTAGTTCTGCCATACAGGTTGCACTTCATTCACTGAGCCAGGTTTTTTTGTGCAGATTCTCCAGTCATGTGTCTCTGTGTCAATCTGTAGATCCTTATCAGAAAGGTCAAAGTTCAGAAAATTCTCCATTTCTGAATCTCATAGCAAGTTAAAAGACATGCTTTTTTTCTCGTGACCGTCTCAACTGAGCTTGTGGTTTTTTTGAGCATCCTCTCAATAAAAGGGCTGATGCATGAATTTCGTGTCTGTCTGTCTGTGTGTTTGTGTGTGCGCGCGCCAGCTGATCAGCCTCAGAGAGGTCGAGCTAAACTTGTTAAACACACAAAGGCATTTCACATGTACTTCTCGCTCATTAAGAAGAATGGGGTCAGTGTGTGTGATGACGCTGCAATGTGCTTGCTATACTTGCGCTGTCCAGGACATGTGACATTACAATTATCAGTCGCAGATAATTTCATTAACAGACTCTTATATGTGCCGTTTGTTATGTAAAAATGAATTCAAGTCAATTATTAGTTCTTAACTCTTCATTAATGAATGTACTGTAGTATTAACTATAGTGAACTGATAAACTAATGAATACTGTAGTATACTTTAGTTTTTACTATAGTAAACTGGTTTATTGTAGTATTATAGCATGTAGTTGTTGAAAACTACAGTATTGGGTCATTTGTTGACATGACTATAGTTGTGTTATTATAGCAACTGTAGAATCTATAGGGGAATTACCAACCTACATCACACATGACATCACACGGGTTCAACCGCGCATACCGGTTGCAAAACATAGCAAACATGTCATGTTGTGCGGTAAGATGCCACAATCGAAAGTCCAAAAGTAGACATCTTAACTTTTACCGTACACCACACTGCTTTTAGTGCCCACCGCAGACGTCTTTGGCTAACAGCCATCATAAGAGCTGAAAGGAGTGATATAACTTATTTCTAAGACAACAACAAACTCTGTACCACATCAGATGTCATTTCCTTACTGTAAATGCTAGCGATCCCGTTTTTTTTTTATTTTTTGCAACCTCGCTGCACGCATCCTGAATGTTTACAAACCGGTAATTCGCCTATAGAATACTATAACAACAGAATCTATAGAATACTATAGCAACTATATTATCACCACAACAGATTAATTCAAGTACCGTCAAAGACTATGGCTGTTTCTCAATACCAAGTACGCAAGACTTGGAAGAATGAACTCCCGAGGATGCAAGAACACAGGTCGGCTACTTCTTCAAATGGAGTGACGGCATACTTTATAGTGTCACTTACCTCACCATGGATTCATCGGTTCACTGTACATTAACAGTAAAATGATTTAATTGTATAAAGCATTGCCTCAAAATTTATATTATATTAATGTTATCTATAAATATTTTGGATTTAAGAAAATATAAACGTAAATCACCATAAATGTGGAATGAAATGTGTTAATATACACAGCTTCCTGTCTTTAATTTAATAAACTACAATGGACATTATACAAATATAAAGTACAACAATAGGAAATAAATTTAACGTTAAGCAGTTTAAACAAAGACAAACAGTGTACAACACGGTAACATAATTAAAGACTATTAAAAAACGCAACAAAATAACACTGCCAAAAATATATATCTGAGAACAAATAATAGATTTAAAAGACCAAAAACTGGCCGTTAGATATACACAAAATGTATTAAATATCATGTTTTAACTACAATGGACAGATGAGATCCAGCGGTACATTGGAGATGGATTAAAGCTGCTCTCGCCAGGGGATGTGATGACGAAGCTCCCGCTGACAAGCTGGGGCTCAGAGTCCACATATATTAAAGCGTCATTAAATATGCGCTATCTTTGTAAATAAACTGTCGATTCGAGTTTAAAACCACTACATTTTCACCTGTAAAACACTTAAAACTTTATTTTGTGACACAACAGAGGAGTATTTCTAAACGTTCACAAGTTCGCACAAGACACTTCTCGATGCATCCTCGACAAATAGGGTGCAAATACACATCCGGGAATTTCATCTGTACTTGGCAAGATGTGAACTTTGAATTGGAACAGTACTACGGTGACAGTTGATGACGTTTCACTAGGACACAAGAATCAAATTACAGTAAAGGAACGCATAATGAGAAACAGCCTATAGAATACACAAGACGTGTCATTCGTATAGTTTTGAAAGGGGAAAAGTGTAACAATCAATATGGCGAATAAAGCACCGCCTACTAGTACAGGAGCCAATCATCAATCACTATAGACTGATGTTCAAGCTCAGACATGTGCTTTTTCCACGGTCTACAGTCCGTCCTGTCAAACGCACTTCACATGACCGCAACTATTTAAACGCCCACACACTTGTAAACAAAGAGTCGCTGTCATTTTTGGAGATTCACCATCAAGACCAAGTTGTGAATTACTTCAGAAGAGCAGCGCGATCTGATGAAGTATTAATCAGAGGATGATAATGTGTAACACGGCCATAAATGAGGTTGGTGTCGTGATCTCGTTACTTTCGAATGCACATACGCGTTAGCTTGGGCAACCTGAAGAAATCAACCGAGGCTCATTCTGAAAGCGTAGTCCCGTGGACGTTTCTGGAGACTGCGAAATACGTCCCGGGAGTTATATATTTTTGCAGTTTTTGTTTTCGCGAATCCGCGAGAGGCCGCTGTGTGAGCTTTTTAACATCTCAAATTTCTTTCGCACGTGCCGTTCGAGCCCGATGTTCTTGCGTAAACCCACCAGACGTTGCTGTCGACTGATTGTCTGTCTGACTAAAATGCCGGCCGGCCATTCGACTGACTGACCCACCCTACTCCTTCCCTAAACCCATTACAAAAGCCATCCAGAAAAAGAAAATCCCTCGTCTGATTTTTACCACGTTTTCGGATTTTACCGCATTCTCACCCTGTCATTTACTTGTTCATTTTATTTTTTGGATTCTGTTTTTGTCCTACCAGATTTCTGGAACTGCTCTTACCCGGACTCGCACCCCGTCGTGGTCAACTCCTCTCTGCATCTCAAGTCCGCCGACGTAACATGACGAGTTAACAGGACAAACTGCTTGTGACGGGAAAACCCTCCACCCGGAGGTGAGCGGTCAGCTGGTAAGCGCAAAAAGGAACGGCGTTATACCGCCCCGTAGCGTTCGTTTAAAAAAACGAAATGAAGCCATAAGTACCTCCGGCTACATAATTTGCGGTCTCCAAAAATGTCCACAGGACTACGTTTTCAGAATGAGCCTGGGTTGGAAAAAATGCAGATTTTGTTTCAATCGAATGTTTAGAAACTAATCTTATGAGATCGATGATGTTTAATTTTATTGGTGATTTTAAATATGTAATAGAAGAGAATTTGACATAATGCCTGAGAGGCGTTTCAAAGATGGCTACCAAGTGAAATGAGATGCCTTGAAGGGACTTTGGTACATACTGTAATATGGTTCAAAAACACAATGTTTTTCATGCAAGTTCTTCAAACTGAAGGCAAAACCTGCAGGGTGGAACATTATGGGTGATTTATTTTCAAGGGTATTTACACTTTTACTTGCTCTAAATCATAACGGTGAGAAATTAGGCCTCTTGTCCTTGTTCTGCTGAACTTGTTGCGTAACACACCTGGCACTGGGAAAGCTTTGGGAACATTTTTATTGATTCTTAAAGGCTGCAGCCACTGGAGGAAAAGGCGAGATTGTTTAGTATCATCATTACCGAGCGGCCGACTGATTGGTCAGGATACAGGCGTGTTGTCTTGTGCAAAGAAAAACCTCAAATACCACGTCATCCGATCAGCCATTTCTGATGACCCTCTTTTTGAGCTGTGACTGAAACAAAAACAGCGGCCCCCAACAGACTTTACATTATAGGTGAGGATGTAAATATTATGCTTATCCGTGTGTGAATTAGTCACATGTCTGCCTTGAACCGACAACAACAACAGCCTCTTTCATAAAAAGCAGCATTTCAGTGACGTCAAGAACTGCGATGGTGCAGTTGAGTAATGTGATGTGCTGTCGAAACAAATATTGCACGATACTGGAACTCACAGGATTAGAGGGAAATCACTTTGGCTTGAGAAAATCTTTCTTCTTCCTCTGAGTCTATTTTTTAAAGTGTATCTCCTCCTAGACCTTTCAAGCTGTAGCCACTAAACTCACGTCAGACCTTTAGACTGTTCTCACTTTGATTGCTATATCTTTTCCATCTGATAGAACTTTCAGTTTTCCCAAAAAAACAGACCCCGTAAATGTGTTAATACATGCTAATAATGCTAGAAAAAAAGATAATCATGTTAGCAACATGCTAACCATCCTATAATTGTTCTAGTAATCTGCTAATTATGTTAGGAAAATGCTAGTAGCATGCCCTTTTTTAACCTAATGGTCGTAATTGACTCAACCTTGACTTATAACAACCCAGCATTTTTTAGAGTGCACACTAACCATAGTTTAATTATGGTATTTGTGGTGAAACTGTGGTAATACAAATGTAATCAATACACCAAGGAAACGTGGTTACGGCACTTTTACTCAATTAAAATCATAGATTATTATTATAAGGGGCTTAAAAACAGACCCAGAAAATATGTTAACACATGCTAATGGTGATAGAAACATGCTAACAACATAATCATGTTAGCAACATAATCATTCTAGTAACTTGCTAATCATGCTAGGAAAATGCTAGTAGCATGCTAGTAATACTAACAACATGCTATTGACATGCTAGTCATAGACACGTACTAACAACATAATGCAGGCAACATTCTAGTAACATGCTAACCATGCTAGAATCATGTTAACAACACGCCAATCCATCATGATAGGAAAAATCGTAACGGCATGGTAATAATGTTAGCAATGTTCAAATAGCATGTTAATTGTGCTAGAATCATTATGCTAGCAACCACATATCAACACCCTAACAACTGCCTAGGGACAAGCTTATCCGACCACCCATTTTATTCAAGCAACTGACTAGCCACCACTTAGATTAGTATCTTATTTTTAGTACAAACTGTTCTCGCTCGAGCTGCTCTATCTTTTCCCACAGATCCAACTTTCAGTTTTCTGAAAACAAGCCCGAAAAATGTGTTAATACATGCTAATAATGTGATAATAATATTAGCATGCTAGCAATGTGCTATTGACATGCTAATCATACTAGAAACACACTAACAAGATATTAATCATGCTAGCAACATCCTTCCAAGTTGCTAATCATATTAGAATCATGCCAATCATGTTAGAAAGATGCTAACATTATGCTAACCACATGTTATTGACATGCTAATCATACTAGACTGATGCTAATCATGTAATAATCATTTTAACAACATGCTAATTGTGAAAGAAACATGCTAATAACATGATAATCTTTCTAGCAGTTTGCTAATAACATGCTAATCCTGCTAGAATCATCTTAATCATGCTAGCAATGTTCTAGCAACACCCTAAAGGTTGGTTTATACTTCTGCATCGAGTGATCGCTGTAACTCACAGCGTCTGCCTAGTCATGCATGGATAATTCTGTGCCCTGTTTGTGTTGCTCTGCAATAACACTTCTGAAACTCTAGCTGGCAGTAGGTTTCCATGTTCCTCTGTGTCGAGTTTCTTCGCTGGAGTTTTGTTTTTTCTGAACGCTGCCTTAATGTACAAGTGGCTCAAACTCGCTCATTCAGAGGCGGGAACTGCTGGACGTGCAACAGCTTTAATCATGAGGTAAACACAAAACAACAGTTTCTTCTGGAGCTCCTTCACAGGACTCCACACAGGCTCCATCAAGCTCACGGCTCTCAGCACCGCCCACACCCGTCACAGCTACCCGAGCTGACCAATCACAGAGCTTGCGCTACATATCATTGCGACGTTTAGTTATATTTTCTGAGAGGAGCGCGTCTGCATCAGTCACGGCGAGGGCTATGCGACTGTGCGCAGGCTGTGCTGGAGCAAACATGTGCGCTTGAAGCAGAAGTATAAATCAGCCTTTACAACTGCCTAGAGACAACCTAGATTATCCTAGCAACCACCCATTTTATTCAACCAATTGTCTAGCAATTTATATTACTATCTTATTTTAAACATACAAACTTTTTCAAGCTTCAAGCTTTTAAAACTACAAACTTTCAGGCTTTCTTAAAGTTTGTCTACGAATGTTATCAACTAGTTTGATATTATTTCCCATTACTAACTCACTGTGAGGGGTTTTTGACGGACAGGACTGCGTGTGGGAAGTGAGGTGCTATTTAAATATAGCACTTATCTTCTACATTGTGTAATGTGTGTAAAACTGGTCAGAGGTCAACGAGGGTCATGACCTTTGCCCTCACAGAGCTCTATTTGTTTTGGTTCTTAACTTCAGTCTGAAATAAAGCATGACTGACCGTTCAAACATAACACTCCCCTTATAAAAACAGAGAGCAGAAACCACACAAAAATGCTGGGTTGTTGTAGCTCAATTGGGTACGTTCCTTCAAAAAGTAATTAATTACATCTTTAAAAATATATTTCGATTACTTTTCTAATAAATTTTGTGAAAAGTACTAGGGTTGGGCCGATAGACGATGCTATCGTCCATGGCCGATGGCCAATAGACAACACGATGCTGAGCCGGCATCGCCGATCCTCCGCCCAGCCCCCGTCCAAACCCGCTCGTGAAAAATACACACTCAGGCCCCGTTTACACTAATACAGCCTAGTTTTAAAATGGCATTTTAGAATGAAAATGATCCACGTCCACACTGGGGTTTCACCTAGCATTTCTGAACAGGCCTCCATCCGCTGAAAACACGCATCACGTGACCACACAGGCACAGCCACACATTGTCATGCACTCATTTAAGTTTCAGAGAGCTGTGCACGTCGGACAGTTCATCAAGGATGTACTGCTGGATTGCGTCCCACTATAGTTGTTAAACGTGATATTTAATTCATCTTGTCTCTATCTAACGACTCTTCGGTCTTTTAAATCTATCAGGTAACGAGTCACAGCATCAGTACACTGCTTCAATATTTCGCTTTCACGCTTGTACTTAGTAATTTTAGCATAAACCTCAGATACTGTTGGTTGGTTGCTGTTGGTTGTACACTTTTTTTACCAACCAAGTTTGTCGACGTCGGTACACTGCTTCAATCTTTCACTTTCAGTACTTTTTAGCGAAACCCTCATATACTGCTGGTTGTGCACCTTTTTTACCGACCAAGTTTGTCGACTCGATTATACTGACATAGATCACTCTGCCTATTCATGCCATCGTTCATCGCGATGTTTCACATCAGACATCTTACGATGCCAAATTGGTCGACATCGCCCGACCCTAGTGTTTACACAATAAGTAATTGAATTACTTGACTAAATACAAAAAATGCGCAGAAATCCCGGTTATAGGAGTCAAACCTTTTAGTTTTGTTTAAAAAAATCACTTCAATTCTAAGCAAATTCCCAGAGATGGGTTGCGGCTGGAAGGGCATCCGCTGCGTAAAAATCGTGCTGGATAAGTTGGTGGTTCATTCCACTGTGGCGACCCCGCAAGGGACAAAGCCGACAAGAAAATGAATGAATGAATGAATTCTAAGCAACATATGTATAAAAAAAAAAGCAAAATGTTTCAAAATAATGACACTAGGGTTGGGTTGATAGACGATGTCATCGTCCATCGCCGATGGCTGATAGACATCACAATCCTCCGCCCTCCCCCCGTCGCAGCATCAACCCGCTCGCGAAAAATGCACACAGCCCTGGTTACACTAATACGACTTAGTTTTATAATGGCATTTTAGAACGAAAACGATCCACGTCCACACTGGCGTTTGACCTAGCATTTCTGAAAAGCCCTCCTTTCACACTATTCACCTTATTCTCCGCGTACGTGCGGGCGCAGCCATTTGAATCATTTTGGCTCGAGACTTCCGGTCTCATTGACTTCCATTCATTTTTAGACGTTAAAAACAGCTCGTTCTGCTGCTTGATGTTGCAAACTGAGGTTTTCTTATTATATTATTGTATTTTGTCTGTATAATCATGCAAACACTTGTTTGTAGAGTGAGTAGTTTGACCGTTTTCAGCTGTTTACTATTCCTAGTCATTTCTCCCATAGGCAACTGAATCGGAAGTTCTAAAACAATCGCAAAAACGAGCACACTTCCGCATTGTTCCGCATGGTTGCTGTTGGTTGTGCACTTTTTTTACCAACCAAGTTTGTCGACGTCATTATACTGACACAGATCACTCTGCCTATTCATGCCAGAGTCCCGCGGCAAAAGTGATTGACAGATGGTAATTTGTGTGTAACTTATCTTTATTTACTTATGCTTGGGTTATGGGTAAAACAATGACCATGCGGGTCAGGTAGTTGAAACGGTAGGCTACAAATAATTCATTCGTTATGAATTAATTAATTATTCATAAATAAATAATTCACCCCCGTACGATGACGATGCCATCGTCCATCACGATGTTTCACATTAGACATCGTACGATGCCAAATTGGTCGACATCGCCCAACCCTAAATGACACCATTTTTCATGCTCCCTGGTAAAAGAGATATTAAATCTCAATGGGACATTTCTGGTTAAATAAGTTAATTAATTAATTAAATACATAATGTATTTTGCCTACTGATCAAACAATTAATAATACATTCATTACAATATTTATTCATATTTGTTATTGTCAATGAAAACAGTATACACTGTAAAAAAATATTTGTAAACTAGCAGTTTTCCATATTTTGTGATTCATGTTTTTATTTTTCCCCATTTATTTATGCTGTTGAGTTGCATTATAGGACCTTGATCTTTCTTCCAATAACTTTTAAACTTAAAAAGTTCAGGAAAGTGACTTTTATGAACATTTTTAATAGTTTAAAGTGATATATTGTCTGGTGTTGTATATTACGCTACAGAAACTTATAATAAACAGTACATTTTTCTGTTATTTTACAGACTTATTTCTCTAGATAATATTATTTCTTACACATTATATTATTTCAAACGGCTAAAATGTCAATAAAAGTCACTTTGTTAAACTATAGAGTTGAATTTTCAACATCAGAAGTCGACAGAGCAGAGCTCAACATCCCATAATGCAATTTAAAAGATAAATAAACAGAAAACACTTGTGAAAAATACAGAAACAGTGAATTAACAGATATTTTTTAAAAGTGTTGTAAATAGTTCTTGTAAACTTGCATTAACTAATTAACAAGCACAACTTTTAGATTTTAAAAATGTATGATGTAAATATTTACTTTAAAAAAGCGAGTAAACCCATTGACTTAACTTTTATAATTATGCACATGGTTCGTTTACTTAATAATTAGCTATAAGGCAACGAATTTACTCTCTTGTTATAAGTCAACTTATATATTGACATCGCCCAACCCTAAATGACACCATTTTTCATGCACACCATATATTGACACACATTTTCAAAAACGTTTCATTGTTTTTAAGCATGTATTGTCGGATTAATATATATGAAACTATTCACAATTACTGTGGTTCTCTGAATGTTTATCCTACAATGTTGTTAATTAATTTCTCAATGCATTTTTGCTTTAGTATGTGCAATTGTCTTGATAAATATAAATCTTTTTATAAATAACTCTGCAAAATATATTTGTATTTTAAAATATATACAATTACTCTGCTTCTCTGAACTGCTTTATACAGAACTGTTGCGTTCATGTACAGCATTTACCAACATAAGTAACAGTTTACTTTTAGTTACTATTTACTTTGCAACTAATTACAACCAACACTTTCAAATATGGACAAACCCAAAGTAAATGTTTTTAATTAAATTAAAATTACACATTTTAACCCAATGGTTGGGTCATTTGACTCAACCTTGAGTTATAACAACCTAGGGTTTTTTAGAGTACACACTAACCATGGTTTATTTACACTGTTAACAATTTTTGTAAATGACACAGTATTTAACTGTAATATGCACTGTGCTTTACTGTAGGACAGTCATGCGGTATGTTACTGTATTTTAAAGTTGTATTGTGAACATAACTGTATATTTTACAGTGAAGATATACATATAATTCTGTAAATACATCATATACAGAAAGATAAATAGTGCTGTAAATACAGTATTTTTGCTGTAATTGATTTACAGTAAGCCACTGGCAAACTCCTGCCAGTAAGTTACAGTAGATTCTTCAGGAAATTGTTAACAGTGTATGGTATTTGTGGTAAAATTGTGGTAATACAAATGGCAATCAATACACGGAGGAAACATGGTGACAGCACCTTTACTAAAATAAAATTATTATTATAAAAAAGGGCTCCAACGATGCCTGTGACAAGCGTATGATATTTAGGAAAAATGTAGAGCATGTTGAAGGACTAAATTTTTTGACTCGGGGACAGGGAGGGGGTAAAGTGAGTGAAAATATGTCAAAATGAGTGCACTTAAATACACACCCAAAAGTTCAAAACATTATAATTTGCTGTTTTTGAAGTTCAGTTTTTTGTTAGGTCAAAGGAGCATGTTTTTAAACAGTGTTGCGTCAAATATGGACAAACCCAACATTGCAACATTTTTTTTAACTGTATTTTTTTACCCAACTGTTGGGTTTGTCCATCATAAATCCAGCTTTGGGTTTAACACTTAAGTTTGCATTATTCATTCATTCATTTTCCTTCGGCTTAGTCCCTTTATTTATCAGGGGTCACCACAATGGAAGGAACTATTCCAGCATATGTTTTACACAGCAGATGCCCTTCCAGCCGGAACTCAGTACTGGGAAACACCCATACACACTCACGTTCACACACACACACCCATACACTACGGCCAATTTAGCTTACACAGTTCACCTACTGTATAGCGCATGTTTTTGGACTGTGTGGGAAACCGGAGCACCCGGAGGAAACCCACGCGAACGCGGGGAGAACATGCAAACTCCACACAGAAATGCCAACTGGCCCAGCCGGGACTTGAATCAGCATCCTTCTTGCTGTGAGGCGACAGTGCTAACCACTGTCCCACCAAGTTTCCATTGCGTTTTTGCAATTAAATTCTAATCTAATTACGACAAACTATATATCGTTGGAAAGGTCTAAGACTTCTGAATACATATTGTACCATTGTTGTTGGTTATGTAGGAAGAGTCATAGATTTAAACACATTTACTCCCACCCGACAACCTGTGGGACCATTTGTGGTTACATATTTAAACCATAATATTGTACTTTAAACATAAAGCAATCATGACAAACTATATGTCATTTGAAAGCCTGAAATTTCTAGTTTCTATGTCTGGTGACTGATTTTAATTTCTGATAGATATTACTAAGCAACAGCATAGGGCTGAGCGATTAATCGAAAAGTAATTGAAATCAACATACTGAATCTATAATCGATCTATTTTTTCCAGGTCAATTTTTTCAATTACTTTCCCCACCAAGTGTGGAATCATGCGACTCTACTCTGTTAAGGCTAAATTATACTTATTATATTATACTTCTGCCAAGGCCACGTGTACAGTCCAGCACAGCCTTCGCATAAACACACCTCTCAAAATAAAAAAGCACTTACACGTCACAACGACGCGTAGTACAAGCTTTGTGAGTGGTTGGTTTGGTAGCGGTGAAGACGGTGGACAGACGGTTTTAGGATATGAGTGTTTTAATTTCAGTTGTTCAGCGTTGATGTTTAATAAATAATCATAGATAGTAGATAGTGTTTTCCCAGTGATGGATTACAGCTGGAAGGGCATCCGCTGTGTAAAACATGCTGGATAAGTTGGTGGTTCATTCCGCTGTGGCGACCCCAGATTACTAAAGGGAGTAAGCCGAAAAGAAAATGAATGAATGAGTAGATAGTGTGTATTTATATCCATTATGTTAAAATCAAGTAATGCACCCTACATTCAAAAAGCTCTCACTTGTGTGAGCATATTTACTGTCCAAAACCTGTGACTATGAGGGTTAAAAAACAAAAATAAACAAATAAAATAATCGTTCATTAATCGTAATCAAGTTAAAATGTTCAATTGATCAAGATTTTGATTTTAGGCCAAATCGCCCAGCCCTAGCAACAGTTATTTATTAATTTGCAACAAGGACAACGCCATCTGAGTCGTAAAGCATTACTCTGCTACAGCAATCCACATGGTAAAAAGTGGGGGCGACAGTTACTATGTTTTTGGTGTACTGCTCAAATACTTCTAATACCACATCAGATACTGTTTATCCTTACTTCAGGTGCCTTTTTTCACACCAAGTCAGGTCGATCTGCATTCTCTAAGTATGCTCCATATGTGTGGAATGAGCTTTAAGATATACTTCATATGAAATCTGTAGCATCTATCGCTATATTTAAACAGATTTTAAAATTGATTTAGAACAGTGCACATGTTTTAATAATTGATAATGTTTATATTATGTGTGTGTGTGTGTGTGTGTGTGTGTGTGTGTGTGTGTGTGTGTGTGTGTGTGTGTGTGTGTGTGTGTGTGTGTGTGTGTGTGTGTGTGTGTCTATGTGTTGTGATCAGTGGTGTAAAGTAACTAAATACAAATACTCAAATTACTGTAATTAAGTAGTTTTTCTCAGGAATTGTAATTTACTGGGTCGTTTTAAAAATGTGTACTTTTACTTTTCCTTGAGTACATTTCTAGTGCAGTATCTGTACTTTTACTCCACTACTTTCTTTCAACTTGCAGTAACTACTTTATTTTTCTTGTCCATGGGGATTAGAAAAATCAGTCCTGAGATTCCTGTCCAAACAAATCACACATACCGTAGAAGGTAAATCTCATCATAATGAACTTCCTCAAGACGTGTGCACTTTATAATGCACAGCAAACTGTTTGGAAGTATTAAAAGTGTCCATGAAGATGTTCAAAATCTTTACACACACTGACCCAGAGACTGTTTAGATCAGAGGTGGGCAAACTACGGCCCGCGGGCCATATGCGGCCCGCTGAACACTTTCATCCGGCCCGCGAGGGAGTTTTTAAAATGCTGCTTCTGAGTAACGGTTTGGTTTCAGAACTAGTAAATTAATGATGCAATACAAGTGAACGCCATTTGGTGGCAGTATTGCACGCGGTACAGTTAGCGCAACCAGTAGAATTAGAACACACTCTCGGATATTAAAATGCACTTTCACGCAAAATGCGCTTCTTTTTTTTTTTTTTTTTTTTTTTTGCGAGAGCGCTTCTTAAACTGAACAGCGCATCATTGATGACGTAAGCATACTCAGGCCCGAATGTAATGTGAGTGCGGGCCGTCGGGGGAGACGGGAGGGGGAACAAGCATGCTTCGGTCTGGTTCAAGGCAACTGTACATAGTGTGAGTACACCCTCAGATTCTTCTTCCATTTTATATCATAGTTTTATGATTGATATGAGCATATTAATACAAGCTCAAATGAGATTGTTGTGAATTTGACTCAAATTATATAATAATTGCTGGTTAAATGTGTTAATTTTTGTCATAGAATATATTTTCGATGCATACATCCACTTTAAAAAGTTCTTTTATCAAAGATTTGTGTTTTCATCAAGTTTTATGATGATTGATCTCTATATTCTAAAAGCAGTGCAAAGTAGATTAATGTACATTTGACTGAATAGTAAACTTTAAGAATTATTTTTAATGTGTTAATAGGAGATTTTTTTCTATCAGACAATATCTTTTCTATTCTCCACTGTAAAAATTATTACATTATTATTATTATTGATAGTATTATTATACTTTATTGTTTTATGATGATTAATAAGTAAATATAAATATCAGTGCAAATTAATTTGACTTGTAAATGTGACTCAATTATAACTATTAAAATAATCTGTTTTGTATTAATGTGACATGATTCTGTCCGATATTACATATTATTCCATGCGTACTGCCACTATAAATAAAAGTTATTTTTTGAAGGATTTGACATGTGGCCCTTCACTTGGTTTGCAAAACTTGATGTGGCCCTCAGGTCTAAAAAGTTTGCCCACCACTGGTTTAGATGCACGTCACTGATGAGAAGATGACGGATGTTTACTGTATGATGACCGAAAGGGCCTTAAACACCCAGCAGGCACAGGACGTCAACATGACGTCTGATTTACGTTGAACCCTAACGTCAAGGGGACTTTGCATTTGCATTTCAGATTAACGTCAGAACTCAACTTCAGGCCGGTGTCAATGTCCAACCTAAAACCAACCAAATATCAACGTCTAAAGATGTTACAGCTTGACATTGTGTGGACGTTAGCCCTATGACATCTATCAGACGTTGGATTTTGGTTGCCGTATCCGATGAATAAATGTCAGTATTTGACGTCATATGACGTTGGTTTAAGATGTTGGCTTTTAGTCACTTTCTAACAACCTAAAATCAACCAAATATCAACGTCATTTGACGTTATGATCGGACATCAAAATAATGTTGTCCTTAGCTGCTAGGTTGAGAATTCATTTTGGTCACCTGACATTACAACCTAAATCTAACCTAATATTAGTGTCTCATGTTGTTGTGTGCCTGCTGTGCAATAACTAAATGCACTACAGAATGTTACGTTTACACACACATGCACAAATTACATGTAAACACATCAGCTTTTTACAGCGTAATACTCACTACTCACTACTCTCGAGTACTTTTATAAGGGCAACTTTTTACTCATACTTTGAGTAATATTTACAATAGATACTTTTACTCTACTTGCACTACATTTTTAAGCAAGTAATGGTACTTTTACTTGTATGAGTATGATTTTTCAGTCCTCTTTCCACCACTGATATGTATTTATTTATATATTTTTTATTTTATTTTATTTTTTTGTTCTTGACCAAGACTCCCTTGTAAAAGAGATATTGAATCTCAATGGGACATTCCTGATTAAATAAGTTAATTGATTAATTAATTAAATAAATAATGTATTTAGCCTACTGAACAAACAATAATACATTCATTACAATATTTATTCATATTTGTTATTGTCAATGAAAACAGTACACTGTAAAAAATATTTGTAAACTAGCAGTTTTCCATATTTTGTGATTCATGTTTTTATTTTTCCCCATTTATTTATGCTGTTGAGTTGCATTATAGGACCTTGATCTTTCTTCCAATAACTTTTAAACTTGAAAAGTTCAGGAAAGTGACTTTTATGAACATTTTTAATAGTTTAAAGTGATAAATTGTCTGGTGTTGTATATTACGCTACAGAAACTTATAATAAACAGTACATTTTTCTGTTATTTGACAGACTTATTTCTCTAGATATTATCATTTCTTACACATTATATTATTTCAAACGGCTAAAATGTCAATAAAATTCACTTTGTTAGAGTGTAGAGTTGAATTTTCAACATCAGAAGTCGACAGAGCAGAGATCAACATCCCATAAATGCAATTTAAAACATAAATAAACAGAAAACACTTGTGAAAAATACAGAAACAGTTCATTAACAGATATATTTGTTTAAAGTGTAGTTAATAGTTCTTGTAAACTTACATTAACTAATTAACAAGCACAACTTTTAGATGTTAAAAATGTATGCTGTAAATATTTACTTTAAAAAAGTGAGTAAACCCATTGACTTAACTTGTATAGTTCGTTTACTTAATAATTAGCTATAAGGCAACGAAAACTCTCTTTTTTTAAAGTCAACTAATCACCTTTAACAGTGTAGTAGTATATGTTGGGCTACATTAATATAAATGCTGATTGGTTTGTGTACTTAAGTCTAAAGTCTGACCAAGTTCATTCATTAGGCTATTTCTATACAAAAGAAAAAAAAAGAAGCAGAACACACTAAAACACATTAACCCACATGCTGGTGTTTATATTTGGATGACGTTTAGTCACATGCCTTTGTGTACCTACAAATCTAATAGCTGAAACCCAATTTAATGAGGTGATTTTAGACAGAGACAGCTGTTACTCAAGCGTTAGAGCCCAAAACTCACCCTGGCCACAGGCGGTTGCGTCATGAGGGGTGTGTGTGTGTGTTCTTTCATGTATGTGTGTGTGTGTGTTCGTGTTCATTTGCGTCATAGCGCGGGAGGAGTGGCGAAAACGGAGGCTCTATAAAAATACCGGCTACGTGAGCGACGCTTCAGGAATTTTAAATCATTTTCATCGAGTGTTCAACCGTTACTCCGACGACGGTTTTTTTTAAGTTGACATTTCCGTTATTCGTTTCACCGGTGCTTCGTCGGATACTTTATTCACATCTGCCGCTTTAGAAACACAGAAGTTTCCGTTCTGCACTGTTGAAGGACCAAAGCAGCGATTTGAATCATGTTTCCTGAGAGCAACACTGGGTACAGTATTGTTATTTATCTTTTCCACAGTTCAGTTAGTAGTGTCTTTAGAGAGTTTTTATGGGTTGTGTTGTTTAGATTGTGAATTTAATTTGAACCCCGCTTCATTGTAGATATAGCAATGACTTTGTTAAAAGTTGTTAAACATTGATCTTTATTAATTATGTAAGTAATTATCGTTGTGAAATTAATTTAATCGACTTTTCTCGGTGAGGAGCACGTGGTGATGCTCGTGTGTGTGTGTGTGTGTGTGTGTGTCTTGAACAGCTGCCAGTGGGCGGAAACTGGTGCTCCGTTTTTTGTGTCGTGGGACAGTCCACCCAAAAATGAAAAATATGTCATCATTTACTTTCCTGCACATGTTCCAAATGAGTTTCTTCTGTTGAACACAAAGGAAGATGTATAAGAATGCTGGATAAAAAGCAGCCATCGACTTCCATGCTTGATGAGGAGATTCCTCCCAAAAATGTGTTGTGTTCAGAAAAGCGCTATATAAATGTAAGGAATACCTTACTACTATCGATGTCAACAACTGCTTTTTTTCAACATTCTTCAAAAAAAAAAACTTGTTTTAATTTAACAGAACAGAAAAAATTAATTCTTAAAAGTTAGAAGCCTTTGAGTGTGAGTAAATGATGAAGAAATTGTCTTTTTTTTTTTTAGATGAACTGTCTCTTTAAGAGTGGACATTTTGGGTTCAAACGCTCAGAATTATGTAATAATTGAAACAGACTCCCATTTAAACAAATCAGCTGTTTTCGTTTATTTTTATCATCTCAAAAATGAGAATTTTGATTTGTATTTCAGTTGTATCCAATAATTATAATAGTATTATTGTAAAATGCGTAATTAAAACACTTTATATTCAAAGTGCTCATCAAAATAGCTTCCCCCTACACTATATAAACTTTTGGTAACCCTTTAAGTACCAATTCTCACTATTACCTAGTGGCTCATTATTAGGGCCAGACAGAATCTGCTGACATTTTTTGCTATTTCTGCGCAGAATATTGTAAAAGAAAATCTGCAGATTTTTGCGGAATGATTTTGGGAGTGTCGTAGCTAAAAACTTAATATGTTAAATAGTTATACATTTTTAACTTTTATTTAATGTTTACAATGCAAATCCTATTAGATCCATTTATTTGGTAAATAAAGCAAGTCTCTCATATAATATATCTACCCTATATCTACTAAAAGACAGAAATGACTATTTTACAAACTGTATTGTAAATAAATCATATGAACGTTTTCATATTAGTCAGTAATATTACTGAAATTAATTTAAAAAACTGAATAAATATAAATGTACACGCATTTACAAACAACTAAATAAATAGACTTAATGATGGGCTGAAAATCTGCGCACGCAGATTCTGTGTGGGCCTACTCATTATCTACCAAATATTAAGATATTGGCTGTTTGTTAGCACGTATGAAGCACATATTCTACGTTCCTAATGCCAATACCTAACTACTACCTTAATAGCTGTTAATAAGCAGCAAATTAGGAGTTTATTGAGGTAAAAGTCATAATTAATGGTTAAGAGTGATAATACTTTAAAATAAAGTGTGACACAAATATCCAGTCGTTGACTATTCCAGATTGACTATATATACAAGAATTACCTTTGGAAAAGAGACTGACCATATTTTATAATTATTTATTTAGTTGGACATTGTCTGTGGCTGTTTTCACATTTTTCTTTTGTGTTTTGACCGCTAGAAAATGTAGAAAAACCTTTTTACAGTTAAACTCTAAAGTAAAGTAAATCTACTTTCGAAGTCAACTTAGGCCACAGCGCTAATCATAAAGATGCTCAGTCACCGAAGGTTTATTTCAGTATCAGATTCTCCGATTACAGTGGTGAAGTGTTGAAAAGTGGCTCACGTTTCAGATCTGCCAACATACTTTTATTTGATATCCGCAAGCTTCATAGCTGTTCAGATCTGTTACAGAATACTATATAAGCAGAAGCCTTTGTTTGTATATACAACTTGCGTAACTGATAAATATGAATGTGTGTAGTATGAACGTGGCTTCTGAATGAGGAATGTGTGTGTGTGCTTACATAACCAGCGATCTCAAGAATTTTTCCGCTCTTTCTCCTCCTCTCTCCCCATTTTATTCTCTCTGTCTTTGTGTTAACATTGTGTTATATGGGCAAAATTGGCCATTTATACAAAAGAAAACAGAACAAAACACAAATCAGAACATTGTAGTTTTGTTTAGGTGAAATCAAGAATTATGGTTGATTTTCTTTATGATAAATCTATTGATGAATTTGTCACATTTGAAAGCATTTGGTGCAGTAACAGGACTATTTTTACGCTGAATGTTTAATTTTTAATTATTTACTGTAATGTACTACTGTTCGGCTCATGCTGAAACTACGCTCAGAGAAATATGCAGATTTGTAGCCCATCAAGTCTTGTTATTTACCTGTGTAAATATATATTTAGTGCGTTTTTAAATTTATTTCAGCAATAGTATTGACTGATATGCAAATGTTTACATGATTTATTTACAATACAGTTTGTAAAGCAATATCCTCTGTCTTTTAGTAGATATATTATATGAGAGACTTGCTTTGTTAACAAAACAGTTGGTGCAATTAGTTTTGGATTCATTCATTCATTTACCTTCAGCTTAGTCCCTTTATTAATCTAGGGTCGCCACAGCGAAATTAACCGCCAACTTATCCAGCACGTTTTACATGCCCTTCCAGCTGCAATCCATCACTGGGAAACACCCATTCACACACGTACACTACGGAGAATTTAGCTTACCCAATTCCCCTATAGCACATGTGTTTGGACTGTGGGGGAAACCGGAGCACCCGGAGGAAACTCACACCAACACGGGGAGAACATGCAAACTCCACACAGAAATGACAACTGATCAGATGAGGCTCGAACCAGTGACCCTCTTGCTGTGAGGTGACAGTGCTACCCGCTGCACCACCGCGCTGCCAAGATTTGTCTTGTAAATCGGAATTTTTTTTTTAAGTTATTATTTTATTTTATTTGCTATATTTTTTTATTTTTAGCTGCTATACTGCCAAAAGCATTCTCCATAAATCTGCAGATGTTTTTTATTTTTCTTTAATTTACATTCAAATCTCAAATGGCAAAGTACAATTTTTCCAAAATGTAAATCTGATCACCAATTAAAAACTAGCACGTCCTCTTCATATAACATACATAAAGCTTCAGTCACACACCATTTAGGCATGGGCCGCTATAAGATTCTGATGGTATTAAACCTTGGATAAAACCATCACAGTATTGCGATTACTACTCTAAAAAAAGTTCTTTCTAAACGTCCGAGTAAAAAAAAACCTGTTTTCCCCCACTGAACACAACATATTTTATTTTAGGAACCTCATTATTTTAGGAAAATCATTAAAATAAATCAGTGACTTCTGCTGCATCCGTTAGTTTCATAAACACAGATGTCTTTAAAACTTAAAAAGGCATCTTTGGATATCTTTCTTTTGTTTGGATATAAAGTAAAGCGACTGCACTGCTCACAAGGTTTCCGCCACATTCATTCTTCCGTGGCGGGCCGCCACACCAAAATTCATCCCACCACGGCTACATTACAACGAATTTAAAACATTCAGTCGTGTTTTTTTATAGCGGGTTATAATCGCACCAAAACATATTGAAAGGTAAGTGAATTAAACAGCGCAAACTTTTCTGTAACCGTAGTGGTGTGCGCTATTTGTTCAACCCTTTAAGGTGACATGCTGACTGACTGACTGACTGACAGCTGTGTGATGCGTGAACACGGCGTAGCTTTCAGTTAAGATGAACACAGTTTCCATATAAGTATACTTTATTGATAAAGGTCATTGGCTCTGCATACAATGACTTTATCTTGCTGGAGTTTATAACCATTTCACTTTACTTCAGGACGCATTAATGTCGCAAAACACACAAAAATGCACTAAATCGCACTTCAGCAGTGTCTATTAGTCAGCGCACATAAAGATCTGCACTTGAGCAGGGTATATTTGAGTGCGTGCAAGACGTTTTGTGCATGAACAGAGGAATACGGCGCACAAGCAAAGAGATTCGCATGCTCGTATTACATGAATGCGATCTCGACTTGATACTGCGTGTAATATTTGTCTTTAAAATAGTTGGCAGATCTGTGTAAAAAAAAAAAAGCCTGCCGCCACAGCTGGAAAAAATCTTAGAGGAAACACTGGCTCAGGTGTATAGCATGCTTGGATGTTGGTTTATAAGTGACTTGTTTTTCAAATGTTTACTAAATCATGGACTGACTATTAGTCCTTTTCTGCTGGAGATACTGTTGCCCTAAAAACCTAAATTAAATAGTTGTAACAAACACACACATATATATATATATATATATATATATATATATATATATATATATATATATATATATATATATACAGCTGGGAAAAATCCTAGAGGAAACACTGATATATATATAAGAAAAACAAAATACATATACCTTAGGAAAGGTGAAACTAAATTTTAGCAGTTTTAAAACCTTTGACTTTTCCAAACCATGAGAAAGAGAACTGAACATCTTTTATTAAACATAAATCTTAAAAATGACAAAAAATATTGACGATACTCACTCGTAATCAGGGCCAGACAGAATCTGCTGATTGTTTTTTGTTATTTCTGCACAGATTTTCTTAACCTCCTAGGGCCCGTGTGTCCAAATATGTGGACAGCACAATTTAACTCTTAAGTGGCTATTTAAAATACTTTGAATGTTTTATATTTTGTTACAGACACACAGTGTCATCCTGCAACTGTTTTGCAGCATATGAAATGTCCCAAACCCTATTTTAACTTCCCAAAATGGGGGGGGGGAAATGTTGCGTTTACTCTGATAGTCAAAGCAAGTAAAAAAAAATTCTGTTAAATATGCATAAAGAAAATTCTGGAAAAAGGGTTTTATGTAAATTTGGACCACGAGTTCACATATATGGACATCATTTTTCTCTAAAAGTACATCATATCAAAAGATGATACTTAGATTTGTATTCTAACTAGGTTCCAATAAGCTCAAATAGCAAAGAGAAATAAAAAATGCATGTAAAAAACACCTTGGGCCTTAAGAGGTTTAAAAGTCTCTTTCTCTTTGTATGCAGGTACAGTTTTGAGGATTGCCAGGCCACCGCAGACTGGCTCCTGTCCCAGACTGCAGTGCGCCCTCTGGTGGGCATTGTGTGTGGTTCAGGTCTGGGTGGATTGGCTGATGCTCTGAAAGACCAGGTGGCCTTCAACTACCGGGACATTCCCAACTTCCCCCAGAGTACAGGTGAGGCTTTCCCAGATACAGTTCAAGTCAAAATTATTCGCCTTCCTGTGAATTTCCTATATTTCCCAAATGATGTTTAACAGATTCAGGAATTTTTCACAGTATTTCCTATAATATATTTTCTTCTGGAGAAAGTCTTATTTGTTTTATTTCTGCTAGAATAAAAGCATTTAAGCATTTTTTAAAGCCATTTTAAGGTCAATATTATTAGCCCCCTTAAGCATTATTTGTTTTGGATCGTCTACAGAACAAACCCCTGTTATACAATGACTTGCCTAATTACTCTAATTAACCTAGTTAAAATGTCACTTTAGGCTGAATATTAGTATCTTGACAAATATCTAGTCAAATATTATTTACTGTCATCATGACAAAGATAAAAGAAATCAGTTATTAGAAATGAGTTATTAAAACTATTATGTTTAGAAATGTGTTGAAAAAAATCTTTCTGGTAAACAGTAATTGGGGGGAAAATACACAGGAGGGATAATAATTCAGACGGTCTAATACTAAAAACCTGGGGTCTTTTTTATAAAACTTCGCTCAGAAACCATCCTGAAAGTGAACGTACACCAGAATAAGTTACATTTATTTAATAATAATTATGGCTCATATGGTGAATTCAATTAAGTTAAAGTTTATGTTGACATTCAGCTGTGCACATTCTCCCATCAAGGCCACTTCCAACACAAAAGTTGTGATCTATAAAAAACAAACTGGATGGTAGAATGTGCACAGCTGTAAGTAAACATTTAATTGAGCCACTTTAAATCATCATTAGAGCCATAATCATTAATAAATAAATTAACTTTTATTCTGTTGTACGTTCACTTTTAGGATTGTTTCTACACAAAGTTTTATAATTAAGACCCCCAGGTCGTTACTTAATAGAAGAGTTTGCCCCTTTTGTTGTTGTTGTTGTTGAACACAAAAGATATTTTGAGAAATGGTAAACTGTTTTTTTTACCATTATAATTACATCAGTTAATTCTATTATCTAAGTGTTTAATTTAAAAATTGTGACTTTTTTTCTTTGAATTGCCCATTCACTTGTAATAGTGAATTTCTGAGATTACATTAAATGATTCTGACTTTTCTTTCCTCATAATTCTGTTTATATCTTTTATTTTTACTATTTCCCCAGAAGTCACTTTTATTTCATAGTTCTGACTTTTTGTCTCAGAATTTCAAGTTAACATTTTGTAAATCTCAATTCTCAAAACCTTTTCTAATTTCGGGACATCATTTTATGTTTCTTCAGACTGAGTTTACATTTCTGACTTTTCTTTTCTCAGTTTATACCTTTTAGTTTTGACTTCATAATTCTGACTTTTTTTTTCTTAGATTTAAAGTTTGCATCTTGTAATTTTCGTCTGTTTCTTTGAATTTTGAGTTAACATCTCAATTCTGAAAATTTTTTTGTTCTACTTTCTCTTTTTACATCTTTATTATTATTATTCAGACTTTTTGAACTCTACATTTACAATGGTTTTCATTTTTCAAATCTGACTTTTCACTTCATAATTCACCGTTTATATAAGTGAATAAATAGTAGGACAAAAAACAAATACTATGTAAGTCAGTCACAGGTTTCCAACATTCTTCAAAATATCTTCTTTTGTGTTCAAGATTAACAAAAAGAAACAAACAGGTTTGTCTCAAATGAAGGGTGAGCAAATGTTACAGAATTGTCATCTTTGGGTAAAATATCTATTTAATGTCCTCCCTGAATTTACACATTGTCTCCTCATCTGCAGTTCACGGTCACGCAGGTCGGCTGGTGTTTGGCACTTTAAAGGGCAGGCCGTGTGTCTGCATGCAGGGACGCTTTCATCTCTATGAAGGATATCCCATCCAGAAGGTATGAAACGCCTCTTAATATTTGCATTTCACAGTTTAAAATCTGGCGGCACAGTGGCTCAGTGGTAGCCTTACAGCAAGACGGTTGCTGGTTTAAGTCCCGGCTGGGTCAGTTGGCATTTCTTTGTAGAGTTTGCATGATCTTCCTGTGTTGGCGTGGGTTTCCCCTCTAAATTGGGAAATTTGCATGTGTGTGACTAGTTGTTGACAGTCAGTGTGTAAAAATATTGAAATAGGCTGCGTTTTTTAGCACAAACATTTTGTCCTCAATAAGGGTGTCCACGGGGTCTTAAAAAGTATTAAAAGTTGATAAATCAATTTAGAGAAATTTAAGGCCCTTAAAAAGTCTTATATGCCGTTACAAGGTATTACATTTTGCATAATTGTAATTATACAGTTGTATAATTATAGTTGTATGCTAAAGTTAGACATTTTGGGATGGTGTGTAGTTTATGAAATCGATAAAATCTTGCTATATTTGATGTCACACTGCTTTAACCAAAGCAGCACCATTATTTCTGCTGTTCTATAGGCGAAACCTTCTGGATTAACAATTTATAAAGTATATGAATAATGTTTTAGTTCAGGATTAGTTTCCTACAATCAGTATTTAGTGATTATATTTAAAATGTCACCAATGTTACCTGTTCAGACCTAATGTGGCGATGAGGTCTTAAAATACATGGAAAGAGTTTTTAAAAAGGGTCTTAAAAGGTATCGAATTTTACTCGATGATTCCTGTATATACCCTGTCAATGGACCTATGTTTTTTTTTAAGCTAAAATTGAAAGGCCTCTGACTTCAATATCCATTTATCAGGAGCAAACCAAGTTCAGCAGACTTTACTCTAAACCACTTGATAAATCTAATTGTCTGATTGGAAACCCAATTAGATTTAACTGTTAGTCTTGTGTGTGTGATTGATTATTTGACCCTGAGGAATGCAAACATTACACTTCTCATTTTTTAAAAAGCAAGAGGGTTGCTTTTAGGGGTAGGGTGGGATTAGGGCAATAGAAAATACTAGTAATGGGCGATATAAACGATATGCGATATAAACGATACAAAATTGGCCTACGATAGAGATTCTAATTCTATTGCACTATCGCGATAATGCATGTTTGATGACGCAATCTACCCGCGAAATTAAGAGCAACAGCAACAACAGCACTAAGCAACGCATGGCACCGAATAGCGGCGTGTCGCACAACTTGCGAGCCTCATGCATGGCATATTGTGGCTTGTCTTGTGAACATCAGTGCCTCCCACACAGATTTTACCTGGGCGGCTGATATATTATTGGGGCGGCCCAGTTCTGTGTTCGCGAGAAACTGAGAACACTCTGCCACAGACTCGCATGCTCTGCATGCAGACCCACAGAGACGCGCTGGATACAGAACTGTTGTTCTGATTTGGGAGCAGCTTTAAGAAGAGCGCGAAGACTAAATAGTCAGAGAATCTGCTTTCACTTTCGATATTAATTGTATTCATTTTTGCATTCCTTTATTCGCAAACTTTGTCTGGTGCATCTCAATCTCTCAGCAGCACCAACACTACAGCAGACAGAGAGAGAGAGAGAGAGAGAGAGAGAGAGAGGGAGAGAGAGAAAGAGCAGATCAAGACACCAGTTTTAATTTCATTAGGAGAACAAAATGTTTAAAACTAAATGTGTTACCTTAGGCTGCAGATTAGAAATATGTTTTTATTTAAAGTATCTGCAATACACAATTTTATTTGACTAATTTAATACTGGAAGTAATTTCAGTACATTGTAAGTTCCTTAACTAAAAAGACACCAGTTTTTTTGTTCTCTGTAACTTGGCATTTAGAAACTAAGGACTTAAAAGAAAAGTCTTTCTTTCTAAAAGGCACTACATTTAGTTTATTTATCTGCAACATTGTGTTGTTTAATTACAGTTTTGCTTTTGCACAATAAATGTTCTCAAAACGACATGCAACGTTTCTTTATTTCTTAAAAAAAAATAAAGCAGTTTGGCTTTCCTAAGGGTCTCTGTAACCTGTTCTGAAATGGTTCTATTATAATTTATATTTTGCAATATATATCGTTATCGCAAGAGGCTGCAATGTATATCGCAATATGGATTTTAGGCCATATCGCCCATCCCTAGAAAATACAGTTTGCACAGAAACCTGTGTAATGTCCCCACAATTAAAAAAAAACAAACATGTGTGCGTGTGTGTAAAAATGTAATGCTAAAATAACAAGATATGACCAGATGTGCATCTAAAGGTCAAGAACTAACTGCATTAACACCCACTATAACACGTTAGCAAAAATGCTCACACTCTTTGAAGCAGAATAGATTAGCATTACCGGTGTCATCATGAATGGGGAAAAAAAAGTAGTATATACTGTAATACTGTACAAGAGTATTTTTGTGTAGGTGTGGTGTGAACTCTACTATTCTTTTAAAAAAATAGTTCACCCCCCAAAAAATTATTTACTTATCATTAACATTGCATTAAGAGGTTCCAAACCTTAATGACTTTCTTTCTTCTGATATACACACAAGAAAACGTATTTAATAAATGCCATTGACGTATTTTTCCCTATTATTAAAGTCAATGGCTGCTTTCATTTTTGTGTGAACTGTCCCTTTAAATGAACAATGTTTTATTTATATCTGTAGCATTATAGCATATTAGTTATTATAGTTATCATCCTTGGTGTGAAAGTAATAAAGTGAGTTTCAGACTGGGATGGGTTGGATTTTTTGGCCAATATCGGTAACCAACAACTCTTAAGGTTTGGAGGCCAATAACCGATATATTAGCCGATATAAAAGTCGATTATAGTGCACTGGACAAATCTGAACAAGTTCGACCCATGCATGTGTAAGGCAGGCAGTTCTGTACAGTTACGTAATCTATCAGCTTTAAGATGACAACCTAATTTTGATATTGAACCGATAACGATAACATTAAAAATAAGCTATATCAGCCGATGTCGATATGGCCGCCGATATATCATGCATCCCTAGTTTCAGAGCATTTGATTTTTTGTTCTGCTGCAGATTACGATGCCGATGAGGATTTTCAAGATGCTGGGTGTGGAAACTGTGATTCTTACCAATGCTGCTGGCGGTCTGAACCAGGACTATAAAGTAGGAGACATCATGATCATCAAAGACCACCTCAACATGCCTGGATTTGCTGGAAACAACCCTCTGGCGGGACACAACGACGAAAGGCATGTTTCTAAGTGTTTATTATATTCACAGCGCTGCCTTTACATTAACACACTCACGCAATGCAGATGTTTGGACATGTGGAGATTCCACACGTTCCCCTTACATAAGCCTTGCTGTTTTTACCACCTACTCTTTCTAAAGGTTTGGACAGAAGGTGACAAACAAAACAAATATTAATTAAAGTTAAATAAGTAAATTTGTATGAAAAAAAGTAATAAAAATGATAAATATTAATAAAAATTATGTGGGTGGATAAATCTTTTTCTCTATTCCAGCCTCACAACAAATTTCACTCTAAACTGGAATATATGACAGAAAGGAAAAACCAGAGGAACTGGAAATGAATCTTTGTTTTTAAAGAAAAATAATTAATTGCAGAAGTACAAATTTAAGATATTTATTTTAGCACAGAACATTTTAATACTCCTGCAGACAGCAGATCAACTAAACAAAAACACTAAGTAAGTTTGATTGGGCATTAATAAAATGAACACGGTTAAAATTAATTTGTGTTAACTTTTGCAGGCCACACACTATATATATATATATATATATATATATATATATATATATACCATGTCTCAAAAAAATCCAAGCAAAATTCATTCTGTCAGAATTCGTCAAAATACCTCCAACCTTTAATTATATTTTATAATTAGATGGCAAACAGATTAAATTATTTGATATGTATATGTTTTCCAGCTCACCTGATTTATATCACCACATTACCTTGTTAAACAATGATAACCCAAATATTGACAGAACGCTGCAAACTAAATTAACATGCACAGAAATAAAGCAACCTTTACGTATCGCAATCTGTCGGACAGTGCAATGGGTGCGTCTTCTTGGCTCAGTACCTTGTCTTCAACAGTGGTGATATTTGGAACAGTATGGGCAGTGCGTAGACGAGCACATGACATACTGATCCAGTGCATTCAATTTTCACTAATCTACCTTTTGTCCAGTTTTTCGTCGGAAATTCGCAAAAAAAAAACATGAAGCACTGCAGCCTTTCAGTACTTGTAAACCTTTGATCAAACTCTTATCTTCATTCCGAAACACCATTTATATTAAAGCCTTACGCAGCCAATAATTATATACATCATAATTACACCATTACGGAA
Source organism: Danio kyathit (assembly GCA_903798195.1). Taxonomy (NCBI): domain Eukaryota; kingdom Metazoa; phylum Chordata; class Actinopteri; order Cypriniformes; family Danionidae; genus Danio; species Danio kyathit. Next base: position 8,031,519 of record LR812525.1, read on the forward strand.
CGTAAATAAAAGGATTATTCTAATGCACAGATTGCGCTGGTATTCCTGTACGAAATTTAGTCATTCTTATTCCTGTAGTTAGATAAGCGGTCTTCTTTTTAAATTATATATTATTGTTTTTTTTTTTTTTTGAGACTGTATTTATATAATTTTTTAGGCATAAAAGTTTGTTTCAAGTTTGTTTAGCTTTTTTTTGGCTATTTAGCTTTGGATAACACTTATAATAATTTTGAATTCTGCTATACACATCAGTCAAAATGTAGTTTTTTGTATTTATATTTTGTTGCTTAAAATATTAGTAGAAAAAAAATGATAGTACAAAATTGACTAAATGGTATGCAATAATAGATTATTATGTGCATGAAAATACATATATTACAGCTTAGCAAAGTCAGTCTTTTCAAATATTCAAATAAAGAGAGGGTAAGGCAAAAATAACAAACAAAACGAAAGCTTCGTAAAGGGTTTAGAATTTATGAATTCCCAAAGAGAAACTCAAAAGCTGCGTCCGAAATCACATACTTTCATACTATATAGTACGCTAAAAAACAGTATGCGAGCCGAGTAGTATGTCTGAAATCATAGAATTCGAAAAACAGTACGCAAGAAGTACCCGGACGACTTACTACTTCTGGTGAGATTCTGAAGTGTGCATGCGATGTATGCTACGCTATCCTATGATGCACCGTGAAAGAATTTATAAATGGGAATGAAGCGACACAACTGATGCGGGTAGGTCATGTGATCATGGCAAAATGGCTGATGTAATACGTCCGAGATTCATTCATACTACTCACATTTATACTGTATAGAATGTACTTTTCTAGCGGCCGAGTAGTACATTTTAATTTAAATGCAGTAGCTACTGAGTAGTAGGTGATTACAAGTAAAGACATTGATCTTACCTCACTCCCTGAAACATGAAATGTGACAAACCCAAAATAAATGGCCACCCGTCTCCCTACACGGCTTACGTTACACTCACCAGAAAGTCACACTTCTTTACTGTTCACTCTACAAGCTCACGATTTCTCAAGTATACTAATGTTGTTTTGTTTTTTTCTTCAGGTTCGGAGTGCGTTTCCCCTGCATGTCTGACGCGTATGATCGAGAGCTGCAGCAGATGGCTCTGGATGTGGGATCAGAGCTGGGCTTCAGTGATTTCCTGCGGGAGGGCGTTTACTGTGTTCTCGGAGGACCGTCGTTCGAGACCATCGCTGAGTGTCGCATGCTGCACAAACTGGGTGCTGACGCTGTCGGTAAGAGTCTACAGCTTCATTTATCATCCAATGAGACAGAGCTGTCATAGTTATGCAGTTCTTTAATGGCGGTCTAGGCTAGTTTTTAACAGTAGATAGTGCTCTACACAAATTTTTTAACAGCAGATGGCGCTCTAGGCTAGTTTTTAAACTGCAGACTGCACTCTAGGCTAGTTTTTAACAGCAGATGGCGCTCTAGGCTAATTTTTAACAGCAGATGGCGCTCTAGGCTAGTTTTTAACAGCAGATGGCGCTCTAGGCTAATTTTTAATAGCAGATGGGGCTCTAGGATAGTTTTTAACAGCAGATGGGGCTCTAGGCTAGTTTTTAACAGCAGATGGGGCTCTAGGCTAGTTTTTAACAGCAGGTGGCGCTCAAGGCTAGTTTTTAACAGCAGATGGGGCTCTAGGATAGTTTTTAACAGCAGATGGGGCTCTAGGCTAGTTTTTAACAGCAGGTGGCGCTCTAGGCTAGTTTTTAAACTGCAGACGGCGCTCTAGGCTAATTTTTAACAGCAGATGGGGCTCTAGGATAGTTTTTAACAGCAGATGGGGCTCTAGGCTAGTTTTTAACAGCAGGTGGCGCTCTAGGCTAGTTTTTAAACTGCAGACGGCGCTCTAGGCTATTTTTTAACAGCAGATGGGGCTCTAGGATAGTTTTTAACAGCAGATGGGGCTCTAGGCTAGTTTTTAACAGCAGGTGGCGCTCTAGGCTAGTTTTTAAACTGCAGACGGCGCTCTAGGCTAATTTTTAACAGCAGGTGGCGCTCTAGGCTAGTTTTTAAACTGAAGACTGCACTCTAGGCTAGTTTTCAACAGCAGATGGGGCTCTAGGCTAGTTTTTAACAGCAGGTGGCGCTCTAGGCTAGTTTTTAAACTGCAGACGGCGCTCTAGGCTAATTTTTAACAGCAGGTGGGGCTCTAGGCTAGTTTTTAACAGCAGATGGGGCTCTAGGCTAGTTTTTAACAGCAGATGGGGCTCTAGGCTAGTTTTTAACAGCAGGTGGCGCTCTAGGCTAGTTTTTAAACTGCAGACGGCGCTCTAGGCTAGTTTTTAAACTGAAGACTGCACTCTAGGCTAGTGTTTAACAGCAGATGGGGCTCTAGGCTAGTGTTTAACAGCAGATGGGGCTCTAGGCTAGTGTTTAACAGCAGATGGGGCTCTAGGCTAGTTTTTAACAGCAGATGGGGCTCTAGGCTAGTTTTTAACAGCAGGTGGCGCTCTAGGCTAGTTTTTAACAGCAGGTGGCGCTCTAGGCTAGTTTTTAAACTGAAGACTGCACTCTAGGCTAGTTTTTAACAGCAGATGGGGCTCTAGGCTAGTTTTTAACAGCAGATGGGGCTCTAGGATAGTTTTTAACAGCAGATGGGGCTCTAGGCTAGTTTTTAACAGCAGGTGGCGCTCTAGGCTAGTTTTTAAACTGCAGACGGCACTCTAGGCTAGTTTTTAAACTGCAGACTGAGCTCTAGGCTAGATTTTAAACTGATGACTGCACTCTAGGCTAGTTTTTAACAGCAGATGGGGCTCTAGGCTAGTTTTTAAACTGAAGACTGCACTCTAGGCTAGTTTTTAAACTGCAGACTGCACTCTAGGCTAGATTTTAAACTGAAGACTGCACTCTAGGCTAGTTTTTAACAGCAGATGGCGCTCTAGGCTAGATTTTAAACTGAAGACTGCACTCTAGGCTAGTTTTTAACAGCAGATGGGGCTCTAGGCTAGATTTTAAACTGAAGACTGCACTCTAGGCTAGTTTTTAACAGCAGATGGCGCACTAGGTTAGTTTTTAAACTGCAGACTGGGTTCTAGGCTAATTTTTAACAGCAGATGGCGCTCTAGGCTAGTTTTTAAACTGCAGACTGAGCTCTAGGCTAATTTGTAACAGCAGATGTTCTCTAGGCTAGTTTTTAACAGCAGATGGCGCTCTAGGCTAGTTTTTAAACTGCAGACTGAGCTCTAGGCTAGTTTTTAACAGCAGATGGCGCTCTAGGCTAGTTTTTAAACTGCAGACTGAGCTCTAGGCTAATTTTTAACAGCAGATGGCGCTCTAGGCTAGTTTTTAAACTGCAGACTGAGCTCTAGGCTAATTTTTAACAGCAGATGTGCTCTAGGCTAGTTTTTAACAGCAGGTGGCGCTCTAGGCTAGTTTTTAAACTGCAGACGGCGCTCTAGGCTAATTTTTAACAGCAGGTGGCGCTCTAGGCTAGTTTTTAACAGCAGATGGGGCTCTAGGCTAGTTTTTAACAGCAGATGGGGCTCTAGGCTAGTTTTTAACAGCAGATGGGGCTCTAGGCTAGTTTTTAACAGCAGATGGCGCTCTAGGCTAGTTTTTAACAGCAGATGGCGCTCTAGGCTAGTTTTTAACAGCAGATGGGGCTCTAGGCTAGTTTTTAACAGCAGATGGGGCTCTAGGCTAGTTTTTAACAGCAGATGGGGCTCTAGGCTAGTTTTTAACAGCAGGTGGTGCTCTAGGCTAGTTTTTAAACTGCAGACGGCGCTCTAGGCTAGTTTTTAAACTGAAGACTGCACTCTAGGCTAGTGTTTAACAGCAGATGGGGCTCTAGGCTAGTGTTTAACAGCAGATGGGGCTCTAGGCTAGTGTTTAACAGCAGATGGGGCTCTAGGCTAGTGTTTAACAGCAGATGGGGCTCTAGGCTAGTTTTTAACAGCAGATGGGGCTCTAGGCTAGTTTTTAACAGCAGGTGGCGCTCTAGGCTAGTTTTTAACAGCAGGTGGCGCTCTAGGCTAGTTTTTAAACTGAAGACTGCACTCTAGGCTAGTTTTTAACAGCAGATGGGGCTCTAGGCTAGTTTTTAACAGCAGATGGGGCTCTAGGATAGTTTTTAACAGCAGATGGGGCTCTAGGCTAGTTTTTAACAGCAGGTGGCGCTCTAGGCTAGTTTTTAAACTGCAGACGGCACTCTAGGCTAGTTTTTAAACTGCAGATTGAGCTCTAGGCTAGATTTTAAACTGAAGACTGCACTCTAGGCTAGTTTTTAACAGCAGATGGCGCTCTAGGCTAGTTTTTAAACTGCAGACTGAGTTCTAGGCTAATTTTTAACAGCAGATGGCGCTCTAGGCTAGTTTTTAAACTGCAGACTGAGCTCTAGGCTAATTTTTAACAGCAGATGGCGCTCTAGGCTAGTTTTTAAACTGCAGACTGAGCTCTAGGCTAATTTGTAACAGCAGATGGCGCTCTAGGCTAGTTTTTAAACTGCAGACTGAGCTCTAGGCTAATTTTTAACAGCAGATGGCGCTCTAGGCTAGTTTTTAAACTGCAGACTGAGCTCTAGGCTAATTTTTAACAGCAGATGTGCTCTAGGCTAGTTTTTAACAGCAGATGGCGCTCTAGGCTAGTTTTTTAAACTGCAGACGGCGCTCTAGGCTAGTTTTTAAACTGCAGACTGAGCTCTAGGCTAATTTTTAACAGCAGATGGCGCTCTAGGCTAGTTTTTAAACTGCAGACTGAGCTCTAGGCTAATTTTTAACAGCAGATGTGCTCTAGGCTAGTTTTTAACAGCAGATGGCGTTCTAGGCAAGTTTTAAAACTGCAGATGGCACTCTAGACTAGACTAGGTTGTAATCTAAGCAAGTTTTTAAACTGCAGACTGTGCTCTAGGCTAGTATTTAAGGCTAGTTTTTAACAGCAGATGGTGCTCTAGGCTAGTTTTTAACAGTAAATGGTGCTCTAGGCTAGTTTTTAACAGTAAATGGTGCTCTAGGCTAGTCTTTAAAGCTAGTTTTTAACAGCAGATGTGCTTTAGGCTAGTTTTTAACAGAAGACGGTGCTCTAGGCTAGTTTTTAACCGCAGGTTGTACTCTAGCCTAGAGCGTTGTCTACTGTTAAAACTAGCCTAGAGTACAACCTGCTGTTAAAAACTAGCCTTAAAGACTAGCCTAGAGCACCATTTACTGTTAAAAACTAGCCTAGAGCATTGTCTACTGTTAAAGACTAGCCTAGTTTTTAACAGTCATTGGTGCTCTAGGCTAGTCTTTTTGTCTAGTTTTTAACATCAGATGGGGCTCTAGGCTAGTTTTTAAACTGCAAACAGTGCTCTAGGCTAGTTTTTAACAGTAAATGGTGCTCTAGGCTAGTCTTTAAGGCTAGTTTTTAACAGCAGGTTGTACTCTAGGCTAGTTTTAACAGTAGACAATGCTCTAGGCTATTTTTTTTTAACAGTCATTGGTGCTCTAGGCTAGTCTTTGAGGCTAGTTTTTAACAGGAGATGGCGCTCTAGGCTAGTTTTTAAACAGCAAGTGGCACTCTGGGCTAATTTTTTCACAGCAGACAGGGCTCTAGGCTACTTTTTAACAGCAGATGGCGCTCTGGGCTAGTTTGTAATGCTAGTTTTAAAAAAGCAGATGGTGCTTTAGGCTAGTTTATAGAATAGACTATAGTGTTTATAGTGTAGAATAGCAAACGTGGTCTAGGCTATATTTATTATGAATAGTATGGAGTATAAAAGTCAATGGCTACAGGTTTACGACATTTTTCAAAGTATCTTCTTTTGTGTTTAAAAGAAGAAAAAACTCAGAAAGGTTTGAAACGATAATGGAGAAGTAAATGATGACCGAATTTTAATTTTTGGGTGAACCATCTCCTTAATAAGCAGACCATATCTCTCTTTCAGGCATGAGCACAGTTCATGAGGTGATCGTAGCCCGTCACTGCGGGATGCGCGTCTTCGCTCTGTCTTTGATAACCAATAAAGCAGTTATGGATTACGACAGCGAGGAAAAGGCCAACCATGAGGAGGTCCTGCAGACGGGCAAACAGAGAGCGGAGCAGCTGGAGAGACTGGTGTCCACTATAATCACCCGGCTGGAGCACAACAACAACTACGCCTAAAACCGCTCAAGGCGGAAAAATACCTGCTGCTTACTGCCATTATTATGACGCACTGTTGGAGAAACTAGCTAGCTAGTCAAGACCGTTATAGAAGGGATACAGCTGCGGCCAGAAGTTAACAATAATTATTATTATTTATTAAATTACCCATTAATTGTATTTTATTAATGTCTACCGCTAAACCCAACACTCACAGTAATGTAAAAACAGTAATTATACTAGAGTATTATTCATAATATTTATTAAATTACCCATTAGTTGTCTTTTACTGTCTACCTCAACCCTAAATCAAATCATCACGGTAATGTAAAAACAGTAATTATAGAGTATTATTTATAGTATGTATTAAACTACCCATTAAATTGTATTTTATTAACATCTACCCCAACTATAAACTCAACACTTACACTAATGTAAAAAATTATTGTTGTACAGTGTTAAAAGATGAAGCTATATTGATGTGTATCCACAGCTGTATCCCTTCTAGACTTAATGTTTCTTTCTCAAACAGTGTGGCACATCAGATCCAACATAAATCACAGACCAAAGAACGCTTAAAACTCATCTGTGAGCAAAAACAAATGGTTGTTGTTTCAGAAACCACGTTTTACAGGTCAATTCCATTCAAGTTGATGTTTATTTATGTTTATCGAATCTTCTTTTACAGCGCAATTATGTCAGGGTGCGAATTAAACGTGGGCAACTTTTTAGTGGGGTCAAATGTTTTGGTAATATTAGTTTGTTTAATACATGCTTCAGTAAATCAAATGTATGCATTTATTTAAATTACATATAGACCATTTTGAGGGATGTAAACAAAACATATTTCCTGTTTTACATTTTGAATTTTTACAGCTTCAGATAATACAAAAAGAGCCACATATTGATAATGTTAGGATTGAATTGAACTGAAATAATGTTATGAGAGCTGTTTTAACATTAAGTTAGGATTGAATTGAACTGAAATAATGTTATGAGAGCTGTTTTAACATTAAGTTAGGATTGAATTGAACTGAAATAATGTTATGAGAGCTGTTTTAACATTAAGTTAGGATTGAATTGAACTGAAATAATGTTATGAGAGCTGTTTTAACATTAAGTTAGGATTGAATTGAACTGAAACAATGTTATGAGAGCTGTTTTAACATTGTTATGATTGAATTGAACTGAAATAATGTTATGAGAGCTGTTTTAACATTAAGTTAGGATTGAATTGAACTGAAACAATGTTATGAGAGCTGTTTTAACATTGTTATGATTGAATTGAACTGAAATAATGTTATGAGAGCTGTTTTAACATTAAGTTAGGATTGAATTGAACTGAAACAATGTTATGAGAGCTGTTTTAACATTAAGTTAGGATTGAATTGAACTGAAATAATGTTATGAGAGCTGTTTTAACATTAAGTTAGGATTGAATTGAACTGAAACAATGTTATGAGAGCTGTTTTAACATTGTTATGATTGAATTGAACTGAAATAATGTTATGAGAGCTGTTTTAACATTAAGTTAGGATTGAATTGAACTGAAACAATGTTATGAGAGCTGTTTTAACATTAAGTTAGGATTGAATTGAACTGAAATAATGTTATGAGAGCTGTTTTAACATTAAGTTAGGATTGAATTGAACTGAAACAATGTTATGAGAGCTGTTTTAACATTAAGTTAGGATTTAATTATCTCTTGCTACAGTTATGAAGTAGTTTGACGACCACATTGAAAAGGTCTATATTTTAGTAAGAAGTCTTCTCTTTTCATTGTTTTGAGGGATATTTAGTGTACATTAACCTCATTTCAGAAGTTAAACTATACAAACAATGTTTAATTGTACTTTATTTAAGGTAATATGTCGATACAAACACATATTGTTACGAGAAAATCGTCTTTTGAATACTCACGATGTCCGTTGGTGCTCTTCATCAGTGTTGCCAGATGTAGCTGACTTTTTCCAGCCCAAAAACCCGCCGACATGCGAAAACACCCGCCCAACAGCGTCGATTTTACAAAAAGTGTGTGGGGGGGGGGTTGGACGGTCCCAAATTTCACGAAAAGTGGGCGCTCCCATAGATATATGGGCCGCTCCAAAACGTATGAGGGGTGGTTGGATAGTCCTGTATTTCATGAAAAGTAGGGGGACAGGTCCCAAAATTGACGAAAATTGGGGGGTTACGGGAGATCGCGGGCAGGCGGGCGTACCTTTTCAATACCGCCCAAATATCCACTACCCGCCTATGATATTTTTTACCCGCAAACTTGGATTCAAAACCGCCCAATTGGGCGGGAAACCGCCCAATCTGGCAACACTGCTCTTCATCTGCCGGGTTCAGACGGTTGAAATGGCGCGATTATGAATGAACTCCTATAATGGTATGACCCGTTATAGGGGTGTTCAAATGTATATTTATATTATCTATTATGTTAATTTGTAATATTATTATTTAAGATACAGATAAGAGATAACTATTGCTTACTATTAAAGGGCTGACCCCCATACATTTTGTTTTGACGTCCTTTAGGGATCAAGAGATATTCAGGGAAGTCCGTTCCCTAAAACCACCCCTGTAATTCGCACCCTGAATAATGTTGCAAAGCCTTCATTTGTGTTCGGTCTGGTTAATATTGTGCTCTTATGTATATAGACTCGGTCAACAGGATAGTGCTTATGTTTTGTTTTTCGTTAAAAAAAAAAAATAGTAATAATAATTGTTACATTCCTTTGAATGCCAAAGTTTCTTATTTCTAACTTGACGTTTACAATGTTACAGGTGTTTTAATTCTAAGAGATTGAATCGTCTGTAAAACTTAAAATTCTGTGTAGTGTTTGTCTGGAGATGTACAGTAAAATATCACCTTTTTTAACATTATTAGTAAAATTGGCTATTTATTATTTATGTCTCCATCTTGTTTATGGTGTGAGTTTTGTGTACAACACATTTTTGGGTGAACTGTTTGTCAAAAAATGCTTGTCGTATTTCTAGAGCCATTTAAAGAAATAAATAAATGAGATGTCAGTAGAAATTACATCTCGGTGCTTTTTCTAAACTTTTGGATAAACTTGTCATGCAAAAGCATTTAATAAATATATAATTTTTTGTCACATGTTGTCTATTGTGTTGTCCAATATATCTAAATTACCCCAGCCTTAGTTTATTTAAATTGTATTAAAATTATTGTTTATTAAAAGTTTATTAATTATTCAATTTAAATGTCATTTTAACGTGTTAATTAATTTTAAAATCCGGCTTTTAATCCACGTTAAGACCTTTTGCATAGTGAGGAGCCGATCACAGCGAACTCTCTTTTACGTTCCAAAAACGTTCGGTGCACAACACTGCCTTAATTGTTGACAAAAAAAGTGCAGTGCGCTTCTTACATCACTAGGCAATGACTGATTTAGCTGTGTATTGTGCTGTTAAGCTGTGTATAGTGTTGCTGTTGATATTGTTATAATTGTAATATTTAATAATATTGTGATATTCAAGATTTGTAAAGTCCTACAGCTCTGGATAACTCAAAGCAGTGACCACTAGTCTCTCCCCCATCTTTAAAAGTCTCCGTTGTGGTTTTGACAACACAAACACTGCTGTCGCCTCAATGGAAACTCCGCCTCTGCTTTCATTTGATTGAAGAATGAAAAGATGTGACTGACGTAACGCGCTTTTTCCACTTAAGGCTGACTTTTTGCGACTGCGAGCACACAGCGCAACGGCAAAAACGTGAGGCGCATAAGCAGGCGCAAAACACTCGCAACCATTAGTAAATATTTTTTTAAAAAATTCACGTTCGGTGGGTTGTTGCTAGATCGGATATGGATGCGACCGGAAGTTAACGAGATTTATTTATACTATTTATGAAATTTCCCATTTATTGTATTTTATTAACGTCTACCCCCACCCTAAACCCAACAGTCACAGTACTGTAAAAATATTAATTATTGTTATAAAGTGTCATAAAAAAATTCCGCTATATTAATGTGCATATCGCACTTCCGGCCGGCCGCGTATCCAATCTAGACTTTACCCGTTCGGTGTGATCGGCCCCTGACTTTTTCCAGTGTTCATATGTAATAGATCTCATACAAAAATAGTTGATTTAAGAACGCAAAACTAGCGCCACTAGAAGTGGTTTCAAGAGTTCACACTTAGATATTGTTTGATAATATTAGCAAGTTAAGATGAAGATAAGGGAGTAATTTTAGCTGGGCTACTTATAGTGAGTTTAGATTAATCTGATTGGCTAACTAATGATTGTAGACGAGAGACCAGCTGCGGTCAATCATATCACATGCTGCTCTCAAAATCAAGCTGCGGTCACACTGGACTTTTCTCCCCATAGACTTCCATTCATACACACGCGAATGCGTCAGACTGGAAACACAGGGTCATGCGTCAAGTTTTGCAGGTCGCTGCAGTGCAAAGTTCAAGCTTGGTGAACTCTGAACTGCGAAATTGCATCACTTGACTGCGTGAGACCAATCGAGGATCAAAACATGACCTCTCTGGACAGAAATTTAAAAAATGGAGCAATCGCTCGCTTTTTTTAATGTCTGATCATCTTGTTTTATCCCGCCCCTTTTCGCAGCACTGTACGACAGAATTTCACACACACAAACTCTAATGTGACCGCAGCTTTAGTTTGTAAAACTTCACTTATTTTCACACGTTAGCATATGTCTATATATAACACAATTAATACTGTATATACTATTTATATAATTCTGACTAAAAATAGTCCCTTCAGGTGCTGCATTGTGACCATAGACTGTAAGATTGTGACTTTAAGTAATTTAAAGCCTTTATTTGTGTCTCTGAACATTTTAATATGGATTAAACCTTTAAGTTTTCAAGGCAGCTTGGGAATGCCCAACAAAACCATCATCCATTTTGGCTCAACCTGTGAAAAATCTAAACCTAAAGTAAATAAAAAATAAGTTAATGTAACTCCTTTTCTTTCAAGAAAACATCTCAGCAGGTCTTCTTATACGCTTACTAAGGGCTTACTCACACTATGCTATCCGAACCGTGCCCAGGCCCGTTTCCCGGATCGTTTGAGAAGTGTGAGTGCTCTGAATCGGGCTCAGGCACGGTACACTTGGGCGGCCCTGGCCCGGTTGGAAGAGGTGGGCCAGAGCGCGGTTCACTTGGGCTCAGGTGCGGTACGCTTACAGTGTGAGTGCAAGTGTGCTTAAGCCCGAAACTGAAAGCGAGACGTGACTTTAAAGGGACTGTTTGATATGGATTAATTAATCATTAGTACTGTTCAATGAACACAAACTGTCGTAGATTATTAAAGACGCAAATCCCTCTCTGCAAGTCAGCTGCGCCTTCAGCAAACCTCCTAATTCCTGCAGTACGAGGACTTTATGAGCGTCAAAAGTGGCTGATCTGTTCGGCGAAATATTTGCGTGTGACCGCATATCAAACGACTTAAACGATACAACTAAAGAAATCTCCACTGTGCAGAGCGAGAGCGCTTACTGAGCAGTGCGTCATCAATGACGGAAGCGCGCCCAGGCCCGAATGTAATGTGAGTGCGGGCCGTCGGGGGAGACGGGAGGGGGGACAAGCGTGCTTTGGCCCGGTTCAAGGCAATTGTACATAGTGTGAGTACGACCTAAGTCATGTTTTCGGGTCCAAGCCGCTACTCATGTGACTTGAGAAAATATTAGTTTATGGCCACTTTTTTGTCAGATCACACATTAAAGTGAATTTATTATGAAATCTCTGGACTTGCTCCATCACAAATAGCACAATTTATAAAATAATTATCACTTTCTGGTCATCTAATATTAGGCATGGATATACAGTATATATATATATATATATATATCGATCGTGATTTTCAAAAGTATTACAGCGCTACATAAACGTTTATTCTTTCCATTTGATGAGCTTCCCTGTGCATTTTATATAGCCGCTTCGCGTGACATCGGATACATCACAGAGGTGTAGGTCAGGCGTTTACGTATTTATTGCGTCACGATGAATTTTAAAATAAAAGTCCCAAAATAAACTGTGGTCACACTGGACTTTTCTCCCCATAGGCTTCCATTTATACGCATACGAATGCGTCAGACTGGAAACGCAAGGTCATGCGTCGAGTTTCGCAGGTTGCTGAGGTGCAAAGTTCAAGCTTGGTGAACTCTGACCTGCGAAATCGCATCACATGATTGCATGATACCAAGGATCAAAACATGACCTCTCTGGACAGAAATTAAAAACATGGAGCAATCACTCGCTTTTTTTAATGTCTGATCATCTTGTTTAATCCCGCCCCTTTTCGCAGAGCCGCACGACAGAATTTCGCAAGCTCAAACTCTAGTGTGACTGCGAATTCATGAAACAAGCATAATATAAACATTCATTTAAAAACAAATATCTAAAAATTGATGTAAAGATAAAACCTGCAGACAAAAATAAAACAATAGAAACCATCATGGAATTTGTTTGCATTTTTATAACATAAATTATGTTTTAATGAAAACTCTAACAGTATTTTGGTTTTCTACAGGTTATTATTTGTCTTCTATTGGTGGTTTGATAAAACGACAATATACTTGTTTTAATTAGCAAAATTTGATGCTTATAACATATTTTATGGTGTTTGTATTGGAACTCATTATAACTTTCATGATGATTTCTATATTTTTTAATCTATATTTCCATTTATTGGCTGTAAAAACATCTTAACCCTGCTTCTGGAGCATCTTACGTTGTGTGTATGTGTGTGTGAAATATCCAGCACACCTGTGAGACCTCATTAGCATAATCAAGCAGCAGGTGTGAGAAACATCTAGGCACTGAAACACATTTGGTTGTGTGTGTGTGTGTGTGTGTTTCACGCTGGATTATATGTCTTGAGCTGCTGGAGAAAGCCGGGATTTGGCTGAATGTTTGGTCTGGAGGTTTTGACAGCACCGAAGGCTTCATCAAACGACATCTTCAGCTCAGACATCAGGAACCCGATGACCACTGAAGCAGAGCGAGAAACTCCAGCGTTACAGTGAACCAACACCACTCCATCCTGAAGAAGAACAACAAAAGGAGGAGGACAGGTCAGAGATACACACACACACACACACCACTCCATTCTAAACAAGAGAAGGATAGGTCAGAGATATACATGCACATACACACACCTGCTGTCTGGCTTGTGTTATGAACTCAAAGCATTCTGGGAAGTATGCAGTGATGTCCGTCTCTGGAAGATCTAACATGCTGACCGTCTTATATGTGAAGAGTTCAGGAAACACGTTCTTCACCCCCGACGCCACATTCAGCACATGAGTCACCTACAGCAATAATACAAAGCAGAGAACACATGAAGGTACACGTATAGATCACACACGTGGAGAAACTAAGCGTGTACAGTTACATAAAGGGTGTGTAGATGTAATCATTTCAACTTTCTAGGTTACCTTTAGCTTCTTCAACGTGTCGATGTCATGAGCAGCGTCCTGAGATGCTAAATAGAAATCATTGAAAGGTTGAGAAGGTTCAGAAACTGTACTTTAGTAGCTTTCAATTTGTGTACTTTTACTTTCCCTTGAGTACATTTTCAGTGCTGTATCGGTACTTTTACTCCACTACTTTCCTTCAATCTGCAGTCACTACTATATTATGTCTTGTCTATGAGGATTAGAAAATTCAGTCCTGTGATTCCTGTCCAATCACATCACACACTGAAGGTAAATCACATCATAATGAACTACCTCAAGACATGGGCGATTTATAAATGAAGCAAATGTTTGGAAGCGGTAAAAGTGTCCAAGAAAATGTCCAAAATCTTTACACGCATTGACCCAGAGACTGTTTAGATGCACGTCACTGATGAGAAGATGACGGAGGTTTACTGTATGATGACCGAAATGGCCTTAAACACCCAGCAGGCACAAGACGTCAACATGACGTCAGATTGACGTTGTACGTTTACGTCACGGGGACTTTGCATTTTGTTTGGAAATGAAAATCAGGTTGACATTATAGACTATAAAAAATATGGACGTGGTATCTGTGAGTACAATAGTGTGAGTACAATAATGGGTGAGGAAAATAAACATGCATTATGGATGTGACAAAAAAAGTCTGTGAGTTTACAGTAAACCACATACTTTGTAGATAATTCTGTGAATTAAACTGCACAACCCAAAAGAAATAATGCTAATCTAAAGAATAAGAGTCGGCTCTCTATAGAACAAACATGATTGATTTAATTTCGTTATGGATGTGACTGATGTGAAATTGCCACTGCTGTGACTTTGGTAAATCAAATCTTATAGTTTGAAAACACTGACAAGTATTTCTAAAGTACTTTAAAATACTTCCTCACACAAAAAAAAAAACATAGAAACGATTCCTGTATTTTGGTGAAAACTTAATTTTTTTTCATAGCAAGGTTGATGTTTGCATGGAATTGCTCATGTATAATCCAGAAGGAATCGCACCTATAGTTAGGGCTGGGCGATTTTTTTTTTTTTTTTTTTTTTTTTTTTTTTTTATTAATTCGAATTTACATTTTAAGACGATTTTATTTTTTACAAAATCGAGGAATCGCGATTTTTTTTTTTTTTTAATAAAAATATTAAAGCCGCTTTTCCACTATCATGCCAAACCGTTCTAAACTGTTAGACAACCGTGCTGAATTGTGCTGATTCTGTGTGTTGACGTCGCGGCTCTGTTGATGAGCTACCACAGCTGGTTTAGCGGAAGTGCGCCAGGGTGGAACACCGGGACATTTTCCCACTAGAGCAACAACAGCCCCGCAGTCAGCCAGCCAGCTTCGCTAATGTTTCCACGCGCGTCGTGCTGTTGTTCGCGTCCCCGCAGCCGTCTGTCTCTCCCGCGCGAGCTGCGAGACGGGGACCTGCGCACCACCTGAAGGACGGTTACGGCGTGTTGTAAATGTCGGTCACCGCAGAAAGTCAAATCTTTCTTTAATTTGGACTTTTGCTTGAATTACGGAGTGGCCAGTAGCTGTCCAAGGTACTGTAGCTATGAATTAAATCATAACCCATATATGCACCAATAAACAAGTAAAATGAATGAATGAATAAAATAAATATGGATTCTTAAATGTCGGCAGTTTTTACTCCAAAAAATATCAATACGTATCGACAAATGTTTTATAAAAATAAATTAAGCAATTTTCAACATTTCAGCTATAGGCCATTATACGATTCAGTTAAATATAAGATAGACATTTAAATATAGATAGATGTAACAGGTTTCTGTGGGGTTTTTTGTTTTGTTCACGGTAATCTTTAATATATACTGGGTGGTGTAGCTACGCACAAATATTTTCTAAAACGTCAAGCAGATATTTGTCTATAGCTCGTTAGTTATTTATGAAGACAAAAAATAATTAAAATAACAAAAATAAAACTATAAAATTACAAAGATAAATGAGCAGCATTTTGCTAAATATTGTCCTTTATATCCTGATATGCTGTGTGTTGTTTCATTCGTTTTTTTATATTTAACTTGATGCGTTCGTTATTTAATGTTTAAATCAGGGGTGCTCAACCCTGTTCCTGGCGATCGACCTTCCAGGTAATTTCAGCTCCAACCCTGATCAAACACACCTGAACCAATTATTTAGAACGTGAGGAACACTTGATAATTACAGGCAGGTGTGTTTGATAAGGGCTGCAACTGAAAACTGAAGGTAGGTCAATTGCCAGGAATAGGGTTGAGCACCCCTGGTTTAAATACTGAAATAGTTTAAATGGTTATATTTTACCATCAAAATGTAGTATATTTTATATCATTACCAACTTTTGATATGAAACCGCTGTTATTTTATTGATTGTTATGAAATAATTTAAGTGCTATATTTTTTATTAGTGAAAGTGCCCGCTCACTTTGACAAGGCCTGTCTAAATATATATTTCTGCCATGCCACTAATACAGATAAACTATTGTTGCATTATCATTGTTTATTTTTCTGTTATGTACAGAGATTTGAATATTTATTTCCCCTCCAATCCTTTTTAATCTTCAAGTTACATTTTGGTCATTTTCTCTCTAAATAAAATTTGCCCAAAGCTGCACAACATATGACCTCTACATAAATACGGGTGCTGTGACTTCTATTGTAGCTATGTTTAGCATCCCTATATGAGAGAGTGCCATAACCGCGTTTAGTCACACGGTTGCTTTTCTTTTACAAGTGAGCATGAAAAAAACTAGTTTCAGCATTTATTTAAATTTAAATGAACAAGGTAAGCTGGTAAGGTAGTTACACAGTAAAAAAAATTAATAAAAAAATTAATAAAAAAATCGAAATCGTGAATCAGTCAAATTTTATGAAAAAAATTGAGATTTATTTTTTTGCCATATCGCCCAGCCCTACCTATAGTTATTGCAAACTCTTTAGGAGTTATCAGGGTTTTGTATCTTATGAGAAATTCAGTGTATCTCAGCAGTAGACCCTCCTCTTTAAATAACATTTACCCTGTCAAAAACATTTTAAAGAAAAGATTTGGATCAGACTTTGATACAAAATGCTCCTTTTGTCAGAATGACACTAAACTCTTCCTCACTTATTTTGGTCATGCAACCATGCGTTCCAATTTTGGCAAGATGTTAATTTGTTCATCTCAAATATTACTTCACAGAACTTTTCTGTTACTCCAAAAATTATTATTTTTGGGTTTTGTGATACATATTTTAACATCTGCTTTATAATAAATAAACCTTATTCTTTTTTTATGCAGATTCTACATTCATAAATGTCAATTATAAAATTGTGAGCCATTATTTATAGCATTTATGCAAGATATTCACTTAACAAGAAAGCACTCAAAACATATTTAATTTGCACAACCTTTTAAAGGGCACCTATGGTGAAAAATCTACTTTTCAAGCTGTTTGGACAGACATGTGTGTAGGTGTAGTGAATAGACCATCATATTGGGCTGATATAAACACACTCAGTCCTTTTTTTTTAATTTAACAACATAAAAACGGTGGACTAATTGGAGCGGTTTTGAGGTCGACCGCTACTTGATGTAGGAGTGCGGTCCCCCCGCCCACCGAATTGATTGACAGCTGCGTATTAACATGTCTCCGTAGTAACGTGTATAATCATATCAACAAGACAGGACGTGCGCAAAGCAACCAGGGATAAAAGGTCCGTTCAGTTTGCTAGGATCATCAATCATCATCAAATGTGATCAAGAGTGAGTTTTACAAGTTTAAAATGTTTTAAAACAGTGCATGTTTGTAATAAATTACAGTGATTTACTTCAGATTTACTTCATCACCACAGCCGCGTGTCAGAACAATTATACAAGAAGACGCTTCAATCCCGGTTTGTGGACGTTCAATCAGGTTTATTTTGTACATTAACATAACAGATATCCATACAGCAGTGGATATTAACCTGTATCCTGTAGGGATGGGCGATATGGCCTAAAATCCCTATTGCGATATACATTGCAGCCTCTTGCGATAACGATATATATTGCGATATATAAATTATAATAGAACCATTTCAGAACAGGTTACAAAGACCCTTAGGAAAGCCAAACTGCTTTATTTTTTTTTAAGAAATAAAGAAACGTTGCATGTCATTTTGAGAACATTTATTGTGCAAAAGCAAAACTGTAATTAAACAACACAATGTTGCAGATAAATAAACTAAATGTAGTGCCTTTCAGAAAGAAAGACTTTTCTTTTAAGTCCTTGGTTCCTAAATGCCAAGTTGCAGAGAACAAAAAAACTGGTGTCTTTTTAGTTAAGGAACTTACACTGTACTGAAATTACTTCCAGTATTAAAAAGTCAAATAAAATTGTGTATTGCAGATACTTTAAATAAAAACATATTTCTAATCTGCAGCCTAAGGTAAAGCATTTGATTTTAAACATTTTGTTCTCCTAATGAAATTAAAACTGGTGTCTTGATCTGCTCTCTCTCTGTCTGCTGTAGTGTTGGTGCTGCTGAGAAATTGAGATGCACCAGATAAAGTTTGCTTATAAAGTAATGCAAAAATGAATACAATTAATATCGAAAGCGAAAGCAGATTCTCGGACATGTCCAGGGAAAAGAGAATGTATTGTTACCCCACATAATGAGCTGGATCAGTCTATTTAGTCTTCGCGTTCTTCTCAAAGCTAAAGTCAGGACAACAGTTCTGTATCCAGCACGTCTCTGTGGGTCTGCATGCAGAGCATGTGAGTCTGTGGCAGAGGGGTCTCAGTTTCTAGTGAACACAGAACCGGGCCGCCCCAATAATATATCGGCGGCCCAGGTAAAATCTGTTTGGGAAGCGCTGTGTGGGAATCTGTGTGACAAGCCACGATATGCCATGCATGAGGCTCGCATGTTGTGTGACACGCCGCCATTCAGTGCCATACGTTGCTTAGTGTTGAGAGCGTCAGCATATGCTACAGTCACAATAGATTTCCAACGTAATACACCATACGTTAGTGTGAAGAGCATGTTGTTTTACCGTGGCCGAGTGAATTAAGTTATCAATCGAGCTTATTAAAAAAGAAAATTGCACACGTGCGACTAAATAAATTTTCCAGTTCGCAAACGTCTATTTTTTGTCGCAAATGCGAGCGAAATGGTCGCACTGTCGAGCCCTGTCCATGTTTATTCAAGATGATGCGTTGCAGCCCGCTGCAGCTCGTTGCTCTTAATTTCGCGGGTAGATTGCGTCATCAAACATGCATTATCGCGATAGTGCAATAGAATTAGAATCTCTATCGTAGGCCAATTTTGTATCGTTTATATCGCATATCGTTTATATCACCCATTACTAGTATCCTGTCACATTTGCGTGCAAAAAGAGTGCAAAGCTAAACACGCGCGCTGTCTGTGTGTGTGTGAACTTTGTAATGACATTGTGTGTGACTCATCGTTGCAGCTTCACAACAAATGCATCAAATAATCATTGGTAAAGTTCTTACTGTAGTATTTCTTACAAACGTTACGTAAGATCTTATTCCTACGTGTCTGTCTGTTGTCTGACGCAGCTGAGGGAGGAGATTAAGGCACGCTGACAGGCACGTGGAAACAGTGGGCATGAAGGACTAGCCTTAAAGGCTAAATACCACTACCTGATGCTCAGAGCTACAAAATAGAAACTTATGACAGGTATAATCAATAATCTGATGGGTGTTTTGAGCTGGAACTTTACAGACACGTTCTGGAGACACAAAAGACATATTAAATCTGGAAAAAGGGGTAAACTAGGTGCCCTTTAATATGTATAATCTATTAAATCTCTAAATTGCTGTTATCATATTATTTTGCCATCTTCACTCTCAATTTCTTCTCTATTATATATCTATCCTCAGATCAGATGACCTATTGATACGTCTTTAATTTTTGTTTGATTTGTTTTTTTTCCCTTTATTTTCATTCTTCATTGGCACCATTGTAAATAATCTAACTATTATTGTAAATGATGTGTACCAAATATATCTTTCTGTTATACAATAAATGTTCAAAAATATATGGGCAATTCCTCAACTACGGGCACTTTTTTAGCCATGTGAAGTTGAGTAAAAAGAACTTGTTCAAAAGTAACGTAACACAGCCTCATAAGTTTAAACTATTTGTCTAGTTTTAAGATCTGTAAGAGGACAAACTTAGATATGAAGAGAAACTGATAATATTTAACTTTTTTTTTCCATCGTGAAATGAACAAATGTCATTTCCACCACATCTCAAAATACAGCGTTTATTTCAAAATGAAATAAATTATGACAGTCAAACATTATCTAAGATCATTTTTGTGTCTAGTTTAACCAATCTTTCCACAATCTATACAATAATTATCCATTTGTCAATGAAATACATTAGTCCCTTAGGATCAAATGCTGAATTATACACCTGCCACACTCTAAAGTTTAATAATAATTTGGTTAAAAGCTTATTAGAAATCAAATAAATAAACTGAATTTGTATATTAAATAGAGCATGAACTCATAAATTGTGAATACACTTTTAATGTATGTCATGATAATAACTTAGGTATTTTTTAAGAATGTGTATTTCAGGTAGTGTGGTAAACAATATGGCGACCGTCCCTGCTGAAAAATCCAGGGTAAAGTCTAGATCAATTCTGCGGCCGGCCGGAAGTGCGATATGCACATTAATATAGCGGCATTTTTTTATGACACTCTTTAACAATAATTAATATTTTTACAGTACTGTGACGGTTGGGTTTAGGGTTGGGGTGGGGGTAGGGGTTAAAAAATACAAATAATTGGGTAATTTAATAGATAAAATAAATAATACTCTGTACTGTTTTTACGCTTCTGTGACGGTTGGGTTTAGGGTTGGGGGTAGACGATAATAAAATACAATAAATCAGAAATTTCATAAATAATATAAATAATTCTCGTTAACTTCCGGCCGCAAACGTATCCGATCTAGCAACAACCAAAATCCAGCTTAAACCAGCCTAAGATGGTTGGCTGGTTTTAGCTGGTCGACCAGCCTGGTTTTAGAAAGGTTTTGGCCATATCCAGCCTGGTCTTAGCTGGTCAGGCTGGGAGTTGACCAGCTAAAACCAGCTTGACCAGCCAAAACCAGCTATGTCCAGCTTAAACCGGGCTGGTCAAACTGGTTTTAGCTGGTTTAAGAGGGTAATTTTCCAGCCTGACCAGCTAAGACCAGGCTGAAAATGGCTGGAAACCAGCCTGGGAATGGTCAAAACCCCTCTAAAACCAGGCTGGTCGACCAGCTAAAACCAGCCAACCAGCTTAGGCAGGGGTGTCATAAGTTGTCACTGTTGAAAAATGAACGAATGTACGAATATAAAACCAACTTTACCTCAGTGAGTAATGATAACCACAGCACAATAAATACAGCAGTATGTGAGTTGTCAGACTTTCACAATACAGCAGTGTGTGTTAGTAAAGTAAACCCGCACATAGCAGCAGGAAGGGTGTGACGACTCCAACTTGCAGATCCAGACAGAAGTCCTGCACGAAGCCGCAGCTGTCCGCGGTCTGGCTCTCCAGGTCCGGCGTGCTGTGGTAATCAGCGCCGCTGCGGGTCTCCAGGAGGACCTGACCGCTCACTGTGGTCACTCTGGTGTTCTGCTTCCTCAGCCGAGCTGTAGAGAAACCCGCGATCTCCTGCGTCAGAGAATTCATCTTTATTCATGTACTCACGACTTCTGAAATACTGAGAAACTGAAGAGAAATGCGCTCAAAACAAAACCGAGAATGATGCTAGAAGGGATACAGCTACGACCGGAAGTTAACGAGATGTATCAACAGTTTTTATTAAATTGCGCATTACATGTATTTTATTAACGTCTACTCCTAAACCCAGCCCTCGCAGCTATAAAAAAAATCTGTTATTATACTCGAGTGTTATTTTATATTATTAAATTACACATTAATTGTATTTTATTAACGTTCAATCCTCACAGAAATGTGAAAACGTTGATTTTTAACAAGTATTATTTATATTATTCATTAAATTACCCATTAATTGTATTTTATTAACACCTACCCCTAAACCAACCCTCACAGAATAGTAAAAACAGTAATTATACTCGAGTATTATTCATATTATTTATTAAATTACCCATTAATTGTATTTTATTAACGTCTACTCAAAACCCAACACTAAACTCAACCCTCACAGTAAAATAAAATAATTACCATTGTTGTACAGTCATAAAAAAATAATGCTTGCGTTATATTGATGTGAGTATCCGCAGCTGTATCCCTTCTATAACAAAACAAAAACGAGGAACTTTTAGTTTGCTACCATAGACTGTAAAAGATGCACCCGCAGATTTCAAAATAAAAGCCTCTCCCAATTTTTGCCACTTGTTTACACGGTGACTCATTTACACTAAATCCCACTTCCATTGCTAATTAACTCTTCATACTCGCTATTGAATGTATGGCCTTCACTATTAAGACCGTTTTTAATCACTTTTATTTAAGCTAGTAGCTTTGAATGTACATACCTCTTGTTTTTCAAGCACCAATCAACTTCCGGTGAAAGGTTGATGTGACTATTTTCAATTTCATAAGGTTTTGTTTACAGCATCACTAATGTAATATATTTAAAGTCTAGTCTGAACAAAATACTTAAGCATTAATTCAGTCGTTCAAGCATAAAACGAGATGAAAGGCCTTTAAAACATTAGCGCCGTCAGGATAAGCAGGCGAGCTCTTAAACTCCATTGATTGCTGAGGTAAAATAAATGTACATAATTTAAAGACCTGGTGCGGAGCAATGTTATTTAATGCAGTGCTTTTTGTCCGTTCTGAGACCCTCTTTATATCGTATCTCACTCAGGCAGTGAAGATCGTTGATTATTAAACAAACCAGATCTTAAATGCAGTGAGTTTATAATAGGGTATATGTCGAACGTCACGTGACCAAACCGGATCCCTGGGTAGAACACTTCCGCTCATCGCTATTTCATATGCGCCAGCGGTTTGTTATTGAAAGCAGTAAGTAGTGTTTTATGTGTTATATAATAGGATATATGCGCAACTTACACGTTCCAATCAACCTGGGCAGAACACTTCCAGTTTTTCCCTCTCCGCTAATTTGGAGTTGTTTTATACAAGAAGCCTCCAGGAAGTACCAAAGTTAAGCATCACAGATGTCCACCGAATACGCTCATTATCATCTAAATGTCCGGCCACCAAATTGGCCAAAGGATTTAAATTGTATGCTTCATCATACATAATGAATTATGAAGGTAATTAAGCTAGCGGAATGGAAATGCTGCACAATGTCACTAACTAGCTAACGCTATAAAGTTATCTGGTCTGCCGTATGGATCTACATATTCATATTAACACTTTGTGAATTTTTGCACCAGTATCAAATAAAGACAGGTTGACTGGTGATGTCAGCATTGGGGCAGCCTGTCACAGGTCTATGAAGAAGTCTGAGACACCATAAATATATATATATATATATATACACATACATACATTTATTTATATATATTATATATATTTATGGTGTGATATTTTGAAGAGAGCTGAAACCTGTAACCATTGACTTCTATAGAATTTGTTTCTCCTACTATGGAAGTCAATGGTTACAGGTTTCAGCTCTCTTCAAAATATCTTCGTCTGTGTCCAGCAGAATAAAGAAAGTCAAATAGGTGTTAAGTAGTGGGATTAAATGATGGCAGAATTTACATTTTCAACAGAAGAAATAAACTCCAATGTCTGAAACCACAAAAGAGCAGGTAAATAATGATAACATTTTCATTTTTGGGTAAACTATCTGCACTCACACAGAGACATCAGCAATAATGTCACGGTCTTTGATCGTCTATTTTCAGGAGCTTTTCCTGACCCAGCACTGCTCTGCATTGGTGATAAATTGAGAGACCTTAGACCACAGCTTGATATTTGCTCGATCTTGTGTGGCCTCTCAAGCATGGAATTAGTGGAATCAAAATATGGTCAAGTCCCACGGGGCTCTGTTCTCTCTTATCAATGCCCCTCTGCAGGATCGCATGAAATTTGCAAGCATCCTGAAGCCCCTTTATTCCCACAACTTCCATTACATGGCTATAAATTAGAAAGGCACATGAATTATGTTCCCAGTTTTGAGGAGTTTTATCATATTGAGAGTTTGATGGTCACTAGTGAATTATCACGCATTATTGAGAAAAACACAAGAGGGCAATCAGAGAATCCACTCTGGAAGGAACTGCGCCAGCCACGCTTAACTTCCAGCAGATTTGGGGAAAGTGTACAGTTCAAGAGGGGATTCGTCTTCTGAGGACTTTGTAGTCAGGATTCTGAGAGGCGTACGGCAAACATCTGCCATGAAAAGAGGCATTGAACTTGAGCCGGAAGTCCTACAGCAGTACAGTGACTTTTGTGGTGTAAATGTGTCACCTTCTGGATTTGTTATTCACCCTGATGCACCATACCTGGGTACTAGCCCTGACGCTTAAGTATATGATCCATCTGAAAAACCACCCTTTGGGTTGGCTGAAGTGAAATGCCCAAATGTTAACAACATAACAGAAGCTACGCACATCAAATTCACAAATGGTTACCACAGCCATATCACCCTGCAGCCCAAGACCGGTTACTCACTGAAGCTAAGCAGGGCTGAGCCTGGTCAGTAGCTGGATGGGAGACCACATGGGAAAACTAGGTTGCTGTTGGAAGTGGTGTTAGAGAGGCCAACAGGGGGCGCTCAACCTGTGGTCTGTGTGAGTCCTAATGCCCCAGTAAAAGTGAAGGCGACACTACACTGTCAGTGGGCGCCGTCCTTCGGATGAGACGTTAAACCGAGGTCCTGACTCTCTGTGGTCATTAAAAATCCCATGGCACTTCTCGTAAAGAGTAGGGGTGTAACCCCGGTGTCCTGGCCAAAGTCCCTCATTCGGCCCTTACCCATCATGGCCTCCTAATCATCCCCATCCACCGAATTGGCTCTATCACTGTCTCTTCACTCCACCAATAGCTGGTGTGTGGTGAGCGCACTGGCGCCGTTGTCCTGTGGCTGCCGTCGCATCATCCAAGTGGATGCTACAAACTGGTGGTGGAGTGGAGAGACCCCCCTCATGATTGTGAAGCGCTTTGGGTGTATGGCCATACACAATAAATGCGCTACATAAATACACATTACATTACATTACAAATGGTCAAGCTAAATTGAAAAGAAACCACAAGTATTTTTGGCAGGTTTTAGGCCAGTTGGCAATAACTGGTTTGCCTTGGTGTGATTTTATCACATCTACTAAAAGTGATCTCACAGTCGAGAGAATTCGGAATGATGAGTCCCTGATCAAGGATTTAAAGAAAAAACTTGACCTTTTTTATTTCAGCACATACATGCAAACCTACCTGAAAAGCCAGTAACATACACATATGTAAAAATTACCACCACACACGTGCATGTACTGTTCTCTATATGAGTTGTATTTATTAATTGAAAATGGGACACAGCTGTATATTATTATTGTTGTGTGTGTGTGTGTGTGCGTGTATATTAGGCATGGGACGATAACCGTTTTCAAGGTATACCGGGGTTTGGAAAAGTCAAGGTTATCATACCGCCAAAATTTTCTAATACCGTTCCTAAAGTATGTGTAAGATTTTTTATTTACATTTTTTTTTTAACAACAGCATCTCCAGCAGAAAAGATATCCAAAGCTGCCATTTTAAATTGTAAATAAATCTGTGTTTTTGAAACTAATAAAGACAGCAGACGTCAATGATTCATTTTCATTATTTGGCCCGGCACGTTTACTGCTCTAAAATATTATAAATGTTTCTCAAAATAAAATATATTGTGTTCAAAGGGGAAAATGCTTTTAGTTTTTTACCCAGACATTTAAAAATAATATATTTTAGAGCAGTAATCACAATACCGTGATACCGTGATATTTTTATCCAAGGTTATCATACCGTCAGAATCTTATACCGGCCCATGCCTAGTGTATATTAGTGATGCGCGGATGGCGGTTATATCCGCGGGCGCTGCGGATAATCCGCGGGTCGGTCGGGTTATAAAAAAATTCATTATGATTAATTGCGGGTGGGTCGCGGGTGGATGTAGCGGGTCACAGCCATTGGTCAAAGCAGTTGACCAGCAAAAAAGCAGAGTGGACTTCGCAGAATGTGAAGATGAGTGCAAGAGTAGCCTACAGTGCAAACTTCAGTTAGAGGAGTCAGAGGAAAATCTGCTATCGTTCTGGGAGAAACAAGATCGCTTATTTACACGACTGCAGCGCCTAGCAAGGAGAAGCGTGTGCATTCCTGCAACAAGCGGTGCGCGTGAACGCTCATTTGGTGCAGCAAGCCGTGTTTTGGAGGCGACGCGGAATCGCCCGAATCCACGCCTGAATCTGCTGTTAATAACGAACAATCCACAGTGACCTATGTTGCAGGAGAGGGGAAATAGTGTGGCCGCTTTAAAACTGCTTTTACGGGCGTTGTAGTCCATAGCGAGGGGCATTGTGGGTAGTGTAGTTCGACATGCATGCTGTGTGATGTGAGCTCTCGCTGTGTGCTGTGCGTGCGGTGAATTAGAGGGAGAAAGTTTTATCCGGTTTTATCCGGTTTTGTTTTTTGTTTACTCCAGTTATTCCACCCGGGAGCTGTTTTGCACTGTGAACCTGAAAACACTGAAATAAGTAAAAGAAGGGCATGCATCGAGTACTTTTGTCCGTCTCATCATTTGCTCGAGCATGAATTAATGAGCTGTTACTCTGCCGCCGGACATTGCGGAGAAAGTAAGACCTATCATCATGATTAAAACAAAGAAATAGAATTATTAAAGTGTCGATCGGGTGCGGGTCGGGTGCGGATATATATATCAGATAAAATAATATGTGCGGGCGGGTGGCGGGTGGATGATTAGAATGAAGGAGCGGATTCGGGTGACATTTCAGCTGATCCGCGCATCTCTAGTGTGTATACAATATTGCATATGTACATTTTTTTTTTAATGCAAATATTAAACAATCTATTCTTCTACACAACTGATTTATATTGTGAAACACTATCCAATAAACATTTCTTAATGGAGTTCACCTTAATTTTTTACACACAGATGTGGTCTTTTGCATCTAGCGGATATTGGAAATTGGACATTAAACAGCAGGTTGTCCATAGCTGATTAACAGAACCTGAAAGTGTAAGAGGAACTGTTGTGTCCCAGATATGGTACTCCTTTATTCTCCTGATGGCTGTCTCTACCAGTATTCTTAGACGGGCAATGCTTTGCGTTTTTTCTGTGTTCTCCGTGCTGAAGCATGCACCTCTTTTGAATGGAGGGATGATGAGGCGTGCACCAACATCTGACAGCATCTGATCAATGACAAAGCCTTCATCGGCCATGCATGCATCTCCAGGCTCAAGTAATCGAAGGATTCCACACTGCTTGGTTATTTCTTGGTCAGATATTGACCCAGTGAAGAGCTTGGAAACAAAGGTGATTACACCACATGGGGCAATACCTATCAGAGCCTTGAAAGTGGTGTGATTTTTGTAGACTGAAAATGTTTCTGACTGTAGTGCAAGCGATGATGATGATGATTCGCATCTAATTTCTGTGCAGTCCACAATAACTCTCAGATCTGGACAGTATTCAGCACATTTAGCTGGCATTATTGCTGTGACCTGTTCCCTTGACATCCAGATCGGCAGTGACCCCAAGACAAGGTATAAATAGTTGGCCCATGTGATGATCACTCTGGTAACAGTGGCGACGCTGATGCCAAAAATGTCCGCTATAACCTTCTCTTTTAGGCCAGCAGCAACACGACAGCAGTACAGGAACAGCTCATCCACAAGCGCAAGTTTACGGTTTGAACCTGGTTTTTCAACATCCACAGCACCACAGTTTCTCTGTGCTTTACTCCAGTACAGTAATCTGGAGGCTGAGGGGGCAACTGATTCCCAAAATATCCAGAACACTTTCTCAGATGGGAATCGAGTGTAAAATCTAAAGTCCTCATCAGTTGCACAGTATCTGTTAATGTGTAATTTTGAGGCAGATAGATCACTGAGTTGGACTTCTAACTGTCTGACCTTGGCCTCTAGCTCTCTGATTCTTTGAGCAGCAGCATACAAATGTCCTGAAAGGTACAAAACATATGAAATATAAATACATACACTGTATATTTCATATATTATAACTAGGCCCACACGGAATCTGTGCGCGCAGAATTCCGCAGATTTTTCGCAGATTTTCCGCAGATTTCCGCAGATTTTTAGCCCATCATTAATTCTATTTGTTTACTTACAGTTAACTATTTACAGTTAATCTAATTGGATTTGCATTTTTAAAATTTACATAAAAGTTAAAAAGGTATTATTTTTTATTTCACATTTTAAGGTTTTAGTTATGATACTCCTAAAATAATTCCGCAGAAATCCGCAGATTTTTACCAAAATTCTCCGCAGAAATAGCAAAAAACGTCCGCAGATTCCGTCTGGCCCTAATTATAACTCATTCAAGTACGTAAACTATCAGTATAATAGTGTAATAATTTGTGTACAAATACAGTATATACGTTTATAATGCAAATAGAAGAACTTGTATTCTTAAATAGAAATGTTTTCTGCTGTACATACCAGGTGATGGTTGACATGTATAGTCGTGGTCTGCCTGTGGGAGTATCGGCACTGCTGGGGCTGGAGCAGTGCGGTCAACACGAACATCAACACCAAGCCGAGTACTAGCCCGTTGAAAAGCCGACTCTCGTGTAACTTTGTCTGTACTCCAGCCGTTCCAGGAAAAAAGGCGAGGTGCAGCACCGGGATTTATCTTCCTCCTTCCACTTTTGGTTGTGTAAATATCGTCCGCTTTGAAGTGCATACTGCACACGAACGTACTCCCGCGTTTAATTTGAAACAAAGGACCTTCATCCCGTCTAATAAACTTAACCCATGATTTCCTCCGTCCTTCATCTTTCGGGAAATCGTGGAAACTGAGGTAAGGGTGACGTTTTTTTGAGTTTGAGCAGCCGGGAACGCTGCAATAACAGCGACGAGACGACTGTGCCATTCTTTCTTACTCTGTTGCATTGGAACCGGATGTTGTGATACGCTGTTTCGCTTACCGGTGTTACACCATATTCGGTGACCGTTATGTACATATATAATATACATATATAATATTATAAAGTTAATATAAATATGACATGTATCATACAATTACAT
Source organism: Danio kyathit (assembly GCA_903798195.1). NCBI lineage: Eukaryota > Metazoa > Chordata > Actinopteri > Cypriniformes > Danionidae > Danio > Danio kyathit. The sequence continues at coordinate 8,060,262 of LR812525.1, forward strand.
GTTTTAAGACAGATTTATGTACATTTGATGTATGTAAACAATATATATACGCGATTAATATATAATACATAAATGGTTATACAGACATAAATTATCGTTTTAATAATCAACACGTGTATTTTGGGCGAACAAGTAAGCATTTATGATCTAAATACGAATAAACAGCTATTTTAAACAAATGTTTCCTATACACTACGCCCTATAGGGTCACAGATTTCGATGGTCACAGAATATGGTGTAACACCTGTTCCAGGAAGTGTGAAAAATATCTCGCCTCACAGCATATATCGCCTCACAGCAAGAAGGTCGCTGGTTCGAGCCTCGGCTGGGTCAGTTGGCGTTTCTGTATGGAGTTTGCATGTTCTCCCCGCGTTCGTGTGAGTTTCCTCCGGGTGCTCCGGTTTCCCCCACAAGTCCAAACACATACGCTATAGGAGAATTGGGTAAGCTAAATTATCCGTAGTGTATGAGTGTGAATGAGTGTGTATGGTTGTTTCCCAGTGATGGGTTGCAGCTGGAAGGGCATCCGCTGCGTAAAAACATTTGCTGGATAAGTTGGCGGTTCATTCCGCTGTGGCGACCCCTAATAAATATGAATATTACCCTTTTTAATGCACTTTTACTAGTAGCTTTGAATGTACCTCGTGTTTTTCAGGCACCAATCAACTTCCGATGCAAGTTAACTGTAACAATTCAAATAGATTGAACATAAAACAATTGAGTTGTCCCAAAAAAAGCCTCAAGAATCGAGTAGTTTCAGCTAAATTTAAATAAGTAGTTCGAACAAGCAGCAAAAATCATTTTCTGAGTGGATGAACTGAAGTCAGAGCACTGTTAAATCTAGAATTGACAGATTTCATTAGATTCCTCAAAAGAAAGTTTATTGAAAACCCACATAATAAAAGATAAACAAAACAACAGCAACATCATGTAAAAGCTGCTGCTTGGCACAAATAAAGACAGAAAAGTCCCCTCCACCACCTTCTCATATACATGTCCTTTAAGATAAGTGCAGTTCAGTCTGGCGGTGACATGATGAAAGAAACCAAACATGACCTGTTCCCACTTCTGAACGTTCTACAAAATAAGCGGTACTACAGGAATGTGTATGACATGTGAATAAAACAGTCGGCTTGTTTAAAACATTCTTTGGTTTTCCAGCACATTGAGCAGTTTGTCCCGATAAAACATTAAAAGCTGGCTTCAGTCCACAGCATCATCATCTGTGCATTAATAAAACAGACACATTCAGATATGACATTCACTAAAACAGAGATATGCATCCTAAAACATTGATTACAAACTGATTTCTCTTGGCATAGTAAGTGTAAACGTGTCTCATCTGGCAGTCCCATGGAAATACATGCAGCTTGATTCAGAAGTGACTATAAACTCATTGTAAATGACGTGTTTCTTCTTGGCTTTCCTCACATTTGGCACCATATTTTTGTGTAATCGTGCTGTGATTACAGACGCTGTAAACAGGGCTTCATTAATAAGGCGGCTTCTCTCTGAGAGATGCATTGCAGGAGAAGTGTAATAATGAAGGCACAATGAACGTCTGGCAGACAAACACCAAAATCTGTCCATTTCAGGCAAACATGGTCAGGGTGATCCACTGAGAGAGAGAAATAACATCATATTAGGTATAACATCATAAAACCTCATCACATGTTTGATGGTTTAAACTCTTTTGCAGGACTTAATGCTCATTGACACCAATGATACAACAACTAGAAGAATAAAGTTTTAAATACTACAATATCTTTATTTACAAAATACAATAGAATTCCCATGTGTCCTATGAATATCTATCAAGTTTCAGTTGAAAAGACCTCAGATTTTGTTTTGGTTATTAAATGCTGTAACTGTGTGTATAATAGCTCACTAATATTTAAAAAACAGTAAAATACAGAAAAACTTGCCGCCAATCAGTTGTAAGGAGCATGTCTCGTAATTATATAGAGATACTAAAAAATAGGGTGAAATCATGTTGGGTTACAAGCGTGTTCGATCGTTTGTGTTTGTGCTTTCAAATATTAACATCATTTGACAAAATGTGTTTAGTGCATCTTTAAATGCAAATTAGTTTATATTCCCCACCCCCTTTCTCAAAAAGGGCAGGGCCTTTTCAGCTTGTGCCTTGGTTAAACCAAAAGCAAAATTTGTTTACCTGTAGTGCACCTTTAAATGCAAATTAGTTGATTTTTCCTACCCACTTTCTAGAAATTTCCAGCTTGTGCCTTGGTTACTCTATGAGCAATTTATTTAGTGCACCTTTAAATGCAAATTATTTTTTTCCCACTCCCTTTCTAGAAAAGGGTGGAGCTTTTACAGATTGTGCACTGGTTACACCAAAAGCAAAATTTAGGTGCATGTTTAAATGCAAATTAGTGGATTTTCTCCACCCCCTTTCTAGAAAAGGGCGGGGCTTTTACAGCTTGTGTCTTGGGCGGAACCAAAACAGCTTGTGCCTCGGTTACACCAAAAGCAAAATTTGTTTAGTGCACCTTTAAATGCAAATTAGTTTATTTTCCCCACCCCTTTCTAGCAAAGAGCGGGCCGTTCACAGCTTGTGCCTTAGTTACTCCATGAGCAAAATTTTTAAGTGCACCTTTAAATGCAAATTAGGTTAAGGGCAGGGTCTTAACAGCTTGTGACTTGGTTATTCCATGAGCAAAATTTGTTTATTGCCTCTTTAGATGCAAATGAGCTTATTTCCCCACCCCATTTCAAGAAAAGGGCGGGGCCTTTACATCTTGTGCCTTGGTTACTCCATGAGCAAAATTTATTTAGTGCACCTTTCAATGCAAATTAGTCGATTTCCCCACCCTCTTTCTAGAAAAGGGCAGAGCTTTTACAGCTTGTGCCTAGGTTACACCAAAAGCAAAATTTTAGTGCATTTTAAATGCAAATTAGTTTATTTTCCCCACCCCCTTTCTAGAAAGGGTGGGACCTTTACAGCTTGTGCCTTGGTTTCTCCATGTGCACAATTTGTTTAGTGCACCTTTAAATGCAAATTAGTTTATTTTCCCCACCCCCTTTCTAGAAGAGGGCGGGGCTTTTACAGCTTGTTCCTCGGTTACACAAAGCAAAATTTGCTTTGTGCACCTTTCAATGCAAATTAGTTTATTTTCCCCACCCCCTTTCTAGAAGAGGGCGGGGCTTTTACAGCTTGTTTCTCGGTTACACCAAAAGCAAAATTTGCTTTGTGCACTTTAAAATGCAAATGAGCTGCTTTTTCCCACCCAATTTCTAGAAGGGGCGGAGCTATTACAGCTTTTAGTCCAAACAGTTTTAGTTTAACTACAGGCTAATAATTAATATTTTCACTACGTCTGTTTACAGTGTTATTGCACTTTTATTCATATACCAGAACTTTTTGAAATATTTCCTTAATAATTAGCATTTATGCTAATTAATCACACTTTTTTAACATTTTAAATGTTACCTAGCACTATTATATAGTAATTGTTCTTGATGTAAATGGTCTAATTTGTCTAAAACAGTCAATCTCCTGCATGTATGTGCAGCTACAGAGATGTGAAAGTGAGAAGTGAAGTAAAACAGCAGTAATTTGTGATTTTACCTGGAAGAATGTGAGTGAAATGACTCCATCAGCGTCTGTGTCCAGACTCTTGAACGTCTCTGTAAAATACAGACAGAAATATCAGGACAGTCTGACTGAGCTCTGATTTTCAGACAACCTTTATTCTCAAATGTCCTTGTTCTGCTCAAAGCTGCATTTATTTGATCGAATAATATAAAGTCCCTCCAGATTTTTGCAGGGACACTGATAATAGTTATATATTAATATAATATAATGGTGAAATATTATTACAATTACAAATAACTGCTCTCCATTTAAATATAATTGAAAATATAATTTATTCCAGTCAATCAAGCTGTATTTTCAGCCACTTTTTATAATTATTGACAACATGCAATCTGTGGATAACATTACATAGCACAAATGAAAAATCATAGTATTTAAGACTCAAAACTGACTGAACATGGTCTCCAGTCGCACTAAACAGGAGACAAAGTTGTCGAAATCCACAGAGAGATCCTCCTCAGTGTAGCGCAGGATGATCAGCTGGAATAAATGATTGTTCAGCTTAAATCCTGCAGAAAGAGACAAGCATAGAGTCAGGACGGAGAGACCACACACACACAACGCCGCAGATATCAGTGTGTCGCTCTACCTGCAGTTTCCAGAGCTTTCCTCATCTCATACGAGCTCATTGTGCCTGATTTATCCACATCATGATCGCGGAAGATTTGCTGGAAACACAAGTAAAAAGAGAGAAAAAAAATCAGTAAAATAAATCTCTGAGTTTAAAAACAGATCAGTCTTCATTTATAGGACTGGAGATATGCAAGTAAATATGTCCAGAAGATATATTTGTGTGCGTGCGTGCGTGCGTGCGTGCGTGCGTGCGTGCGTGTGTGTGTGTTTTTCCAGAGGATGTGGTTGTTTAACTTTGTTATTATATTTAGTCACTAACATTAGCATTATTTAAATACAAAAATGATATAATAATACTAATAACTATTCAAATAATTATTTCTATAGCACTTTTACAATGTAGATTGTGTCAAAGCAGCTTAACATAGAAATTCTAGTAAATTGAAACTGTGGCAGTCCAGTGACTTTTAAATCATAGAAGTTTACTATTATTAAATATATCTATTTTACATGAAATTAAACATGAATAAGAAAAATAATTGTAATTATATAATTATTATTTTATTTTGATTTTAATATTGGTGATCATTTTAAGAAAAAAGTATTTATAAGACTGGATCTGAGAATTTACAGTTACCGGGCTGGGCGATTATGGCAAAAAAAAAAAATCTAGATTTTTTCATAAAGTTTGACCGATTTCGATTTTTTTTTTTTTTTTTTTTTTTTTTTTTTTTTTTAAACTGTGTAACTATAGTCAACTTAAAACATTACAACAACATGACTGAAGTAACAATCTCTTTATAAGTAACTTGAAAAACCATCTGGTTAAGGAACATGTATTTTTAATGGCCATACATACATAAATTGGTCAACAAGGTGTAGCCTATTACATTCCTATAGACAAATTCCTGCTTGACGTTTTAGAAATTATTTGTGCATAGCTACACCACCCAGTATATATTAAAGATCACCATGAACAACAAAAAAACCCCACAGAAACCTGTTACATATCTATCTATATTTAAATGTCTATCTTATATTTAACTGAATCGTATAACAGCCTATAGCTGAAATGTTGGAAATTGCTCAATTTTTTTTTATAAAACATTTGTCAAAACGTATTGATATTTTTTTGGAGTAAAAACAATACGGACATTTAGGAATCCATATTTATTTTATTTATTCATTCATTTTACTTGTTTATTGGTGCATATATGGGTTATGATTTAATCCATAGCTACAGTACCTTGGACAGCTACTGTGCCACTCCATAAAGCTTTCAAGCAAAAGTCCAAATTAAAGAAAGATTTGACTTTCTGCGGTGACAGCCGACATTCACAACACAAGGTAACCGTCCTTCAGGTGGTGCGCAGGTATAAAATACAAAACCAGACGTCTGGGCTTTAAATTAGGTGCAATTATTTCCTCGTTGTTCAAAGAGTCTGCAAGTTCGTGTTCCATGGATATATGTTGTTGTTGATTCGATGCGCAGCAGGAAAAAAAGGCTTTCAGCAGTGCATGTAGTCGCTGGTAAAGTTCTCACCCAGATCAGAGCGATCTGTGCTACCGAATACAGCGCAGCATGCAATAAACTCACACTCAGTCAGGCGGAGTAAAGGTCTCATTGCTTATACTTCAATCAAATGAATTAAGCTCTAGCCACGAATAAAACTTTTAGCCTATTTTATTATTTTGTGTAATCTATATAGTGTAATCAGGGCCGGAACAAGCAGAACTGGCACTCTAGGCGAACGGCAATCACGCAGCCCTCAACCCGAAAGTGAAATAGAAACTTACCAGTTTGCGGATGAAAACGAGGACCGGGAGGGGGTGGGTGTCGCAAATGAAAGTGAGGACCGTGGGGTTCTCGCTCACTATTTTGCCGCCCAAGGCAGCCGCCTAGGTCGCCTCTATGGACGCGCCGGCCCTGAGTGTTAAGCTGGATTTATACTTTCGCCTGGCGCCGCATCGTGCGCCTCCGCTGACTGCGCGTTCACCTCACGACAATGGGGTAGCGCGCTTGTGCTGAGCCAGCTGTGGTAGCTCATCAACAGAGCCGCAATGTCAACACACAGAATCTATCAGCACAATTCAGCACGGTTGTCTAACAGTTTAGAACGATTTGGCACGATAGTGGAAAAGCTGCTTTAATATATTTAATAAAAAAATCACGATACCTCGATTTTATAAAAAATTAAATAGTCTTAAAACGTAAATTAGAATTAATAAAAAAAAATAAATAAATAAATTAATTAAAAAAAAAGAAAAAAAAAAAAAAATTCGCCCAGTCCTAGTTACCACCATTGGAAAAACAGTTCACTAATAATACTAATATTGGTATTACTTAATTATTGTAGTTTATTATTTAATAATGGTAATTATTTTAATAATTATTAGTATTATTATATAATTTTACAAGGCGACACGGTGGCACAGTGGGCAGCACGATCGCCTCACAGCAAGAAGGTCCCTGGTTTAAGCCCCGGCTGGGCCAGTTGGCATTTCTGTGTGTGTGTGTGTGTGTGTGTGTGTGTGTGTGTGTGTGTGTGTGTGTGTGTGTGTGTGTGTGTGTGTGTGTGTGTGTGTGTGTGTGTGTGTGTGAATGTTTATGGGTGTTTTCCAGTACTGGGTTGCAGATGGAAGGGAATCTGCCATGTAAAACATATGCTGGATAAGTTGGCGGTTCATTCCGCTGTGGCGACCCCTGATGAATAAAGGGACTACGCCGAAGGAAAATGAATGAATAAATGAATATTATTTTACTATTATTAGAATAATTTTTTCCCCTCCATCCATTTTTTATTTTTATTTTTTCTTGAAGTTGTATTTGTTTACTTATTTGTTAATTAATTGATTAATTTTTTAATTTGTCATTATTGTTTATCATCCACTTTTGTTGTACATTTGGGCTATCCTTAAAAGTTTCCAGCTTCTAATTGACAGTATTTATGAAAGCCCGTTGTACATTCACCCTGATCATTTTAAAAGTCACCAAAAAATAAATGTAAAAAAGCACAGTATTTTTTAATGTTGGATTTTAGAAATAAATGTATGTTTAATAAATTTTAACTGTTTTTTTTTTTTTTTTTTTGTCCAATGGAATTAATACTGGTATATCTCAGACACGATCTTATAAACACCTCTTTCTTAATTTCTTCAAATTATCCCCAATACTAAAACATCACTGTTATTATTACCAATATAGTTTTTTTTCCCCATATGGTTCAAGTTTAATTTCAAATAAAAACAAACAAAATTAATTAAACTAAGTTAACAAGCTAAATTAAATTGTACTTAACAAAAATGGGTTAAATGCGATACAGATTAGTCATATATTGCAGGTAAACATTAGTGTTTTTCATCTGCTGCACTTTTAATACTATATAAATACTTGACATTTCAGGTCCACTGGTTATAACACAAAAAAGTACATTAAAATAAGTAATGTTTTGAATAGGTGTAAATGTCAATGTGTTTACTGACCCATCATAAACACTATACACTATCTCTGCATAAACATGCATATAATATCCTCTCACCAGGTAACGTTTAATCTTCTCCCACAACACATGAAACTCTACGAGTCCGAGTTTCCCACTGCCATCCGTCTAAATATGTACATCAAGGATAATAATAGTAACTAGATTATTAAAAGCTGGTCGAGACAAGAGGCTGGCTTGAGAAAGCCTGTTGCTAATAGTTATAATAGTTTTTAATTTAAAACTGTTTGAAAAAGTATAGATAGATAGATAGACAGACAGACAGACAGGTTGGCTTTCACAAGCCAATGATAATAATAATAATAATCTACCAGAATGCCAGCAAAAACACAGTAAGGGAGACTGAGATTAATGTTACATGTGTAACTTTCCATCATAACACAACACTGGCAACACATATACAATGACAGAAGACACTCAATGACTTAGAACGATAGATGGATGGAGAGACAGACAGACAGACAGATAGATCAAGTAACTATTCATCTATCTATCTATCTATCTATCTATCTATCTATCTATCTATCTATCTATCTATCTATCTATCTATCTATCTATCTATCTATCTATCTGGCTATCTGTCTATCTGTCTGTCTATCTGTCTATCTGTCTATCTGTCTTATAATGGTTTTGACATCTGCATGTAATACTTTGTTTAGTGTTTTGTTAGTAAAGGATACGTCCATGAGGTTGATCATACTCCGACACGACTCCTTGCCAAAGCCGTCTGTCTTTAAATCTTTATCTGTGAATATAAACACAAAACAGATTCATTATTCACTTACTTTGCTTGAAATATGCTCTTTTTACCATATTCTCAGGTGTCCCTTTAATGTGTCTGTGAAGATGCAGCACGAAATACTTTATGAATCATTAATTATATCATGCTGTAAAAGTCATTTTTAGGTGGAAGCAAAAATACTGTTTTCGTGTGTGTGTCTCTTTAAATGCAAACGAGCAGGAGGAGCCTTTACAGCTTGTGCCTCGGCTACTATAGAAACAAAACTATTTTCATATGTTCCTCTTTAAATGCAAATGAGCTGGTGTAGCCTTTACAACCTGTGCCCCGGTTATTCTAGAAACAACGCTGTTTTTTTTGTGTCTCTTTAAATGCAAATGAGCGGGAGGAGCCTTTACCGCTTGTGCCTCGGTTAATCTAGAAACAACACTGTTTTCATGTGTGTCTCTTTAAATGCAAATGAGCGGGAGGAGCCTTTACCGCTTGTGCCTCGGTTAATCTAGAAACAACACCGTTTTCATGTGTGTCTCTTTAAATGCAAATGAGCGGGAGGAGCCTTTACCGCTTGTGCCTCGGTTAATCTAGAAACAACACCGTTTTCATGTGTGTCTCTTTAAATGCAAATGAGCGGGAGGAGCCTTTACCGCTTGTGCCTCGGTTAATCTAGAAACAACACCGTTTTCATGTGTGTCTCTTTAAATGCAAATGAGTGGGAGGAGCCTTTACGGCTTGTGCCTCGGCTACTATAGAAACAAAGCTATTTTCATGTTTCTTTTTAAATGCAAATGAGCAGGAGGAGCCTTTACCGCTTGTTCCTCGGCTACTATAGAAACAATACTATTTTCATATGTTCCTCTTTAAATGCAAATGAGCTGGTGTAGCCTTTACAACCTGTGCCCCGGTTATTCTAGAAACAACGCTGTTTTTTTTTGTGTCTCTTTAAATGCAAATGAGCGGGAGGAGCCTTTACCGCTTGTGCCTCGGTTAATCTAGAAACAACACCGTTTTCATGTGTGTCTCTTTAAATGCAAATGAGTGGGAGGAGCCTTTACGGCTTGTGCCTCGGCTACTATAGAAACAAAGCTATTTTCATGTTTCTTTTTAAATGCAAATGAGCAGGAGGAGCCTTTACCGCTTGTTCCTCGGCTACTATAGAAACAATACTATTTTCATATGTTCCTCTTTAAATGCAAATGAGCTGGTGTAGCCTTTACAACCTGTGCCCCGGTTATTCTAGAAAAAACGCTGTTTTTTTTTGTGTCTCTTTAAATGCAAATGAGCGGGAGGAGCCTTTACCGCTTGTGCCTCGGTTAATCTAGAAACAACACCGTTTTCATGTGTGTCTCTTTAAATGCAAATGAGTGGGAGGAGCCTTTACCGCTTGTGCCTCGGTTAATCTAGAAACAACACCGTTTTCATGTGTGTCTCTTTAAATGCAAATGAGTGGGAGGAGCCTTTACCGCTTGTGCCTCGGTTAATCTAGTAACAACACTGTTTTCATGTGTGTCTCTTTAAATGCAAATGAGTGGGAGGAGCCTTTACCGCTTGTGCCTCGGTTAATCTAGAAACAACACCGTTTTCATGTGTGTCTCTTTAAATGCAAATGAGCGGGAGGAGCCTTTACAGCATGAATTGTAACCTAAACTAAAGTGTTACCCTTCAAAATAAAAGGCTTTCATGTAACATGTTTATATCTCACGTTTGGCGATGATTCTGTTCAGGATTGTCTGTAGCTCCGTCACACTGATCTCCATGTCCTAGAAAACACATTTATGCACAAGTGATTTACATATAAAAGCATCGTTAATATATTCAGCATGTGCTTTCAGGAGGTGTTTCTCTCACCGCTCCAGCCAGCTGTCTGAAGAGACTCTTAAAACCAGCATCAATCTGACCCTCATCCAGACGTTGCTAGACAGAAAGTGGAAGAACATCACATTTATTATTTATTTATTATATTAAATGCAAATATTGCATTATAAGTTAATGTATTTACTCACATAAACAATGAACAATACATTCATTATAGTGTTTATTCACCAAAATACAGTCATTCCTTGTTAGTTCTTGTCAACTCACAGTGCATTAATTAATGTTAACAAGCACTAATTTGATTGTATTAATGCATTAGTAAATGTTCAACTATGATTAATAAATGCTGTACATGTTTTGTTCATAATTAGTTCATGTTAATAAACACAATAATTAGTATCAACCAATGGAATATTATTGTGAAGTGCGACTCGTTGAATCTTTTAATATATTCATGTTTATTTTTGAATAATTGTTTTAATAGGAAGATAAACAGCAGCAAAAATCAATCCACAGTTTTATCTGTATTGTAAATACAGTAGTGTATTGTGCCTAACAGAAAACTTTAACTGAGACTGTCACAATATAGTGAAATCGCTGTCCTATATTTTAGCAAATAAAATAAATATATATAGAAATAATATATGTACAGTTAAAGTCAAAATATAGTTTTTTTCTTTTCCAAATAATTCCTGAATGATGTTTAACAGATTCAGGAATTGTTCACAGTATTTCCTATAATATTTTTTCTTCTGGAGAAAGTCTTATTTGTTTTATTTCGGCTAGAATAAAAGCAGTTCTTAATTTTTTAAAACAATTTTAAGGTAAATATTATTATTATTATTATTATTATTATTATTATTAAGCAATATTTGTTTTGGATTGTCTACAGAACAAACCACTGTAATACAATGACTTGCCTAATTACCCTAATTAATCTAGTTAAGCCTTTAAAAGTCACTTTAAGCGGAATACTAGTAAGTCAAATATGATGTACTCTCATCATGGCCAAGATAATAGAATTCATTTATTATTAAAGCCACTATGTTTAGAAATGTGTTGAATAAAACAAACTGGGGGGAAAATATACAGGGGGGCTAATAATTCTGACTTCATCTGTATGTCTTTAAAATACAGAAATATCTTCTCACCTCCTCAGGAATTTCAGCCGTGACTTTATCATCCATTTCTCTGAAAGGCATAAAGACAAGTTACATTCATATTCATATATATAACAGTTCTGTCTGGTTCTTGAATTTGGTTGGCTGATAGCCGTGCGATTATTCTGCAAATAACAGCACTCGTACAGCCTCTTCACCCTTGTGTTTTACTTTGTGCACATACAAAAACAAGTAGAGGACATCCTACAGTTTGACAAATATTGCTGCTGTTGGACAACATAATGTACATAATGACAAACACATTATCAAAGTTTTACTTTTTCAGCATTGATTCAAGCACTATAGAAGTACAATTCAATTAACCAATCAGAATTGGCGGCAGCATCAATTCTAATTATGGCTATATACTGTATAATGCACAGGAAAATTGCTATCTGTTTATTTACCCAACCCTAGTTATAAGCAAGTCTACTTTTGAGAGAACAATATAGAATGAAAGCAAAAGATCCCACAATATACAGTTGAAGTCAGAATTGTTAGCCCTCCTGAATTATGAGCCCTCCTGTATATTTCTTCAACACATTTCTAATCATAATAGTTTTAATAACTCATCTCTAATAACTGATTTATTTTATCTTTGCCATGATGACAGTAAATAATATTTTACTAGATATTTTTCAAGACACTTCTATACAGCTTAAAGTGACATTTAAAGGCTTAACTAGGTTAATTAGGCAGGTTAGGGTAATTAGGCAAGTTATTGTATAATGATGGTTTGTTCTGTAGACTATTGAACACAAATATTGCTTAAGGGGGCTAATAATATTGACCTTAAAATGGGTTTTAAAAAATTAAAAACTGCTTTTATTCTAGCCGAAATAAAATTAAGACTTTCTCCAGAAGAAAAAATATTATCAGACATACTGTGAAAATGTCCTTGCTCTGTTAAACTTCATTTGGGAAATATTTAAAAAACAACATTCACAGTAGGGCGAATAATTCTGACTTCAGCTGTAAGCCTCGTGACCCCAGACTTACTCTGAGTTGGCGGGTTTCTCTGAGAAAACTCTGAGCACGAAATCGGCCTCTTTGTTTGGCTCGAAGGTAGAGGGGACGATGATGTACTCGCCCGCGGGCAGCCGGAAACGAGAGCTCACCTCCCGCAGGTTAATGAAGAGCTCTGATCGAGCGCTGGACGCGTGAGTGAGGAAGAAATCCCGCTTCAGATGAACACCAGACTGACCCAGACACTGAAAGAAAGAGCAAAACGTAGAGTATAGGGTGAAGAGTGTGTCCTTTTAAAGGTGCATTACACTTTTTTGGGGGTAAATGGGTTGAGTTTTACCATTTTTAAATCCATTTAGCTGATATTCGATTCTGGCAGGAGCACGCTTAGCTTAGCTTAGCATAGATCATTGAATTGGATTAGACCATTAGCATCTCATTCAAAAATGTTAAAGAAGTTTTGATAATTTTACTATTTAAAGCTTGACTCTTCTGAAGTTTCATGTACTAAAAATGAAAAGTTGCTATTTTCTATGCCTATATATAGGAAATAAGAATATGTCTAGGAAGTATATTCTCATATTGGCGTAATTTGTTGCTGTACCATTGCTGCAACAGTGCAATGATACTACAGTTGCAATCAGAATTATTAAACCCCCTATAAAATTTATATTGAATTTTTTTTCTTTTTTAAATATTTTCCAAATGATGTTTAACAGAGCAAGGACATTTTCACAGTAAGTCTGATAATATTTTTTCTGATGGAGAAAGTCTTATTTGTTTAATTTCAGCTAGAATAAAAGCAGTTTTTTATTTTTTTAAAAACTCATTTTAAGGTCAAAATTATTAGCCCCTTTAAGCTATTTTTGTTTTGGATATTCTACAGAACAAACCATCATTATACAATAACTTGCCTAATTACCCTAACCTGCCTAGTTAACCTTATTAACCTAGTTAAGCCTTTAAATGTCACTTTAAGCTGTATAGAAGTGTCTTAAAAAATATCTAGTCAAATATTATTTACTGTCATCATGACAAAGATAAAATAAATCAGTTATTAGAGATGAGTTATTAAAACTATTATGTTTAGAAATGTGTTGAACAAAAACAGAAATTTGGGAAAAAAATAAACAGGGGGGCTAACAAATCAGGGGGTTTAATAATTCTGATTGCAACTGTAAGTTGAACCTGAAATTATTCCGAAAATAGCAACATTTTATTTTCTGTTGGTCTATAGGTCTTTGCACACTGAAGTCCAAAATTTTCCTATGCGTTTTTTTTCTCTCATTCATATACAAAAAATTTGTCACGTAAACAAACCTTGCACACTAAGTCTGATGCGCATTAATTAATCCATCATGGAAAAAATGCAAAACATTTCGAAGTCAGTTCAAGCAGTGATACTTTGTTCTTCTCTCTCTTCTCCAAAGAAGAAAAAGAAAGAGGAATAAGCTGCATATTGTGTTCATCCAATGCTGCATAGAGAGGAAGGAGAGTTCAGCTCATTATCAAAGACCTGCGCTGGATTATCCTCAAATGCAAAGTTTATTTCTGGAAATCAGTGGAATTTTGATACATTTCTTGTGATATTTCCAGTGGTGTAAAGTAACTAATTACAAACACTCAAATTACTGTAATCGAGTAGTTCTTCTCAGGAATTGTAATTTACTAAGTCGTTTTATAAATGTGTACTTTTACTTTCACTTGAGTACATTTTGAGTGCAGTATCTGTACTTTTGCTCCACTACTTTCTTTCAACCTGCAGTCACTACTTAATTATGTACTGTCTATGGGGATTAGAAAAAAACAGTCCTGTGATTCCTGTCCAGTCAAATCACACATAGAAGGTAAATCACATCATAGTGAACTACTTTTCCAAACTTTTTGGAAGCATTAAAAGTGTATAAAACGATGTACAAAGTCTTCACACTCACTGACCCAGAGATTGTTTAGATGCATGTCACTGATGAGAAGGCAACAGATGTTTACTGTATGATGACCGAAATGTTGCATTTTGTTTGGAAATAAAAATTGGTTTAATGTCAGAACTCCACATCAGGCCGACGTTAACGCCAACGTCCAACTTAAAATCAACCAAATATCAACGTCTAATGTTGTTAAAGCTTGACGTTGTGTGGACGTTACCACAATGAAGTCGTTGGATTTTGGTTGCCATACCTGACGAATAAATGTCACTTTTTTACGTCAATATAAGATGTCGGCTCGACGTTGGATTTTGGTCACTTTCCAACACAATTTAAAATCAACCAAATATCAGCGTCATTTGACGTTGGTATTGGTGATCAAAATAAAGTCCTTAGACGTTGGCTAGACATTGAATTTTGGTCACCTGACGTCACAACCTAAATCTATTCTAATATTAATGTCTTATGTTGTTGTGTGCCTGCTGGGTAATATCTAAATGCCCTACAGAATGTTACGTTTACACACATCCACAAATTACATGTAAACACATCAGCTTTTTACAGCGTATTACTCACTACTCATTGCTCTTGAGTACTTTTGAAAGGTCTTTGAGTAATATTTACAACAGATACTTTTACTCTCTCTACATTTTTAAGCAAGTAATGGTACTTTTACTTGAGGATGATTTTTCAGTACTCTTTACACCACTGGATATTTCACACGTTCACGAATGTAAACAAATCCAGAACAGAGACTGCCAGTACCTATAGACATTATAATAGATGGCGGCCGCGTTGACCTGTCGAAGCAATGGACCAAAAGTGAACCATGCTTTCTATTATAATGCCTATGGACAGTACGTCAAATGTATGAACCCCCCCCCCCCCCCCCCCCCCCCCCCCCCCCCCCCCCCAGCAGCAGCAGCAGGGGAGAGGTGTGCCAGTCAGTGAATCTCCAGCATATACAGTTGAAGACAGAATTATTAGCCCCCTGTTTATTTTTTCCCCCAATTTCTGTTTAACGGAGAGAAGATTCTCAACACATTTCTAATCATAATAGTTATAATAACTCATTTCTAATAACTGATTTATTTTATCTTTGCCATGATGACAGTAAATAATATTTGACTAGATATTTTTCAAGACACTTCTATACAGCTTAAAGTGTCATTTAAAGGCTTAACTACACAGCAAAAAAATCAGTGTACATTTAACTCAATTTGAGTTTAACTTAACACTCGTTGTGTGTACATACAGTATGACTCCCTCCATTTTGGAGTTAAAATAACACTTTCTAAAGTGTGAAATTTGTACATTCCTGTAGTGTTACTCTTCAACATGTTAATATATGACATTTTTTCCTATATTATCAGTTGGTGTGTGACAGGTAACAGTGATCAAATAGGTTAAAAATAGTTTTAATTTATGAAATGTTCATTAATCTTTTCAGAAATTGTCAATACATTCAACTCCTTGCATTTTAAAATGCAACAAGACATGTTTCAAGTTTAAGTAAAACATACTGGTTTGATCACTGTTTGTCTGAAAGAACCTGTTTGAGTAAAAAAAACTAGTGACTTCCCATCACTAGTGGGCAGTGTTGGGGAGTAACGGAATACATGTACCGGCGGTACGTATTTAGAATACTATTCATGAGTAACTGTATTCCGTTACAGTTACTATTTTTAAACAGGGTATTTAGAATACAGTTACTTTCCTAATACCATTGGAATACTTCGGGCGATGCGTGTCTGGCCCATAATAATATTACTAAATTGCCGCCGAAACCATACAAACAGAAGCTACACTCCCGACTGCAATCACCAGCGTTAACTCAGTGAGACTCACGCAAATGACCCTGTTCTCACGCTCTCACGCCACACCTCCATTTTCTCACGCAGCAAAAAGGACGATCGCGAACACCGAACAACCAGACAACAACCATGATTTTCAAATAAACTGCATTTTTTTTGCTGTCATTGTTCGTGAATTCGCTGCTTGATGTTTCGTTTGCGCTTTCAGAGGTTTCATTTACGCTTCTTAAATTTACGTTCGCTTTTCTGACACAAATGTGGGCGGGACACCTTAGCCAAAGTTGGCAGCCCTGGTTAACTTGAGTGTACAAATATGAAGGATTCAGACCAGGGGCTCGAGGGGTTGGAGCCGCAACCGAAGCAACTTTCTAGCAGCAGTAAAGGAAAAAATGCATTCACGTCTTGGAAGTTCAAGCATTTTTTCTCTTTAAAGAATGAGAGGGGTGAGCGAAACCTGACAGTGCAGTGCAATCTCTTTTTCTGTGCAGACTGTGAAATACAAAGGGTAAGCAAAATGCATATTATATACATATACTGTATATTACAGACAGTAATGCTGTCTATGTTCAAGCACTTTTTATCTTTATTATAGAAACAGAAATTGAATTTGTTGACACTTTGATAAATAAACATTATTTAATAAACATAATTATATTGCATTAGAAGCCCTCTGTTTTCCTGCAGAAATTGCTACCAACGCATAGTGTGACATTTAATAGACTTGAAGGCTGTTTTCAAGGGGAGTACTCCAAGTATTTAGAATACAGTACCAGGATTAAGCAAAGTAACGGAATACGTTACAAAATACATTTTAAAGCAGGTATTCTGTATTCTGTAACTAAATACATTTACAAAGTATTCTCCCCAACACTGCTAGTGGGAAATACACTGCATATTAGGTTAAAAGTTTAACACTTTCACACTCGTAGATTAAAATTTACTTCGGTTTTAACACTGAACAACACCAAAAAAAAAAAAAAAAAAAACTGCATATTTAACACTGGAATTTTTGCTGTGAGGTTAATTAGGTTAACTAGGCAGGTTAGGGTAATTAGGCAAGTTATTGTATAACGATGGTTTGTTCTGTAGACAATCAAAAAAATTATATAGCTTAAAGGGGCTAATAATATTGACCCTAAAATATTTTTAAAAAAATTAAAAACTGCTTTTATTATAGCCAAAAAAAACAAATAAGACTTTCTCCAGAAGACAAAATATTATCAGACATACTGTGAAAATCTCCTTGCTCTGTTAAACATCATTTGGGAGTTTTTTATTTATTTTTTTAAATCAAAGGGGGGCTAATAATTCTGACTTCAATTGTAGGTGTTCTCAACTTATATTTATAAATAATAATAATTGTCTTGAAGGGATTTTAAAGGCCATGGTCAGCTGTCCTCACCTCTCTTGGCACCTGAAAAAAAAAAAGGAAAATCAGAAAATGTGCAACCGAGTTAAAAGTAACACATTTTAATAAACTTTTAGATAGTGAAACAGAAGTGATCCGCTCTCTGACCTCATAAATGGCGAATCCGATAGTCTCCATGTCCTGCCCTTCTCTTCTCTTCTTCCTGCGGTCCTTCTGCATCAGCGCCACCAGAAAGCTGCACTCTGATTGGCCGGGAGAATCCGGGTGTTTTAGGGCCACCTTGAACTGTGGGTTGATCCAGAATGTTGCTGTGGGAGGAAAAGATTTTGAACAAACTATGATAACTTCTGCTACTGAGAAACTCGCAAATGTGAAAAGGGTCCATAGCGTGGTAAAAGCTTCGGCAATTAATCCATACCTGTCAACCCTCCCGTTTTTCCCGGGATTCTCCCGTATTTTATAGTTTTATCCCGCTGTCATCCCGTAAAGGTATTTTCCCGTATTTCTCCCGTATTTTCTATCTTTCTGAGAAGAGCCGATCCTCCCTATATGCAACCCATACCGCCGAACCACCAGGGGCCGCCCTTGCTCTTAAATGTGAATCGGTTCTGTGCTTTCATTTTATTTAGGCATGGAAACACTTTGGAATAAACATAAAAACGGCGCGATTCATTTCATTTTCATTACAGGCGCCATTGCCCCTATGCAATCCTCAAAACAGTCAGTTCATATAAAGATGCATGACTGTCAGCTGAGGCGCTCCATAGTGACAATAAACGCTGTTTCCCAAGCGGATTCTGTACGTACGCGATTTGATGCTGAGCTCAAGTGGACACTGGGAATAGGGTGCGTGTTTGAACAGACATATACACATAATAATAATAATAATAATAATATTGGCGGTTCATTCTGGTGTGGCGACCCAAGATTAATAAAGGGACTAAGCCAAAAAGAAAATGAATGAATGAATAATATAATAATAATAATAATAATAATTATAATAATAATAATAATAATAATAATAATAATAATAACAACATCTAGACATGTCGATCTTGTTGGGTTTTCTTTTAAACACAACAAATTTTGTCCTAAATGAGCATAAACAGTTAGGAAAACAGTCAAATGGTTTCAATATAGATGTGTGCAGTTTTAAAGTGACAGCTGTTATTTAATGTAATCAAACCAAAAAATAAAAAAATTAAAAAAAAAATCGCTGCTCTTTAATCAGAATGTTTAACTTATACAGTGAAGAAAAGTTGAGAGTTGATAACTTGATTCTATTTCTTTATAATATATTATATATATATATATATATGTAAGACTTGAGATACCACAAATACTTTGATGTCTTTGACAATTCAAATATGAGCTGGAAACACAGAGACAATCGGCTCCACAACCCACCAGGTGGGAATGCGGGAAAGCCAGCTCCTTCATTTACATTTGAAGCACTCACCCCCTCTTCATACATACTCACACAGAATGGTCATTTCAAAGTATGAATGTTCTATATCAATGCAAGTGACTTTATCTATCATGTCTGATATCATTTGAAATGTCTCAGTGCGACTGGTACAATGGTCTCATTCCCTCAGAAATAGACATAATCAAAATAATAGATATATAACTTCAGATATCTTTTGAACCACTGCTAAGGGTGTGCCTTTATCTAGGGGGCCTTTATTCAAATGACCATTTGTTCCCTGTAGGCAGAAACTCTTCTAACATGCCACTAAATGTAAATGCCTTTTGTTATTCGACAAACACCCATCCTTGAGGAGATTCTTGGTTTGACTACTTAAGGAACAGTTTCTAAGTGTTCGACGCGATTCTGTACCCAGATTAGCCCGTAGCGTGGAGCTCTCATGCTCCATGCTATGTATATTTTGAAGTCAGGTATGCATCTTTTGATCTTGGATTTATCTTTGATAATTTGATGTCTTGTATTGATTGTTTAATGAATTGGCTTAATACACAGTTACCTGACTAATAAATTGTTATGTTTTGAATAATTCAAACAGATCTCATGTTATTATCTCTAGTAGATTACGTTAAGTCCATAGCACCACAAACCCCTGTACAGGTTAGTAACGGACTAAAACACGATAGACGGAGCAGCGTGGCACGCTATACGATGTTATTAGAGCTCCGACTAACACAATGGCATAATTCACGTATACATAGACAGTAAAAGGCTATCTAAGGGGATAGACCTTCATCTCTAAATTTCTGATTTAGTAGATAGCTGATCTATGGGGACCACATAAAAAATATTCTAATTTGAGTACGTAGGGTTCGGCCTTTTTAGAATAGTGGTTAATCGCCTCTGTTTAATGACCAAGACTGACATGTTTGTGTTAAGAGATTGTATACTCGGCCGGTACAAGACTCGGGATGTTATAGGAATCCGAATGAACGAGAATAACATACAATAATGAATCGAAGAGAATATTCAATCATAACCGAAAGTAATATTAAAAGAGACAAAATAACCTTATCAATGTTTTATAATTGGAGTCAGATCAAACGAGAAGGAATATATTAATATTCTAAACCACCTCATACTAAAATTGGAGTCAGATATGAGTTAAAGTTAAAGTAAATCAACATTGTGCACTGAAAAGACCGAACAGGCAATAAACCTTCATCCACCAGTAGATACCGTCGTTGGACTAACTGGTTGGACCCTACATATATAATTTATTTGCAGCTTTTTCTAATGTATACTAATT
Source organism: Danio kyathit (assembly GCA_903798195.1). Lineage (NCBI taxonomy): Eukaryota > Metazoa > Chordata > Actinopteri > Cypriniformes > Danionidae > Danio > Danio kyathit. The sequence continues at coordinate 8,080,471 of LR812525.1, forward strand.
ATTATATCCTTGAAAACAGCTCCAGATGAACATATTTAATGTAATTTTTTTTTTTTTTTTGGGGGGGGGTTGTTATCCCTTATTTTCACATCCAAATGTTGACAGGTATGAATTAATCGCAACAACAAAATCTAATACCTGGAAAGTTTCTGCAGCCGCCGGCGGTGCTTCCTCTTCTCCACTCGCCGTTATAGTTGGCGGTGCTCCACTTCTTCACCTGACTGGCCTGGAGAGCGTCCGCCGTCAGGTTACAGATTTCCAAACGGGTGAACTCACGCAGAAAATCACTGAACGACATCCTGATGGAGAGATAAACAACAGGTGAAGAAGTGCAGTTAGACACTGAAGTCTGCTTGAAATTAAAATTCACAGTGTTTATTTTGCTAGCTCACATTGCTATTCTTAAAGTAAATAATTAATCTGTGCTAATTAATCAGCTGAAAAAATGTGTTTGTTTTGGTAATCTTCAATCAAAGTCTGACCATTTGATTCTGTGTTTGGAGTGGCGGTCCTTCTGTTGATGTCAACCTGTTGAGGGTTTCCATAGTGTTATATGCCTCCCCTATCTAGGGCCAGGGAAACACACAACAAAGTAACATAAAGGGGAAAAATAAAATAAAATGCATTATAAAAAATTTAATTTAGCCAATTTAAAGTTAATTAGAGGCCAATTTTGATCATTGAAAACATAACTAAATAATAATAAAAAAAACTAAAGGGCAAGGAAGTCAACAATCATCACCCTTCTCCTGTCCCAGCACTCCAACAATAACACATCAAATACAAGGTCCCAAAAAGAGAAGTACATTTACTTAAAGATTAACAAATAATAAATGACCAAGGGTATTTGTATGTTTAAAAAAAAAAAACTCAGGAGGGGATAATGCCAAAACAACAAACAAAAGATCTAACTGATTGAGGAAGCAACTTTCTAAACTCTCAAAATAAAATGTAAAAGAAAAACAAAGATCTTACCTTGCTCCCTCTCTACCAGAAACAGGAGAAAAATACATGCATCAAACAAAAAGTGTCATCCACCTCCATACTGCTCCAAAAAGTTTAAACAAAACCAAAAATATAAAGTAGAAATAACAAGGGGAATTTAAAGTCAAATTTTCACTATATTGTTCACTAGCCATAGAATTTGTAACGTTACAACTAGGCCTGTCACAATAATCACTATATGGACTTATCGCACAACACATAAATATCAATTCAATTATTTTTAGTGATGCAATAAATATCGCCCATACATAAAAACTATTCTAGCAACATTTTAACTGATTGTGCAACATCTCTACCTCTACTGGAGGTGTCAGTATGGTTAAAAACACTATAGTATTTACTATAAATTACTATAGTATATTTTCATGTGTATGTCTGACAACTGAAAATAGATCTAGTAGCAGATATATTACTTTTCACCTTGCACTTTTTTGTTAACACTAATTATTATTCATTTAGGATATGCGTTTTCACATTTTGATTCCAATGCCTAATTATTGAATTGTTAAAATGACTATAATTAAATTAAATAATCTTAAGAAAATAAAATATTGTGTGTTTTTTGCAAGAGTGTACTTGCATTGGGATATTATGTTGTCGTTCTGGCATTATATAATGAGTGGCATAAAATGGTCTTAAAATGACAATAATATCGTTTATCGCAATATATTTTGGTGCAACAAAAAATAGATATCGTGACAGGCCTAGTTACAACAAGTACCCCAATATGATTTAGTTTAAAAGCTAGTCTGGGCCAGGAGAACTAAGTGAGAGCAGCCTTCACCAACTAGTGTTTGGCACAGTCTCTCTTTGTTCTCTACTGCCGCATGCCTCAGCCACTTAATTGCCAACAGGTGAGACGAGAGAGAGAGAGAGAGAGAGAGAGAGAGAGAGAGAGAGAGAGAGACATGTTTCTTGCTAGGTGGTTGCTAGGGTGTTCTGAGTGGTTGCTCGGCGATTGCTAAGGCATTGCTAGGGTGTTCCAGGTAGTTGTTAAGGTGTCGCTAGGGTATTCTGAGTGGTTGCTAGGTCAACCACTGAGCGGTTGTTAAGGCAATGCTAGATGGTTGCTAGGTTGTTCTGAGTGGTTGCTGAGGCATTGCTAGGGTGTTCTAGGGTGTTGCTAGGCGGTTACTAGGGTGTTCTGAGTAGTTGCTAAGGTGTTGCTAGGGTGCTCTAGGTGGTTGCTAAGGTGTTGCTGGGCGGTTGCTAGAGTGTTCCGAGTGATTGCTAAGATGTTGCTAGGCGGTTGCTAGGGTGTTCTGAGTGGTTGCTAGGCAGTTGCTATAGTGTTCTGAGTGGTTGCTAAGGCATTGCAAGGCAGTTGCTAAGATGTTCTGATTGGCTGCTAGGTGGTTGCTAAGGTGTTGCTAGGCGGTTGCTAAGATGTTTTAGGTTGTTGCTAAGGTGTTGCTAAGGTGTTTTGAGTGTTTACTAGGCTGTGGCTAGGGTCTTCTGAGTGGTTGATAAGGTGTTGCTAGGCAGCTGCTATAGTGTTTTGAATGGTTGCTAAGGCGTTGCTAGGCAGTTTCTAAGGTGTTCTGTGTGGTTGCTAGGCGGTTGCTAAGGCGTTGCTAGGGTGTTCTACTAGGGAGTGGCTACCAGGGCGTTGATAGGTGATTTGCTAGGGTGTTCTAATTCATTGCTAAGGCGTTGCTAGACCATCGCTAAGGTGCTCTGGGTAGTTGCTAGGCGGTTGCTAGGGTGTTCAAGGTGGTTACTAAGGTGTTGCTAGGCAGTTGCTAAGGTGTTCTGAGTGGTTGCTAGGTAGTTGCTAACATAAGTTACCATGTTTCTAGCATAATATAGCATGTCGTTAGCGTCCCCCCCACAGGGTGGCAGTGTACAACATTTGAGGCCACAAATATTAAATGCATAAAATAAAAAATTTACTTTTTTTCTTTATTTGCAACAATAGCAACTGTATGTTAATACATTATCTTACCGTTAAGTTAGAGTTCTAGAGAGCTACGACACCAGAAGTCCAAAATGTTCAATCGTCATGTAATTCATGTAGACTCAATCTCAAATAACTCAAATAACTTGCTTCGCAATTAATTTAAATAATGTTAGATAATGTTTAAACTTGCACAAACTTATTTTTAGAAGCTTTGTAGCTTTCAAAAGTGCAAAACCAGCCATCTTCAGCAGTAAATCGGCTGTAAGTGCTAACTTCCAGTAACTATCGAGAAGCTCCATGAGCCACCATTGCTTTCTCTCTTTGACTCTGGGTTAAGTTTGCTATGTGAGAATGATGTGCTAAAGAAAGCCCCGCCTCCTACTTAATATTCCATTTCTGTTGGAAGTACATCCTGAAATAAAAGTGTCAACTTCCGTTTCAGGCAGTCTTTAAAGGGCCAGCATGTAAAATTTAGAAGCACTTGTTTATAGTGACACAAGTGGCTGTTAAGTGAACTGCAGCCGGTTGTTGCTAGATCAGATACGTTTGCGGCCGGAAGTTAACGAGAATCATTTATGTTATTTATGAAATTTCCGATTTATTGTATTTTATTAACGTCTACCTCAACCCTAAACCCAACCGTCACAGAAGCGTAAAAACAGTAGTTGTACCGAGTATTATTTATCTTATCTAATAAATTACCCAATAAATTGTATTTTTTAACCCCTACCCCAACCCTAAACCCATCCGTCACAGTACTGTAAAAATATTAATTATTGTTATACATATATGTCATAAAAAAACTGCCGCTATATTAATGTGCATATCGCAATTCCGGCCGGCCGCATATCCGATCTAGACTTTACCACTGCAGCCAGCAAACTACTGTAATGACAGGTAGCTGCTGTCTGGTTGCTAGGGGATTGCCATGTGGTTTCCAATAGGCCCGTTCTGTGGAATTTTTTAAACCGATAACTCTCCTCTTAACATATGCGTACTTCTATCTGAAACAGAATACTAATTAGGGGCGGAGCTTTTTTTATTTGGGCATCATTTCCCCCATGGCAAACTAATGGTAAGAGGGGCGTGGTTAAAAATATTGTGGCTGAAGCATCAAACTGTGTGAAGCTACCTCAAACACATAAGCCAATGGTCAAACTTTGATTAAAAATGACCAAAACTTGCACAGATTAATTATTCACCTAAAAAAATTACAATTTGCACTAGCAAAATGAACATTGTAAGTTTATATTTCACACAGACTTTAACCTCGATGGATTTGCTCTTCAGTGTTTGGACATTCAGCAGTGAAAATTAAACCGAACTGAACAGCTCAGAAAACTGGACTGACACCGTTTCAGTTTACTAGAGCTTCTGTGTTAAGCTGCTTTGACACAATCTACATTGTAAAAGCGCTATAGAAATAAAGAATCGAATTGAAATTGAACATCTGAGCTCACCAGAACTCTCCGTCCTCGCTGCGGTTCTGTAATCGACCCCTGACGGAGCGGTCCACATTGTCCCATTCGCGAGAGCTGAAAACACACATCAGACAGATCATCAGGACAGTAAATCACCGTGTGAACAGTAAAACACAGAAGTTTTGCTGGTGTAAATCAACACTCACTTGTCGCTCCAGGCTCCAGTCCACTCCACTTCCCCCCACGGGTTCCTGATGCGCACCAGTTTGGTCATGTTCCCCCTGTAGACCACCTGATTACACACATTTACTATCTTAATTACAACACATTTATGTTTATAATAACTGATTTCTAACAAGACCGTAAACATTTATCAGCCCTCCTGTTGACTTACAGGCCAAATATAACCTATAACCATTTTAACAGCAGATAAATAGTTTCTGTTTTGTTTTTTATCTTGAAATTTGAGGATTTTTTTTTAATAAAATGACTCCTCCATGATAACATTTTTTACCATTTTGTATTTTCATATTTTCAATAAAACATAGGGTACAATCGTTTGTCTTGGGTCTTGATCACACTGAACGCGCTTTTTATGTTGAGTTGCCATTTTTGAACGGTTTTCAAATTGTCGTGAGCTTATCTGCCCTAAATGCCTTGCATTTTAACTGCCTCGCATATTTGCATTGTCTCATCTTTCATTGTCCAATCAAATGAAAGCAGAGGCGGGGTTTCTGCTGAGGTGACAGCAGTGTTTTTGTGTCGTCAAGAGACTTTTAAAGAGGAGAGACTAGTGGTCGCTCTTTCAAGTTATCTGAAGTTGTACGACTTCACAAATCGTGAAAATCACAATGTTATTGAATATTACAATTATAATATTATCAACAGCAGCGCTCACACACAATTTGCAGCTAATTCAGCGGTTGCCTAGCGACATAAAAAGCACAGCACACAGCAATTTCGAATAAAGATCTTACTAATCAAGAGACAAAGTCTTATGCTGCGTTCACACCAGATGCGGAAGAAGCGTCAAGCGCGAGTGATTTACATGTTAAGTCAATGCAATCGCGCGAATAGGCATCCTGCAACGCGATACGCGCAAATTGCGCGAATGGCGCGGCACGGATGACGCAATACACGCAAATGGTGCCGCGCGAATTGAGTGCTTCACGCGCTTAACGTGCAAATCGCGCAAAACGCTCGAGTTCAAAAATCTGAACTTCTGCGGACATTTGCGCCGCGTTAACCAATCAGCAGCTTGCTCTTGTAGGGGCATGATTGTGATGTAGCACCTGTTGTTGGTGTCCCGGGGGAAATCCTCGAGCCGACGCCAACAACAGTTCATCAAACTGGGCTCGGCTCAGTTATAAGCACCGCTGAAAGCCTCCGTCATCCAGGTTAAGTTTCTGGAGGAGTTTATGAGCTCACAGAGCTGGGTGCACCTCAGAAAGTATCTAGTGGACTCAGACACGGCTCCAAACGTATCAACGCTGTTTTTCAGCCTTCATAAAGCACATAAACAGTTATTTTCTCAATAAAATCCATGTTAGCCATTTAGCAACGAAGCTACAGTCACTGGGCAGACAGAAGCCCTGCCCATGACGCGAATCCGCGTCTGTTTTGAAGTGAATTTGACGCGCGAATGAAGCGGAGTTTGATGCGTGAATGAAGAGGAGTCTGACGCGCGAATGAAGCGAGTAAACTCAAATGTTCACGGGTCTATTTACGCGCGAATAGCGAGATTTAGCCGCGCGTTCCGCATCTGGTGTAAACGCAGCATTACAAGGTTTACATCCAAAAAGATTTTATTCTTTGCAAAGAATAGGTCCGACGGTCATACAGGAACACCAGTGTTGCAGAGTGCGACACCCAGGCTAACCAGACACCAGAGCTGTTTCTTAATATGCGTTCTTTAGCGATCCTGCGTCCTCGTGTAAAGTCATCATCAGCTGCCAAATTTCAGTTCCAATACTCAAGACCGCAAGAACGAATGATGCGTGAAACTTCCCGGATGTGTTTTTGATATCGAGGACGCATCGATGCAGACTTGAGCACCGAACTCGCTCTAGAAGTCCCAGAAGTCATTGCGACAGAATAAAGGACAGCATTTTATATAGGTGTATTATTAAAGTTCAGAGATATAACTTATTTATCAGTCAGTAGTTTCCCTAAATGAGACGGTGAATATAAACACTGGGCGGGGAATGCTCTACAGCCGACCTCGACTGGGATGCCTGCCAACCTTTCTCCCTGCAGTCATGCAAGAGGTCCTGGTATTTGGCGCTCTTCCTCTCAAACGCTTACTCACAACCCTCTTCCCATGGGACTGTAAGTTTGATGAGAATGATCTTCTTTGCCTCTTCAGACCACAGTACTGCATCTGGCCTCAGGGTTGTCAGGACAACCGGGGGGAATTGCAGTCTTTCCCTCAGGTCTACCTTCATTTCCCATGATTGGGCCTTTTGCAGCAGATTGGTTCTTGTTGTTACTGTTGTTGGTGGCTTTTGACCCGCTCTTACAAACTTGATTGATGGTGTTGCTCTCCCGTGTGGTTGGTGTTTCTTGTGTCTCTCTTGCTCCAGGGTGTTAGTGAGCATCATGAGCACCTTGTCATGGCGTCACCTGTATCTACCTTGGGCATGTGCTATTTTTACACCCTGACAGGATGTGTGACATGGTACCCCTCTCCCCACAAAGCTTGCACAATGGGTCCTCTCTTAAGCCCCACTTGTGCAAGTTTGTCGGAGTTGGGAGTGTGTCATACACCAATTTTTAAAATGAATGAGATGCGGAAAGGTTCCATTTCCACAGATCTCCCCATGTGATCTTCCTCTTGGGTAGGTCCCACTTGGTCCATGCTCCCTGGGACGCTAATTCCACTGCCCTTGCCCTTTGGCCTTCCTCCTCCAGGTTCTGCACCTCCTCCTGGATCATAGCCCTTCTATCCTTGGATCCAGCCTTCCCCCATTGCTGAATATGGGAAGTTTCCCTGTCTTCCTGTGCATGGCGTTCCCATGATGTCACATAGCTTCAACATACTTTCAGCTTGTGCAATAGATGAGCCAGCTGCCCACTTGCGTCCTGATCTTGTAAGGATACCTGCCTGCCTGACTTGTTCATCCTGGGAGTCTCTGTATGTCATTATGACCCTGCACTTTGCTACCTTAAAATTCTCCACCAAAGATGACAGAGGAAGTTGGAGCTGCCCTGACCTAATATAAAGGCCTACTGAAGTTTTATACAATTCAATGTTTTAGTATTTACAAAAATTAATTTTTCCACCACAGCAACAAAAAAGGTTGTGCGGTGCGACTCGCGTTCTCAAAACGAAAAAGCACGTTCGGTGCAATTGGCCCAGCTATAAAAATTATTTACACCACAAAACCTACAGGCGCGCACACACACACACACACACACACACACACACACACACACACACACACACACACACACACACACACAATATAGGAATCTGGTGCTTTAACTTTTATGAATACTGTTTTCTTTTTTTTTTCTTTTTTTCCTTTTTAAAAAATCTACCCAGGTTCTGCAGGTTGCAACGTCCCGAATTTTAGTTGCCAATCTTAAGCCAATTTTAATGGATTGTTTTGGTTCAATTTCGAATTTCCCCAACCAGTGCAGAGCCCAGGGGACCAGAGTGAGTACTTGGTCTTGGACTACTTGGGACTTTAATGGGGAATACTGTTTTGTTAAAACTTTTTACACTTATGCAGGTATTTTTACACCCTTTACTATTGTCAAAAACGAGTGTTGTCCACTGATTAAACGGTGATGAAGAACTCAACATTGATGTGGAAAACCTGAACATTGAAGATTTTTTATTCTCTAAAAGTATTCTCTAAACATGCAATCATGTGAACTAAACATACTGTGGCATGTGTGAGTGTAAAATGAGCCCACAGAGGTGCAAAGCCTGCTATGAGAAGCTACTGTATGCTGAATATGTAAAGCACTGATTTTAAATATATGATACATACTCATATGAAGTTACATCTGTGAAAGGCATTCAAGAGAGTGAGTAACACATTATCAAGTTAATGCACCATCATGACAATGTAAACACTTAGAAGAAGTTGCATCTATGAAGTGACATCTCTGGTGTGAAAACAGTTGCTTACGTAGACTTGAGCTAGCAGGGCTGAGAGCCAAGAACGGGACCACCTAAACATATACTTGACCTTTAAGTAAAGTAAAACTTAGCCAAGGATGGTCAAAAGTTAAAACGAAAACACCTAGAGTTGGGGCAGAGAAACCGCAAGAAAACAAACACTTCAGAATTGTCCATGAGACACTTCAGATTGCTCTGAGGTCCGCTCTGCACTTTCTCGGCTTTATTATGTGTGAATAAAGTCTATTTTCTGGTATCCAAAACCTCCAGTCTAATCGTCATTAATGAAAAGGTAGGCAACTTCCACAACATTCACAGAGTTTAAAAATGAGGTTGTTTCTTCATGCAAAATAGATTTGAGGATTGAAATTAAATTGATCTGCTTTATTTTAGAGGTTTAGTGAAGGCGGGACATACAGAAATATAAGACTATGCTGAAGTTAAGACAATAAGAAGCATCCATTTTGATTTAATGCTACATTTGATTTAGAGTTTTATGAGTTGATAGGATCTTTAGTTGACTTTAAAGTATAAAAGGACCCTCAGATAGAGTCAGTCTGTCAGATTGTTGTGTCTAGTGGCTCACCTCTTCTGCTCCAGTCACAGAGTATGCATGACCTTTGACCAGCTTCTTAAAGGTCACCGCCTCCATGTCAAACTTACTGGTGATCTTGTGAACAAACAAACAAAAAAACATTACAAACAGGATAATTAGTATTACAATCATAATTATACATTTTATTTTTATCTAACCTTTTTATTTCCAATGATAAAATGTTGTTTTGGCAACTAAAGATAGACTAATGGAATTAAATAAAATCAAAGTTTCCCAAAAGTCTATTAAACATGACAAAAGCTCAAAATTAAAAATTCTGAAACTATTAAAAGTCATTTATGAGGAAATAAAACTGAAAATAAAAAAGTATTATTAGACTTAAATAAAATAGACTTAAACTAAAATAAATTGGAAAAACTGCACCTCCAACAGTATTACAAAAACCTCTTTATACTTTGATAGAAATGCAAAGTTACATTGAAATCTTAAGTTATAAACAAATGTCAATTGAAAATGTTTAGAGATATACAATACTATACTAGTCTTTGGTGGAGATATGGCAACAATTAGCAAAAAACAGGTCTATTTAAGTTTCTGTGCCTGTACAAACCTCATGAATAATTAAAATGGTCCTTCCTGATTAGTTGCCTGTTGCTGAACAACTGCCAATGACATTTCATCACCTCAGTGTAGCATATCACACACATTTACTAATGCAGCTCAGAGTTACTAAAGCACAGAGGCTTCAAAACATACACAATTCAGATTTTACCGCTTGGATAAGGCCACACAAAATAAAAAAATTAATAAATAAATAGTGTACTTTCCCAAAACCCAAGGGTGCTTTCACACCAGTGGATCGATTCTCTTGTTCCGAAACAGGGATTTAAATTGTTACAATGTTGCTATTTGTTGTTGGTGCGGATCTCTTTCACACGGCAAAGTTTCTAAACGGACCAAAAGAGCTAAAACAAGTCAAGTGCGAGTAAACCTTCCTCACATTGGTAGGCCTGTCACAATAATCAATATATCGACTTATCGCACAACACATGGACATCAATTCAATTATTTTTAGTGACGCAATATATATCGCCCATACATAGAAACAATTCTAGCAACATTTTAACTGATTGTGCAACATCTCTACCTCTACTGGAGTTGTCAGTATGGTTAAAAACACTATAGTATCACTATAAATTACGATAGTATATTTTCATGTGGATGTCTGACAACTGAAAATGGATCTGGTAGCAGATATATTACTTTTCACCTTGCGCTTTTTTCATTCATTTTCTTTTCGGCTTAGTCCCTTTATTAATCCGGGGTCGCCACAGCGGAATGAACCGCCAACTTATCCAGCACGATTTTACGCAGCGGATGCCCTTCCAGCCGCAACCCATCTCTGGGAACATCCACACACTCATTCACACACATACACTACGGACTATTTAGCTTACCCAATTCACCTGTACCGCATGTCTTTGGACTGTGGGGGAAACCGGAGCACCCGGAGGAAACCCACGCGAATGCAGGGAGAACATGCAAACTCCACACAGAAACGCCAACTGACCCAGCCCAGCCGAGGTTCGAACCTGCGACCCAGCAACGTTCTTGCTGTGAGGCGACAGCACTACCTACTGCGCCACTGCATCGCCCTTGCGCTTTTTTGTTAACACTAATTATTATTCATTTAGGATATGCGTTTTCACATTCTGATTTCAATGCCTAATTATTGAATTGTTAAAATGACTATAATTAAATTAAATATTCTTAAGAAAATAAAATATTGTGTGTTTTTTGAAAGTGTACATGCATTGTGATATTATATTGTCATTCTGGCATTATATAATGAGTGGCATAAAATGGTCTTAAAATGACAATAATATCGTTTATCGCAATATATTTTGGTGCAATATATCGTACAACCAAAAATAGATATCGTGACAGGCCTACACATTGGTCAGCGTTTCACGGTTTATTTTGATTAGAGTCCCGCTCAGCTGTCATGTGTCCTTATTTAAATTTATGACGATAAGCAATAAGACTTTATATGGAAAAGCTGCGCTTTAATTTTGATTGGTGACACCCACAGACATCGTCACCAAGTATAAATCAGAGGTAAGACTTTCTCAAACAGAGCAGTTGGCTTATGCATTAAAGGCTTTACATTTATAGAGAGAAATAACAGCTAAATCAAGACTGCTGTTCAGTCAATTTTTCCTAACGGATAAACCGCTCTCGTTAATAGTTAACATGCTTTCACTTTTGTATTTAAAATGAAACAAACATTTACCAGTAGGAATGATGGCATCCCGCCCTACTCATAATTCTCTCTTCATATACTGTAGCTGCATATGCCTATTACATATCCATAAGACACTGTGATACAGCCTTGTTCGCATCGTATCGCTTTCTCACTACAATCGATCCGCTCCAGAGTTCGTTTCAATCGAGTAGAGACCACCTCATTCAGGCGATCTCGGACCGAATGTTTTGGCACGGATATGAGCTGGATTCACATATGCCAAACGAACCGAGCAAACTGGGAAAACGAGACCGGTTCCAAAACAAAAGTCTAGGTGTGAAAGCACCCTAAAATAAAATGTGTAATTTCACATTTAAGATGCAAATAAATAACATTTAAGAGTGCACGCTTAATATAATGATAAATATATTTGCGTTCACACTGACAAATGATAACAACTGTTCTTTTTGTGTGTATGCCTTTCTTTTTGCATTACCATTTGTAACCAGCAGATGTCCTCAGTGTGCTGTATTTCTAAAGCATCTGACCAGTGAATCCAGCTCGTCAGTAGTGGTGTAACAGATCACAAATCTCACGTTCGGATCACATAATGGTTGTTTAGTCACGGATCGGACCATTTTTTGGATCAGCCATGAAGGGGAGGATACAAATGTAATTTGCTTTCCATTTATTACAGAAGCAGCACTGCAAGAAGCTTTTGGTTTTAGCAAACAGAATTGAGAACATGTAATTTTATTAAAAATAAAATAAAGAAATAATCAGCTGAATAAAAATAAATTATAAAATATTCAACTACTGTTGCTGATAATGCTGAATGTAGAAATCTGACATTATCATACAACCCATATTTATTTTAGTCTCATTTGCAATAAATGATTCAGTTATTTACTCATAAAACTTCATGTTTCATTGCTAGATGATCATTTCTGAAGAATTATTCAGTGGTATATTTTTGAAGGCTGGTTGTCGCCACCTATTGGTTAAAGAATGTAATTGCTACCTACAACTTTCATTTTGAGCATATGATGGTGATTTTAATCTTTACCATAAACATCAGTGGTTTTATCTAAACTATAAACTGTTCTCCCAGTACTTCTGTGTTATTTGACTGTTTGTAACTTCATACAACTTCATTTTTGCGTTTTCAGATTTGAATGCAGCGATTCAAAGGATTGATAATCATATGCAAATCACCATTTAAAACTTATGTTGTGTGGGTCTTGAAATCCCGACCTTTTAATGATTAATCGTGCAGCTTACACAGAATGCATTGATGGAGGCTAAACAAGCATTGACCTTTAATGAAGCTCACCACATCCTAAATAACCCACCACAACTTCTTCATCCTTATATTTACAGGAAAGCCTAAATGCTTTCATACATGTGATTTCAATGATGCGAGAGGCGATTTCTCCGCGATTATTTCAAATCTAGGATTAATCTACCAGTGAAAAAATGTATTAATCCATGGGTCACGTGTGTTCCGAACCGTGGATTATGATCCGTTTGAATCATGGATCAACCGTTCTCTGTTACACCCCTACTCGTCAGTCTGGTCAAACACTACCTACACTTTCATTCCCCCTTTTTTATGCTTATTTTAGATATGCGCAATAAAAAAATATCTTAATGTAAAAGCCAAGATGCGTACAAAATTTTTAAAATGTGCAAAAAATTTCTTTCTGATAAAAGAATATGCACAAACTACAATGGAAACACATTTACCAAATAAATTCCAACATGTGCATCAAAAAGTTTTTTGTTTAGTTTTTATTACAATAAAAACCGGTAACCATTGTCATTTTAGCTTAAATTTATAATAATTTAAATTTAAATTAGAACTGATTTAAAATAGGGCTGTCAAAATTAGCGCGTTAACGCACGCGATTAATTTGAAATATTTAACGCATAAACAAAAATTTAACGCAATTAACGCGGTTGCAGTTTTTTTTATTTCCTCTTGAGGCCGACGTATGTTTAAGGCCGTACTCACACTATGTATAGTTGCCTTGAATCGGGCCAAAGCACGCTTGTCCCCCCTCCCGTCTCCCCCGAGGGCCCGCACTCACATTACATTCGGGCCTGGGCACACTTACGTCATCGATGACGCGCTGCTCAGTAAGTTCTCTCGCTCAGCACAGTGGAGATTTCTTTAGTTATATCGTTTAAGTCGTTTGATATGCGGTGGTGACACGCAGTCTAATATTTCGCCGAACAGATCAGCCCCTTATGATGCTCATAAAGTCCTGGTGCTGCAGGAATTAGGAAGTTTGCTGAAGGCGCAGCTGACTTGCAGTGAGGGGATTGCGTCTTTAATAATCTACGACAGTTTGCGTTCATTAAACAGTACGAATGATTAATTAATCCATATGAAACAGTCCCTTAAAAGTCACGTCTCGCTTTCAGTTTCGGGCTCAAGCACGCTTGCACTCACACTGTAAGCATACCGCGCCTGAGCCCAAGTGAACCGCTCTCTGGCCCACCTCTTCCAACCGGGCCAGGGCCGGCCAAGTGTACCGTGCCTGAGCCCGATTCAGAGCACTCACACTTCTCAAACGATCCGGGAAACGGGCCTGGGCACGGTTCGGATAGCATAGTGCGAGTAAGCCCTAACAAGCAAAGATTTTGGATGTTTCACTTTTAATCTTTAGACTTTAACTGCAGTTCAGCAACATATTGTTCATGCCTCGTGACAATTGTTGGATGAAAATATGAAGTAAGGACTGCTGGAAGAGTGCTGTTTTAATGGAATTAAACTCGGGTGGTCCTTTAAGGTAATCAAAAACACTGCTTACAGGTAGACTCTTAATCAGAGTATTATCTGAATCATAAAATTGGAGTATTGGTGTCCATGTAAATGTACTCAGTGAAAGTGCCAGATGATGTCGCAAGCTGTCAAAGACAGCCCATTCCTCTGCCTATAAGTTGATTCCAAGCGCCCTCAAATGTTTCATTAAGTTTGACGTGTTTCCCCCTACACTTAATTTTTGTAAAGCGTCTGCTTCACGTTGCTGTGTCAGAATCCTTGCTTGTAAAATACAGCCATACTTTAGAACGCTTAGATTAAGCAAATTTGATGAACGAGATCCTGCGTGTTGACTAATCGCTGAAGAGGTTGTCTGTGTGTGTATGTATGTGTGTGTGTGTGTGTTTCCTAGCAACAAGAGCAAAGGACTGACATCGCAAAGTCTCTTTAAGGCATTCTATATGTATTCTTTAGTCTGTGCGGTGTCCGTATCCCTGAAAGCTGTTTAAAATTTAATGTTTAGAGATGGTGTGATCAAAGTCCCTGTAAGAAGTCTATAGTCTTTGGTACGTGCCTTTGATCTACCCCTTGGCCACCTTGTCCCCCGATAATGTCAGTAGACTGGACTGTCTTAGCAACTACGTCATATCATTAATATCATTCAAGATTTTAAAACTAATTCTTTTTTATTATTTTTATAATTTATTATAATGATTATAAAGATTTTTATAACCATTTAAGACTTTGACGCATCACTTGCTTTTGTTTATATCTCGGACAGTTCTACCTATTAAAGTAAATATCAATGACAAGAGTATGTGGGTTGCTCTACAATTATGTTTTTAAAAAAAAAAACTTACTAAAAATACTGATGCTTTTTTATTTTGCCCACTCAACAATTCACACATTATTGTCTGGCTAGCTTCTGTCCTATAAAGGCTAAAAAGGCAATAATAGTCCAACATTCCTGACCGTTATCACCAATAAAGCCCAGAATTTGGGCATCAATATATTGTAAACTGATAGTTCATGTATTCTTTTCCAGTTTTCAAAAACATAATTTGTCACTTAATTTTAGTTTGTAGCTATTAACCACCCGGGTCTCCACTTTTGCCACGGCATCTTTTTTTTTTTGTTTGTTTTAACAAACTTATCCCTGCAATTTCTAGCCAAGAATTATTGTTCATCTGGTTATCTCTATGATGATCACGCATGGATGGATTATAAAGATATCTGTACAGTCGTACCTGTTTCAGACAAAATCTCTTCACAGTGTTTCACATTTAACTCAAATCAAACGCAGCGCCGCGCGAACGGTTCACCCGAAATCATGTCGCGCGCACCGAAAGCGAACCTCCGCAAACACAGTGATGACGTCCCATTTGCAGCGCGCACTGGGCTCAGTAACAGAAAGCTGATTGGCTATTGCATGCTGGTCTCATTTGTAGCTGTAATACCGCAAATTACATTTAGAGTAGTAAAGTTAAGGACTCCAACACCACGAAAACAAAGCAACAACAACAAAAATTTAAATGAGCATTAGATGTAGCGTTACACAGACATCGGAAAAATAAGACCCGTGCAAAAATATTTAAGACTTTTTAAGGCCTTAAATTTCGATTTTTAAATTTTAGACCAAGACTTTTTAAGACCCCGCGGAAACCCTGTATAATTTTCCATTTCCCATATTTGCAATGCCTGTATTTTGTATTTTTATTTTGTAGTTCACTTAGAATCCAACATGGAAATCATTCTGTTTGTTTCAAAATTTAAATGGCATTTAATTGGCAAATTTTACATGCCTGTGTTTTTATTTCTGTAATAAATACGGCTTTTCGTGATTAATCATGATTAATTACAAAAAAAAGTGTGTTTAATTAGTTAATTTTTTTAAATAATTTGACAGCCCTAATTTAAAATGAAATAAAAACACCGGTCATGCTACAGGCGCATGCACAGACTCTACTGTTTTAATTTAATGCAAAAGCGAAGTGGTTTACTTTCTTTTATTTCAATAGTTAATAATTATTACCTTTGTAGTGAGACAAATGATTACAAAAGCAACATTTTCAAGCAGTTTCAAGAGCTTCATCCAAAATCGAAGCACTTTTTTATATAGGATGAAAACTCAATTCAGCTGTTTTCAAGAATATCCAGCACGCTGTAAATCCCACACTCACATCAATAGAGCAGCCCAGCAGCGAGCCTCTCTCGATGGCGCGGCCGATAATGCTGAAGAGGTCAGCGGGAGCTTTCCTTAACTCGTACATCTCTGTCACTCCACCGGTGAAATCCTCGAAGCCTTCGCACGTGCTGCCACCGGACAGAGCCTCGTAACAGCCGTTCAGCCTGACGAAGACAGACAGTGCATGAGTTTTAGCTGTATGAGACTGAAAATATCAAGGCCCGTTCACACTAAGCATAACTATATATATAATGATAAATATATTTGCGTCCACACTAACGAATGATAAAGTATATTTTTATTTTGCGCTTTTCTTTTTGCATTACCCCCTTGTAACCAGCAGATGTCCTCAGTGTTCTGCATTTCTAGCACATCTGATTCACACCAGTGAATCCAGCTCGTGTATTCAGTCTAATCAAACGATCACAGGCACTACTACTACTACATTTAAAACTCTAACGGCAATACATTGTACGTGCACCCTGACCTGTGGGTGAGTAATTAAAATCAGAATAAAATTTTTTAGGGTAAATTGAATTATTTAAGCCCTGTCATACTTGGCGTAGGCCTTCTCCAGCAGAGCGCTCCAGAACTCTCCACCCTGCGCAGAGTGCACAAATAACAGTTTGCCATCCTTCGCCGGCAGCCGATCGTCGATCACCACATCCACCCATTCACCGAACTGCCAGAACTGCAGACAAAGAGACAGATTCATGCACACTCTTAAAGAGACGGCTCACACACTAATAAACATTTTACTCTCAATTTACTCTCCCTACACTTAAGTGTTTATTTGTTACCCATTATCTATTTGCATCTGTAGATTTCTATTGCAGTGCATGTTGTTAACCCTTTATAGAGCACTCACTGAAATACTTATGACTCTTGTGACTTCTTTTCTATATTTTTCTATTCTTTTCCAATTTCCCTTCTATAAATTATTTTAAATGCACAACTTATTGTTTAAAATAGTACAGGATTTTTAAAGCCTTTTCTAAATAGATTGAAAGTTTGTCATATTGCAAAAATTACACAAAAGATATTTGACACGTGTAGAGTATGCTAAAAAAAATAACTAACGTATTTGTAACGTGCGAGTGATTGAGTTTCCATGGTAACAAATTGACAAAACTCTGTATAACTGTTGTTAAATAGTAACTAATGTGTTTGTAATGTGCGGCTGTTTCTGTTTCCATGGTAACAAATTGACAAAACTCTGTATGACTGTTGTTAAATAGTAACTAATGCGTTTGTAATGTGCGGCTGTTTCTGTTTCCATGGTAACAAATTGGCAAAACTTTCTATAACTGTTGTTAAATAGTAACTAATGTATTTGTAATGTACGACTGTTTCGGTTTCTATGGTAACAAATTGGTAAAACTCTCTATAACTGTTGGTAAAAAATAACTAATGTATTTGTAATGTGCGACTGTGAGTTTTCATGGTAACAAATTGGCAGGATGCTAAAAAGTAACGAATGTATTTGTAATGTGCGGCTGTTTCGGTTTCCATGGTAACAAATTGGCAAAACTCTCTATAACTGTTTGTAAAAGATAACTAATGTATTTGTAATGTACGACTGTTTCGGTTTCTATGGTAACAAATTGGCAAAACTCTCTATAACTGTTGGTAAAAAATAACTAATGTATTTGTAATGTACGACTGTTTCGGTTTCTATGGTAACAAATTGGCAAAACTCTCTATAACTGTTGGTAAAAAATAACTAATGTATTTGTAATGTGCGACTGTTTCGGTTTTCATGCTAACAAAATGACAGAACTCTTTTTTGCTAAAAAATTGTTGCTAAAAAAAAAAAAAAAAAAAAAAAAAAAAATCACAAATGTGTTTGTAATGTGTGGCTGTTTCAGTTTCCATGTTAACAAATAAGCAGGATTCTCTATGATTGTTGCTAAAAAAAAAACGGTTTCCACGTTAACAAAGCAGGATTCTCTATTACTGTTGGTAAAAAATAACGTATTTGTAATGTGCGACTGATTGAGTTTCCATGGTAAAAAAATTAGCAGGACGCTAAAATGTAACGAATGTATTTGTAATGTGTGGCTGTTTTGGTTTCCATGGTAACAAATAAGCAAGATTCTCTATGACTGTTGCCAAAAGGAACTATTGTATTTGTAATGTGCGGCTGTTTCGGTTTCCACGTTAACAAATAAGCAAGATTCTCTATTACTGTTGGTAAAAAATAAGTAACGTATTTGTAATGTGCGACTGATTGAGTTTCCATGGTAACAAATTGGCAAAACTCTATGACTGTTGTTAAATAGTAACTAATGTATTTGTAATGTGTGGCTGTTTTGGTTTCCATGGTAACAAATAAGCAGGACTCTCTATGATTGTTGCTAGAAAAATAACTAACGTATTTGTAATGTGCGACTGATTGAGTTTCCATGGTAACAAATTGGCAAAACTCTATGACTGTTGTTAAATAGTAACTAATGTATTTGTAATGTGTGGCTGTTTTGGTTTCCATGGTAACAAATAAGCAGGACTCTCTATGATTGTTGCTAGAAAAATAACTAACGTATTTGTAATGTGCAACTGTGAGTTTTCATGGTAACAAATTGGCAGGACGCTAAAAAGTAACTAATGTATTTGTAATGTGCGGCTGTTTCGGTTTCCATGGTAACAAATTGGCAAAACTCTCTATAGCTGCATCCCAAATGGCACACTATGCACTCATGTACTTATGCACTTACACACTCAACAGCATAGTATATGTATGTAGTGTCGTCCCAAATGGAACACTAATGTTTTTTTACTAAGCGGAAATTCAAACCGTTTCCCAGATGATGTTTGACGGTTGCCAAATCAGTGAAATAAATGACCAAAGTACCAAATAATAGCTGCCGTGAGTATAACCACATTCTCCATCGGGAGGCGCTATAGTCACTCTCGTAGGAGAATTTTGCTTCCACCATCCAAAATAAATGAAGTTATCCAACATATGAGCCTGATAGCTCTGCCCCTTCCGCTGCGTGAGCAAAGCTGCAGTCGCTGAGTGTGTGAAGTGTCCATCATTCCACACTTCATTTTACCGGCTGAATGAGTGCATCATCCAGGTAATTAAAGTGCACTTAATGTTTTTAGAGTTTTCAGTGTAAATGCACTACTTACACTATTTATACTACAAAATAGCGTAGAATAGTGCATAAGTATGCGATTTGGGACGCACCTTATGACTGTTGTTAAATAGTAACTAATGTGTTTGTAATGTGCGGCTGTTTCGGTTTCCATGGTAACAAATTGGCAAAACTCTCTATAACTGTTGTTAAATAGTAACTAATGTATTTGTAATGTACATCTGTTTCAGTTTCCATGTTAACAAATTGGCAAAACTCTCTATAACTGTTGGTAAAAAATAACTAATGTATTTGTAATGTACATCTGTTTCAGTTTCCATGGTAACAAATTGGCAAAACTCTCTATAACTGTTGGTAAAAAAAGAACTAGTGTATTTGTAATGTGCGACTGATTGAGTTTTCATGGTAACAAATTGGCAGGACGCTAAAAAGTAACGAATGTATTTGTAATGTGCGGCTGTTTTGGTTTCCATTGTAACAAAATTACAGAACTCTTCATTTTTGCTAAAAAATTGTTGCTAAAAAAAAAATAACCAATGTATTTGTAATGTGTGGCTGTTTTGGTTTCCATGTTAACAAATAAGCAGGATTCTCAATGACTGTTGGTAAAAAAAATAACTAACGTATTTGTAATGTGCGACTGATTGAGTTTCCATGGTAACAAATTGGCAGGACGCTAAAAAGTAACGAATGTATTTGCAATGTGTGGCTGTTTTGGTTTCCATGGTAACAAATAAGCAGGATTTTCTATGATTGTTGCCAAAAGGTACTATTGTATTTTAATGTGCGGCTGTTTCGGTTTCCACATTAACAAATAAGCAGGATTCTCTATGACTGTTGCTAAAAAAATGATTTCCACGTATTTGAAATGTGCAACTGATTGAGTTTCCATGGTAACAAATTGACAAAACTCTGTATGACTGTTGTTAAATAGTAACTAATGTGTTTGTAATGTGCAACTGTTTCTGTTTCCATGGTAACAAATTGGCAAAACTCTGTATGACTGTTGTTAAATAGTAACTAATGTGTTTGTAATGTGCGACTGTGAGTTTTTATGGTAACAAATTGGCAAAAATCTCTATGTCTGTTGTTAAATAATAACTAATGTGCGACTGTTTCGGTTTCCATAATATAAACATAATATAACTAGTCTGTAAGCAACAGAAAAAGTCCATTCATTAAAATTGAATTAGGAATATATTAAATGTTTATTTTAGATTTTTTTTTAAATATCATTACTTTAAAATTAATTTCACAAGTTTGTGGTTCATTTTCAGCAGAGTGGTTCTGTATTTGCCCGCATATATTAGATTTTTAATTGGATGGCACATGGCAGTCACATGATTTTATTTATCAATTATTTGTATTAGTGTTTGTCCAGCAGGTGGCGCCCAAACACACACACACACACACACAGCTGCATCTAATCAGTTAATAATCTGATTAGAAGATTACAATAATCACTCTTATTTGCAACCCATTAGCCCAGAGAGATAATATTCTACAATACCCGATGATACACTGCAATAATTCACTTTGATGACACTTCATGTGTGTTTTTTTTTTCAGGAATAGCATGAATTGCACAGATAATATTGAAATAACTGGC
>LR812525.1:8103885-8263885 GCA_903798195.1 Danio kyathit
TATAAGAGTGAGTCCTGCTTTCATCAGTACACAATGTCTATTTGACAGTGAGTTACAGATAATTACACCAAAATGTCCTTCAGTGCAATAATAGTTTATATATACTCTCAGCTTTTAGCCATCTGTCAGCAAGTTTTCATAAAAGAAAAGAAAATAATGAATTACTAAACTTGTTTTAGTATGACTTTAAATAGGACTTAAGACTAAATAAGCAAGTTTTACTTATAAAAAATAAAGTGTTTATTTTGTTAATTACTTTTAAATGGTTTACTGTTTAGTTTTAATAAGACTTAAGCAAGTTAATTGTTAATATAAAAATATATTATTCACTAAACTTGTTTTTATAAGATTAAATAAAACTTAAGACTAAATAATCAAGTCTTAATTATAAAACATAAAGCCGGTTAATTACTGAGCTTTTGTAACTATTTAACATGATATTTCTTAATTTTAATAAATTCAGGTCTGATTAGGTATTTTCTATCATTTGTATGTAAATATATCTGTTTTATTCTAGTTTTTAACTCTGTTAATTAGCTGGTCCTTTTTTTTATTATTAAAAAATACTTTATAAGACTTAGGCCCAGTCCCAATTCTATTTTTGTACTTCTTCCCCTTGGCCCATGAAACGGAGTGTGATAAGGAAGGGCTTCAAAATTTACCCCTAAGAATTGGGACAGCACTACAGCACCTGCACACGTCATCATACGTCATCACAAGCTCTTGCTTCATATGAGATCAGACGATCGCGACTAGTGCAGTTATTCCAGTTGTGTTATTTTTTGGTAATTATCTTTAGGAAATCACTGAAGGCATATATCATGTTATCATAACGATCTAATGTGGCAATAAGATTGTAACTGTACTGTGTATTTACACAGTGGCCATATCCATCTATGTAAACACACCAAAAACAACATTAACATTATAGCAGACACTGTAAAAAGCTCATTCCCAGCCACTACACTTTTCTGACAGGGTATTCAAGTCTCATCGAGTGTCAGAATGTTGTGGGACTGCTGTACAGGAGTTTTATTAGGGATTATAGATCGCCAAATTTAGCAGTTTTTGATTTAGCGTTTTTTAAAGCATGACGGTAAAACATGAACGCGGTTATGAATATATTAAAACATGTGCTTGCTTGTTGTAAAAAAAAAAGTAATAATAATGACTAAAAATACTAATTTGTGAATCTCCTTACTTCCGTGTGCAGCCATGCTGCCGTTGTAGCTGGTGTATTTTCTCACTCCTTGGTTTCGAGTGTGGTCCTGAAAAATCTCAGTTTGAAGGACTATCTACCCCTTCCCCTTAGCCCTACGCCTTCACGCTAAAAAGAATTGTAACACCCCTACCCCTTCACATGAACACGCAAAGCGAGGGGGGCGGGGAAGGGCTAAGAGAAAGAATTGGGATTGGGCCTTAATAAAACTAAAGAAAACGTAAGACTAATAAAAAGACTTGAGACTTTAAAAAAAATCACTTGAAAAAATATTAAATTAATAAATCCAGGTCAGATTAGGTATGCTCTATAATTTGTTTATAAATATACTATTTTTACTCATTTTACTCTAATGACTAATAAGGCTAAAGGCTCATACACACCGGGACGCTTTTCATTTGCGTTTATCGTCAGCGTTTTTCAAGACGTTTTTCCGGATTCAAACAAAAGCGATTTTCACAGGCGTCGAGCAGAAGAGTATGCAAAATCACTCCTTGACGTTAGATGGCGCTACACAACTTTAAGCTTCTGACACCCGCTTGTAACACAGAAGAAGAAGACAGAAAGTTGACATGCTTGTTGTCATGGATGGTTCAAGCAGCAGCTCCAGCTCTAGCCATGAAGAAATGATTATTGTTCACCAGTGCAATAAGCAGCTCCACGTTCATATCGCCTCTGGGCATCGTCTTCAATGTGCGCTCGCATTGACAGTTTTGCGCTTGAGCACCTCCAAGTGCTGTTTACTGTAACTTCAGCAGCTCCATACACATGAACAAGTGGCAATTTGATTGGTGGAGAAACAAATGAGCATGAGGCGTTTTTTTAAATGACGCTTTTGCGCCTGCCGTTTTGCACGTTGGTGTGCACGATCACATTGGCACCCTTTATTTAGTCACGAGGCGTTAAACGTTGACGGAAAACGCGAGCAAAAAACGTCTCGGTGTGCACAGGCCTTAAGACTTTGTTTAATTTAGTTTTATTATTACTAAATATGACAAAAAAGACTGAATAAGCAAGTTTTAATTATTTAAAGATATTTAAAGTGAATTAATTACTAAACTTGTTTTGCAACTGTTTAACACGATAACTTACTACATAATATATTTTAATAATTCCGTCACACTTTATTTCGATGGTCCGTTTGTTGAATATAAGTTACATTGCATCTACATGTTAACTAATTCTCATTAGATTATAAGTAGACTGTTGGGTTGGGGTTGGGGTTGGGGTTAGGGTAAGTTGACATGTTCTTGCGAAGTTTCTTATAGTCAGTTAAATGTCTGTTGAAGGACTGTTAAATGTCAGTATCAACAGGTATTAAGCAGACAGTCTACTAATACTCAAATGGACCATCAAAATAAAGTTTTACCAATAATTCTAGGTAAGTTCTATAACTTTTATATATGAATATAGAAAGTGTAACCCATATGTTGACATCTTTTAAATGATGATTGTGAAAATGAAAAGTAGACTCTTGCTTAATGTTTTGGATGTCTGTGGACTTTCATGAGTATGGTCATCATGCCAAACTATTTCTCAAACATGAAGGATTTTGTATTGCATTATCACTTGCTGTCTGTACAAATGGTGAAAGAGCTCTTGTTGTGTTAGCTGTGCCCCCATTACCCATAATGCCACTGAGGTTATTTTAACGGTGTAGTGAACAAACCTTCCCTCGACACACATGCATTAACACACACACATCAGCGTAATCACTCACACTGAAGCACACTTACTGTGAATGCATTAATATATAATAAGGGTGCTTTCACATATGTGGTTCGGTTCATTTGGTCTGGACCAAGGCAACAAATGATACATTGTAGTATTTTTCAGCCGTTTTGGGTCCCTTTCACACCACACTGATTGCTTTGGTCCGAACCAGTTGAAACGAACCAAAATGCAGTCATGTGACAAAATCTACATCACTCACTGGCCAGATGTTATTGAACGCATTTCCTAAACTGCTTTTCAATTGGTCAGAATTCACGTAGAACTACCGCAAATAAACAAACCGGCAGACACACAATGTCGCTGCGCTGGCTGACGCAGTATCCCTGGTCATAGTATACTATGTAGTTTGTATGCATCACTTTAGACAAACTATACATTTCTAGAATGAAGGGCGGCTGGGGCTGGAAAACAATGTTTTAATGCATTGCAATCGGCGAAAGCATTAGGAGAAGGCGTGAAATAATTTAGCTAAACTGCGACATGGTCATCTTTCAAAAATATCACCAATGATCCATCAGGTAATGTTTCTCCCTCCCTCCCTCTCTCTCTCTGTTTAAAACTGTTGGTAAAGCGCTGTCAACAAATATTTTTCCTCCAAACCCCATAAGATAGACAGCGCATCGCACTACGGCAGCTGGATTAGTCCAAAAAGGCGCAGTACTTTTTGCGGTTGGGTCTGTTTTAGTTTGGATCACGTTCTCACCACAAACGAACCGCTCCAGGGTTCGTTTGAAAGCGTACCAAGACCACCTCCTCAAGCAGGTCTCGGTACGCTTTTTTGGTGCGCTTTTGGTGCGCACCCGAGTGCGATTGCTACTTTCTCACCTGCCCAAACGAACCACACCAAGAGGGAAAACTCTAGTGCGAATCAACCGAACTAAATAAGGCAGGTGTGAAAGCACCCTAAGAACATATCAAGCTTTATCAGCTTTAAACAGTTAACTAAACTATTAGCCCTCCTGGAAAAATAATTTTTTTATTTAACAAATTAATATGCTAAACAAATTATACTTTCAGCAAACTATTATTATTAGCAGCTTTTACTCCTTTTTTTAGTTCCAAAAAATAAGACTTAATAAGACTAATAAAACTTAAGAAATAAGACTTAATACTCAATAAGACTTGAGACTTAAGAATAATACAACAAATACGACTTAAGACTAATAAGACTTAAGACTTTATAAGACTAATAAAACTTAAGACTTAAGACTAATAAGACTATTAAATCTTAAAACTTAAGACTTATTACAACTAATAAGACTTAAGACTAATAAAACTAAAACTTAAGTCTCAAGTCTTATTCCCCCGGTTTCACAAACAAGGTTTAAGGCTAGTCATGGATTAAACTGCATGTTTGAGCTGTCTCAACTGAAAATAACTTGCAGTGAGATGTCTTAAAATATGTCAGTGCCATTTTTTGTCAGTGCCATACATCAGTAATGTATTTTTCTAAGGCTGTTTTTATAAATGTGGCTTAAATAGCCTAATTTAACTAAGGTCTAGTCCTGGCTTAATCTAAGTCCTGTTTGTGAAACTGGGCCTTTGAGTATTAAGTCTTATTTCTTAAGAATAATACAACTAATACGACTTAAAGACTAATAAGACTTAAAACTTTATAAGACTAATGAAACTTAAGACTTAAGACTAATAAGACTTAAGACTAATAAGACTATTAAAACTTAAAACATAAGAAATAAGACATAATACTCAATAAGACTTGACACTTAAGAATAATACAACTAATACGACTTAAGACTAATAAGACTTAAGACTTTATAAGACTAATAAAACTTAAAACTTAAGACTTATTACAACTAATAAGACTAATAAAACTAAAACTTAAGTCTCAAGTCTTATTGAGTATTAAGTCTTATTTCTTATGTTTTAAGTTTTAATAGTCTTAAGTCTTATTAATCTTAAGTGTTACATTTTATTAGTCTTATAAAGTCTTAAGTCTTATTAGTCTTAAGTCGTATTTGTTGTATTATTCTTAAGTCTCAAGTCTTATTGAGTATTAAGTCTTATTTCTTAAGAATAATACAACTAATACGACTTAAAGTCTAATAAGACTTAAAACTTTATAAGACTAATGAAACTTAAGACTTAAGACTAATAAGACTTAAAACTTTATAAGACTAATGAAACTTAAGACTAATAAGACTTAAAACTTTATAAGACTAATGAAACTTAAGACTTATGACTAATAAGACTTAAGACTTAAGACTAATAAGACTTAAAACTTTATAAGACTAATGAAACTTAAGACTTAAGACTAATAAGACTTAACTTTATAAGACTAATAAAACTTAACACTTAAGATTAATAAGACTAATAAGACTATTAAAACTTAAAGCATAAGAAATAAGGCTTAATACTCAATAAGACTTGAGACTTAAGAATAATACAACTAATTCGACTTAAGACTAATAAGACTTAAGACTAATGCCGAGTTCAGACTGCATGATTTTCAAAGTAGTCGTGTCACAGATGTTTTCACACTGCATGACTATCTGGGCTAGCGTTCCATCTGTGCTTTGTTTACACTGCAAGATGTATCAGTGACAGGGTGGTTCACACTGCATGACTTTACAATATGAAGAATCGCTGACAACTTTTTCCAAACTACGTTTCACAACCAAACACACGTGAGAAGACATGGAAACAACGCGAGGTCACGTAATAAATATCTTGTTATTAACTACATAATGAGAAAGACGCCTTTAGTGGGGTAGAAAATGTACTTATTTTGCTCACTTGGCTTTGAAGGGAGCAATTTCTCTTAAACTTTTTTTTATTTTTCGACCCGGTTGTGCGTATTGATTAGATGACACGTCAAACAGACACGGTGCTCCTGCCAAATTTCCAGGAGTTTTTCCTCAATTTCTTGGGTCCAAATAAACTGAAAAGGAGCGCTTATAACTTCTCCCCCAAGCTCCCGCTGGCCTGCAGGTACCCGTATTAGTGAATGCTGCTCTCTCTCATTGGCTGTAGGTGATCGTTGACGTTATTTTCAACCAGAACTCATTTCACACGGCGTGATTATAATTGCCGACAGCTCCAGATATTTAGCATGCCAAATATCTCACGGGCACTGGCGACTCATCTGTGATTCTCTCAGTTCGCGTCCTTGATAGTTCATACTGTGTGATTGTTACTCGCATGCACAAGCTCCGACTTGCCTGTGATTTCAGGCATTTGTCGGCGATTTCTCAAAACCTGTCGCCGAGTCAAAATCGGGGCTAAAATCATGCAGTCTGAACTCAGCATAAGACTTAAAACTTTATAAGACTAATAAAACTTTAGACTAATAAGACTTAAAACATGTGAAATAAGACTTAATACTCAATAAGACTTGAGACTTAAGAATAATAAGACTTAAAACTTTATAAGACTAATAAAACTTAAGACTTATAAAGAATAATAAGACTTTATAAGACTAATAAGACTTAATACTCAGTAACACTTAAGACTATTAAGACCTTAAAATAATAATACTTAAGACATAATATAAATCTCCATCACCCAGGTATAGTTTCTGGAGGGGTTGATGAACTCACAGAGCTGGGTGCACCTCTGAAAGGATCTAGTGGACTCTGACATGGCGCCAAACGAATCTACGCTGCTTTTAGCCTTCCTAAAGCACATAAACACAACTATTCTCTCAATAAAATCTATGTTAGCCATTTAACAACGAAGCTAGAGAATTTAAATTTGATGCCCGCATTCCGCGTCTGTACAGTATCAGACTTGAGACTTAATATTAAAAAAGACTTAATAAGACTAATAAGACTTTATAGGACTAATAAAACGTAAGACTTATGACTAATAAGACTTTATCCTCAATAAGACTTATGACCAATAAGACTTAATCCTCAATAAGACTTATGACTAATAAGACTTAATCCTCAATAAGACTTAAGACTATTAAGACCTTAGAATAATTAAACTTAAGATGTAAGACTTAATACTCATTAAGTAGGTCGCACACTGGATGCGCCACTCAGCGATGCACCCCGCCACACAGAGTCATTTTTTAATTCCTAACATAGATTTCTATCAGGGTACGCACACCGGCGTATTAATAAGACTAATAAAACTAATATGACTTAAGACTAATAAAACTTAAGACTTAATAAGACTAATAACACTTAATGCTCAATAAGACTTAAGTTTTATTATTCTTAGGTCTTAATAGTCTTAAGACATAATAAAACTTAATATGTAAGACTTAATACTCTTTAGACGTAAGACCTAAACTCAAAGGCCCAGTTTCACAAACAGGGCTTAGCTTAAGCCAGGACTAGACCTTAGTTAAATTAGGCTATTTAAGCCACATTTATAAAAACAGCCTTAGAAAAATACATTACTGGTGTGGACCTGGAGACAAAAAATGGCACTGACATATTTTAAGACATCTCACTGCAAGTTATTATTAGTAGAAACAGCTCAAACATGCAATTTAATCTTGACTAGCCTTAAACCTTGTTTGTGAAACCGGGGGAATAAGACTTAAGTTTTATTATTCTAAGGTCTAAATAGACTTAAGGCATAATAAAACTTAAGATGTAAGACTTAATACTCTTTAGACTAGTGATACTTAAGACTTAATAAGGCTAATTAAACTAATACAACGTAAGACTGATAAGACTTAAGACTAAGGAATAAGACTTAAGACTTCATTCAATAAAACTTAAGACTAATAAGACTTAAGACATACGAAATAAGACTTAAGACTAAGGAATAAGAATAGACTTAAGACTTCATTCAATAAAACTTAAGACTAATAAGACTAATAAGACTTAAGACATAAGAAATAAGACTTAAGACTAAGAAGTTTTATTAGTCTTAAGACTTATTTCTTATGTCTTAAGTCATGTTAGTCTTAAGTATTAAGACATAAGACATAATAAGACTGAATACTTTCTCTAGAAGAAAAATATAATATGAAATAATGTGAAAATATCACAATTTAATAATATATTCATAATAATAAATTTAATAATAAATAACAGGGCTAATAATCATTTTGACTCTGCACTGTATATGCAGTGTTTCTAAGCAGCACTTCATTATTTACTCACACACACACCATTGCCCTTGGCAGCGTGTTTACAGAGCAAAGTTCACAGAGGGTTTACAGCTATAATAACAGACAGGATTGAAGTGGTCTCATTTTTTTTCTGATGTACCTGGAAGTGGAATATTCCTGCATATCTGCTGTCAAAGTCCTGTCCGTGTGGCACCACACGGTGCAGCAGATTATCATTCAGAGTCAGAGACGCGATAGCAGCCAGCAGCCAACAATCACCTGAGCAAAACACACACATATTACACAGGACAAGATGACGTGAAGGAAAGTAGTTCTTATACAGTGCCCAGCATTAATATGGACCCTGGACCACAAAACCAGTCTTAAGTGTACATATTTGGAAATTGAAACTTTATAGATCTGAAATCTGAATAAATAATCTTTGCATGAATATGTGGTTTGTTAGGATAATGCTGACAAAACATTGCTGAAAGTTTCATTTATGGAGAAAATTAGTTTGGGTGCTCTGTGTTTGTCTGAGATGATTAGTCTACTGAAATGTGAATATTTCCTACAAGCTGAAGCTGATCGGTCAGTTCTTGTCATGTGACTCACATAGAGTCTTTGCACGAGCTGAGTGTTTTGCATGTTTGACGTGCAAATCGCTCGAGCTGAAAAAGCTGAACTTCAACGGACAGTCGCGCCGTGTTAACCAATCAGGAGCTTTCTCTTGTAGGGGTGTGTAGCACCTGTTGTTGGTGTCCGGAAGGGAAATCCTCTTGCCAACACCAGACAACAGCTCATCAAACTGGGCTCGGCTCAGTCCGAAGTTTATGAACTCACAGAGCTGGGTGCAACTTTAAATGGATCTAGTGGACTCAGACACGACGGCGAATGAATATACATTGCCTTACTAAAGCACGTAAATCACAGCTGCCATCTCAATAAAATCCATGTTTGTAGATAGCATGGTTAGTAAGTTTTACTATCCATAAGTCCTGGGCCCCGTTTCAGAAAGGAGGTTAAGTAAAAAAGAAAAGAAATTGTGGGATTTCCGTTTCAAAATGGCAGGTTTGTCAAACTGAAGAAAGCAGGGTAAGTCAAACCTGTTTCTGAAAGAGAGGTAACTTTTACTCAGAGTCAGTTACCGTGGTAACTTACTGTGTGAAACAAACCTGGTCAGGAGCAGGTTTTATTCTCTAAACTCTGAGTTTCTGTTGGTCTCCTCCCCTTTTTTGAAGACGAAGCAGTATTTCTCGCCTTAGCCTTATGTCTCCACCCACCTATTTTTAATGTGCATTTTGGATATGAGCATAAAAATCGGTTGATGGAAACGCCAAGATGCGCATAACTTTTGAAAATAGGCATAAAAAACATTTGCGTTTAATAAACTTTTTATTCGATAAGAAAAGATGTGCATAAACTACGATAGAAACACTTTTACCAAACAAATTCCAGTATGTGTATTAAAGAAGGTTTGTTATGTCGACGCCAATAGCCTAGTGGTGCCTAATGCGCCGACATATAGCACCATGGTGGTCACGGCGACCCGAGTTCAATTCCCGGCTCGAGGTCCTTTGCCGACCCTTCCCCTCTCTCTGCTCCCAATAATTTCCTGTCTGAAATCTCTACTGTTCTGTCATAATAAAGGTGAAAAAACCCTAAAAAATTATTATATAAAAAAAGAAGGTTTGTTATAAGAGATCATGTGATGATGAAAATGTGTGTAAATGGACAAACCAGCACGCTGAGCGCACTGTAAAACATCTGAAATGTTGTTCTGGTCATTCTAAAATGCCTTAATCGTTTTAGCATTAATGTATATTATTAATTACTTCTGGAGTGTGTCAAGAGCGTCTGTTCTCCGCGTCTCATGGCTTCAAACGCCACCACGCGTTCATTGTGTGTCGGCATTGTCCTCTGAGGTGAAAGTCATTTATTAAATAAAGAACAGATTCACGCAACTTCTACCGCAGTAAATTCTGTTTTGCTGATATTTGGCGCTAGTTAATCAGGAAGTGACGCTTTTGTTCTCTTTGACTCATTGGGTGGAAACGCTGCTTTATTCGCATGTCTTTTATGCCATATTCCAGTTTTGCACATAAATTTAATTAGCATTTTTGGATGGAAACATAGCTAATGCCTACATTTCACGTATGTACAAGTCACGTACGAGAATGGCTCGGCCTTTTTTAATGAATAATTATCTTAAATTCACTGACCTTCGACAGGGACATGTACTGTAACTAGATTAACGGGATTAATACTCGTTCTAAAAACTATTTGTTAGTGCTGCTTACATTCTAAATGTCATCTCAACCTCCACCACTCGATCAAGAATAAAGGCAGACACACAAGTGCACTTTTAAATCCATTAAATCCAGAAATGTTATCTTAACCTGATCAAAGTGTGCAAAAGTGGAAACTTTAAATTAAACATTTCCACTGAACATTGAGTTAAGGTTATCTGCATTTGTCAAATTTGTTGTAGAAACTATGCAGTAGCCTATTTATGTAATTTAATGCAATTACATCTGAAATAACTTCAAAATTATGGCCAATCCCCCACTTTTTCAAGTGAAAAGTTAATAAACGTCACACATTACATTACTTTTTTTTATTATACTTAAATTCTTTAAGTGTAAACTTGCGCATTAACTTGAGCAGCTATGTTTTCCCACGCTAACTGTCTCTGTCTCACTGACGCAGTGGCTTTATTAAATATATGATCATATTTGCTATAACTTTGCATGAGCACATCAAGTTCAGCTGGAGAACTCGTAATATATGAGCTCCATTGATAATGCCTTTTTATAGTCGCAGTGTGCGCGCTTAACTCTGAGTTGGTCTACTCAAAGCTGACTGACCCAACCCAGATCAGCTATTCTGAAACCGAAAACTCTGAGTGTTTAATCTCTCGGTAAATCAACTCAAAGTTCAAGTTTAAACTCTGAGTTGGTTGAACCTCCTGACTGAAACAGGCCCCTGGTGTAATTAAATGCATGTCCAGCATACATTCCTCTGTGCAGGGGCGTCGCTAGACCCAATTTACTGGGGCACGTGCCCCAGTAAAAATCGCCAATGCCCCAGTAAATGTGTTGAGTTATGATTTACTTCATATGCAAAGTGTATTTATAAAGAGGGGTACCGGAATAAAGACGTTATTCTCTGTGCAACCGAACCAACGCTGGTGAAAGCAATGTAGTTTAATCAAAAAGAAAACTGCATCTCTGCATGTGCGCAGAAAATCACACCCGTGTGCCTCACACACCGCTTCTGCTGGACCCTGCTTGACACGCTGCTCTTCTCCAGGTGCGAGCCCCGGTTGTTAACATGCACGCCAAAAAAAGTACTTGCTGCTCACGGCCCGCTTATGCATTGTGAAACCGCCGTAAGAGCCTTTTATGCGGAGGTGACGGCACGCAGTGAGTTTTAGAAGTCGCCAAAACTAAAGTTTAAATAATATGATTACTAAGCATGCCTCCTGATAGATTTTTTTTTTATGAAGTAAAAGGATGACGAGTCTGGGAGGTAAAGACCTAATAAACCTAATTCTCGGCCACGTCTAAGACAACAGATAATTAAAACATGCTTTTTTTGTATTCTATAGAATTGTCTGTAGAATGTCATTAAAATGAAATTATTCTTCATGCAAAAGATTTCTTAAATGATCTTAGCATCACTCCAGTTGTGTCTTTACGTTGTTTTCCAGTTACATTTAGGATTAATTTGTGAAGTTTCACAAACTAATTTCGAGAGGAGCACGTGATATAATTGACCGCAGCTGGTCTCTCATCTACAATCATTAGTTGGCCAATCAGATTAATCCAAACTCACTATAAGTAGCCTAGCAAATATTACTCCCTTATCTTCGTTTTCCGAAGAAACCCCCCATCCACCCCTTCTCCACCTTTCTTTCTTTACCACGGGGAGCTCTCGAGAACTACCTGATCTCGTTCTCCCTGTACATGCTCAATTGACCAGGTGGGAGCCCTGGGCTCAATCATCTCCGAGCTCAGGGTTCTCTCCCGGGACAGCATGCCAAACCTGCTAATAGCGTCAAGCAATATCTAAGTGTGAACTCTTGAACTGTAATTTAGAATAATAATTGTACAACAACAATAATACTTTTATTTATTAATCATTTGTTGTGTATTATATATATATATATATATATATATATATATATATATATATATATATATATATATATATATATATATATATATATATATATATATATATTTTTTTTTTTTTTTTTTTTTTAGGGGTGGGGGGTGCCCCAGTAGAGCTTTATGTCTAGCAACGCCCCTGCCTCTGTGTATTCATTTATGCTCACATCTTCAGTTGAAGTCAGAATTATTAGCCTCCCTTTGAATTTTTTTCTTTTTTAAAATTTCCCAAATGATGTTTAACAGAGCAAGGAAATTTTCACAGCATGTCTGATAATATTTTTTCTTCTGGAGAAAGTCTGATTTGTTTTATTTCAGCTAAAATAAAAGCAGTTTTTAATTTTTTACAAGCCATTTTAAGGACAAAATTATTCGCCCCTTTAAGCTAATTTTTTTTTCGATTGTCTACAGAACAAACCATCATTATACAATAACTTGCCTAATTACCCTAACCTGCCTAATTAACCTATTTAAGCCTTTAAATGTCACTTTAAGCTGTATAGAAGTGTCTTGAAAAATATCTAGTAAAATATTATTTACTGTCATCATGGCAAAGATAAAATAAATCAGTTATTAGAGATGAGTTATTTAAACATTATGATTAGAAAAGTGTTGAAAAAATCTTCTCTTCGTTAAACAGAAATTGGGGAAAAAAATAAACAGGGGGGCTAATAATTTTGACTTCAACTGTACATGCCGCAGTCTCTGGAATAATTTAAGCGATTATTTGTTGCAGAAAATGTGCAATAAACTTCAAATATCTCACTGATGCAAAGATTTACTTCCATGTTTAGTAAAGTTTTTTTTTTTTTAAGCACAAGATGGTCCTGACCAATCACAGCTCTTCCTGCAGGTTTTGCATGTTTAAACATCATATCTGGTGATGATGTCATCATAAAGCATAATCTGCTCTGCCGAGCGACAGCAGCGCTTTATTTAACGCCTGCAGAGCTTTGATGAATTCTACATGAGGCGCTGTGTGTGTGTGTGTGTGTGTGCGTGTTTGAGAAAACGCCACAGCTGTGATCTCTGCACTCTGAAATACCACACGCTTTGTTTACAATCCAGACAGATGATTCAGTCCGTTCATTTCATTTAAACGCTCTTATTTGAAATGCAAGGTCACAGATATTATTGTGCATACACGGATTTATTTACACTTCAAAGTTCAAACTGAGATACATCAGTCTATTTAATGCTTCACAACAGCCAACCTTTTTTTAGATACTTAAGACAATAATAAATAAAAAATAATTTAATTTGTAATATATTACACACTGTTCGAACACTAAAGAATGTATTAAAATGATCAAAAGAGACTAAAGGCATTTGTGATGCATATACGTATACAAATAAATGTATTTCTTTATTTTGTATTTATTTATACAACAAATTAAGGCTGTTTACTAATGGAGCTAATAATATGCCAAAACAATCTGAATTTGAATTGTGTAATTTAATAAATCTGAATTTTTATAATTAAGAAATTCAAATTCAAAAAAATCTTTAACGGCATATAAAAAAATTCAGATTTATTAAATTACAATTGTCAATAATTCAAATTAACAGTTCAAATTCAGGCGAAGCAGTGGTGCAGTAGATAGTGCTGTCGCCTTACAGCAAGAAGGTCACTGGTTCGAGCCTGGTGGGTCAGTTGGCATTTCTGTGTGGAGTTTGCAGGTTCTCCCTGTGTTCGCGTGGGTTTCCTCCGGGTGCTCTGGTTTCCCCCACAGTCCAAAGACATGCGGTACAGGTGAATTGGCTAGGCTAAATTGTCTGTAGTGTATGAGTGTGAATGAGTGTGTGTGGATGTTTCCCAGAGATGGATGGGTTGCAGCTGGAGGGGCATTCGCTGCATAAAACATGTGTTGGATAAGTTGGCGGTTCATTCCGCTGTGGCGACCCCTGATTAATAAAGGGACTAAGCTGAAAAGAAAATTAATAAATGAATGACAGTTTAAATTCAGATTGTTTTGGCATATTATTAGCTCCATAGTTTTCAACTTTCAGAGTCCTAAAAATTGATCCCTAAAAAAAAACCTATTGATCAGCTAAATCAACATATTAGTGTGATTTCTGCAGGATCACTGACACAGAGCAATGATACTGAAAAAAACAATCAGCTTTCCATTGCAGGAATAAATAACTTGTATTTAAATTCATACAAAAACATACACATTCCTTAAAAAAAAAAAAAAATCACATTTATTTTTAATGAAATTCAGCCTTACATTTGTCCTTGTGTACGTATATTAAATTAAATCGTAGAGAAAAAAAAAAAGAACTAAAATGTGTGTGTGTGTACCTTGTATTTCTTACATCGCGGAGACCAAATGTCCCCACAAGTATAGCAATACCAGTAAATTGACCCTGTGGGGACTTTTTTTTTGGTCCCCATAAGGAAAGTGTCTCATAAATCACACAGAATGAAGTATTTTGAGAATGTAAAAGTGCAGATTGTTTCCTGTGAGGGTTGGTGTAGGGGGAGAAAATATACAGTAGAAACATTACGTCTCTGAAAAGTCCCCATAAAGATGTGTGTGTGCGTGCGTGCGTGCGTGCGTGCGTGCGTCTGTCTGTCTGTCTGTCTGTCTGTCTGTCTGTCTGTCTGTGCAAATCGTTTCCAGAATCTCTTATTCTGTGGTTTGGTGAATGTAAATTGAGGTTGTAGTGTGGTGAACTGTGGTACAGAGTTGTGTGTGTGGTGAACTCCTAACTCACCCAGCGCTCCCTGGCAGATGTCTGTGCGAGTCGCTCCATCCACGATAAACTGAGGACGCGAGCACATCTCCTGAAGACACACAAACACAATTACATTACATCTATATACAGTGTGTGTGTGTGTGTAAGTGTGTCTAATTTGCCTAGTCAACCTATTTAAGTCTTTAAGCTGAATAATAGCATCTATATACACAGCTGAAGTCTGAATTATTAGCCCCTCTGTATATTTTTTTCCCCAGTTTCTGTTTAACAGAGAGAAGATTTCTTCAACACATTTCTAAACATAATAGTTTTAATAACTCATCTCTAATAACTGATTTACTTTATCTTTGTCATGATGACAGTAAATAATATTTGACTAGATATTTTTCAAGACACTTCTATACAGCTTAAAGTGACATTTAAAGGCTTAACTAGGTTAATTAGGTTAACTAAGATAATTAGGCAAGTCCTTGTATAGCAGTGGTTTGTTCTGTAGACCAGGGATTCTCAACTAGTGGGCCTCAGTGATCCTGCAGGTGGACCGCTTAAAATTAACTCTCAATATTATACTATAATTTTTGGATTTCATTATTATTATGCTATAATAAAATTATTGAAGTAATGCACTTTCCCCTGTTCTCTGATTGATTACTTCAAACTCTGCGCAAAAACAGCCTCATGATCGCGTCTGCAACTAGCACACGTCAGACTGTTCATTCACAAACTATGCGTGAAGTGAAAGTGAAAGTCTCTCTTTGTGTATTCTTGTGTGAACTGGAGTATTCCTATTTCAGTCACATTATTGAAGTGCAGTACAGACAAGTAAACGCCGTAATCAAACCTAATATCGTGAAGGACTTTTAGCCGCATTTTATAACAGGACATACACACACGGCTGTTTGACACTGTTCTTTGCACCTACCGAGTCAGACACACACACACACACACACACACACACGAGACTCATCACATCATCATTACACACACGTTTATGCTGTCCGGGAGATGCTGTCTTTTCATTCGGCGAGGTGAGCAGTATGAAATTACATTAAATTAACAACTCCCTCCTATCAGTCCTTACTTTAGTGTCGCAGCCAGTACCTCAGAGTGAGTCAAATAAAAAATGAAAACTCAAGTACCAAAAATTACATTAATTTTTGTGGAAAGCAGTTTGATTTCTCATGTGAGGTCAGTCAGTAGAGTTTATAGCTAAATATTTTGCAGTGTTTGCATGTCCTTTATGGCATATAATTCATTAAAATAGAAGTAGAAGATAAGATTAAATAGAAGATTAAAATAGAAATAAAATACCATTCATTGCAATTTTTTTTAAAAGCATCTAAATTGTCTTTTTTTTTTTTAGTTGATATAAAAATCTATTTTCCATTCATATTTTAACAAATATTTTGCTAATATTGAAAATTATATGTAAAGAGACTATTTTTCCATTCACATATAAGCAAAATATTTTGCAGTGTTTGCTTGTCCTTTATGGCATATAATTCATTAAAATAGAAGTAAAATAACATTCATTACAAGTTCATTACAAAAGCACCTAGATAGTTTTGCATTTTGTGATTTTTTTTTTCCTTCAGTTGAATAAAAGACCATTTTCCATTCATATATTTTATCATTCAAGATTCCAAAAAATTATTTAAAAAATAGTATAAAAATCTCGTCTTGTCTCGTTCTCGTGAACCCAATCTCGTGTCTCGTCTCGTGGAGTAGGCATCTCGTCACACCCCTAATAAATATATATATATATATATATATATATATATATATATATATATATATATATACACACACACACACACGCATGCATAATTATACAACAGTTCTGTCTGGTTCTCGAATCTGATTGGCTGATAGCAGTGTGATATTCTGCAATAACAGCACTCGTACAGCCTCTTCACCTTTGTGTATTACTCCGCCCACAGAGTGAAAGCAGATCAATAAACTCTCTACAGTTTGACAGATATTACAGCTGCTGGACAACATAATGTACTTTTGAGGCTTTTTTAGTCGAGAATGTAGTTGTTTAGATTGCAACTATGCAGTTCTCTTATAAGGATAGTGCCTATTTCAAAATATTTCTAATTTCTGAGAGACAGCGCGTAGCAATAATATCCAGCTGCAGGCCTGCAGAACCACACACACGTTTCAGGCACACACAATCCAGCACACACGATCTATGCAAACCATATCTGGTTACGGCGGATGTTAATGTTATTAGCGTCTTCTCGGACATCGTCATCAATATATTTTTATATATATTGTTGATAAATATTGTACACAATAAACAATAGTGTTTACTGTTTCACAAATATTGGGATCGAGAAGGGCGAATGGGGAACGTTGTTTCCGATTGCCATTCAATATAATAGACTGAACAGTTTTCTATCAGTCATCATAAATGATCAATCATTATTATCTGACAGAGTCAATATAGCAGATACTCATTTACTGGCCTTCCTGAACGATCTAAATTGGATAGTTTTCATTTATATAATGGATTCATTTATAATGAGGGAAATAATAGCAAGTTAATATGTATAGGCAATAATACATCTTTATATGTAATACTCTTTTTACATTTAATAAATGTGAACACTATATTTTACTCAAGCGATTTAATAGTATTTACTTGCTTAATTTTCTAATAACTTTTTTATTAATGATTTCCCACATTAAATACTATAGTAATTTATAGTAAGTAATATATTGTTTTTAAACCATAAAGTACTGGTAATTTGTGGTAATTATAGTTGCAACAAATTTAGCAATACAAACAAATTAACTGTTAATAATAATAATATTATTAACAGATAATATTTGACTAGATATTTTTTAAGACACTTCTATACAGCTTAAAGTGACATTTAAAGGCTTAACTAGGTTAGGTAGGTTAACTAGGCAGGTTAGGGTAATTAGGCAAATCATTGTATAACAGTGGTTTGTTCTGTAGACTATTGAGAGAATATATTTGTTAATAAATAAAGGTTTAAATGAGCATTTCATACAAACATTTTAGAGAAAATGTCAGACAGGTGGGCCTTCAAAAATTCACCGGAGAAAGAAGTGGGCCCCGCAGTGAAAAAGGTTGTGAACCCCTGCTGTAGAGTATCCAAAACACATATTGCATAAGGGGGCTAATATTATTGGCCTTAAAATAGTCTTTAACAATTAAAAACTGCTTTTATTCTAGTCAAAATAAAACAAATGAGACTTTCTCCAGATGAAAAAATATTATAGGAAATACTGTGAAAAATTCCTGAATCTGTTAAACATCATTTGGGAAAGATTTGACAAAGAAAAAAAAAATCATTGAGATAATTTAGTTTAGTATGACTTTTTTCGATCCACTTCAAATGCTGACTGCTGTATATAAACGCATATCATTAGTTGTTGCCAGCATATATTGAGTCAGTACAGTCCCGCTCACCTTGGGTCTCATCCAGCGCACTCCTTGAGTTTTGGAGGATCGCGGGCCGAGTTCATTGAAGCCCAGAGAAGAGCTGCTGGCCGTGAACATTGGATCCTCAAACAGTCGTCTGCTCTGCTGGCTCTGAGCTCTCAGCGACTCGTAATCTTGACCCAGGAACTTCACAGCGTTGTGGTTTTGACCCAAACCCGCGTCTCGATCCCACTGACTCCGCAGCCTCGCAGCCATTCCAGTGGCGCAGATGGGCTCCATGTTTTCACTTCAACTAAAGCGCTTGCAGATGATGCTTCTCCAGACCGCCAAGGAGTACTGACGAAAAAACGAGCCAATCACAACGCAGTGATCGGCCAATGGA
The DNA here is from genome assembly GCA_903798195.1 of Danio kyathit. Lineage (NCBI taxonomy): Eukaryota > Metazoa > Chordata > Actinopteri > Cypriniformes > Danionidae > Danio > Danio kyathit. Next base: position 8,122,543 of record LR812525.1, read on the forward strand.
TCTGGTTTTGAAGTCCTGGAAAAGAGAAAAAATATTTATTTAAAGTCTGCATGAACCAGAAGCTGCGACTATTTTTTTTAATCATATTGTGACGCAGTTCCTATAGAAATTTCTAGAGGAATATTAAAGGAGCAAGCAGTGGGCGTGGCTTGTTTTTTCTACTGGGAGCTGATTAGATGTAGTAAAGTAGGCATTTCATTCAGAGAGATCTGGAAAAGGGTTTGGGGAGAGTTTGTTGTCAAAACTGACAGCTGAAGGGGCGTGGTTAAGTATGTTAGCCCCGCCCACTACCTCAGACAGACCCAATCTGAAAATTTGACTGAAAACAAACAGGAAGTGCATTTTCAGATTTCAATTAAAGATTACAAGGGCAAACTATGCATTCTGTGCGTTCTGTGTTCTTGCGGTCTCCCGAGTTCATTCTTCCGAGGTGACCTGGCAACACCAGTCTTCACAAGAATGCAAGTCCGTTCTCTGCGTTCTTGGAATTGAGAAACAGCCAATGTGTTTGCTACTTTCAGGGCTTAACTTGTGCCGGAACATGCCGGATCCGGAACCTCTGAAATCTGATCCGGAACTTTATTTTACCGATCCCCCTCCTCAACCGCCCTCCGCAACTCATAGCCCGAAGTTCACTTTAACTTTATTCCGCAACTCCCCAACCCTTTTTACTTTCGTCTGCGACACCTCTACATCCTCGGGTAACATGTCGTTTCCATTACCCAGATTTATTCCGGGACCTCGCAATTCACAGATTAAGCCCTGCCAACTTTTGTACTTTTTGTCTTAGTTAGGTAATATCACTATCCTGGGTGGCTCGGTGGCTCAGTGGTTAACACTGTTGCCTCACAGCAAGAAGGTCACTGGTTTGAGCCCCGGCTGGGTCAGTTGGCATTTCTGTGTGGAGTTTGCATCTCCCTGTGTTGGCGTGGGTTTCCTCTGGGTGCTCCGGTTTCCCCCACAGTCCAAACACATGCACTATAGGAGAATTGAATAAACTAAATTGACCATAGTATACGAGTGTGTGTGTGATTGCAAGAGTGTATGGGTGTTTCCCGGTACTGGGTTGCAGCTGGAAGGGCATCCGCTGCATAAAACATATGCCGGAATAGTTGGCAGTAAATTCACCTGTGGCAAACCCTGATAAATAAGGGACTAAGCCGAAGGAAAATTAATGAATGAAAGAATGAATGAATATCACTGTCCAATGAGACAATAACCTTTTCCTTTTCTTCCATGTGTTCAGAATAATAAACACATTCTCTTATTGAGTGAGTGATTCAATGTGACTACGTTACTTTTTCAGCTATTTATTTTTTAAAAGCTAATTCATTTAAATAAAAAGTAACTCAAATATTATTACTTAATTTTTATTTTTAGTAATGCATTACTCGTTACGTAGAAAAGTAATATTACTTGTGTTAATTGTAATACATTACCTCAAACGCCACTCTGGAATAATATTTATTTCTATTTTACTATAAAACTACTATAGGTGGGCATAGATTATTTTTTTTCATCTAGATTAAAAGGTCTCATTTGAATTCTGCCGAAGGCATTCAGAATATGTGTGCTACCCGAATAACAAGTCTTTGAGAACGGGTTTCTCAGGCCAGGTGACGCATTAGACCAGGGGCTCATCTCCTGTTTCCAAAATGCATCACAAACTGCTTGAGAAACTGTTCTACTATGATAATTGGTGATGAAAATAAATGATGTTCAATAAGATGTACTTGTGTTTACTAACTGTTTATTCAGTTAAGCATGAATGTTGAGCTGTAGGCTATAAGCTCCAAACAGTGATTTCATACTTGCTTTTGATGTACGTACATACAGAAAATGCTGCTTCGCAAAGGCAAGTTCACAGAGCCCTGACGGTGTCAAACATTGAGTATGTTTACATGGGCAACAATACTTTAATACGATTTTAATATGATTAAAACAATACTCTGATTAAGAGTCTACCATGTAAACAGCGATTTTTGATTACTTAATGCGACTAAAGTCATAACTGAACTAAACAGAAATGGAATTAAGACGTGGAGTATGCAGATATTAGTGGCATTACTGACAAACTATTACCGTCATGTAGGACTTTTCACCATATTTTCCGACAAGATCCACACAGGCGGCTGTCAGTAAAGGACCTCACACACACACACGGCAAAATGCGGAAGTTTTTTCTTTCCAGTGTTGGCGTTCGTTATTAAATTCCACAACACTCTCACCAGTCCTTACTCGTTTGTTTGCGTCTAATACCCCAGTTTGTCATGAAGGCATGAATGAAATGTTCATGAGATCAAGTGAAACTGCTGAACTGCAGTTAGAGTCAGGCATCCTGCTGATTTGATTCAGAAGGGCACTTTTTTTGTCAGACGGCTCACCGGTCAGGTATACATCCGCGCTAATATATCAAGGCGAAAGTCGTCATAGTTTGCGTAGAATAGACCCAGCTCTCACCCAACTTTGAGAATAGATTAACGGCGATATTTTCTTTATCGCTCGATAAGAGTCTCGCGTTAACGCAGCACGTTAACGCCGATAACTGCCCACCACTAAAAACTACACTGTTATCTTTGTAAAAGTTAATAAACAGATCAAAGAAAAATAAAAGGTGCATCAATCGAGATTTGAAAACCCCACTGACGTGAGTCACAAAACACTTGAAGCCAATCAGCACCAAGGGGCGTGTCTAATAACCATAGCAAAGATACCAAAGGCGGGTTATGTTTGTTTTTGGTGCTTTCAAATATTAGCATGGGTGGCATGGGCGGCTTAGTGGTTAGCACTGTCGCCTTAAAGCAAGAAGGTCGCTGGTTCGAGTCCTGGCTGGGTCAGGTGGCCTTTCTGTGTGGAGTTTGCATGTTCTCCCCGTGTTGGCGTGGGTTTTCCCCATAGTCCAAACACATGCGCTATGGGGATTTGAATAAACTAAATTGGCCATAGTGTATGAGTGTGAATGCCAGAGTGTATGGGTGTTTCCCAGTACTGGGTTGCGGCTGGAAGGGCATCCCCTGCATAAAACATATGCCGGAATAGTTGGTAGTTCATCCAGCTGTGGCGACCTCTGAAATAGAGACTAAGCCAAAGGAAAATAAATGAATGAAATATGAGCATTGTTTAGCAAAATTCACTTTTAAAGTCAATCTAACCACCACCACCATATTGTCTGTACCCAAATATTTAACCTAACAAAGTTTCCCACTGGAGGACTTGATGACCTGCTGCTCAGATTGATCATTCTGACATGACTCTCAATGCAAAATAAACCTGCATTCATCTCCAACAAAGCCTGAGATCTGCTGTCACAACCTCCCCTAGGCACGACTGTCCTGACCATCAATCCAAGTCATTTCAGTTTACTTAAACAGCAGGTAAAGTGAGAGATGTCCTTTACATTTCAACATCTTCCTACACACTCAGAGTACAGAAACTCACTTATTATCTGTGAATTCAGAAGGAAAACGATGGATAATCCTACAGCAAACACAGAGTGCACACTAAACAAAAACTGATGCTCATGTTTCCCAAATAACATTCAAGATTTTGTAAAGAAAACACTGGACGTCTCAATGGAAAAGGGAATTTGTGCATTTAAAACTTTATGAAACCTATGCATTACGCCCTCGAGCTTGAGTAATTCAAACCGGTCCTAGTTTATTCATTCTCACAGTAAAAAGAGATTAGTTATTTCACCTAAAATAAATTATTTTAAAAAAAAAAGTGAGTAAACCTGTTATAACTTGAAACTGTTTAGTAACTTAAGTTGACTTAATTTTTATAATTATGCACATTGCTATGTAGAGATGTTTGTGTATGGGTAAAAAAAACTGAATAAATGATGGCTCAGCCGACGTAGTACTAGTGTGCAAGTGCTTTTCTTTACAGTGGAAGGTGTCAAAACCCCCCAAAAAATAATAGTACAGCCCAAGTTCATTTACTTAGTAATTTTTTGTCAATGGGTTTACTCACTTTACATCAAGTCAACGAATCACTTTAAAAGCAATAACTTTACATAAAGTGTTTAAACCCAACCAATTGATTTTTAAAGTAACCATTGCTTTTAAAGTAAAGTCAACTAATCGCTTTAAAAGCAACAGGTTTACTCACTTTTTTAAAAATAAAAGTCAAGTAATTGCAAAGACATTGCAAGAATTAGATGCTTTGTTTCCATTGAGAAACTTGTTCATGCTTTTATCAGCAGCAGGGTGGATTACTGTAACGGCCTCCTCACGGGCCTTCCCAAAAAGACAGTCAGACAGTTGCAGCTCATCCAGAACGCTGCGGCCAGGATTCTGACCAGAACCAGGAGATCAGAGCACATCACACCTATCCTCAGGTCTCTACACTGGCTCCCAGTTACATTCAGAATAGATTTTAAAGTATTATTAATTGTCTATAAATCACTAAATGGCCTATAGGAGCTCAATACATTACAGATATGCTCACTGAATACAAACCTAACAGATCACTCAGATCTTTATCATATAAACTAGAAATTCCAAGAGTTCAGCCAAAGCAGGGTTAATCTGCTTTCAGCTACTACACCCTGAAGGTCTGCTGGAATCAGCTTCCAGAAATGATCAGATGTGCTCCAACATTAGACACATTCAAATCAAGACTGAAAACACATCTGTTTAGCTGTGCCTTTACTGAATGAGCACTGTGCTACGTCCCACAGATCACACTATTATGTCTATCTTTTCTTTTTCATTCATTTAAAACCTGTTTTAACACATTTTAATTAATCTATTTTTATTATTTGTTGTTTTTATTTTTTCTTATACTTGTCTCTGTTATTCCTGTTTATGTAAAGCACTGTGAATTACCACCGTGTATGAAATGTGCTGTATAAATAAACTTGGCTTACCTATTTGCCTTTAAAGCAACAAGATTACCCATTTTTTAATTTAAACTCAACTATTCACTTTAAAAGCAACAGATTAACTCACTTTTATTAAGTAAAGTCAACTAATCGCTTTAAAACCAACAGATTAACTCACTTTTATTAAGTAAAGTCAACTAATCGCTTTAAAACCAACAGATTTACTCACTTTTATTAGGTAAAGTCAACTAATCGATTTAAAAGCAACAAGTTTACTCACTTTTATTAAGTAAAGTCAACTAATCGCTTTAAAAGCAACAGATTTACTCACTTTTATTAGGTAAAGTCAACTAATCGATTTAAAAGCAACATGTTTACTCACTTTAAGTCAACTAATTGCTCTTAATAGCAATGGGTTTACTCATTTTTTTTAAGTCAACTAATTGCTTCAACAGCAAGAAGTTTACTCACTTTGTTAAAGTCGAATAATTACTAATCCGTGCTCTGCGGTGTGCTGTTCACTCACTGTTCTGATTTACTTTGCTTAGTAAAACCATAAACAAACATCAGTTTGTCTTTGTCCAGTGTTCAGAGGCCTGTTGCACAAGTTGTCTGGGATTTTTACAATGTTAAATTTGTCATTTAGTTTGAGCAAACTCAGGAAGGTGAGTTGGTTTTGATCAGGTTGTATAGTATCTTAAGCTAAAGGCATAACCTGCTCCAGGGACAATTTCATTCTGGTTTAGAGATCGCAAACTCGGCTGTTAAAATTCACACACACACACACACACACACACACACACACTATAAATACATTTTTAAATACATTTAAATGTCTATTATATTATATTTTCTCCTAATATATGTTTATATAGATTGTGTTAATACATTAAATACATTTTGTGACAAAACTGAGACACAAATTTGACACACAAAGAGGCTTAAACATGCACAGACTAAGGGAAAGATTTACATTTTCTGTCCAAAATGTTACGCTTTATTTATCAAATTTACTCTTTTGTCCAAATCGTTCTAAGAAAAGTTTTTCTTAGAAATCTTTGGACAAAATCGTTTGCTAGCAATCTAAGAAAACAAGTTCTGCAAGACCAATATGTGTAATATATTACAACAAAGCTACATAAGCTGCAATGCTGTTCTCTCGTTCGACTTTAATTTACCTTCTCAAGCTTTTGCTACATCATTTCTGCTTCACAAATGCGTTCATAAAACACTGCGCATACAGGGAATGTTTATATCAGTGGTGTCCAAACTCAGTCCTGGAGGGCCGGTGTCCTGCATATTTTAGTTCCAACCCCAATTAAACACCTGAACCAGCTAATCAAGCTCTTTAGGTGTACTAGAAACTTCCAGGCATGCGTGTTAAAGGAAGTTGGAGCTAAACTAAGCAGGACATCGACCCTCCAGGTCCGAGTTTGGACACCCCTGGTTTATATCAAGTGTTGTGAAACGAATAATCCTTGATTGGTTTGGTTTTGTCACCTATAAACCTACTCTGCAACTCAAGAGTTTATCAAAAATAGCTGCAACAGACCACAGAGTTCTGCCTAAAGCGTTTACATGCGGTCAACTCATTTTGTTTCCACCTACAGAAGTTTATTGTGGCTGAGAATAGACTGACATCATTCAGAAAGTGGAGCAGTGAAGGGTGTGGTGTGTGTGTGTGTGTGTATGTGTGTGTGCTTGAGATCCCAGGCAAACCCAAAGACGAGCTGCCAAGAGTGTGTTAAACTGCAGGAGTGTGTGGACGATTGCCAGCAGAGCAAATAACGCAGCATTCAGAGCTTCAACGGTGACTAAGCAGAAACACACTCGCACTGAAACACGCTTCAGCTTCTGAGATTACGCTTCAGGTCAATGCTTTTCCACTTTAGAGAGTTCATATTCACACTGCTTTGTTTAGTTTTTCTCCATATTTTATGATCGTAACGTCTCCTGCTCCAGACATCTGCATTAAAGAGAGTAAACAGACACTTTGATTTATTGACTTAAAAAACAAACAAACATTAAGATATAAAAAGAGACTTAATTAGGCATGCTTGATTATGTTGGCGACCGTATCAATACGTACAGCCTTTACTACAGCCATAGTTTATTGAGAAGCAACACAATCAGCTGTCATTATCACAGAACAATTATCCCAAATTTATCATCGTCCAATTAAATCCATTTCAACACTGAAACCGATTTTTGCATAGCTTATCAGTGAACATCAGGTCTGTGCAGTGCTTAATTTGTGAATTGCGAGCGCCGTTGGTGAAAGTAAACAGTGGACGGGAGAGGAGAGCAGTTGAGGAGGGGGAAATCGGTAAAATGAGGTGCCGGATCAGATTTCAGAGGTGCCGGATGCGGCGTGTTCCGGCACAAATTAAGCCCTGGGCCTGTGTAGTAAATCTGAAGGCACCCCCTGGAGGGAAGAGGTTTACTAGAACTGAATTTACTGACAAAATACAGCAGGGAAAATAAGTATTGAAGTTGTCATGTTTTTTTCCTGGGATTAATATTTCTAAAGGAGCTGCTGACATGGAATTGAAGCAGATTTTGGTGAAAGCCCAAACATAAGAAAACAAAAAAAATCTGAGAAATGAGTTCTGGTCAATAAGAATGAAATGACAGAAGGAGAAAATGCTAAACTACTCAAATGTATTGAAACCTTTTTTCCATTCTGACAGCTTAAAGACGCCTCTTATATGGAGAATGAAGTCACATGCATTGCTCAGATGTGAGTTTTCCAACAGAGTGTCAAAATCTTGATGGTTCTGTGGGTCTCGTCTATCAGATCTGAGCTTTAATTTGTGTTTTCTATTGGATTCAGCTCAGGTGATTGGCTGGGCCATTCTACAGCTTGATTTTCTTTCTCTGAAAGCATTTGAGAGTTTCCTTGGCTATGCTTTGGATCATTGTCTTGCTGAAATGTCCACCTTGGTTTCATCCTCATCCTCCTGCTAATGTAGATGTTGGACTGAAGCAGCTGATATTCATTTACACTGAGGAAGGGCAGAGGCTTGCTGAAGAACTACTGAGAGATTTCAGCTGCTGTCTGGGTTTCACTGCCTGTCTAGACCTCTCTTTCTTCATGTGTTCAATACTTTTTCCCTGTGTCATTTATATTTTATTGCACATAACTTCTTTTGTGAACTAATTAGATTTGTTTTCTTTGCATATACGGATTTGTTTGGTTGTTACCAACCTCTGGGAAAAATTTCAAGTCAACGACACCTTTAGAAATACGTTTCCTGAGAAAAATGGTGACGTGCTGAATACTTACTTCCCCCACTGTATGCATGAAAATCTCCTTTGATTCATTTCTTAGCCCTATAAACAAGTAGAGACACATCATAATACCTCAGTTTCTGGACAGACGCTGTCAAACGTCAATCAGAACGAGGCTTAAACAAGCCCCAACTGAGAGGAAGATTTGTAAGAAAAACAAGTTCTGCAAGTGTTGAAAGCGGTGTCATATAATCTGTAGAAAATATATATAATGCTACAGAAGCTGATATCACAAAAAAAAATCCATGATGTTTTCTTTTTCTGTGATTTAAATCTTGCAATATGAACACAACATCACAAGATTACCATGTGTATTTGTAAATAATTCATAATATTTGATTGAGGTGATTTTGTAGGGGAGCATATCTGCATAAAAGTTAAATAAATTGAGAAAAGATACAATAATTTATGATTTTCTGGGGAGTCGAAAAGTATTCAGAAACAGAAATTAAGTCAAGTGTAAAACAACACTGTATGGTTTTCATTGTATAAACAATTATTTATTGTAAAAAGAATCTTTAAGCTACAAATTTTTAAATTATTGTGCTCAGATGTCTTAAATTTGCTGGAAATGCTTACACAACCACAGCCCTTAAATGCAAAATAAAAATAAAAAAGAGATATATAACATGTATTGCACAAAATATATTGCAATAAATGATATTATTGTGATTTTAAGCCTTTTTTGCTGCTCATTATATAATAATGCCAAAATATCAGCATCATAATGCATCTTCACTCTTTCAAAGAACACACAATATTTTATATTTAAACATATTTCATTTAATTATAGTCATTTTAACCATTTAATAATGTCTCTGCATGTCTCTGTACACATTTATAATGTGAGTGAACAGCAAGGGTGTGTTTATGAGGTTATTGTTGCCTACAGGTAGGATTTATCTCTGGGCGTGGCTGAAATATAGACAACGGTAACAACAGACATAATTACTGTACTCCTCACTGCTGTATATACATGCACAATGCTCAAGAAATCAAACATTCTGCACTGTCAATAATGTAAATGGTGGTGCTGATGCTCATAGAGACGCTGTTTTGATGTGCTGCGATCAAATGTCAAATGGAGAACAACTACAATGCAAAGTCTCCAGGTACACACAATCTGACATTATGAATTCACTAGAAGCAACATATTATGTAAATCTTAAAAAGCAACAGGGGTTTATTGATTTAGTGCAGCGTTTTTTTTTTAGAGTGCTGGTGGTCTGTTAAAGAAAAAAATATATACTTATTTTAATAGTAGAAAATACTATTATACAACAAATTCGATTTTAAAATCCAATGATAACTAAATATATGAAAACAACATTATATACACAAGTCTTGTTGTGGATCTCGGTTGTAAGAGCAACAAATAATAAATTGACTTCTAGTTGATCATTTGTAAAAGTATCAGAAGGTGGATTTCTCAGATGAATCATCTGTTGAGCTGCATCCCAATCATCACAATACTGCAGAAGACCTACTGGAACCTGCATGGACCCAAGATTCTCACAGAAATCAGTCAAGTTTGGTGAAGGAAAAATCATGGTTTGGGGTTACATTCAGTATGGGGGCGTGCGAGAGATCTGCAGAGGGGATGGCAACATCAACAGCCTGAGGTATCAAGACATTTATGCTGCCCATTACATTACAAACCACAGGAGAGGGCAAATTCTTCAGCAGGATAGCGCTCCTGCTTATACTTCAGCCTCCACATCAAAGATCCTGAAAGCAAAGAAGGTGCTCCAGGGTTGGCCAGCCCAATCACCAGACTTGAACATTATTGAGCATGTCTGGGGTAAGATGAAGCAGGAGGCATTGAAGATGAATCCAAAGGATCTTGATGAACTCTGGGAGTCCTGCAAGAACGCTTTCTTTGCCATTCCAGATAACTTTATTAATAAGTGATTTGAGTCAGTGCAGAGATGTGTGGATGCAGTCCTCCAAGCTCATGATGGAGTCAGACACAATATTCATTCTTTTTTCACTGCAGCATGACTTTATATTCTATACTGGACAATATTTCTGTTCAGTGACAAGACTTTTGTCTAAGCAAAGTCAGACCTTACTGTGCTAATTAAATCATTAAACATCAAGACATGATCATATTTTATTGTGGGAAAATAAGCGTAATCTAGAGGCCTTTGCCTTTCATATAAGCCACTTCTGATACCAAATGATCAACTAGAAGTCAAGTTATTATTTGTTTTCCTAAAACTTGCATAGGCGACAAGACTTTTGTCAGGTAGTGTATACTATTCAACAACAAACATGACTTTGAAAATGATAAATGATAACTAAATATGTGAAAAGTGACATTAATAAAATGTTAAATTCAAATAAATCAATCAAACTTTGAATAAAATAAAAATAAACGTGTATAAAAACGTTCAAATAAACATAACGAATTAACTTGGTTGGCAAAAATGTCAAAACTCAATAAAATATGCAACTAAAAATAAAACGAAGATAAATAAAAGACAAAAGCATTAAATAAATATTATATAAATTAGTGAATGTGTAAAAGGAAATATGCAAAAAAAAAAAAGTTAGAATAAAATACGTGCATAACATAAATGTCTAAAAATTGTTGTACGTTTTGTTTAAAATAAATAAATAAATAATACATTTAACAGTAAAGTACGTTGAATGAAGTTTCAAGATTTAGTCGAGTGAAATTAAAACATTTCTTGAGTAAGCTCCATACAATTTTGTTTTTGTTATATTTTATTGTCTGTGTAAAAGACATTCTGTTATACAAGAAAATGCCTGACTAAAAGTCTTCCAATAACGTTATATCATCATATACAGTGTTTCCTCTAGGATTTTTTCCAGCTGTGGCGGCAGGCCTTTTGATCTACCAACTACCTTTGGCGTTATTTCAATGACAAATGTGACGCAGTACTACAAGTCGAGATCGGATTTGTGTAATACGAGCATGCAGATCTTTTTGCTTGCGCTATGATTTTCTCTGTTCGTGCACAAAACTTCTTGCACGCCCTCAACTATACGCTGCTCAAGTGCAATTTAGTGCGTTTATGTAGTGAATATGTCTCCAACCTTTATTAGATTTGCTAGGAATATTTATGAACATTTCCAATAGACCTACAGAGCGGCATTAATGCGTCCTGAGGTAAAGTGAAACGGCTATAAACTCCAGCAAGATAAAGTCTTTGTTTGTTGTATGCAGAGCCACAGACCTTTATCTATAAATAAAGTATAATTATGGAAACTGTGTTCATCCTAACTGAAAACTACGTCGTGTTTGCTGGCCTCACGCATCACGCAACTGTCAGTCAGTCAGACAGCATGTCACCTTAAAGGGTTAAACAAATAACGCACAGCACTACGGTTACAGAAAAGTTTGTGCTGTTATAATTCACTTACCTTTTAATACGTTTTGGTGCGATTATAACCCGCTATTTAAAATAAAACGACAATGTTTTGAATGAGAAGCTGTAATGTAGCCGTGGCGGGATGAATTTTGGCGTGGCGCCCCGCCATAGTAGAATGAATGTATCGGAAACCTTGATATGTCACGTAGCTCATAAACTGCCTATTTTATTTTTATTAGGCATGTTTATATGGTTTTCACAATATAAATTGGGTCCTTATCCAGTAATAATACTATAAAGATGCATTTTAAATATTATAATGTCTCTTGTAAAAAAGGAGGATCATATTTGTGGGTGCATATAAGATCAGTCCGAGTCAAATGTAAGTAACAGTGTGGATTTATACACTGCAAATAAAAGCTTACTTGGAGTTTTTTTGACTTGTTTTTAGTCCAAATTAGGCATGGGATGGGAACCGTTTTCAAGGTATACCGCGGTTTGAAAAAGTCAAGGTTTTAATACTGTTCCTAGAGCATGTGTAAGATCTTTTTTTTTTTGTTTTTTAGGACAAAAATATCTCCAGCAGACAAAATATCCAAAGATGCCATTTTATTTTGTAAAGAAATCTGTGCTTTTGAAACTAATGAAGACAGCAGAAGTCAATTAATCTGCACATGTTTACGGTCCAAAAATATTAGAAATGTTTCAAAAAATAAAACATGTTGTATTCAAAATGGAAAAAAAGTTTTAGTTTTTTTTTTATCCAGACATGTAAAAAGAATATATTTTAGAGCAGTAATCACAATACCGTGAAACCGTGATATTTTTTATCCAAGGTTATCATACCGTGAGAATCTATACCGGCCCATGCCTAGTCCAAATATCAAAAAATTCTTAAATCAAGAAGCATTTTTCAGACAAGCAAAATAATATTGTCTTGTTTTCATAAATAACATGCCAAAATTAAGTGAGTTTTTCCTTAAAACAAGCAAAATAATCATGTCAATATAATAACAAGTTTATTTTGCTTCCCCACTGCCAGATTATCAGTGGTGTAAAGCAGTGGTTCTCAAACTTTTCAGCCCGCGACCCCCAAAATAACAATGCCAGTGACTCGCGACCCCCAATATCCTCTGAGGTGGTTATAAATACAGAAACCTTGCATGCAATGGCGCACACACACCAATAGACCCAAGTCTATTCTTCGTTTTTTTTTAATGTATGTCAGTGCTGTAAATGTGCCAGAAAGTTTAACCTGGTGTTATAAAATCAATCTGCTGCATCTGACGCTATTGCTGTGTCTTTAATATAACGCAATTACCCCAAGGGTCGCAATCCAATAGAACTAGTAACTATATAGTATATAGTAACTATAAACGACTATTTTTTTCTGTAGGTTATGGATAAAATATGGTAATTCTTATGGTTTTATAAAAATAAATTGATTTTTGGAAATGACCAGGCGACCCCCCTTCATTGTCCCGCGACCCCTCGGGGGGTCCCGACCCCCACTTTGAGAACCACTGGTGTAAAGTACTTGAGTTACTTTACTTAAGTATTTTTTTGGCTACTTTGTACTTGTACTGAGTATCAAAAATATAAGCAACTTTTACTCTTTACTTGACTACATTTTTGATTGAATATATGTACTTTTTACTCCACTACATTTGAACAGATGCTTACCGTTACTCATTACATTGTGATTGTGCACGACAAGTCGGCATCTTTATCTACCGCAGCTAATTTGTTGGGCGGATGAGGCGATATCGCCATCTGCAGGGTGCTGAAGGTACTGTATGCTATTTATGAGCTAAATCATGTGAACGTGAATTAGCAGCTTGCCTAATACCAGTGCTGCGTCCCAATTCGCATACTTGTACTACGACCTAAAAATATGTACTTTTTTTGTGGAGGAAAAATATATACTTTTGAGTGAGTAACAGAAAAGTATGCAAGCTTTGGGACATACTACTTCCTCGTTACACAGATCGTTGTGTTGCTTAGTTAAGAGCCCTGTCAATCATCCACATTTCTGTCGTATTTAATTTCCTACCTTATTGGAGAAGCAGCAGCAGGATAATCTCCCATTCACGAGTCTTTCATGCAGAGAAATCTCCTCAGGTGTTTGGATAATTCTGCATTCAGACGGTAATGTCCAAACACGTCTTTATATAAGTTCAGTATTGTTGTTGCAGATGAAATATAACACAGACAGTGGTATTTAAATATTCTCCAGTGGACTAGATATTAATTAACAGTCATACAAACATCTTTACAGAAGCCTCTCTGCTTGACGGTTGGTCTCGCGTGTCCATCATGTTTGTAGTTTGTTTACACTTTTCACCCGCGTTTTGTAGTTCTAATCGAATTCACGTCCAACGCGCAATGTACTGTGGGCAATATCAGCAGTTAGAGTATAGACGCTTCTACACTTAAAATTTTGACCGGAAATAGTAAACCATCCGGGAGTTTTTGGCATACTCTTTTCAACATACTACGATTTGGGACATACTAATTCTACTTTCACATACTATTTAGGATGGATAGTATGCGGATTAGGACGCAGCACAGGTGTTTAATTAGCAACATGGCTGCAGCCAGTGATGAAGCTGAAGCTTGAATTTATATGTAGTCTACTAAGTTGAAAAATAACAGTGCTCCTCTTTGTTTAATTTTAATACAGAGAAAACATCTTAATCAATTGAAAACTACTCAAAATAAAAATATTGCCCCCCTCTGATACTGAGAGGTGAATCACATCAAAGTCAGCTCTGATTTTTTTTACTACTTTTTTTTTTTGTTTTTTTTGATAAATTGTTTGTGCCTTTTTTGAACATTTGAGTTTGACTGAGACTTTTTGTTCTATTTTTAAATATATTTTGTTCTGCCATTTTGAAACATTAAGGTGTTAAATTTAATTAATATATTAGGAAAATTAAACCTTTCTTGGTGTTCTTTGAGCCTACATTCAGTATGAGTAAAATACTTAAGTTCTTTTAAAATCGGATACTTTAATACTTTTACTCAAGTCTTATTGGAATTGGTGACGTAACTTGTAATGGAGTCATTTCTACAGTAAGGTATCTGTACTTTTACTCAAGTATGGTTTTCAGGTACTCTTTACACCTCTGCAGATTATTTAGCTTGTTTTAAGGAAAAACCTGCTTCATTTTAGCACGTTAATTCTGAAAACATGACATTTTTTTGCTAGTCTAGAAAATGATTTTTGATTTAAGAATTTTTAAATATTCTGTCATAAAACAAGACAAAAACTAAGTAAGAAAAGCACTTTTTTTGCAGTGTAAAACTGCACCAGCTGGCCTGAGTGTGCATCAAAGATAAGAAATAACAGGGTCACTATGGTGAAACAGCCTTGACTTTCATCACTTCCTGTGGCACTCATTAAAAACCCACCCTGACCACAGCAGCTGACCGTGTGTTTGTCGGTTAAAAGACTTTTAATAGCCATAACATGCATGAAATCACACTCACATATTTCACATACTGAAAATAGACACAAATACCGTCCTCTAGTGTAAACAAAAACATATATAAACTCTTAGAAAGCGACTCACGACCATAAAACACGTTTTAGGTGGATTATTATTTAATAGATTTTAACGCCAGTGTGAACTTTGCAGACGTGTTTTGGTCTCTTCTGAAGAATGCAGACCGCAAAACAAGGAAATTGACTTCATAACTCCTCCTAAACACGTTTTAAAGATGTTAAACTTTCTGATAAACGTTTTTTATAACAGTCTTCGTGTGAAGATTATTATATGTCCAACTACACACGATAAAATCATGAAAAGTAAAACAAAATGACAGTCTCGTTTGTATGGATGCAAAAAGCGAAGCGTTCAGACTTTAACGTTACCTCGTGTGATGGTTTGCAGTCCACTTCCGACTATGTGCTTCTATTATAGAATCCAGGAGTTCTGGCTGCTGTTGGATCCTCCAAACATCTGGAGTTCATGCAGTTTAACGTTTTGCCTCTGATTTTTTTCACTCCGTTAAAACGGCAAAACCGCCCAGCAGATTCGGGGCGCGTCTGCGCAATACGCGATGATAACGCAACGCGTTGTGACGTATCGACCGGTCGACCAATCAAAGAGTTAGGTTACGCGTCGCGTATGAACGCAAGAAATCTTAATAAATATAATTAGAACATAATAGTATTAACACACAAAACAAAATGGCATGAACATTATTTAACAAATTAACTTCAAGGTAATAGTATTAAATATTACATATGTTTATATTTATTGTTTAAATATACTGCCGTGTGTGGTTTAACTGCAATAAATATGTTCTGCTAAATATAATATAATATAATATAATATAATATAATATAATATAATATAATATAATATAATATAATATAATATAATATAATATAATATAATATAATGTTCAAACCCTATATATAGCCTAGTTGATTTTAAACCTTTTCTCAACAATTTTCACATGATTTGAGGTGTTGGCGTAAGACCACCATCTTGTGGCAAAACATGGCAGACGCAGCATAGAATAAACCAGAGACCACTTCATCTGCCTTATTTGTTGATAGATGGACAAGATTTTATGCTGAGTGAAATACCTAACAAAATGATAAGATCAATATTAACCCAAGATAAATTTCCAATACAAGCTAGTAGAAATAATGTGTCTTCTCTTTTTTCCAAGAGCTCTGTTATCGAATTAAGAACAATGTTTCTTTCCTTCCCAATACCTCCCAAAGCTAAAGAAGTACATTTTAAATGATATTTACCCATCTTCAAAGTTTCTTAGACATAGATTTAATTTTGATCACAACAATTGTATATTCTGTGAGGTTGACATTGAAACGACTGCACATTTATTTTTTGAATGTTTATATAGCAGAACCTTTTGGTCTGAGTTATTCGAATGGTTAAAGAATTCTCTCAAGTTGTCTTCCCAACTTTCTAAAAATGATATTTTCTTTGGATTATTAGGGAAAGATGTTAAGATTCAATTTGTATTGAACAATATTCTAATTTTGGGGAAATTTTATATTCATAAATGCAAGTGCCTTAAGACAAAACCACTGTTTTTAGTTTTCCAAAAAGGAATTTTGGCTATACTGTAAATCTTTAAAGATGCTACAGTCAAAATGTGGAAGAAGACTGTTTAGTTTATTGAAAAATTTTAAATTAATAGAAGACCCGGTGTAAATGTTTTTTTCTTTCTTCCTTTAAGTTGTGTTTGTGTGTCCACTCTATGGTTTAAGCGTATCTTTTTGTATTAATATTTTATTGATTTTATTATTTGTGCTCTGTTCTATAAATGTAGATGAAGGTTGTAATTCGGATTTTGCCTTATTGTAATTGTGTTATAATGCAATTAAAAAATAAAAATAAAAGAATAAACCAGAGATGCCCAAACTAGAGCCCGTGGGCCAAAGTTGACCAATGGTAATCTTTCTGAGAAGAAAGGGAGAATGATGAGGATGGTTCAGAGCAGAGATGCCCAAACTAGAGCCCGTGGACCAAAGTTGGTCCATGATAACCTTTGATTTAGCCTGCCATCCCATCTGAGAAGAGAGGGAGAATGAAAAGGGTGGTTTCCAGATTGTCAATTCAAGTTTAACGTTAAAATTTGTTTGTTTTATTATTAAAAGCTAACTGATTAAATGTTGGCAACGCAGTGGCGCAGTAGGTAGTGCTGTTGCCTCACAGCAAGAACGTCGCTGGGTCGCAGGTTCGAACCTCGGCTGGGCTGGGCCAGTTGGCATTTCTGTGTGGAGTTTGCATGTTCTCCCTGCGTTTGCGTGGGTTTCCTCCGGGTGCTCCGGTTTCCCCCACAGTCCAAAGACATGCAGTACAGGTGAATTGGGTAGGCTAAATTGTCCGTAGTGTATGAGTGTGAATGTGTGTGTGGATGTTCCCAGAGATGGGTTGCAGCTGGAAGGGCATCCGCTGCGTAAAATTGTGCTGGATAAGTTGGTGGTTCATTCCGCTGTGGCGACCCCGCAAGGGACAAAGCCGACAAGAAAATGAATGAATGAATGATTAAATGTTTCAATTAAATGGTGTAAATAAATCAGATTTTGTTTGAATGTACACACTGTACACTACTATAGGGGCTGCACGGTGGCACAGTTGTCGCCTCACAGCAAGAAGGTCGCTGGTTCAAGTCCCGGCTGGATCAGTTGGCATTTCTGTGTAGAGTTTGCATGTTCTTCCCATGTTCGCGTGTGTTTCCTCCAGGTGCTCCGGTTTCCCCCACAGTCCAAAGACATGCGCTAGAGGTGAATTGGTAAGCTAAATTGTCTGTAGTTTTTGTGTGTGAATGAGCGTATGGGTGTTTCCCAGTAATGAGTTGCAGCTGGAAGGGCATCTGCTGCGTAAAACATATGCTTGATAAGTTGGCAGATCATTCCGCTGTGGCGGAAAGGGACTAAGCCGAAAAGAAAATAAATAAATGAATGAATGAATGAACACACTGTCACCCGACAATGCAGAGACTTTGATGAGCAAATCAAGCCAAATGCAGATTCTGCTTGACTACTGTATCTGTGTTCAACATTGAACTCCACTGTGTTATAAATGTGATTGTTTGTTTTTATTGCAATAAGTTGTATTTTAAAAGTTATACTGCATTAGATAATCCAATTTAAAGTTTTGTTTTATTTATTTATTTTGAAATATTATTAAATAAATTAGGAAATGACCCATGTCATGGCAACTTTAATGTAATATAGTTTGGTATCTCCGGCCCATGGCTCTCAGCGATAGTTGAAACCAGAAGTTTACATACACTGACTGTATAAAAAAGCACATAACCATTTAAAAAAAGTCAGATTTTTCAACTTTGTCTCTTTTAGGCAAGTTAGGATTATCAAATGTGTTTCTGTTCTGCTTAATAGCAGAATAATGAGAGATATTTTTTGAGAAATTGTTATAACTTTTCTTGAAAGTCAAGTTTACATACAATAAGATTATTATGCCTCTGAGAAAGCTCAGATGATAATGTCAAGGTTTTGGAAGTTTCTGATTGGCTAATTGACAACATTTGAGTTAATGTGAGGCACAACTGTAGAATAGTATTTAAGGAAAAGCTCAAACACACTGCTTCCTTGTGTGACAACATGGGAAAATCAACAAGCCAGAATCATCACAAAAGCCAGATTACAATTTGCTAAATTACACTGGGAAAAAGACTAATGTTTGGAGACATGTCCTGTGGTCTGATGGAACTAAGATTGAACTGTTTGGCCATAATGACCAGTGTTGCATTTGGAGGACAAAGGGGAAAGCTTACAAGCCTAAGAACACCATCCCAACTGTGAAGTATGGGGGCGGCAGCATCATGTTGTGGGGCTGTTTTGGTGCAGGAGGGACTGGTCCACTTCACAGCATAGATGGCATCATGACGAAAGAACATTATGTAGAAATACTGAAGCAACATCTCAAGACATCAGCCAGGAAATTAAAACTTGGCCACAAATGGGTCTTCCAAACAGACCATGGCCCTAAGCATACTATAAAATGAGTTCAAATGTGCTTTAAGGTCAACAGAGTGAATGTTTTGGAGTGGCTATCACAAAGCCCTGAGCTCAATCCTATAGAAAATTTGTGGGCAGAGTTGAAAAAGCTTGTGCGAGCAGGATAGCCTACAAATCTGACTCAGTTCCACCAGTTCTGTCCGAAGGAATGGGCCAAAATTCCTGCAAACTATTGTGAGAAGCTTGTGGAAGGATACCCAAAACATTTGACCAAAGTTATACAGTTTAAAAGCAAAGCTAAAAAATACCAAGAAAATGTGTGTAAACTTTTGACTGTCTAGAAATTAATAAAAAACGAATTCTCTCATTATTCTGGCATTTAGCAAATGTAAATGATTTAGGTAATCCTAACAGACCTAAAATAGTGAAGGTTTATTATGATTTACCATCAGACATTTAAAAAAAATGGTTATGTTCCTTTTTTTAGAGTGGATGTAAACTTCTGGTTTCAACTGTATTTACTTTTTGGCTTTTCATACGAAAAAGTTTGGGCACCCCTGGTTTAGATATTATTATTTATATTATTATATTAGTTATAGTATTGTAATTTATAATGTCATAGATATTGTCATTTTAAATCTAATGTAACCTTTTGTTTATTTTATTGTTAAACACTAACTGAAATTAAATGTTTCGATTAAATATTGTAAATTAATCAGATTTAGTTTAAAATGTACGTAATGTCACCCGACGAATAGAGGACAATGCAGAGTTTGTTGAGCAAATCAAGGCAAAGGCAGATTCTGCTTGACTTATGAAGTTATACTGCATTAGTTAATAGAATTTAAAGTCATGTTTTTTTTTTTTACTTATTTTTAAATATTCGAAAATAAACTAGAAAATTCCCCATGGAAAATTTAATGTAGTATAGTTTGCTATATTCGGCTCACAGCTCATAATTATATTTGGTTTTTGGCCCTTTATACGAAAAGTTTGGGCACCCCTGGCATAAACACATTTGCTCAGACGAGAAGACACACATTTCACTCACACTATTATTATAATACTCTAAATGCACGTTCATTGCACTGTTATAGTATATAAAACAAAATCCATATCGGGGTGACGTGGTGGCTCAGTAGTTAGCACAGCAAGAAGGTCGCTGGTTCAAGTCCCAGCTGGGTCAGTTGGCATTTCTGTGTGGAGTTTGCATGTTCTCCTCTTGTTCTCCTGGAACAAATATTTTTCGTTACATTTTAATAACAGTTTATTTTAGATTTAATTAAAAAGTTTTATTTTATTTGTATTATTTGCATTTTATTTTAGATGTATTTTTCACGTTTCATTAAAGGGATAGTCCACAAGTGGTTTCAAACCTTCATTCTTTTCCCTGTTGTACGCAAAAGAAGATATTTTGAAGAATGCTGAAAAACTGCAACCACTGACGTCCATAGTAGGAAACACAAAGACTATGGAAATCAGTAGTTACAGGTTTCTAACATTTTTCAAAATATCTTCTCTTGTGTTCTGTAACTGTAACCACCGACATCCATAGTAGGAAAAACAAATACAAAGGAAAATGAATGAATGGATGATAAATCCTTCTTTAGTATTTATAAAGTTGTATGTTTTTATTTTCAGTCTGTTTTTTAGATTCATTGCAAAACTCAGTTTAAAATATATTTTAAAAAGCTCTGTATGAACTAAACGTAGCCCAGAACTATATTTTCATACGTTTAGTAATGATGATGCAGAATTTTTTTTCTATTTAAAAGGATAGTTCACACAAAAATGAAAATGATTTAATCATTTACTCACCCCTTACTTGTTTAAAACCTTTATGAGTTTCTTCCTTACGTTGAACACCAAAGAAGATATTTTGAAGAATGTTTGAAACCTGTACGCATTGACTTCAGTATTTGTCAAGATGTAGCATGCACTGCACTTTAACAAATCCATACTTAAAACAATACTGCCTACAACTATGTGTTCACCTATCCATCGTACGTATCGCTGTCAACATTGCCAATTTTACATTGTCTTGTTTTTTTTTGTGAGTATGTTGTTGTATACTGCACTGTCTGTATTTTGCACTGTCTGTATTTCGCACTGTCTGTATATTGGACCGTCTGTATTTTGCACTGTCTGTATATTGGACCGTCTGTATTTTGTACTGTAAGTATATTGGACCGTCTGTATTTTGCACTGTCTGTATTTTGCACTTTCTGTATATTGCACTGTCTGTATTTTTGCACTGTCTGTATTTCGCACTGTCTGTATTTCGCACTGTCTGTATTTTGCACTGTCTGTATTTTGCACTGTTTGTATTTTGCACTGTCTGGAGCCAGCACCTAAGCTTTTCACTCATCATAGCACACGTGCTGCTGATGACGTGACAATAAAAGTGATTTGATTTGATTTGTTTTCCCTACTATGGAAGTCAGTGGTTTCAGGTTTTCAGCATTCTTCAAAAGATCTTCTTTTGTGTTCAACAGAAAAAAATCATAAAGGTTTGAAACCACTTCAGGGTGTGAGAAAGTAGAGTAGGCTATTTTTTTATTTATTTTTGGGCGAACTATCCTTTTAATGATATGAAATAAATGCAATAAAAAGAAATCTTCACTAAAATTAAAATGCAAACAATAAAATAGAATTAAATCTAATATAAACTGTTATTAAAATGTAACTAAAATTATTTGTTCAAGATTTGAAGCTTTTCCCAGAGATGTGTTGCGGCTGGAAGGGCATCCGCTGCGTAAAAATCGTGCTGGATAAGTTGGTGGTTCATTCCACTGTGGCGACCCCGCAAGGGACAAAGCCGACAAGAAAATGAATGAATGAATGAATGATTTGAAGCTTATAACTTAATTATCATATCATTCCTTATGTATTTATTAAGTTGTATGTCTTTTCAGATTCATTCCAAAACTAAGTTTAAAATATGTTTTAAAAAGCTAAGTATAAACTAAACGTAGCCTAGAAGTGTTTATATATATTTAGCAGTGACGATGCAGATTTTCTTCCTATTTAAAGGGATACTTCTCCTAAAAATGAAAATTCTGTCTTCATTTACTTTCCTTTTACCTGTTAAAAAATTAAAATTAATTTCTTTTGCAGAACACAAAAGAACACAGTAAAAAAAATAAGTGTGCATTTAACTCAATTTGAGTTTAGCTTAACACTCCTTGGGTGTACATATGACTCCCTCCGTTCTGGAGTTAAAATATCACTTTCTAAAGTGTGAAATTTGTACAATACTCACAGAGTTCATTTTAACACAGTAAGAGTTTATTCTCACATTGAACTGGAGTGTGTTACCCTTCAAAGTGTTAATATATTACCTTTTTTCCAATATTATCAATTGGTGTGTGACAGATAACAGTGATCAAATATGCTGAAATTAGTTTTCATTTATGAAATGTTCATTAATCTTTTCAGAAATAATTTCAAAACATTCAACTGTTTGCATTTTAAAATGCAACAAGACATGTTTCAAGTTTAAGTAAAACATCCTGGTTTGATCACTGTTTGTCTGAAAGAACCGGTTAGAGTAAAAGAACTGGACTTCCCATCACTAGTGGGAAATACACTGCATATTGGGTTAAAAGTTTAACACTGAAAAAAAAAACTCTTAAATATACGCTCTTTCACACTCGTGGATCAAAATGTACTCTGGTTTTAACACTGAACAACACTAAAAAAATCACACTGTATATTTAACACTGGAATATTTGCTGTGAAGATATTTTGAAGAATGTTTGAAACCTGTAACCATTGATTTCCATAGTCTTTGTATTTCCCACTATGGACGCTAGTGGTTGTAGTTTTTCAGCATTTTTCAAAATATCTTCTTTTGCGCACAACAGAAGAAAGAAACTGAAGGTTTGAAACCCCTTGTGAACTATCCCTTTAATGAAAAGTGAAAAATGAATTTAAAATAAAATGCAAATAATACAAACAAGATAAAACTTTTTAATTAAATTAAAATAAACTGTTGTTAAAATGTAACAAAAAATATTTGTTCCATGTTTGAAGTTTATAACTTAATTTCTCTGATTATTTGTTATAAAATATCAAATGTAAAGTAAAATAAAACAAAAAGGCTAAAATAAAAAACTAAATGTGCAATAAAAAGAAATCTTCACTAAAATAAAAATGCAAATAACAAAATAGAATTAAACCTAAAATAAACTATTATTAAAATGTAACTAAAATTATTTGTTCAAGATTTGAAGCTTATAACTTAATTCCTCTGATTCTTTGTTTGTTAATTCCTCTGATGCTTTTATCAGCAGCAGGGTGGATTACTGTAACGGCCTCCTCACGGGCCTTCCCAAAAAGACAGTCAGACAGTTGCAGCTCATCCAGAACGCTGCGGCCAGGATTCTGACCAGAAGCAGGAAATCAGAGCACATCACACCTGTCCTCAGGTCTCTACACTGGCTCCTAGTTACATTCAGAATAGATTTTAAAGTATTATTACTTGTCTATAAATCACTAAATGGCCTAGGAGCTCAATACAGTACAGATATGCTCACTGAATACAAACCTAGAAGAACACTCAGATCTCTAGGATCATATAAACTAGAAATTCCAAGAGTTCAGTCAAAGCAGGGTGAATTGGCCTTCAGCTAGTAACAGCGCCCCTCGCTGCTGGAATCAGCTTCCAGAAATGATCAGATGTGCTCCAACATTAGGCACATTCAAATCCAGTCTGAAAACACATCTGTTTAGCTGTGCCTTTACTGAATGAGCACTGTGCTACGTCCGACAGATCGCACTATTATGTTTTCCTCTTCTTTTTCATTCTTTTACAACCTGTTTTATCATATTTTTTATCTGTTTTTATCTGTTTTTTATGATCTGTTTTTATTTTTTTTTATTTTTTATTCCTGTTTATGTAAAGCACTTTGAATTGCCACTGTGTATGAAATGTGCTATATAAATAAACTTGCCTTTGTTAAAAAATACCGGAATAAAATAAATAAAACTACATTTAAAACAAACAAAAAAAAGTACAAATTGTTATTTTTAAAATCTAAGCTAACTTAAATGATCAATGAAATGAAACGAAGAATGAAATTAAATAAACAATTAATTTAAATGAACCAAAATCTGCCTGTATAATGAAGCAAATACTAAATTCTATTACATTAGGCTATGTGTATAAAACAAATAGAAGTAAAACTAAAGCAATTCCATATAGCTAATTACTAAAAACAACACCAGAAAGCTGTATATCAGTTGTTTAGTTGACAGTACACTCTAGCTAGTTTTAAAACTCGACGAACAGGAACAACAAACCCCATAATGAATTGCGTCGCATTCCCGTGATCCCTTGCGCTTGAACGCGTTCGTGCCGTACGGCTTCAACATGGCTAACGAAGGGCCGCAGGATCCAAATATAGATTTTAATACATGGACCCACGGCGAGCTGCAGGCCAAATTGGCCGAATTTGGTGCTCCTAATATGGGTAAGTTAACAACTCTTTCATAACATCGCTGCGGGACACCATCGCTGAGTTTTTCCTATTGTTAGCTAGCATTAGCCTGTTAGCCTGTTATTTTCCTGCCCGGTGGCCGGGCCTCAGTGCACCAAACGACGCGCTAAAATATGTTGTTCATTTAAATGTGTGATGGAAAGCTGGTTTTGCTTGTTAAACATTTAGTCGTGTAGGTGATATAAGTAAAGTGTACGTTAAGTCGTCCCCGGTTGCACAGTGTATGTTTTTGTCTGAACGGGAACTGCAATGGTGTTTAAGTACAGAACTTTTAATACACAACAATACTTTAGTTGCATATTTAAGTCGTGTGAAATATAAATGTGAAATGTCTAATTTAGTTTAGTGTTGTTTACCATCATTTACTAGTGGTTTTCTGTTGTTTAGGTCCAAGAGAGGAGCTCATAGACAGACTGAAATCTTGTGCGCAGGTAAATTATTTAAGGTTTTTAATTTACAGATCCCATCGTGATTTACATTTTTTTTGTTTTTCTGTCTTAACATGACCTTTATTACATTTTCAGCCTGGGATGATCTTTAATAAACCAAACATGCCAGGAGGAGAAGACAAGAGCATGACTACGGTACTGTTTCTCTTATTCTCTTAACAGGATAGTTCACATTATAAATGTAAATTCTGTCATTTGCTCATCCTTGAGTTGTTCAAACCCTGTTTTTTTTTTTGTTCAGTTGAACGCTAAAGAAGACATTTTGAACTGTAACCATTGAGCAGAGTATTTGTTTTTCCTACTATGGAGGTCAATAATTACATAAGCAATTCCATGCAAATATCAACCTTGCCATGAAAAAAAAAAGCTTCAACCAAAATAGCCAAACCATTTCTACATTTTTGGTGTAAGCAAGTATTTTACAGTTCTTAAAAACTACTCCAAAATGTCTGTCAATGCTTTCAAATTTCTATTATACTTCATTTAGCAAAGTCACACAAGTGCCAATTTTACATCGGTCACAACCACAACGAAACTTTTACCTCATAAATGCAAAAATGTAAAATAAAATAAAATCAATGATGTTTGTTCTGTAGAGCAGGGGTTCCCAAACTTTTCAGCCCGTGCCCCCCAAATTAACAATGCCAGTGTCTCGCGACCCCCAGTATTTTCTGAGGTGGTTATAAATATATAAGCCTTGCACACAACGGCGCACACATACCAATAGGCCCAAATCTATTCATCGTTTAATTTTGAAGAACACCACTCATAGACCATCCTCCACGTTCAGTTGTGGCCTGTATTTATTTTTAGGCCCCGTTTACACTAATGCGTTTTAGTTTTGAAACGGCGTTTTAGATTAAAAACGATCCGCGTCCACACTAGCGTTTCATCTAGCGTTTCTAAACTTATCTCCGTCCACACTACTCCACCAAAAACGTATATCACGTGACCATTCGCGCACTCTGGGCATGAGCGTCCAAGTATAAACAGGAAACGTGTGTCTCGCTCGGCATTTGGTTATTGTTAATTGAACGCTGGTTGAACGATGAACGTGAGCGATTAGCGAGTGCTCGAACAATAGCTTGCCTCTTGCGAATATATGCAGCTGCTGTAGTAAAAAAGGAAGAGTTTAACTGCACAATGGTGCCTAAAACGGACAATAGTGCAAACAACGCTCTCATTTCTGTGTCAGTGTTGTTGTTTACAGTGAAGGCTGGTCTGCCGTATTCCGGTAGCGTTATAGTCATGTGATAGGGGCTTGACAAATAAGGGAAGGATACGCAATGACCCAAAAGCCCCAATCAGGTAGTGAATCTCAGCAGCCACGCCTCCGTTTTCAGATGTCTCCGTTTTCCCCCATCCACACTGAGACGGAGCAGCAGCGTTTTAGAATGAATACGGCCTCTCCAGCGTTTTCAAAACGCTTCGTTTTTAGGGCTCGAAAACTCCGGCGTAGTGTGGACGGATGGAGTAACCGTAGCAAAACTTATGCGTTTTAAAACGAAAACGCATTAATGTAAATGGGGCCTTAGTGAATGTGAGTGCCGTAAAGGTGTCAGAAAGTTTAACCTGATGCCATAAAATCAATTTGCTGCATCGTCTTTAATATAACGTAATCACCCCAGGGGTCGCAAAAAAGCGAAAGACTGGTGGCTTTTATTTGCATGTTGTTTTTAATGTTTGTTATTAACATGTAAACAATGTTACTAACTACTATTTTGTTCTTCGGTAGGTTATGGATAAAATATGGTCATTCTAGTAGTTTAATGCAATGAGTTTGATTTTTGGAAATCGCCAAGTGACCCCCTTTTATTGTCCTGCGACCCCCATTTTAAGAACCACTGCTATAGAGAGCCGACTCTTATCCTTTTTTTATTAGCGTTGTGTCTTTTGGATTGTGCATTTTAATTCACAGAATGTCTACAAAGTATGTTCCCACATCTATATGGTCACATCCATAATTAGATTAGATTCAACTTTATTGTCATTACACATGTACAAGGAAATGCATAATGCATGTTTATTTTCTTCATTTAAAATATAACAAATGTTTACAGATTGATATTTTTCTGATCCCATAGCTCTGTGGTTAGTTGTTTTGGAAAATATAAATCGATTTTTCAATGTAATGTTAACATCTACTTTCTCTGTGAATTTAAGTTTTGAGTTTTTACTGCAAATTTCACATCCACAACGCTGGAATTGCTCATATGTTTTCAACGTTTTTCAAAATATGTTCTTTTGTGCTCAACTTATTTTGGAACAAGTCAAGGGTGAGTAAATGACAGAAATGTGATCTATCTGTAAAGTCTTTGCAGGGCTCGACAATAAGGACTGTCCGATGGCCCGGGCCAGCATGGGAGACACTCGGGCCAGTGTACAGAATGGGCCAGTGCTGCCTTGTCACAAAAGTTTGGCTGTGACTGTCTGTCAATTGCGTGCAAATACAATCTTAGGGTGCTTTCACACATAGACGTTTGTTTCGGAATCTGTCTCTTTCCCCCCCGTTAGCGCGGTTCGTTTGGCATATGCGAGTCCAGGAATCGCGCTCAAATCCGCGCCAAATCAATCGCTCTGAGATCGCCTGAATGAGGTGGTCTCTGCTCGATTGAGCGGATCGATTGTAGTGAGAAAACAAAACAATTCAATGAACTAAGGACCCAGGCTATACCACAGTGTATTATGATTGTGTAATAGCCATATATACGAATGATGAGCAGGGCGGGGATGTCATTCCTACCGGTAAATGTGCGTTTCATTAAGCCGCGGTCACACTAGAGTTTGAGCTTGCGAAATTCTGTCGCACGGCGCTGCGAAAAGGGGCGGGATTAAACAAGATGATTAGACATTAAAAAAAGCGAGCGATTACTCCATGTTTTAAATTTCTGTCCAGAGAGGTCATGTTTTGATCCTGGATTGGTCTCACGCAGTCAAGTGTTGCGATTTCGCAGGTCAGAGTTCACCAAGTTTGAACTTTGCACTGCAGCAACCTGCGAAATCTGACGCATGACCCTGCATTTCCGGTCTGATGCATTTGCGTGCGTATGAATGGAAGTCTATGGAGGGAAAAGTCCAGTGTGACCGCGGCTTCACTCCAGTCTTCAGAGTCACATGATCCTTCAGAAATCACTCTAATATTAATAATAATAATAATTATTATTATTATTGTTATTGTTATTTTTAATGATAATAGTAATAAAAGCAATAATGTCTGGAGTAATAATTTTATTTGAAACTACATACAAAAAGAAAGCAGTTATTAAAAATTGTAATAAATATTTAACAATTAATTTTTTTTAACATTTAATAAATGCCACCTTGATGATCTGACCCCAAACTTTTGACCGGTTAAAAAAATGTTATGCTGAATAAAAAGGGTAGGTATTACAGTTGTGTTTGGCTTTAGAAACATTATTTAAAATACTGCATGTGGCTAAGAAATAGCTATACTTTTTTTTTGGTGGGGCCAGTGAAAATTTTGGCAGGGCAAGTAAAAATCTGAACCACTGGCCCGATCGGGCCAGTAGAAAAAATCCTTAGCGTTGAACCCTGCTTTCTAATCTAATAGTCGCTTTGCTCCCGTTTGTTGTTATGCTTTAGAATGTAAAAGTAGTAAGATTTGTTTTGTGTGTGTGTGTGTGTGTGTGTGTGTCTCAGATGCCCGGTCTGCCACCCATGCCCCCAATGCCCTCAATGCCCCTGCCGCCCAGCATGAACATGATGCAGGCCATGAACATGATGGGAGGCCCTCCACCGATACACATGGCTATGGAGCCACCGGGTATGATGCAGCATGATGACAGGGGCCCGCAGGTGAGAGACAGAGTCTATTTTGTGACACATTAAATTCTGCATTTATTTCCTAATCATTTACACACAATCCCCCATAATGACAATGTGAAAAAAGAGTTTTTGAAATTGTTGCAAATGTATTAAAAATAAAAAACCTGTAAAATCACATGTACATCAGTATTCACAGCCTTTGGTGTGCAGCTCTACATTGAGCTCAGGTACATTCTGTTTCCACTGATCATTCTTGAGATGTTTCAGCAGCTTCATTGGAGCTCACCTGTGGTAAATTTAGTCAATTAGACATGATTTGAAAAGGCACACACCTGTCTATATAAGGTCCCAGGGTTGACCGTGCATGTCTAAGCACAAACCAAGCATGAAGACAAAGGAATTGTCTGTAGACCTCCGAGACAGGATTGTCTTGAGGCACAAGGCTGGGGAAGGTTACAGAAACATTTCTGCTGCTCTGGAAGTTCCAATGAGCACAGCGGCCTCCATCATCCATAAGTGGAAGATGTTTGCAACCACCAGGACTCTTCCTAGAGCTGGTCGGCCATCTAAGCTGAGTGATCTGGGGAGAAGGGCCTTAGTCAGGGAGGTGATCAATAACTCGATGGTCACTCTGTCTGAGCTCCAGCGTTCTTCTGTGGAGAGAGGAGAACCTTACAGAAGGACAACCATCTGTGCAGCAATCCACCAATCAGGCCTGTATGGTAGAGTGGCCAGACAGAAGCCACTCCCCGCCTGGAATTTGCCAAAAGGCATCTGAAGGACTCTCAGACCATAAGAAACCAAATTCTCTGGTCTAATGAGACTAAAATTGAACTCTTTGGAGTGAATGCCAGGCGTTACGTTTGGAGAAAACCAGACAGCGCTCATCACCAGGCTAATGCTATCCCTACAGTGAAGCATGGTGGTGGCAGCATCATGCTGTGGGGATGTTTTTCAGCAGCAGGAACTGGAAGACTAGTCAGGATAGAGGGAAAGATGAATGCAGCAATGTACAGAGACATCCTGAATGAAAACCTGCTTCAGAGTGCTCTTGACCTCAGACTGGGGCGACGGTTCATCTTCCAGCAGGACAATGACCCGAAGCACACCGCCAAAATATCAATGCAGTGGCTTCACAACAACTCCGTGAATGTCCTTGAGTGGCCCAGCCAGAGCCCAGATCTAAACCCTATTGAACATCTCTGGAGAGATCTGAAAATGGCTGTACACTGTCGATTCCCATCCAACCTGATAGAGCTTGAGAGGTACTGCAAAGAGGAATGGGCAAAAATTCCCAAAGACAGGTGTGCCAAGCTTGTGGCATCATATTCAAAAAGACTTGATGCTGTAGTTGCTGCCAAAGGTGCATCAACAAAGTATTGAGCAAAGGCTGTGAATACTGATGTACATGTGATTTTACAGGTTTTTTATTTTTAATAAATTTGCAACAATTTCAAAAACTCTTTTTTCACATTGTCATTATGGGGGATTGTGTGTAGAATGTTGAGGAAATAAATGAGTTTAATCCATTTTGGAATAAGGCAGTAACAAAATGTGGAAAAAGTGAAGCACTATAAATACTTTCTGGATGCACCTGTATATGCTTTGACGATTCCCGAAAAAGTCTCCTCTTCAATTTCGCCATTGGTGTCGTGATCCTGATTGAGACTGATATCGAAATTTCATCATATCCTCATGGTGTTTGTGTGTGTTTCTTTCAGGCTGTTGTTCTTCTGGAGCACGAGCGGCAGCAGGAGCTTGCTAAAATCCAGCAGGGGCAGCTGGGAGCCAGAGGACCAGATCTGGGACCCCGACCCAACCTCCTGCCCCCCATCCCTCCACTCAGAGGTGAGCGCTCATGCTGGGGAATTATGGGGAAACACTCATTCCAATCTGATACCACTTAACACCCTGAAAAAAAAATGTTTGCAGACTGCCAGTCCTTATATGTTGCTTTAATAATAATAATATATGGCAATGGCCATGTTTAAAATGAAACAGTTTCTCTTATCAGAAAACAAGCGCATGTCCCAAGCGAAACATTGTGTTCGATTTTAGCAAATGTTACACTGTTGATGACTACTTTTGTGATGATCACACCTGAAGCCACGCTTGACTGAATACAAACATGGAGAAAATGCCTTCACACGCGGCCGGCTAGTCCTTCCTCCATCTCCCATCTGAAAGAATCTTAATGCATCCTTGTTTATTCTGTGCGTAGATAAATATCATGTCATTTGCTTTCATCCATTTATATTATATACATTTTGCGGCAGTCCCGCGGATAACAGCATGGACCCGAAATCACCATCAAATCCTCTCCCGCACCGCACTCTTGCATCGACTCTTGTTTGAAATTATTTTGGTCTCAGCTGGAAGAGCGCAGTGATTTGCATTGGTTTGAATTATTTTTCAAGATTAAACGTAATGCAAGTGAAGTAGATTAAGTAAAACAAGACGCCAAAAGTTTATTGAATGCGTTTAGATATGGTTAAATAAATGAGCAAATAAGTAAACATAAAACTGCGCACCCCCATGCAATAGTATTGTGTATCGGCGATCACACGGGGACGATATGGCGATCTGAAAATTTCGTATATCAGAATCAGTTTTATTTCCAAGTGTGCTTCACACACACCAGGAATTTGTTTTGGCAACAGAAGATTCCAATGCACATAAAGTGACAAGAAACAACACAAAATTAAATATGAGAAAAGAAAAAGGCAATAAACATTAAACAGAGATGCAGTAAGTCAAAAATATCTAGATGTTGAATTGTATGTACAGATTTGTTGTAAATATTAGGGATGCAACAATACAGTTAGCTTACGGTTCAATACATACCTCGGTTTTTTAACACGGTTTTCGGTTCGGTTCGGTTCTGATGGCTTAACACATAAGTGTTTTTTTATTGTTATTCTATGCTTAGGCAATAGGAACAGTAAGAAAGAGAAAAAAATAAAAACGATTTATTGCAATACTCCTTTATTTTACTTCAAAGCCAAGAAAGGTACACTAGTTCCTAGTGTATTGTATAATAAAAAAAAATTAACACTAAAATCTCACAGCTGCTGGTAGCCTAAACTGGGCATTAAATATTAATTAAATCTTTTTAATAACTGCTTTCTTATTGTATGTAGTTTCAAATAAAATTATTACTCCAGACATTATTGCTTTTATTACTATTACTATTAAAAATAATAATAATAATAATAATAAAAACAATAATAATTAATATTAGAGTGATTTCTGAAGGATCATGTGACTCTGAAGACTGGAGTAATGAAGCTGAAAATTCATCTTTAAAATCACTGGAATAAATGATTAAATTAAATTATAAACTACTTTTGAACAGTTATTTTATAGTGCAATAACATTTTACAATTTTACAATGTGTGCTGTATTTATGATGAAATAAATGTAGCCTTGGTGAGCAGGAGAAGCTTATTTTAAAATATTTAACAATCATACTGACCCCAAACTTTTGAGCAGTTGTGTATATATTTTATAAGCGAAAATATGCACTTTAATTTTGACACCCACAGACATAATTACAAATCAGAGAGGTCAGACTTTCTCATACAGAGCCTCATTTCAGTTGTCAAGTTTTGTAAAAATCTATTGAATTAATCTATTAAAGAAACGTTGGCTAGAATTATGCATTATAGGCTTAAATTATATAGAGAAATAACAGATGAACCGATCATCAGATCATGCATCAGATCATGAAGCAGATCAATGTTGATCTTTCTTTCGAGCTGTCAGTGCAGAAATGAACAAAACAACAGGCCTAATATAGCATATTATAAGATTAAAATATGGAAAGATTATCAGATGGTAACTTCGGTCAATCTTCCTAACTGATAAACAGCTCTCGTTAATATTTCAGCATGCTTTCACTTTCGCATTAGACACGAAACGCACATTTACCGGTAGGAATGACATCCCGCCCTGATCATCAATTCGTATATATGGCTATTACACAATCATAATACACTGTGGTATAGCCTGGGTCCTTAGTTCGTTGAATTGTTTCGTTTTCTCACTACAATCGATCTGCTCAATCGAGCAGAGACCACCTCATTCAGGCGATCTCGGAGCGGTTGATTTGGCGCTGATTTGAGCGCAATTCTTGGACTCGCATATGCCAAACGAACCGCGCTAACGGGGGGAAACAGACAGATTCCGAAACAAACGTCTATGTGTGAAAGCATCCTAAGATTGTATTTGAACGCAATTGACAGACAGTCGCAGCCAAACTTTTGTGACAAGGCAGCACTGATCGGGCCAGTGACCATTCTGTACACTGGCCCGAGCGTCTCTCATGCTGGCCCCGGGCCATCGGGCAGTCCTTATTTTCGAGCCCTGTAGTGATTGAATATTTACTCGCGGGGAGGAGTTTCCTCATCTCAGCTCGTAAACTTACAGGGACACACAAACAGTCTATTCGGAGAGAAATAAAACGCACATAAATTATTTAAGCGTAAAACCGGAAAAACCGCAATTCACAAGCGCGTATTGAACCGTGGATGTCGTACCGAACGGTTCAATATTGTATTGAGAATTGTGGCATCTCTAGTAAATATACAGGTTATAAGGTGCTGTGTGTCAATGCGAATGGAGAAAGTATTGCATTGTATATTGCATTTGCATTGTATATTGATATAAGGTGCTGTGTACAAGTGCGTATGAGAAAGTATTGCACATTTATTGCACAGTAGGGGAATATTTAACTGTTCATGAGGTAGATGGCCTGAGGAAAGAAACTTTTCCTGTGTCTGGCTGTTTTTGTGCTTGGTGCTCTGTAGCGCCGACCAGACGGTAACAGTTCGAACAGGTAGTGTGCTGGGTGCGAGGCGTCCAGAGTGATTTTGCGAGCCCTTTTACTCACTCTGGAAGAGTACAGTTCTTGAAGTGTATCGCCCAACACTAATACAAACACCGCCACACGTATACAAAATCCAGGAGAAAATAAATTATTATTTTCTCTTTCTTATAGCATTCTGGTTCTGACTAGTGTGATCAACGTTTAAGCTAATTGTGGATGTGTTTAGAAGCAACTTGTTGAATTTTAATGATATTTTAGCGAATTTAACAAAATTACTCGAAAGATTCATTCGTTTCGCTGAACGAGACTCAAAGGTTGCGAATCGCTAAAATGATCGGAATTTCCCATCACTACACCTCTTAGGGCCCGAGTGTCCACATATGTGGACAGCACATTTTAGCTCTTAAGTGGCTATTTAAAATACTTTGAATCTTTTATATTTCGTTACAGACATACAGTGTCATCCTGCAACTGTTTTGCAACATATGAAATGTCCCAAACCCTATTTTTAACTGTCCAAAATGGGAAAATTTTTTGTTTTTACTCTCTGATAATCAAAGCAAGTTCAAAAACAAAATTCTATGTTATATATGCGCATTAAAAAATTTGGGTAAAAATGTAAATTCGGACCACGAGTCCACATATATGGACATCATTTTTATGCTAATTAGGTTCCAATAAGCCCAAATAGCAAAAAGAAATTAAAAAATGCATGTAAAAAAAAACATTGGGCCTTAAGAGGTTATACCTGATTGTTTTCCTCTTTTAGTTGGGATTCAGAGCGGTCTACCTCCACCAGGCCTTTCATTGGTTGCCCAAAATCAACGGCAAAAAGTCCCGCTCCCTCCCGGAGAGGATGGCAGAGAGGTACGAGAAACTCAAAGCCTGAAAGTTCAACTTGATCACTACACATCTTCAAAAAGTTTGTGTGTTGATGTAAGGTGTATTTTATTATGTGTTCAGTCGTGGCAGGGGGAAGATGTGGGCATTGGACCCAAGATTCCTCAGGCTCTGGAGAAGATCCTGCAGCTGAAAGAAATGAGGCAGGAGCAGCTCAGCGTCGCCCCTACAGGTCAGTAACTGCACAGGGCTTATTTAACACTTAATGGCCCTAAAGGAGACCTATTATGCAAAAATCACTTTTATAAGGGGTTTTAACAGTTGTGTGTCAGCAGTGTGTGAATATAACCAGCCTTTAATGGTAAAAATTAATTAATTCTATTTGTTTATAATCACACTTGATAAAAAACAGTCTGCAGAAACACTTTGATTGACATTCTCCCTTTGTACGCGTCATCAGAGGTGGAAAGCTCCGCCCATTAGGGACCATCTCTCCCTCATTAGCATAGGACTTTAGTCTTGTTTTTGGATCTGCCACTATGCTGACACACAGGCATCTGTAGCTCCGCCCTCTTCAGAAAAGGACACAATCTCATTTGAATTTAAAGCAACAGTCATCAAAACGGCACAATATAATGAGCTGAATCTTTTACAATGGCTGCCGTCGCGTCATCCAGGTGAATGCTGCACACTGGTGGTGGATGAGGAGATTCCCCCCTATGTGTAAAGCGCTTTGAGTGCCCAGAAAAGCGCTATATAAATGTAAGGAATTATTATTATTATGAACACTGGGGACATTAGAGACTTATTTTACATCTTGTAAAGAAGTGGCATGAATGGGTCTCCTTTTAATGTCGATAATGATTATATTTACAAGATGAGAGCACTCAAGTGCACTTCAAGCTTAATTACCCACGGGAGAAACATTGAATGTAATGTTGAGACTTGCATTGGCAGTCTGAGGGTGCATTAATGAAGTCAAAGGGAATGTAAATGCTTTTCAGTTTGTAGCATCATTGCATGAATATAAAACAAATCTTGTTGACTTTAAGGAAACGAGTGTAAGAATAGTCCCAGATAGTTGAATGTGAACTTACACAGTGCTCAGCATAAATGAGCACCCCCCCCTCTTTTGAAAATGAATATTTATACCCATTTCTCAGTGATTATATACACATTTTCATGCATTGGTAACGCTTTATAACAAGGTTGTATTAGTTAATGTTCGTTAATGCATTTGCTAACATGAATAAACAATGAAATCTACATTTATTAGTGTTTGTTCATGTTAGTTAATGAAATGACGTTCATTGTTAACTCATGGTGTATTACTAATGGGAACGAGCATGAATGTGGATTTTAGTACGGCATTATTAAATGTGGAACTATGGTTGATAATTGTTGTACAAGTATTGTTCATACTTAATGTATTTACTAACATGAACTAACTAATGAAACCTTATTGTAAAGTGACTGATGTGTTTAAAGGAATGTTTTATTAAACGGTTCAGTCCATTAAAATAATTTAATAAAGATATTACATTTAAATTCAAATGAAAAACAAAGTTATCACAAGAAAACATTACAAGCTACAAAATTTATACTAAATGTTAAATATTTTGTTTCTCTTGATTTTTCCAGTTTAACATATTAATTTGGGTGTACTCGTGATAATCTTGGGTGTTAATGTTAACGTGCATGATTTTGGATATTAATAATGCATTAGTAAAAGTTGAACTGTTGAATAAATGCTGTACAAGTGCTGTTAATTATTGGTTCATGTTAGTAAATACATTAACTAGCAGCTTAATGAGATAAAATAGGTTTGGCAATTATTTTATCCAAAATGATGTATCGGATATTAAATATTATATATTTGAAATGTGAAATAGAGATGGGTCTGAGTTGAATTCTCTCTGGGTCTGGACTTTGAGAAGCGCTGATATACAGTGTAGCTGGTAAGTATTCATAGCGCTTCACTTTTTCCACATGTGTTTATGTTACAGCCTTATTTCAAAAT
Source organism: Danio kyathit (assembly GCA_903798195.1). Taxonomy (NCBI): domain Eukaryota; kingdom Metazoa; phylum Chordata; class Actinopteri; order Cypriniformes; family Danionidae; genus Danio; species Danio kyathit. The sequence goes on from LR812525.1 coordinate 8,158,889, forward strand.
GGATTAAATTCATTTATTTCCTGAACATTCTTCACACAATCCCCCATAATGACAATGTGAAAAAAGAGTTTTTTAAATTGTTGCAAATTTATTAAAAATAAAAAACCTGTAAAATCACTTGTACATCAGTATTCACAGCCTTTGGCGTGCAGCTCTACATTGAGCTCAGGTACATTCTGTTTCCACTGATCATTCTTGAGATGATTCAGCAGCTTCATTGGAGCTCACCTGTGGTCAATTCAGTCAATTAGACATGATTTGAAAAGGGATACACCTGTCTATATAAGGTCCCAGGGTTGACCGTGCATGTCAAAGCACAAAGCAAGCATGAAGACAAGGGAATTGTCTGAAGACCTCCGAGACAGGATTGTCTCCAGGCACAAGGCTGGGGAAGATCGCAGAAAAATTTCTGCTGCTCTGGAAGTTCCAATGAGCACAGTGGCCTCCATCATCCATAAGTGGAAGATGTTTGCAACCACCAGGACTTTTCCTAGAGCTGGCCGGCCATCTAAGCTGAGTGATCTGGGGAGAAGGGCCTTAGTCAGGGAGGTGATCAATAACCCGATGGTCACTCTGTCTGAGCTCCAGCGTTCTTCTGTGGAGAGAGGAGAACTTTACAGAAGGACAACCATCTGTGCAGCAATGCACCAATCAGGCCTGTATGGTAGAGTGGCCAGACGGAAGCCACTCCCCGCCTGGAATTTGCCAAAAGGCATCTAAAGGACTCAGACCATCAGAAACTAAATTCTCTGGTCTGATGAGACTAAAATTGAACTCTTTGGAATGAATGCCAGGTGTTACGTTTGGAGAAAACCAGGCAGCGCTCATCACCAGGCTAATACCATCCCTACAGTGAAGCATGGTGGTGGCAGCATCATGCTGTGGGGATGTTTTCAGCAGCAGGAACTGGAAGACTAGTCAGGATAGAGGGAAAGATGAATGCAGCAATGTACAGAGACATCCTGAATGAAAACCTGCTTCAGAGTGCTCTTGCCCTCAGACTGGGGCGACGGTTCATCTTCCAGCAGGACAATGACCCAAAGCACACCCACAAAATATCAATGCAGTGGCTTCACAACAACTCCGTGAATGTCCTTGAGTGGCCCAGCCAGAGCCCAGACCTAAACCCTATTGAACATCTCTGGAGAGATCTGAAAATGGCTGTACACCGTTGCTTCCCATCCAACCTGATAGAGCTTGAGAGGTACTGCAAAGAAGAATGGGCAAAAATTCCCAAAGACAGGTGTGCCAAGCTTGTGGCGTCATATTCAAAAAGACTTGAGGCTGTAATTGCTGCCAAAGGTGCAACAACAAAGTGTTGAGCAAAGGCTGTGAATACTGATGTACATGTGATTTTACAGGTTTTTTATTTGTAATAAATTTGCAACAATTTCAAAAACTCTTTTTTCACATTGTCATTATGGGGGATTGTGTGTAGAATGTTGAGGAAATGAATTATTCCATTTTGGAATAAGGCTGTAACATAACAAAGTGTGGAATAAGTGTAGCGCTATGAATACTTTTCGGATGCACTGTATATGCTCAAACTATGTGTCATGATTAAATGTCTGCCTTTCGTTTCCTGTTATTTTCAGAGGAAGACGATGATGATCTCTCAGAGCTGACTAATATTCACGGATATTCGGATGAAGATGATGAAAGCAGTCTGTCTAAAAAAGACGTGAGTATCTTTACTCTCTCATCTATCTAAGCTCTCCTAAACTCTTGTGCTGAATTTGTTCTTGCGTACTTGCAGAAAAACCGCAAGCGCAGGAACAGGAAGAAGAAGAAGAAGAAGCAGCGTGAGCAGGAGAAGGAGCAGCAGGACGAGGAGAAGAAGAAAGATGAGAAGGAGCCGGAGGTGGAGATCGAGTACGTGACAGAGGAGCCGGCCATCTACGACCCCAACTTCATCTTCTTCAAGAGGATCTTCGAGGCGTTTAAGGTCAGAAACTTTTTTCAAACAAAATGACTACATATTTTCAAACTGCTTATTTAAATGAGCTGAAACGACACAATTCTTGAGATTTTTTTTTGGGACAACTTAATTGTTTTATGCTCATTGAACTAAAATTTAAGTTAGCTTTTTACAGTGTAAGGCTGCTCAATTATGGGTAAAAAAAAATCATAATCACAACAGTTTCAACGACTTTGTGTTTACTCCATTGAAAATGCTGGAGAAAAATAGTTTGTTGTTTTTATTCCACTACACTGATTGCGATCTTAAAATTAGTTTGATTAGATTACACAAGCTGGATTCACTGGTCAGATGGGTGAAAAATCGTAATCATGATTACTTTAGGTTGTGATTGAAATCTTAATTATTTAAAATGATCATTAGTGAGCCATATGACCAAGTTTTGGATAGTTTAACAACTAACAAAAATGTATTACTATTAATTTTGAATAACTAATTACAATTAATAAAGGAAAAATACAATAGAATAAGAATATTCAAATCAAACAAACTGCTTTAAGCATCTTCACTGTAATTAAATTTGATTTGTTTACTTATTTAAAATGAGCTGGAACGACTGTTTTTGGGTCAACTTAATTATTTTATGTTTAATCTACTTAAATTTGTTAACACTAATAACCTTTTGACATGCGGCTCACTTTAATAGCTTTTTAGACATATGACCCTCTATATTAACCTTTTGGGCATATGACCCTCTATATTAACTTTTTGAACATGTGGCGCACTATATTAACCTTTTCGACATATGGCCCACTATATTAACCTTTTGGACATATGGCCCACTATATTACCTTTTTGGACCTGTGGCCCACTATAATAACTATTTGGACACATGGCTTACTATAATAACTTTTTGCACATGTGGCTCACTATAATAACTTTTTGCACATGTGGCTCACTATAATAACTTTTTGGACACGTGGCCCACTATAATAATATTTTGGACACATGGCCCACTATAATAACTTTTTAGACACATGGCCCACTATAATAACTATTTGGACACAGGGTCCACTATAATAACTTTTTGGACATATGACCCACTATAATAACTTTGGATCTGTGGCCCACTATAATAACTTTTTGGAGACGTGGTCCACTGTAATACATTTTTGGACATGTGACCCACTATAATAAATTTTTGGACATGTGATCCACTATAATAACTTTTTGAACATGTGGTCCACTATAATAACTTTTTGAACATGTGGCTCACTATAATAACTTTTTAGACATATGACCCACTATAATAACTTTTTGGACACATGGCCCTCTATAATAACTTTTTGCACATGTGGCTCACTATAATAACTTTTTGGACACGTGGCCCACTATAATAATATTTTGGACACATGGCCCACTATAATAACTATTTGGACACAGGGTCCACTATAATAACGTTTTGGAAATATGACCCACTGTAATAACTTTTTGGACACATGGCCCACTATAATAATATTTTGGACACATGGTCCACTATAATAACTTTTACACGTGGCTCACTGTTAACTTTTTGGATCTGTGGCCCACTATAATAATTTTTTGCACATGTGGCTTTCTATAATAACTTTTTGGACACATGACACATGGCCCACTATAATAACTTTTTAGACACATGGTCCACTATAATAACTTTTGACACGTGGCTCACTGTTAGCTTTTTGGATCTGTGGCCCACTATAATAATTTTTTGCACATGTGGCTTACTATAATAACTTTTTGGACACATGACCCACTATAATAATATTTTGGACACATGGCCCACTATAATAACTTTTTAGACACATGGTCCACTATAATAACTTTAGACACGTGGCTCACTGTTAACTTTTTGGATCTGTGGCCCACTATAATAATTTTTTGCACATGTGGCTTACTATAATAACTTTTTGGACACATGACCCACCATAATAACTTTTTGGACACATGGTTCACTATAATAACTCTTTGGAAATATAACCCACTATAATAACTTTTTGGACGTATGACCCACTATAATAACTTTGGATATGTGGTCCACTATAATAACTTTTTGGACATGTGGTCCACTGTAATACATTTTTGGACATGTTGCCCACTATAATTAATTTTTGGACCTGTGACCCACTATAATAACTTTTTGAACATGTGGTCCACTATAATAACTTTTTGGACCTGTGACCCACTATAATAACTTTTTAGACTTATGACCCACTATAATAACTTACTAGACACGTGGTCCACTATAATAACTTTTTGGACACGTGGTCCACTATAATAACTTTTTGGACACGTGGCCCACTATAATAACTTTTTGGACACGTGGTCCACTACAATAACTTTTTGGACACGTGGTCCACTATAATAACTTTTTGGACACGTGGCTTACTGTTAACTTTTTGGACACGTGGCTCACTGTTAACTTTTTGGATCTGTGGCCCACTATAATAACTTTTTGGACACATGACCCACTATAATAACTTTTTGGACACATGGCCCACTATAATAACTTTTTGGACACATGGTCCACTATAATAACTTTTTGGACACATGGTTCACTATAATAACTTTTTGGAAATATAACCCACTATAATAACTTTTTGGACACATGGCCCACTATAATAACTTTTTGGAAATATAACCCATTATAATAATATTTTGGACACATGGTCCACTATAATAACTTTTTGGACACGTGGCCCACTATAATAACTTTTTGGACACGTGGCCCACTATAATAACTTTTTGCACATGTGGCTCACTATAATAACTTTGCACATGTGGCTCACTATAACAACTTTTTGGACACATGGCCCACTATAATAATTTTTTGGACACATGGCCCACTATAATAACTTTTTGGACACAGGGTCCACTATAATAACTTTTTGGACATATGACCCACTATAATAACTTTTTGGACATATGACCCACTATAATAACTTTGTATATGTGGTCCACTATAATAACTTTTTGGACACGTAGTCCACTGTAATACATTTTTGGACACGTGGTCCACTATAATAAATTTTTAAACATGTGACCCACTATAACAACTTTTTGAACATGCGGTGCACTATAATGATTTTTTGAACATGTGGTCCACTATAATAACTTTTTGGACCTGTGACCCACTATAATAACTTTTTGGACCTGTGACCCACTATAATAACTTTTTAGACTTATGACCCACTATAATAACTTTTTAGACACATGGTCCACTATAATAACTTTTTGGACACGTGGTCCACTATAATAACTTTTTGGACACGTGGCCCACTATAATAACTTTTTGGACACGTGGTCCACTACAATAACTTTTTGGACACGTGGTCCACTATAATAACTTTTTGGACACGTGGCTTACTGTTAACTTTTTGGACACGTGGCTCACTGTTAACTTTTTGGATCTGTGGCCCACTATAATAACTTTTTGGACACATGACCCACTATAATAACTTTTTGGACACATGGCCCACTATAATAACTTTTTGGACACATGGTCCACTATAATAACTTTTTGGACACATGGTTCACTATAATAACTTTTTGGAAATATAACCCACTATAATAATATTTTGGACACATGGTCCACTATAATAACTTTTTGGACACGTGGCCCACTATAATAACTTTTTGGACACATGGCCCTCTATAATAACTTTTTGCACATGTGGCTCACTATAATAACTTTTTGGACACATGACCCACTATAATAACTTTTTGGACACATGGCCCACTATAATAATTTTTTGGACACATGGCCCACTATAATAACTTTTTGGACACAGGGTCCACTATAATAACTTTTTGGACATATGACCCACTATAATAACTTTTTGGACATATGACCCACTATAATAACTTTGTATATGTGGTCCACTATAATAACTTTTTGGACATCTAGTCCACTGTAATACATTTTTGGACACGTGGTCCACTATAATAAATTTTTAAACATGTGACCCACTATAACAACTTTTTGAACATGCGGTGCACTATAATGATTTTTTGAACATGTGACCCACTATAATAACTTTTTATACATAAGACCCACTATAATAACTTTTTGGACACGTGGTCCACTATAATAACTTTATGTACGTATGGCCCACTATAATAAAGTTTTGCACACATGGTCCACTATAATAACTTTTTGGACATGTGGCCAGCTATATTAACTTGGATTTGTGGCCCACTATATTAACATTTTGGACATGTGGCCCACTATATAAAATTTTTGGACATGTGGCCCACTATAATAACTTTATGGACATATGGCCCACTATATTAACTTTTTGGACATATGGCCCTCTATAAAAAACGTTTTGCACATGTGGCCCACTGATATTTAATTTTAATAAACGTGATAACAATTATGACCAAAATATAGATTGACCAGTCCTAACTCCACCCCTTTTTAATATCTCCACTATAGTTACTAAACACACCTTACTGCTGATTGGTTGTGAGTGTTTCGGGAACCAGGGCTACACTGTAATCAAAAGCGTTTCTCAATATTGCTCAGTGCACCCTTTAATAATAAATGAAACCCTTATTATTAAATGACAAAAAACACTGGATCATAATATCTCACTTTTTGCCCTGTGGGTTTGGAGTTGCATTTAGATCTTTGATCCACTGCATAATTCATGCTCCTCCATCACAGCTCGACATCCATCCAGATTCATTCATCTGGGCCGATGTTTAAAACTGGGAAATGTTATTGCAAGTCATATTGTGATGGATGTGGGCATTGAACAGCTTTTTTTTTTTCCTCACAGCTGACAGATGATGTGAAAAAGGAGAAGGAAAAGGAACCGGAGAAGCCTGAAAAACCTGAAATCCTGTCCTTTAAGAAGAAGGGATTCGAGCTGGAGAAGAGGGACAGCGATGACAGTGACGAGGTGAGTGGAAGGACATGTGGAAATCTTATGGTCTAATAATATTCCTGTCTAACTCCTTTACTTCCTGTTTGACAGGAAATCAAGAAGGACCTGCCCAAGCTGTCCAAAAAGAAGCTCAGGAGGATGAACAGGTTGACTGTGGCGGAGCTCAAACAGGTAATAATAACTACTTTAAAGGGCACCTATTATGCAAAATTCACTTTCATAAGGGGTTTAAAGACAGTTGTGCAGCAACAGTGTGTGATTATGACCAACTTCTTATGGTAAGTGTTACGATCCTAAACAACAAACAAAAGTAAACATTTACACACAGAAAATGGGAATACACAACCAAAAATAACAGTTGCAACTATATATATTCTTTCTAAAACACCAAACGCCAAACAACACGCCAACCAACTCGCTCCACGCTCATTTCTCTTCTTTAAAAGACGCCCTGGGTCACTCCAACCAATCCCAGGGCATGTTGTCTGTGTAATTGGTGCAGGGCCTGTGGAGAGGAGAAGAGAGGGAGAAACGCACACCATTCTCCCTTTGTATATGTCATCAGAGGGGGAAAGCCCCGCCCATTAGTGACCATCTCTCCCTCATTATCATAAACAGCCCTGAGTGAGAAGCAGCGTCCTCCATTAGAGTTTTGAGCTGCTGAAGATAATGTCAGCGACTAAGAGGATTATCTCCATATGCTTGCGCATTGACACACTTCTTGTCAGTTTTTCCCACAAATAACGTTAGTCTTGTTTTTGAATCTGCCACTATGCTGACACACAGGCATCTGTAGCTCCGCCCTCTTCTAAAAAAAGAGCACAATCTCATTTGAATTTAAAGCGACAGCCACCAAAATGCCACATTTAGGATCACAGCCTAAAACGGTCAGTTTCAGAGAGTTATACAACATTATTTGTGTGGTATTCTGAGCTGAAACTTCATATACACCTTCACACTCTAGGGACATCAGAGACTTATTTTTACATCATGTAAAAGTGGGGCATAATAGGTCCCCTTTAAGGACCTGCTGTTCTCTTGGATTGTGCTGGTTTTGATTCTGCGAGGTATTTATTTTATTCAGTTCATTCTTTCGAAGCGATTTTTAACACCATTAGATCATATATGCTTTGAGTGATTAGCAGAAACAAATGATATATCTTTAAAATAATCTATATTTCCAGTATACCTTTTTTGCTTCGAAAAATAAAGAATAAATAATATACAGGGAGTGCAGAATTATTAGGCAAGTTGTATTTTTGAGGATTAATTTTATTATTGAACAACAACCATGTTCTCAATAAACCCAAAAAACTCATTAATATCAAAGCTGAATATTTTTGGAAGTAGTTTTTAGTTTGTTTTTAGTTTGAGCTATTTTAGGAGGATATCTGTGTGTGCAGGTGACTATTACTGTGCAGAATTATTAGGCAACTTAACAAAAAACAAATATATACCCATTTCAATGATTTATTTTCACCAGTGAAACCAATATAACATCTCAACATTCCCAAATATACATTTCTGACATTCAAAAACAAAACAAAAACAAATCAGTGACCAATATAGCCACCTTTCTTTATAAGGACACTCAAAAGCCTGCCATCCATGGATTCTGTCAGTGTTTTGATCTGTTCACCATCAACATTGCGTGAAGCAGCAACCACAGCCTCCCAGACACTGTTCAGAGAGGTGTACTGTTTTCCCTCCTTGTAAATCTCACATTTGGACTGGGAGTTGAGCTTGACTCCATCCTCAACCCGAAAAGGCCCCACAAGCTCATCTTTGATAATACCAGCCCAAACCAGTACTCCACCTCCACCTTGCTGGCGTCTGAGTCGGACTGGAGCTCTCTGCCCTTTACCGATCCAGCCACGGGCCCATCAAGACTCACTCTCATTTCATCAGTCCATAAAACCTTAGAAAAATCAGTCTTGAGATATTTCTTGGCCCAGTCTTGACGTTTCAGCTTGTGTGTCTTGTTCAGTGGTGGTCGTTTTTCAGCCTTTCTTACCTTGGCCATGTCTCTGAGTATTGCACACGTTGTGCTTTTGGGCTCTCCAGTGATGTTGCAGCTCTGAAATATGGCAAAACTGATGCCAAGTGGCATCTTGGCAGCTGCACACTTGACTTTTCTCAGTTCATGGGCAGTTTATTTTGCGCCTTGGTTTTTCCACATGCTTCTTGCGACCCTGTTGACTATTTTGAATGAAACGCTTGATTGTTTGATGATCACGCTTCAGAAGCTTGGCAATTTTAAGAGTGCTGCATCCCTCTGCAAGATATCTCACTATTTTTGACTTTTCGGAGCCTGTCAAGTCCTTCTTTTGACCCATTTTGCCAAAGGAAAGGAAGTTGCCTAATAATTATGCACACCTGATATAGGGTGTTGATGTCATTAGACCACACCCCTTCTCATTACAGAGATGCACATCACCTAATATGCTTAATTGGTAGTAGGCTTTCGAGCCTGGAGTAAGACAACATGCATAAAGAGGATGATGTGGTCAAAATACTCATTTGCCTAATAATTCTGCACTGCCTGTATATAAATAATATCTAACATTTACAGCTCTATTTGTTATATAAGATTCGGTTTCTAGAACATTAAAATTTTATAACCGCAAATAGATTAACTCAACAACATGCCGAAACCAGTCCTACTGCCAGTTTCTGGAAGACACCTTCTTCAAGCAGTGGTACAGGAAGAAGTCTGCATCCTTCAAGAAAAACATGATTTTCATGCAGGACAATGCTCCATCACACGCGTCCAAGTACTCCACAGCGTGGCTGGCAAGAAAGGGTCTAAAAGAAGAAAAACTAATGACATGGCCTCCTTGTTCACCTGACTTGAACCCCATAGAGAACCTGTGGTCAAAAATACAACTTACCTAATAATTTTGCACTCCCTGTACACCATTTACCGTTGGCTTTTTATTTGAAAACTCCTAATAAACATTAAAATGAATGTAAATTCCTCTTTGCCAGATATAACGAAGGCATCGAATTAACCAAATGAAAACAGAGGCAAAAAACGATAGTATACAAGCGATGTTCAGCAGCTGATAGACATCAGTTGATGTATTAATACTGCGAAGTTTATTGTACAAATTGACGAGGATTATTTTATATAGTGCATGGTTGGGATGTGTAAAAATCCTGTTGATATTTAGAAATCTTGCTGTGTTTATCTTTTAAACGCATGATTTTTCCTGCATGGTAAATCGTTATGTATGGCATGTATATTTTGGGTCCTGTTGATTGCAAATTTAAAATAAAAACCTTTCTAAAAAACGTATGTTTATATGTTATTGTTCATATTTTACAAGTGTTATTTCTTCCCCTGTAAAGTAGGGTTGGGCGACGTTTACCAATTTGGCATCGTACGATGTCTAATGTGAACATCGGCGATGGACGATGACATCGTAGGCGGGGTGGGGGTGGTTGTTGTTAAATATAAATTAATTCATAACAAATTTAATCATTGTAGCCTATCGTTTTCACTACCTGACCCACATGGTCTTTGCTTTACCCATAACCAAACCATAAATAAATAAAGTTATACACAAATTACCACCTGTCAATCACTTTTTTTTTTTTCCGTGGGACTCTGGCATGAATAGGCTGAGTGATCTGTGTCCTTATATAATGGGTTTTTCCCCACAGCTGGTGCCGGAGACGAGAGTTCGTTTAGAGTTCACTGTAATTTGTATTGTGATTAATGATAACTTGCTTATTTTATTATTAATATTATGAGGACATATTAACAACTAAAGATGTTAGGGCTCGACCGTTTCGGCGTATGCGCCTGAAATTTTATGCAACCTAAAATAAATATTAAAAAGCATTTGTGCAAGTGCATAAATTGTTGCTGTGGGACCTGTTTTCACTGCAAAATCCTCACCGCGTGCGCGGATTTAGTAGACATTTATGCAGAATGCATCTTTGCACCTAAAGACGCCAAACGCAACGCTCAAAAACAGATTAAAACAGTTGTCATGTGAACTTGCTGAAGTAAAAAAAGCCCGCAATGCTTGCCCCGCCTTTGTGCTCTTCTTATTGGCCCACTGCTCTAGAACTGAACGCGAATGGATTGGTTAATATCAGCTGTCAATCACTCAGTCAATGCCTTCTGCCTTCAGATGACAGGAGCTGCAACCGTGGAATGTGAAGCGCTGAAGATGAGAGAATGAAAATAACACTGACAGATTTAGTTTTAGAAACCCTAACGTTACTAATAATGGCACATCTTATTAGTGATCATGTGCTGAATGTTAATCCACCATTTACACTTTTCCAAAAGTGGATAAAAGACTTCCAGTGGCTTCAAGTCCGCTATGAAAATAACTAAAGCCATTCACTGTAAAGTCTGTGGGACGGGGTTTACAGGTAACAGCGTTTGCCACTGAATCTACACATTTTAAGCACGAGAGGTGCTGTTTAATCCTTCATTTAATCCTCACGATACTGTCAGCCGTGCAAGCGGCAGCTATAAGTAAAATATAACACAGCTCATGAAAAGACCGTTATCGCTATTAAGATGACATGCAAATAATAAGTTATATATCAATATACATGTGGCGCGGGGCGATAGATCATGATGCCTGCTCAGCATCGTGAAGTTTATCAGCCATCGGCGATGGACGATGGCATCGTCTATCGACCCAACCCTACTGTGAAGATAACATGACGTCGTCTATATTTTATGCAGTCATTGGTTTAAACCCCTTATAAAGTCATTTTTGCGTAATAGTTGCCCTTTGATCACCATATTAAGGGGAAATGGCTAAGATGTAGAACTGATATTAACACAACAGGCCTATAATCATCCTTCATAATGTTATTCTGTCTTGTGTCTGTCAGCTGGTGGCTCGTCCTGACGTTGTGGAGATGCACGATGTGACGGCGCAGGAGCCCAAACTACTGGTCCACCTGAAGGCCACCAGAAACACTGTCCCGGTCCCACGCCACTGGTGCTTCAAGAGGAAGTACCTGCAGGGGAAGAGAGGTATCGAGAAACCCCCGTTTGAGCTGCCCGAGTTCATCAGGAGGACTGGCATCCAGGAGATGAGGGAAGCCCTGCAGGAGAAGGTTAACACACACTAACGCGCAATCATATACACACTCGTATTTCACACCGGTACATACTTTGTTTTTTTTATCTTCAAAGAGCACCATGTTATGAAAACATTGAGTTTAAAAATAAATGTTAAAAATTAGAAGAATACAAGGTTACAAATTATATCTTCCTGTCCTGTTGATATCTTTATCTAATATTAATATTGGCGGAAGGAAATAGTTTGAGCTCATATTCCTGTATGAAGTCTCACAGAACTGACCGCAGACAGATCTTCCAGAACTTTTGTACATCTTGATAAATATTGATACTTGGCGCCAGAGTATTAATAATGTATCGTGGCTGGAAAATCACAATATATCTGCATATCAATATTTTACACACACACACACTCACCAGTCACTTTATTAGGTACACCTCACTAGTACCGGGTTGAACCCCCTTTTGCCTTCAGAACTGCCTTAATTCTTTGTGGCATAGATTCAACAAGGTACTGGAAATATTCCTCAGAGATTTTGGTCCATACTGACATGAGAGCATCACACAGTTGCTGCACATCCATGATGTGAATCTCCCATTCGACCACATCCCAAAGGAGCTCTATTGGATTGAGCTCTGGTGACTGTGGAGGCCATTTGAGTACAGTGAACTCATTGTCATGTTCAAGAAACCAGTCTGAGATGTTTCATGCTTTATGACGGTGCGTTATCCTGCTGGAAGTAGCCATCAGAAGATGAGTACACTGTGGTCATAAAGAGATGGACATGGTCAGCAGCAATACTCAGGTAGGCTGTGGCGTTGACACGATGCTCAATTTGTACTAATGGGCCAAAAGTGTGCCAAGAAAATATCCCTCACACCATTACACCACCACCACCAGCCTGAACCGCTGATACAAGTCAGGATGGATCCATGATTTCATGTTGTTGACGCCAAATTCTGCCCCTACCATTCGAATGTCACAGCAGAAATCAAGACCCATCAAACCAGGCAACGTTTCTCCAATCTTCTATTGTCCAGTTTTGGTGAGCCTGTGCAAATTTGTAGCCTCGGTTTCCTCTTCTTAGCTGACAGGAGTGGCACCCGGTGTGGTCTTCTGCTGCTGTAGCCCATCTGCCTCAAGGTTGGACGTGTTGTGTGTTCAGAGATGCTCCTCTGCAGACCCCTCTTGTAATGAGTGCTTATTTGAGTTACTGTTGCCTTTCTATCAGCTGGAACCAGTCTGGCCATTCTCCTCTGACCTCTGGCATCAACAAGGCATTTACGCCAACAGAACTGCCGCTCACTGGATATTTATGGTTGTGTGTGAAAATCCCAGTAGATCAGCAGTTTCTGAAATACTCAGACCAGCCCGTCTGGCACCAACAACCATGCTACGTTCGAAGTCACTTAAATCAGCTTTCTTCCTCATTCTGATGCTCGCTTTGAATTGCAGCAGATCGTCTTGACCATGTCTACATGCCTAAATGCCTTGAGTTGCTGCCATGTGACTGGCTGATTAGAAATTTGTGTTAATGAGCAGTTGTACCTTTATTTTACTTAATAAAGTGGCCGATCAGTATATATATAAAATATATATGGATATTCTTGCAATATATTAATAAAGTTTTGAAAGCACCAACACTCTTCTTTATTTACCTTCAATATTAAAAAGTTTGACCAAAATAGATCAGCAGATGTGACGAGCTCAAAGATGATTTTATTTATCTCCCCCCTTCAGTTTGGCAGCATTGAGTAAATCATTGCATAATGCAGCTCAGTATTTCTGCAAAATCATGACACGCGCACTCTCGAGACCTTGAGGACTGACAGTGATTTGTGATTATTTTATTCCAGCGCTCGTCTTGTTTTTTATGAAAGCGTTCTTGACTGGCGTTTATAATCTAGTAAAGCGGCTTCATATAAACACTGCTGCATCACTGACGTCTCTATCCAGCAGTTATGGCCTCACACTCAATTCGTGGAGCTCTGCAGAGTTTACATTGACCTTAAAGTAGTTTTAGAATAATTAAAAACTGCTTTTATTCTAGCCAAAATAAAACAAATAAGACTTTCTCCAAAAGAAAAAATATTATGGGAAATACTGTGAAAAATTCCTGAATCTGTTAAACATTTTTGGGAAATAAAGAAAATAAATTCACATTCATTTTATAATCAATAATTCTGACTTCAACTGTATGTATATGTATTTTCTAACCTTTCCAGCACATTTCAAGTGTGGCGAATTACCTAATGTACCTGGAAAGTTTTAAAAAGTACTTAAATTTTACTTGAAAAGGTGTAAAAACCCCATCTGTCCCTCTTCCTGCAGGAAGACGCCAAAACCATGAAGACCAAGATGAGAGAGAAAGTTAGGCCCAAGATGGGGAAGATCGACATTGACTACCAGAAGCTGCACGACGCCTTCTTCAAATGGCAGATTAAGCCCAAACTCACCATCCACGGAGATCTTTACTATGAGGTATGCTTCAGTTACTGCTTTTTTTATAGAGCCACTTTATAGAGATGCTCGGATTAGCCGGCCAGGGACGATGAGCAGTGGTGTAAATTAACAAATTACAAATACTCAAATGACTGTAATTGAGTAGTTTTTCTCAGGAATTGTAATTAAGTAGTTTTATAAATGTGTACTTTTACTTTCCCATGAGTACATTTTTATTGCTGTATCGGTACTTTTACTCCTCTACTTTCCTTCAGCCTGCAGTCACTATTTTTTCTACTCAGTAGAAAAATCAGTCCTGTGATTCCTGTCCAACGAAATCACACATAAATCTCCTCATACTGAACAGTTTCAAGACATGGTCACTTTATAAATGCAGCAAACCATTTGAAAGCATTAAAAGTCTCCAAGAAGATGTCCAAAATCTTTACACGCAATTACTGAAAGACTGTTTAGACTACATGTCACTGATCCCAGCAGAAACACAATGTCATAAGACATTAATATTAGGTTAGATTTAGGTCGCCAGCGTCTAAGGACCATGTTATTTTGACATCCAATAACGACATAAAATGACGCTGATATATTGATTTTAGGTTGTGTTGGAAAGTGACTAAAATCCAACGTCGAGCCAACATCGTAAACCAACGTCATATTGACGTCAAATACTGACATTTATTCGTCAGGTATGGCAACCAAAATCCATATCTGATAGATGCCATAGTGGTAACGTCCACACAACGTCAAGCTGTAACATCATTAGGCGTTAATATTTGGTTGTTTTTAGGTTGCGTTAGAAAGTGACTAAAATGTAACGTCGGTCCGACGTTGAACATTGAAGTCGACCTGTCAATGGCTTCTGATGTAAACCTCATTTTCATTTCCAAATCTGTTAATCTGTTACTCTGCTCCGCCACCCCCCCACCCCCAATGTCCTATTAATTTCCAATGTTCCAACATCCACTTTGAATGAATAATAAATAAATGCATATTAATAAGTAAAGTGATCTCTCTCGTGTAATGTGCTTTAATTGTTTTACAGTTCACTTTAATCGAACTTCATAATGACAATTGCGCTCACTTCGTAGTGCACTCCGAAATCATTTATGTGTCCACACAACGTCAAGCTGCTGCGTCAAGTGATCGTAACCCACGGCGCAAACCTC
Source organism: Danio kyathit (assembly GCA_903798195.1). Lineage (NCBI taxonomy): Eukaryota > Metazoa > Chordata > Actinopteri > Cypriniformes > Danionidae > Danio > Danio kyathit. The sequence continues at coordinate 8,174,421 of LR812525.1, forward strand.
ACGCGTAGCCGTGCATTTATACTACTGTGCGCTGTTTCTGTTTCTCTGCAATACACTTCCGAAACGCTAGCTGGCAGTAGGTGTTTATGTTTCTCTGTGTCGAGTTTCTTCGCTGATTTTTTTTGTTTTTCCTGAACACTTCCTTAATGTACAAGTGGCTCAAATTCGCTCATTTTGAGGCGGGAATCGGCGGACTCGCAACAACTTTAATCATGAGGTAAACACAAAACAACAGTGTCCATCCGGAGCTCCTTCACGGGACTCCACACTTGTAAACACTCGCTGCATCGGGCACGCGGCTCTCACCTCAGCCCACACTCGTCAGCGCTATCAAGCCGACCAATCACAGAGCTTGCGCTACGCGTACGCGTTACATTTTTTTGAGAGGTGCACGTCAACGACGCCGACGGCCACGGCGAGGGGCTATGCGTCCACGCGTAGGCTGCGACGTAGCGTACGCGTGCGCTTGACGCAGAAGTATAAATCGGCCTTTAGGCGTTAATATTTGTGTTTTTTTAGGTTGCGTTAGAAAGTGACTAAAATGTAACGTCGGCCCGACGTTGAACATTGAAGTCGACCTGTCAATGGCTTCTGATGTAAACCGGATTTTCATTTCCAAACAAAATGCAACGTCCCACGACTTGGGGTACAACCAGTGCTTAATTTGTGAGTTGCGAGGTCCCGGAACAGATCAGGGTAACAGATCTGGAAAGTATTTAAAAACAAACACCGGCCCTTGAAAGTGCTTGAATTAAAATTGTTTATGGTTTTGATTTCAACAATTGTCCTCAATTGTCAAAAACAGAATGAAAAAATAGAGAAATTCTTGAATTAAAAATCTTAAAATTAAATCATGTGCTATAACACTGGCAAACAATGCACATTTGATCAATATTTCAGAAACCGCATTTGAATAATAATATTAATAATTCCTTTTGTATAGCGTTTTTCTGGACAGTCAAATCGCTTTACACATTGGAATGAATCTCCCTCAAATGAAACCCCTACACTTTTCCGAAAGACATCCTTGGATTTTTTACGTCCACAGAGAGTCAAGACCTCGGTTTAAAGTCTCATCCGAAAGACAGTGCTCACTGAGCAGAATAGAGTCCCCATCAATATATTGGGGCGTTAAGACCCACACAGACTGCAGGATGAATGCCCCCTGTTGGCCTCACTAACACCATTTACGGCAGCAACCTAGTTTTCCCATGTGGTCTCCCATCCAGGTACTGACCAGGCTCAGCCCTGCTTAGCTTCAGTGAGCGACCATGTGAGAGCTGCAGAGAGCTAGCTGCCGGCTAGTGCACCAGTATTCTATTCTTTTCAGAATTACTCTGATGTTTAAATGTAAATTAAGTGCAATTGAAATTGTGAATACTGTAATAATGTAGTTAATGGTTTATTACGAGTGAGAATTGTACCCTAAAATGTAGTTAACTGATTACTTTCAAATTTAAGTAGATTGAACATAAAACAATGAAGTTGTCCCAAAGAAACCCTCAAGAATGGTGTTGCTTCAGGTTGTTCTGTATAAGAAGTTTGAACAAACAGCAAAACGTAGTTATTTTTTAGTGTATTAATGAGCAGATTTAGAGTTTATCATGGCATAAATCTAGTTTATCAATAGCGAGAATTGTAGCTTAAAATGAAGTGTGACCAATGTAGTGTTTTATACGTTCATGATCTTTTAATAATCCACTAATTTGCTGCTGTTGATGATCTTTCAGGGTAAAGAGTTTGAGACACGGCTGAAGGAGAAGAAGCCGGGCGATCTATCAGATGAGCTACGGGTGGCACTCGGGATGCCCACCGGACCAGTGAGTTCACTTCACTTCCTCTGCAGCACGTCTCCTCAATGCCTTCTACTGTGAAATAGTTCTTGTGTAATGTTAGCTGTGTGTGTTGCGTTTCTGCAGAACTCTCATAAAGTTCCTCCGCCGTGGCTCATCGCCATGCAGAGATACGGACCTCCACCATCATACCCAAACCTGAAGATCCCCGGCCTCAACGCCCCCATACCTGAGGTCTGACACACACACATGCACACACTAAACTACGTGAAAGGCATATTATGGAATCAGAATTTCTTGTTGTAAATAATATGTTGAAGGGATCAAGTACGTTTAGGAGGTTGTTATCGTAAAGACTGACAGGTTTATCGACAGCCCGACGTAAAGCGGAACGCTGTTGTATAAGACTGAAGGCTTTATTCTGCAGAAACAACCGTTCATTGTTGCGTTTCCAAAACCATCGTTAGCTAACTAAGGGCGCAAGTTCTGTAGTCAAAATTTAATTCAGAGATTTGGCATTTTTCGAATCCGTCGTTCCAACAATCATTCGCAAATGCGTGTGGTTGAACTACTCCTCTAGAGCTGTAGTTAGAAGTAGAATATGTCCAATTAATTTCCAATGTTCCAACATCCACTTTGAATGAATAATAAATAAAAGCATATTAATAAATAAGTGATCTCTCTCATGTGTAATGTGCTTTAATTGTTTTTACAGTTCACTTTAAGCGAACTTCATAATGACAATTGCGCTCACTTCGTAGTGCACTCCGAAATCATTTATGGCATTTTTGAAGCCGCCGTGGCCCATTAGATGGCACTAAACACTCAAAAACGCAAAGCAGTCTGAAACAAAAAACAGCTGAATGCAGTATACACTAATCTATGCATTATTTAGACACAGGATGGCGCCAAACAGTCGACCTTAATGCTGACTGAAATGAAGCGGCTGAATGGAGTATACACTAACCTATGTATTATCGTCAAAAACAGCAATGAGACTGACAAGCATATAAATATGGATGCAAACGTATTTAATGAGGGTCAAGATCCTCCAGGATGAGCACGTGTTGTCCAGCGGTTGTTATCTGGGAATACCATACCTTGGGATGTAGCGAAGCAGAATCAAGAATCAGAATCAAGTATTCCATACAGACGTGTAATGATACAGACGTGGTATTATTACACTGCTCTCTGGAATGCTTGATTCTGATTGGTCAGTTGCTACATCTCAAGGTATTTTATTTCCAGATAACAGATTATGAATATGAACAACAAAACAATTGGGGGGAAAATGGGTCATTCAACATGCAACTACTTTTTCACAATACAAAATAATGCAGAAACTCTCAGCAGTGAGGGATGTTTAATTTAGTAAAGGAAACTAGAGATTGTTCATGTGTATTATTCGTGACACCTCATGTAACAAAAAAACAACAGATTATTCTCTATTACAGGAACTGATGTAAATATTTTTGAAATGTTCATACTGAGCTGTGTGTGTGTTTTCAGGGCTGTTCGTTTGGGTATCACGCTGGTGGTTGGGGAAAACCTCCTGTGGACGAGACAGGAAAACCACTGTACGGAGACGTGTTTGGGACCAACTCCATAGACTTCCAGGTCAGGACACGCAAATCCTGTCCAATGTTATAAATCTGAAGCAACACTAGATAACACAAGTCATAGAAGTGTCTGATATAAGGGTTTTAAAACTGCTCTTATGGTAGAAAATTATATTATATTACAAAAATTATAACACTTTGTGACCCTTGACTACAAAATTATTTGGAAATTGAGATTTATACATCAATGTAAAGCAAGTTTATTCAGATTTCAGAGGATATATGGTTTGTTATAATAGGACAGTATTTGACAAAGAAATTACTATTTAAAAAATGAGTTCAAAAATATAAATATTGATGAAATGGTCTTTAAAGTTGTGTAAAGTACATTCTTGGCTGTTCACCTTTACTAAGTTTTAATATATTCTGGAAAGACATTTACTAAACGTCTTCATGAAACATGATCTTTATATTCGAATGGTTTTTGGCATAAAATAAAAGTCAATAATTTTGACTCCTAAAATGTATTTTTGGTCTTTGCCGTAAATAGACCAGAGCTACTTTTGTGCTCCAGGGTCACATTTAGTATAAATATAATCAATATATTGTGTGCTGTTCTGATGTAAACACAAATACACAATATATAAAATAATATAATTTAACAATAAAATATAATGTGTAATTATTCAAATAATCATATGCAACATATGTATTTAAAATAATAAGAGTATTAAAATAATAATAAATAAATAAACATTGATTAAAAGCATTAGTATTTTGTGACTTATACACTTTTACATGTAATTTGAAAAAAAAAAAACATGTATTTGTGTGTGTGTGTATGTATGTGTGTATGTGTGTGTGTGTGTGTGTGTATATATATATATATATATATGTATATGCAGGGCTTGACATCAACTTTTTTTTGATCACCAGCCACTGCGACTAGTAGTTTTTCAACGTCACTAGCCACTCGCCATTTTCACTAGCCACAATTTTGTTGTTGGGAAAATATATTTTATATGCATAAATTTGACTTCGACATGCTAAAAATTAGAATTTTTTTTAAATGTTGTGCAGTGTCCACATGCCTCCTCGTTAATTGAACTTTTTTTTTTATTTATTTCACATGACTTTTTAGGGCTCAACACTAAGGATTTACCAATTTTTTTCTCTAGCCACATCAAACTAATTATTTCCTTGCCACAAATTTTAAATAATGCGTCAAAACAAGCAAAATATAGCGGTATACATACACTTTCAACAAATGTTCTTAAAAATAACTTTTGACATTTAAAAATGTGTCTACATATGCGTTTTATTATTGTTATTTTTATAAGAATTTCCTTTTTAGAATAAAACAGTTCAGCTAGGAATATTCATTTTGGTAATGATAAAACAATATATATTTATTTTATTTTTGGTGAAATTAATCAAATCTTTTAAGTAGTGCTGGGCCGTTATTGGCGTTAACGTGCTGCGTTAATGCGAGACTCTTATCGCGCGATAAAAAAAATATCGCCGTTAATCTATTCTCAAAGTTGGGTTGGGAGCTGGGTCTATTTTACGCAAACTATGGTGATTTTCACCTTGATATATTAGCCAGATGTATACTTGACCGGTGAGCCGTCTGCCCTTCTGAATCAAATCAGCAGGACGCCTGACTCTAACTGCAGTTCGGCGGTTTCACTTTAACTCACGAACATTTCATTCATTCCTTCGTGACAAACTGGGGTATTAGGCGCAAATACGGAGTAAGGACTGGTGAAAGAGTTATGGAATTTAATAACGCAAGCCAAATGAGAAGAAAAAAAACATCCGCATTTCGCTATGTGTGTGTGCGGTCCTTTAGTGACAGCCGCGTGTGGATGTTGTCGGAAAATATGGCGAAAGGTCCTAAAGACCGTGGTGTTTACTTCAATAATGCCACTAATGTCTGCAAATTTCACGTCTTAATTCCTTTTCTGTTTAGTTCAGTTTAGACTTTATTCAGATTAAGGTTATCAGAAATCTCAGTTTGGAGCTTATGTGGGCCTACAGTTCAACATTGATGTTTAACTGAATAAACAGTTAGTAAACACAAGTTCATCTTATTGAACACCATTTACTTTCATCACCAATTATCACAGTAGAACAGTTTCTCAAGCAGTTTGTGATGCATTTTGGAAACAGGAGATGAGCCCCTGGTCTAATGCGACACCCGGCTTGAGAAACCTGTTCTCAAAGACATATTATTTGGGTAACACACATATTCTGAATGTTTTTGGCAGAATTCAAATGAGCCATTTTAATCTAGATTAATCTAGATAAAAAAAATTTATCTATGCCCACCTATACTTTTAAGAAATATAACTTTCCTCTCACATAAAAGATTAGCAAGCTAAAAAATATCACTTCTGTATAATGTTTTACATGCTTTTGACTCCCTTGGTGTTTCACTGTTTGTGTGTGTTCTGCTGTGGACAGGCTAAAGCAGAGGAGGAGGAAGTGGACCGAACCCCGTGGGGAGAGCTGGAGCCATCAGATGAAGAGTCCTCTGAGGAAGAGGAGGAGGAGGAGAGCGACGAGGAGAAACCAGACGAAACCGGCTTCTTCACACCTGCAGACAGGTGAGCGCTCAAACTCTGGCCATCTCCACACGTACATTGAGTTTTCCCTGCTTTTGTTTTGGAAAAAAAAAATCTCCGTTCACATGAAAACTGCAAAATGCATTGTGATGCATGTTAAGAGCACGCCCAACCCACAGGGGGCGATATTGACACTTTTGATACTGGGTTCCCACCAAATGTGAAATTAAGTATATTTCGCGAGTAAATCGATACAAGTCAGTGCTAACTTGAGTATCATTCTGCAGTCAAACAATGTGAAATACGCAATACATTTGTCGCAAAATGTGCCAAATTTACGTCTTCTGCATTTGGTGTGAACCCAGCCGTGTTGGCCAATCAGAAGAAAACCGCGCACATGTTGACGTCATGAGACAAAAACTCCTGTTTTAGTGTCCAAATGACCACACTGTGCCCGGAGGTTTGGAAAATCTTCACCCTGGCCTGAGTTCTCAGAAAGTTTCGGGTTCAGTCACCTGATACTTCATTTTCGTGAGGACTAACAGCAAAACTGCATAGAATAAAAGTGAGGTTTTGAAAATGTCCATGTTCGTGTGGACAGGGCTTCCACATCAAGGTGTCTGCAGGGTCTTAAAATTCTTAAACCATTTTTAGGCCTTATGAGTCTTAAAGGGCACCTATTTTACAAGACGTAAGATAATCCTTTGGTGTCTCCAGAATGTGTCTGTAAAGTTTCAGCTCAAAACACCCCTCAGATCATTTATTATAGCCTCCAGAATTTGCCCATTTTGGTGTCTGAGTACATTGTAGCTGTTTTTGTAGCCTGTGGCTTTATATGCAAATGAGCTGCTTCTCCCCGCCCACCACTCCAATGTGCGTGTCTGCTGCTTCTGCGTTATGTCAGATAAACAGCAGTCAGTGATAGAAACAGACACGGATGAAGCTGAAATAAAGCCCAGTCAAAAATACCAAGTAAGTTTATTTCAAGCCTTTCAGAAATGATGAGTCACACAAATGCCATTTGCAGTACACACACATACATATGCGCGTTAACTGACACCATGGGGCCATGGTGATTATAGCGGTTAAGAATTACAGCGATTTTACTGTCTTTATTACAAACATGCTCTGTTTTATAAACATTTAAAACTTATAAAAATCACAGAGAGTTGGAACCAATATTTTAATTCCAGTTTCTTTGGAAAAAGTTCAGTGGGCATGTTATTATAGAAACATGTCTCCTGTCAATCAATTTGATGTGCGGGGAGACCACTCCTACGTCACATTGCGGTGGCCCTCAAAATGGGAGGGATTTGGGTCCTATTTTAATGTCAGGAAATTTGTGTTTCTATCACTCTGATATGATAGTGGACACACTATACCTACACACAGTTCTGTCCGAACTGCTAACAAAAGCTGATTTTTATCATAGGTGCCCTTTATATAACTGTAATAATGAGTTGTAGGTCTTAAATCATTTTAAACACGTCTTCATTTTCGTGTGTCTATGTAAAGCTACCCAATTGGGCCGACATGCAACCAAACACCAACCAATCGATCTCAATACCACTTTTAACAAATGTTTTATTCATTAGCTCTATTTAACAATATGATTTAATCATCTTTCTTACAATAACATTTGTTTAAAAGTTCTTCTATTTATGGCTACCTGGTGATGACTGACTGTTGTGCATACATTTAGTTTTTAAAACGGGTCTATATATAAAAAGAGATGTTATTTTGACAAATTTATAGAACTAGAGTTTGCGTGTTTTTATAAGGCAAGTGAAAATCCTTTTCATTGGCCAACTGGACCATTAGAAGAAATCCTTAGTGTTTAACCCGTGTAAAGGCTCGTACACACCGGGACGCTTTTCGTTTGCGTTTATCGTCAGCGTTTTTCAAGATGTTTTTCCGGATTCAAACACAAACGATTTTCACAGGCGTCGAGCAGAAGAGTATGCAAAATCACTTCTTGACGTTAGATGGCGCTACACAACTTTAAGCTTCTGACACCCGCTTGTAACACAGAAGAAGACAGAAAGTTGACACACTTGTTGTCATGGATGGTTCAAGCAGTACCTCCAGCTCTAGCGATGAAGTAATGATTATTGTTCACCAGTGCAATAAGCAGCTCCACATTCATATCGCCTCTGGGCATCTTCTTCAATGTGCGCTCGCATTGACAGTTTTGCGCTTGAGCGCCTCCAAGTGCGGTTTACTGTAACTTCAGCAGCTCCGTGCACGTGAACAAAAGTGCCAATCTGATTGGTGGAGAAGGTTTATTTAAAGCGTCATTTAAAAAAAAACGCCTCGTGCTCATTTTTTTTTTGTTTTGAAACACCGCGTCAAAACAAAAAAAAAATGAGCACGAGGCGTTTTTTTTTAAATGACGCTTTTGCGCCTGCCGTTTTGCGAGTTGGTGTGCACGATCACATTGACGCCCTTTATTTAGTCACGAAGCGTTAAACGTTGACGTAAAATGCGAGCAAAAAACGTCTCTGTGTGCACGGGCCTCAAATCTGATAAAATAATTTAACCCTTGTGTACTGTTCAAATGGACTACCCTTTTGTTATGTTGGCGGCTGTTTTTGCCCCATTGACTTTCATTATAAGCACATTTTTTGATTCCAAAGCTTTGACTGCATATAATCATGCATTCTTGATTGTTGTTGGTGTTCCCTGTTGGGAAGAGGTACATTTTTTAATTAATTTTTTTGGAAGTCAATGGGGCAAAAAAAGCCCTAAACATCGAAAGGGTAGTACATTTGTTCAGTATGTATTGTTGCATTTTCCCAAAACGTGTCAAAATAAGACTTGTCACCAAAACTCAGTCCCATTTGCTGAGATACAGAGAAAGTTGTGGCCCAATTACACCTAAAAAAATCACCCCAGAGTGGATGAAAACATCCCCAACAGCACACAAAGGTTAAAAAAAAGTCTGTCTTAAATCGGTCTTGCTGTGGTCTGTGTTGACGCACTCCTCTCCGTTTCTCATTGCAGTCACAGTGGTTTGATCACTCCAGGCGGCTTCTCCTCTGTTCCTGCCGGTATGGAGACTCCAGAGCTGATCGAGCTCAGGAAGAAGAAGATCGAGGAGGCCATGGACGGGTGAGAGTCTTCTGCAAACATCACAAATACACTAAAGGGTAGAGTAGTGATGGGAGAAACTGAGCTTTTCAAAGCTTAGAAACAATTGAAACAAACAATTTATTTGTATATATTTGTTTATATTATTATATAAAACTCATAGTGACACCTGCTGGTCAAAACTGTGTAAATGCAACAAAATCAACAAGACCTGCATTAGAACTGACTTTATTAAACGTATTCGAACTTTAGATCAAAAATATAATCTGTAAAATAACTTTGCCCATCGTCTTATGTCATTAAATATTGCGTGTCTGTATAATATGTGTTCTTTTATAACTTTTCAAGGCTAGTAATTTGTTTGTTTTATGGTGGGCTCTGCTAAACAAGCAAAACATGAGACTATTGTAGGGCTGGACAATAATTCGATATCAATATATATCGCGATACATTTTTTTTCACTAACGGTGATATGTTTTAAACCCATTTCCGGTATTTCGATATAAATTTGTATATATATATTTTATTATATGTGTAATATCTTATATATTATCATTTATCGCTGAATGTGGTTCAGTGCTCGGTCGTCAGAAAGAGCGTGATGTCACTTGCATGCTGACGTACATCACAGACACGCTGCCAGCGCTCAGCAGTTGGTTAAGCTTCGTGACCATCGCAGAATTTTTAGCTACAAAATGAGTGCCCTGAATACAGATATGAATGAACAAGCGTCCACAAGTAAGAATGCAGATGAAATAGTTGATAAGAGAGGAAAGGCTAATGCAGTGTGGAAGTGGTTCGGCTTTTTAAGTTCCGATAAACGTATAGTTTCGGTGCTCTGCAAAATGTGCAGGAGAGTGTTGCCGACTAGCAGCAGGAACACATCAAATCTGTTTCACCCGATAAAACTTACTGAGAGTGAGAAGATGAGGCTTCATAAAAGTTTAAGCCAACCTCCCCGACACCGAAACCAACGGTGTCAGAAGAGAAGGCAATGAAGCAAACACAGATGCTATGAGGCGAAGATTGAAATCAATCTTTGCTTATCAACACATACATAAAACACGTGACGTGCATATACACCTATACTATGAATATATTGAATGTTCAAAACATGTATGAAACTTGCTCGTATACATACAAACATGATGCATGCATACACCCACATTCACGCGCACGTACATATAAACTCGATCCTTGCATATAATCAATCCTCGCATAAACACCCAAATGAACACTCACATTATACACAAACTCGCTGCATGCTGGCATATAGCACTCGCGCAAACGTATAAAATAACATTCACAAACATATTTATCAGAAAGCAGGTTATTGCAAAGCTGATGAAATAGAATGTGATTAATAGAGCTATTAAATCTGTTAAATAATGAAAATGTGTTATTAAATACTAGTCGATATAAATAGACTATAAAATATATAAGAAATATGTTATGTTAAACCTTTAATTAGGTAATTATACACAAATATAAATAGACAGATAGAACACTCAGCTTACAAATACAATACAAATAAAAAGTAAACATTAACGTTTTTGTACTGTTTTTATTTTTATTTTTTTTTAAGTTATAAGAGCCTGGATGTTATTATAGACTTTGCAAATTCAGTTTGCAGACATTTGTGGGTACAGACATCCATTGTGTGCGTTCTTGCCAGTTTTTTCCTGGCTTTTTAATATTGTCCATATCGATATCGGAATTATATCGTATCGACCGAAATTAAGAAATATATCGTGATATAAATTTTTGCCATATCGTCCAGCCCTAGACTATTGATAGCTAGTATTAGCTATTATTCATTTTAATTTTACAAATTGCTCATTAAAATATCTACAAACTCCAAAAAATGATCCGAGATTAGATAAAAACAGCTGTTTAGAGATTCACCACTAGAGGGCGATTTTGAATGAATCTGTGTGAGTCATTTGGATTTTATGGTACGTCCCCAAGCTGAGAACTGTTTTTTTTATGATTTCGAAACCCTTATAACTAGGGATGCACCGATACCAGTATCGGGTATCGGGTCGATACTTGGTTAAAATACTCGTACTCGTATTGAACATGAAAGGCCGATACCACGCACCGATACCACTGAACAGTAATTCACTATGGATGTGATCTGTTGCCCTACCTGACTTCAGTGCCTTAATGTATTAATTAGCCTAATGTATTATATATTAATAGCTTAGTCCTTTTAAACAATCTGTTTATAAAATACATTATTAACGAATCTATAGCCTAGGCTACTGAAGAATAAACCGAATATGAAATATGATCCTTGCATAATGATCACAGCTAAGCACTCAAACAAGCTAGCACTCATTTTATATATAAACTATAAATAAAAAAATGAAATAAATTTTAGGAAATGGAACATTATGTAAAAAAAAAATCTAAAGACTACAGGCTAAATAAAAGCGCCTGAGTTTAAACATCACTGCGGTCACTGGGCACGTGTCAGTTTACAGCTTCTGTAAAGATCAGACAGCCTATACAGATCACACAATCTCAAACACCATGTAAATGTATAAATATTTCGATAAGTATCGTTAATGTAATATTTATAACGATATGATCTTGCTTGTGGTTAAATCGATACCGGCTTTGAGCTGTCACGCGCGCTTTTTCAGCAGCTGTTGACACGGACTGCGGCGCTATACACACAAGACAGACAGCAGCATACACTGGCAAAACAAGTGCTGAACTTCACGGGCCCGTATATTTTATTTAGGGGGGATTGTGTTGATGTTGCAGATGAAAGTCAGTACGTTGGGGGCGCGTTTGCCGCCCTCACTATTATATATTATAGGTCGCCTCTATATGGACGCGCCGGCTCTGGGTGCGCAGTATGAATATACCCGTACGTTTACACACTGCATACACAGGCCTACAGCTCTGGGGTGTTATGAATTGCATGTTTTAAATGACAGCGAGGCATGCTACATTTAGTTATTATTGTAAAATATACATTATAACTCAGTACACAGTAAAACAATATTTTTGAATGGCTTGCCTATTGGCAGCGCATATAACCGTTAAGCTTAAACAGGCTAAGCATATTTTTATTCATATTAAAACAAATTAATACAAACTAGTCACCCTTTGACTTTTTTCGTTTCCGTATATTTTTTATCAAACGAAAAATGCAATGAATTGTTGATTTTGGTTTTCATTTTATTAGAATTAATATAATTATTAGGCTACACAAATTGTACATACCATCGGCTCTGATTGCGTCAGATATCCTACAGGTAGCCTAGACTTTTTGGCTCAAAGACATTTATGCCTATACATTTCAGTGCTGTATTTTGACAGATTTCGCAAAGGCTTCAGCTATTCTGTAAACTGGTACCAGCCTCCGTTTTGCGGCTTGACTTGTGCGGCGTCTCCGTATCATTGTCTGGATGACAGCGAGAGAGAGATTAGATCAGACCTCAGTTTCGATGTGTGGCCGCACGTCACAGTTACTTTACTGCAGTTTTAAAATATTGGCTTATCTAAATTAACTTTTCATTCGATCAAAAGCCGAAATATTGCCGGACATAAACAACTTTCGGTTTTAGAAGAGAGAGGCTTCAGTGAAGACGCACACACACACACACAGGATACACTTTTGAGGTCTATTCATTATTGATTTTTTAACATTAAACGCATAATAATCAAGTGCAAAAAAGAACAGCTGAACTTCGGAAAAAGAGATCACTGCGGTTGCCACGATGGTTGCTTTGTTTTTTCTGCAGTTGGCTTTGTCAGTGGCTCTGCATTGCGAAATCACTTTTATTTTAATAAAACAAGATTATTTATTAATAAACATTGTGAGGTGATGGTCGCGTGATTTTTAAAATGAGCTATTAACCGCAACACACCCATAAACATCTAGTACTTTTTGATTAATTGACCGCGGATCAAAGGCAGGACTCGTGAATATGAAAGAATGGTGCAAAACAGGGTTTAATGCGTCCCCAATATGCAATGACAGTGACTCTATAAGGTAACGTACACTGCACACACCTTGTGTAATGTGTGAAGTCCTGCACACATGTAAGCCGCAAGGATATCTCATCCTTTAAATGTCCAAGCTTAATCGTTAATAGACAAGGTCTGGGTTCACAGGGTTTTCAACAATGTGTATATTTTTGGCTTGGAACAGCCTCCTGTTAAAGATTTTGGTGTTCATCCTTGCTACAGGCAAAAAACAAAAAACAAAGCAAAAAAACGAACAAATAAACTTAGTTGAAACCAAATCTATGAAGTATCGGTATCGGCATCGGCGAGTACACAAATCAAAATACTCGTACTCGTATCGGTTTGTAAAAAAGTGGTATCGGTGCATCCCTACTTATAACATAAAAATTTACTGTAATCACATGACTTTGCCAATTTGATACGCGCTCCGAAACTTCTGATTCAAAATTAAAGATTTCGAAGCTTCATGAAATATTTTGAAAGCAGCCATCACTACTTAAAGGTGCTCTGGGCAATATTTGAAGAACGTTTTTGACCCCAGACCAAGTACCAAAACACACTTTCGGCCAATCAGCAGTGAGGGGCGTGTCTAGTAACTAGTAGAGATTTCAAAAAAAGGGGGCGGGGTCCTGTCGGGTTATGAACGTGGTTGTTTGGGTGCTTTAAAATCGTTGGTAAAGTTTGCATGAAAATGTAATCATAGAAATCAGGGTTTCCAATAAGGGTCTTATTAATTCATGTTTTTACTAGCATGAACTAAAAATAACACATGTGCTGCATTTAATTTCAACATTTACTAATGCATTATTAAAATCCAAAGTTGTGCTTGTTAACATTTACTTAATGCACTGAGTTAACAGTACAGACTGGTTTATACTTCTGTGTCGAGTGATCGGCGTGACCCACAGCGCCTGCATTTATAATTCTGCGTGCTGTTTGTGTTGCTCTGCAATTACACTTCCGAAACTCTAGCTGGCAGTAGGTCTTTATGTTCTTCTGTGTCGAGTTTCCTCGCGGGTGTTTTGTTTTTTTCTCAACGCTGCCTTAATGTACATGTAGCTCAAACTCGCTCATTCAGAGGCGTGAATCGGCGGGCGTGCAACAACTTTAATTATAAGGTAAACACAAAACAAAAGTCTCCATCTGGAGTTCACGGGACTCGACACTTGTAAACACTCGCTCAATCGAGCTTGCGGCTCTCAGCACTGCCCACACTCATCACAACTACCAAGTGGACCAATCACAAAGCTTGCACTATGCGTCGTTGTGACGTCAGCGTCAAAGAGTGACGACACACGAAGGCTACGTCAGAGCATACGCTTGACGCAGAAGCATAAATCAGTCTTAACAGTGAACAATTGTACTTTCATTAACAATTTGAATAAATACTGTAATTAATTGTTGTCGTTTGTTTGTGTTAGTTAACGTTTACCTAATGCAATCTTACAGTGAAGTGTTATAGAAATGTTTTAATTTTGGTTTATATCAAACAAAACAAAAATGGAGCAGTATATGAATACCTTAAAGTAGTTTTTTATGGCATATAGTATGACAGAAAACACCTCAATTTACACCTTTTAATCTAACAGGCCTCAGATTTTAAACTCTCGTTTGGAGGGAATGTGATATTTATGAGTTCTGAACACAAGACAAATTTAGCTTGTAAATTGTAGCCTATACATCAGGGATCACCAAACTTGTTCCTGGAGGGCCGGTGTCCTGCAGATTTTAGCTCCAACCCTAATCAAACACACCTGAACAAGCTAATCAAGGTCTTACTAGGTATACTTGAAACACCCAGGCAGGTGTGTTGAGGCGAGTTGGAGCTAAACCCTGTGGGGCGCCGGACCTCCAGGATGAGATTAGTGACCCCTGCTATACATCATAATAAAAGTACAATACTTTTAAGTGCTTTTAAGATGATGCCTAATTTAGTGTAATGTGTTAAGTCATTGCGTGTTTGTGTGTTTTCAGAAACGAGACTCCTCAGCTGTTCACGGTGCTGCCAGAGAGGAGGACAGGACCTGTCGGAGCTGCTATGATGGCGTCCACACACATCTACGACATGACTACGGTACGCTCTTACGCTTTTTGTTTGGTGCAGCAACTAACCATGATTGTGTGACCATTGAAATGAAGAGGTTTCATAGCGCAGTGCTTTCTGTGTCTGCTGTGAAAGCTGCCACTTGTATTGATACGAGACATTTAAAGTCTGCACGAACTGGAAGCTGCGACTGCTTTTTTCGTATTGTGATGCAGTTCCTAGAGAAACTAAATATTAAAGGAGAAAACGGTGGGCGTGGCTTGTTTTTTTTTTACTGCGAGCTGATTGGATGTAGGTATTTCATTCAGAAAGATCTGGAAAAGGGTTTGGGGAGTTTTTCCAACCTAACAGACTCCTCCTCCTCACCATTTCTGTGTGTTGTCAAAACTGACAGCTGGAGGGGCGTGGTTAAGTATGTTAGCCACGCCCAATACCTCAGACAGACCTAATCTGAGAATTTAACTGAAAACAGGAAGTGCATATTCAGATTTCAATTAAATATTACAAGGGTGAACGATTCTGTTTTTCTTAACGACATGCACAGATGAATTGTTCACCACAAAACTAGCATTGTGAGCTAACAAAGTCAATATGCTTAGTTTTGATTTCACTCGTACTTTAAACCTGTACACTGGTGGTTTGTATTTCTAATATTAAATCACTTCACCTTCAGACAGCATCCGCCTCGTATCCCAGAGTTCTCTCTGATTTAGTGGCTGATTTAGATGTCTGGATGGCTGATGAGATAGCAGGGCGTCTGCATCAGATCCTCTTCACAGCATCACACACGCACACACACTGCCTCCATATGGCCTTCATCTGCATTTAAAATGAGACAGAGAGAGAAGTGAGCAGCAGCTGGCGGATATGATGCTGTAGATCAGAAAACTGCAGCTATATACGGTTTATATCACTGCAGACAGCACTGACATGCAGGATTAAATGCCTTCTTTACCTGAGACAAATGACATTTTAGACATTTGATGGGTTTGTTAGGTGTGTGTGATTAAAAAACGCTAAACCAAAAAAAAAAATCATTGTTTTTATTTTAACATTTAGCAATGTGTGTTTTGTGCTGGTCATGGCTGGTTTAGCCTGTCATGCATAACTATGATAATTTCAGTCAGTTACAGTTTGTCTTAATGAACGATTCACTGAGTCATTATTTCAAATAGGGATGCACCGATCCCGATACTTGGATCGGATATCGGTTCGATATCGCATATTTTTGCTGGATCGGGTATCGGCCTGCTGGTACCGATCCAAATCCGATCTTGCGCGTGCGCTGTATTCTGTGTAATTTATAAGCCAACAAAAGCCACGAAGGAAGCCTAATTTAAGGCACTAGAAAGTTTTCAAGCAGACCTACTATATCATAAATGTTTTGAAGCCATTCTATAGTTTAATGTGAAGTACAGATGAATATTCACGTGGATAAATCCATGTTCACTTCAACGCTTCCCGCCGCTGCGCCTGTCAGTCATTCTCCATTCATTCACAATTCAAGCTGCGTGTCGCGTTCATGACAGCACGAAAAACTTTCTCCAATACTATTTGTTCCTGTTAGTTTAAATAATCAGTGTGAAATGCATTTAGTTTTGCATTAAATGGGTCCATTTTGACGTGCAACATAGAGATCATTGCTGTTTCTAAATCACGCGCAGTGTCTGTTAGATCAGCAGATCGCATTCACAACACTGGAGTAGGGTTAGGCTTTTACCTGCGCTTCACACACAAAGTAGGCCTACCTGAAACTTTAAAATTAGAAAAGGCTCAAAAATCATTGGACATCCTCAACGCACTGATTTCTCCCCTTTGTGCTGCTGTTTTGGAAGTGTCTGTATACCGGAGAGCTGCGCGCTGCGTCTCAGTGATGCAAGCGCTTCATTCAGGCACCGGCTGCGCAGACATGCGCCACTCCATAAGATTATTCTTATAATAGGCTAAGTTTATGTTATTATGTTCCTTCCGCGAATGTTTGTACCTTCTTATTTTTGTGCCGCGAAAAGTTTGTAAAGCCTGGCTCATTGTGGTTTAGTTGATTAAATTATTAAAAGTGAAAATGACGGCCCGGGGGGCATATGAATTGTCATTAACAGAAAATGATTTAGCCTAATATAGGCTACTCTGAAACTGAATATTTCGCTGTAATTTTATATATATTAACATTATAAGCATATAATGCTTGTTTTGAACTTATAACCTCAAGTATTCTTGTTTATTTTCTAGATAACTGACCAACAAAAATACAATAAAATAACCAACAAATTATACCAAACGAAATTCGATTTAAAAAGATAATTTTTCAGACAAAAAATTATTTTTCAGACATGCTTTCAGTTTCTCCGTCTCACTCGCGGTGGGTTTAGGCGAGGGAAGGTTTATTAAGTAAAACTGGCCTCAGATGGTTTAGTTTAGTCTGCTTCAAACCTGCAGGAAAATATCAGGCTTTGCTAAAAGGCCGATTGTTTTACCAATGATTAGGGTCAATAGTGGTAGCCTATTACAGATTTCAAAGAAAAATCTGAATATTAAAAAGGAAACATAAGCTGGACCACAAGAGATCAGATCAATGTCATAACGAATGCTCAAATAATGTAGCCCATAGTTTATAGCAAGCATCATATTTAGTTAAGTTGTGCCATCTGTCATCTACAGTAGGCCTATAGGTCTGTTATTTTTACTAAAGAAGATATATTATTTGAGTTTAGCACCGGAACTATAGAAACTGTATTATGGTAATAATAAAATAATAATAATAATAAAAATAAAAAAACAGCACAATATCGGGATCGGATCGGGATCAGTCGATACTCAGAATTTTAGTATCGAGATCGGTTTCAAAAAAATGGTATCGGTGCATCCCTAATTTCAAATGATTTGTTGCAAGCGGCTCATTTATGTAGAACCATTTTATGAATAGAATCAGAATCAGTTTTATTGCCAAGTGTGCTTCACACACACAAGGAATTTGTTTTGGCAACAGAAGCTTCCAGTGTACATAAAGTGACAAGAAACAACACAAAATTAAATATGAGAAAAGAAAAAGGCGATAAACATTAAACAGAGATGCAGTTAGTCAAAAAGATCTGGATGTTGAATTGTATGTACACATTTGTTGTAAATATACAGGTTATAAGGTGCTGTGTACAAATGCGTGTGAGAAAGTATTGCCTTGTATATTGATATAAGGTGCTGTGTACAAGTGCGTATGAGAAAGTATTGCACATTTATTGCACAGTAGGGGAATATTTAACTGTTCATGAGGTAGATGGCCTGAGGAAAGAAACTTTTCCTGTGTCTGGCTGTTTGCTTTTTCAAAATACTTGTCATTAAAACAGAATACAAACAGGCCATCTTGTGTCTTAAATGTCAATTTTAGGTCATTCATTATGAATTCTTTGCTTGTTTAAACTGTTTTATAAAGTCAATATCTATTTTTATTATTATAATACAGCTTTTTCTATTTTAAAACGATTGACAATTTCACGATGATTAGCATGTCAGAAATGTTAAACGTGCTTCCTTTCTGTGCTGTGATTGGTGCAGACGGTGACGAGTCGTAAGGTGGGTGTGTCTGTGCTGGGCGGAGACTCTCAGGGTGTGGAGGTGGCTCTGGCCCCGGAGGAGCTGGAGCTGGACCCCATGGCCATGACCCAGAAGTACGAGGAGCACGTCCGGGAGCAGCAAGTGGAGAAGGAGGACTTCAGCGACATGGTGGCCGAGCACGCCGCCAAACAGAAGGTCAGTTCAGTCAAAACAAGGACTTTATTTAGCATTACTGCATTAAAGCAGGGGTGCCTAAACTCGATCCTGTAGGGCTAGTGTCCTGACTGTCTTTACTTAAGCGGAAATTTATCTTTGGCTTCACCACATCACACACATCACAAATACATTCAATATCATCACATTAAAAACTCAACTCAATTACCGCTATTCATACTTAAAAGCCAATGTGTAAAATTCTAATGGCAGTCGGGACAAAAGACATTTGATACACATTTCTCTTTAGCTCCAACGTGCCTAAACACACGCACGGATGTACTAAAGCCGCTGTCACACTAGACATTGTGTCATACTCCTCGCTGCGAAAATTATTATAATGAGTGCACCTGATGGCCATCACCGCGCACACACACACACATCGTGATCTGACAAAGCCTAAACGGCAACAGGGGAGACGAGCGCCAGTCCGCCACATTCTGTCTTTATATTATACACTGTGTTTGTCAAGTTGTCTGTGCTCAACGCTCAGGTGATGTATCAAAATCTGACTCGGCTTTGTATGCACGCTCGTCACACAACGCCTGCAGTTAAAGTGCAAAAACCAACATAAAGCGTTGTCTGATTGACAAGCAGCACCTACATGTGTTTAAAAGAATCTAAGACGCCAAATGGAACGAAGTTAAGCCGCATTTTCTACAGTAAAACACACAATCTGTTTTTAGCTTTTCGCTTGTACGGTGGCTCTGAACTATCAAAACACCTCTCAAAACGCTTTTTTGGACTACATATGTACATCACTGTAAAACATTTTATTTGAGCTGGTTTCAGTCCTTAGCTCTTTTATTTTCATTTTATTTAAAAAAAACAAAAAACATTTATTGGTCACTTTACAATAAGGTTCATTAGTTAATGTTAATTAATGCATTTACTAACATAAACAAACAATGAACACTACATTTACTACAGTATTTATTTATGTCAGTTAATGAAAATACAGTTGTTCATTGTTAGTTCATGTTAACTCACGGTGCATTAACTACGGTTAACAAGCATGGACTTGGATGTTAATAATGCATTAGTAAATGTTCAATTATGGTTAATAAATGCTGTACAAGCGTTGTTCATGATTAGTTCATGTTAGTAAATACATTAAAGGGTCACGAAACACCAAAACACATTTTTTGAGCTGTTGACAGTCATACATGTGTCCCACGCTGCTATAAACACTATTAGGACACATATATTGCACTAAAAAGTGAAAATTGGTTGTTTTTGCGTTATTTTGAGCAAATTCGTTCTTCCGGTTTGAAACAAATTTTTGAAGCTGCGTCACGGCCATGAGATACTTGGGTGTAAATCCAGCTGGAGAGTGGCTGTCTGTCTTTTCTAGGACGTTCTTACGTATCTGAGAGTGTAGTATTAATTCATGAGAAAGACGTGCTTCAAACCAATCAGCGCGCTCTATTGTGTATGACGTGAAACTTCATTAATACGCATGATAGCTCCGGAGACTGTTTACCAGTTTACAGCGTTCAGACGGCAGAGAGACGCCACGTTGTGTTGCCAAAACAAGTGAAAGTACAAGAATTTCAAGACAAAATTCGTAGGTGTTATTAGTGTGTTGCAACGAAGGTTTTGTTTTCATTTTCCCTCTATGGGAGAGCTGCTGGACTCACGTGTGGATTACAGTGCACGCGACACGCGACAGAAACGCATTTGTAAGGAACATTTTTACCCGAGAGCTTTTTCTCATCTGGAAATGATGAAATCCGGATTTGCCGCTCGTCTCCTTTTAATAAAAAGACACAGCTCCAGTTTGATTGTCTGTCTACAGATTTGGTAAGTGTTTGCAGTGGACTGCCCTTTGTTTAAATGCTGCTCTCCGAGTGTAAACATGTTAACACAAACTATTCCCGTCGTGCAGGATTTTCACTGCAATTTGTGACAGGATAGTCTATACACACACGGCTTTCTGACGCTACCTACCGAGTACATAAGTTACAGAGAAATGCGGAGGATTTTTTTCTCTTATTCGCCGTTTCAATCAGCCTCTGTGTGTTTGTTTTTCCTGTCAAACTTAGCGCGTCCCTTCTATGCAAAATCTTATCCTCTTTCCCTCCCCCGACACTCCCACACTCCCAGAGCTGGACACGCCCAACTTTCCTGACTTTTTTCAAAACAGAGGTGTGAAAACACCCTGCTGAGACAGGGGGTTTCGTGGCCCTTTAACTAATGAACCTTACTGTAAAGTGTTACCCATTTATTTTACTTGTGTGCTATTTTTGGCTTTCCGACTGGATATTGCTTATCCAAACTCAAAAGCTTCCCAAATCCACATGCAGAGGTGTAAATGCAAAAGTTTGAGTTTAAATTTTCATAAAACACTGTTGAAAGTGATTAAAATTACGGTATATGTTGTCTGTGTTATGATAAACCCCACCAAAAAGAGCCGCTTATTTATTTATTTATTTTTTGTAAACTAAAATTTGAAAGTGTACCTTTTAGGTTCTGTGTGGTCTTAGTTGCTGTAATTGATTTAGGTGGTTCCAGCACATGTCTGTAATCATAGGAAAAAAGAAACATGTCTCCATCATAATCTATGCAAAAGTTATTCTATTCCAACTGATGAGAGAACGGAAACACTTATGGGGGTATTGGGCCCGTACGGACCTTTAAAATGTAAAGAATGCGGAAATAAATGATGTCACGGACCCGGTACCGGGTACGCAGAGTTTATTAAATCCCATTTTGTTATTTGACCTGTTATTTTTATACAACAGTCAAGCTGCATGGTAATTTGATATGCAAAGAATAGGAAATAGTTTATTTTTGTCAGGCTGATTTATGTGAAATCGTGAATATAAGGTCTCTATAATCACCTTGCAATTTAGAACTTTGAGTAGGCTATTCAGTTCATAAACTCAGATCAAACTCTTATGAAGTTTTTAAAATAAAATCAGCTGTTTATTGTATGAAAAATATAACATTTCTTTATAAATATTTATATTTATCAGCCATAGTATATCGGTTATTGGCCGCCAAATCTTAAGAGTTAAGCCTGGTCTATACTTCTGCGTGGAGTGATCGGCATGACCCACGGTGCATGCAGTGCGTGTAGTCGTGCATTTATACTTCTGTGTGCTGCTTCTGTTGATCTGCAGTAACACTTCAGAAACTCTAGCTGGCAGTAGGTGTTTATGTTCCTCTGTGTCGAGTTTCTTCACGGGCGTTTTGTTTTTTTCTGAACTCTGTCTTAATGTACAAGTGGCTCAAACTCGCTCATTCAGAGGCGGCAACCAGCGGACTTGCAACAACTTTAATCATAACAACGCTGACCAATCACAGAGCTTGCGTTACGCGTCGTTGCAACATGTAGTTACATTTTTTGAGAGGTGTGCGTCAGCATCGGTGACGGCGAGGGCTATGCGACCACACACAGGCTGTGCCGAAGCATATGCGTGCGCTTGACATTTTAAATCAGCCTTTATGTTATCGATATCGGCTAAAAAAAATCATATTGATGCGTCTCTACTTTTAGTTGCAGCAGTTTTGTTCCATGCAGAAACGCAGTGTTAAGAAGCCCTTATGATTAATTAACCATGACGAAATAAAGCGAGGTTAACAGTGAAATCTCTGCATCCCTAGATCAGTGTAGCCATAATCATTGACCTGCAGAACCTGAACATTTTGTGAACGTTAAAGATTCTGTTTTAGATTGGAAACTATCCTTCATTCTTTGTGTTTATGAATGATTGTGTGTGTTTTCCTGAAATATTTTTGTGGTTTATTTCTCTCAGCAAAAGAAACGCAAGGCACAGCCGCAGGACACGCGCGGAGGAGCCAAGAAATACAAAGAGTTCAAGTTCTAGATCTGCTCGTCCTTCAGTCTTTTATTGTGCGGGAGCACACACGTGTATGTGCGTCACCTTACAGTGAGCCACGTTTTTCATTTACGGTCAATGTTTTTGTAAATAAAATCCCAGTCCATGACAAACACGCTCATGATCTTTTATTTCATCCACGGTTTTGGGGTTTTTAGACGATTATTATAGTCATATGCAGGTTCCCAGATTGCTGCTAGACTATTAAAAAATCTATAAATTGGCAATTTTATGAATTTTGTGATTTTTATTATTATGCTTTTGAGTTTCATTATGGGATTTTAATGTGTTCTACATTTTTACCAGTGCTGTGTAAAAATTATTGCGGTTAATCACATCGAAAATAGAAGTTTGTTGACAATTGTATTTGTATATTATGCAAATTATATGTAAATATCTATGCAACAGTTATTTTGATCACACACTCACTGGCCACTTTATTAGGTATGCCTTACTAGCACCAGGTTGGACACTCTTTTGCCTTCAGAACTGCCCTAATCCTTCGTGGCATAGATTCAACAAGATACTGGAAATATTCCTCAGAGATTTTGCTCCATATTGACATGATAGCATCACGCAGTTGCTGCAGATTTGTCGGCTGCACATCCATGATGAGAATCTCCCGTTCCACCACATCCCAAAGGTGCTCTATTGGATTGAGCTCTGGTGACTGTGGAGGCCATTTGAGTACAGTGAACTCATTGTCATGTTCAAGAAACCAGTCTGAGATGATTCACGCTTTATGACATGGAGCGTTATCCTGCTGGAAGTAGCCATCAGAAGATGAGTACACTGTGGTCATAAAGGGATGGACATGGTCAGCAACAATACTCAGGTAGGCTGTGGCGTTGACACGATGCTCAATTGGTACTAATGGGCCCAAAGTGTGCCAAGAAAATATCCCTCACACCATTACACCACTACCACTAGCCTGAACCGCTGATACAAGGCAGGATGGATCCATGCTTTCATATTGTTGATGCCAAATTCTGACCCTACCATCCAAATGTCGCAGCAGAAATCGAGACTCATCAGACCAGGCAACATTTCTCCAATCTTCTATTGTGCAATTTTGGTGAGTCTGTGTGAATTGTAGCCTCAGTTTCCTGTTCTTAGCTGACAGGAGTGGCACCTGGTGTGGTCTTCTGCTGCTGTAGCCCATCTGCCTCAAGGTTAGACATGTTATGTGTTCAGAGATGCTCTTCTGCAGACCTCAGTTGTAATGAGTGCTTATTTGAGTTACTGTTGCCTTTCTATCAGCTGGAACCAGTCTGGTCATTCTCCTCTGGTATCAACAAGGCATTTGCTTCGCAGAACTGCCGCTCACTGAATATTTTCAATTTTCAGACCATTCTCTGTAAACCCTAGAGATGGTTGTGCGTGAAAATCCCAGTAGATCAGCAGTTTCTGAAATACTCAGACCAGCCCGTCTGGCACCAACAACCATGTCACGTTCAAAGTCACTGAAATCCCATTTCTTCCCCATTCTGATGCTCGGTTTGAACTGCAGCAGATCGTCTTGACCATGTCTACAAGCCTAAATGCCTTGAGTTGCTTCCATGTGATTGGCTGATTAGAAATTTACGTTAACGAGCAGTTGGACAGGTGTACCTAATTAAGTGGCTGGTGAGTATATACATAGTAAATATATATAATACACAAACATATACTTTGTGAAAAACTTGTATTTTGGATGTGATTAATCATTGCCCAGCACTACTTTTTACAGCAGTTTAATTTAGGGGACGTTTTCCTCCTGAACAAAATGAAAGGGTAGTAAATTTGCAATACACAAGGGTTCAACTTGTATTTAAATTGCTTTTCTAATGACTATATCTGAAAGGTAGCTTAAGGAATTTAAGAAATAACTTGATACACACCATTACTGAATGAATAGTATGAGATTGGGATTTTTGAAGTTGAGATTTCAAGAACCAAAACACCACAGTCAGGATCAAAGCCTGAAAGGATCAGTTTCAGAGTAATATAACATTATTTGTGTGGTATTTTGAGCTGAAACTTAACACACACACACACACACACACACACACACACACACATATTATTTTACATCTTGTAAAAAGAAGCATAATAGGTCCCCTTTAAAGCTGAATCTCTCCGACTGCAGTGGCGCTTTCAGGCCAGCAGGAGGAAGTGTGAGATCCTAACAGGAAGTCTGATAGCGTCACCTGACGTCTGGGCTTCAGTTTGACCTACATAACACTTTCACTGGTGCCTGACCTCAGTCCAGAGCAGACAAAAACACACACCCACGTCTCCTGAATGAGCTCAAAGAGGCTGCACATCAGTGTGAGTGAAATTTGCACATTTCTGACACCGCCTGCCTGTGACTTCATCATTTACACTCCAGTCTCATTTCAATGTCTGTTTTCTGATGAGTTAATCATGAGTGACTCCTGAAGTTTTGGGTTTTGTTAATCATCATTATACATATTTCTGTATTAATGGCCTTTTTAAAGGTTTTGTGAATTAAAGGTTTTTTTAGATGACATTATTAGTGTGTAAGTATTAAGGATATCTATTAGCTAGTAAGCTCCAAAACTGTGACAAAACTCACATTAACAAGATAGAAACATTCAGAGATTGCAGTTTGTCACTTTCTCCTAAATGGATCAATTTTTTTGACGTCACCTCATACTTCAGTTTCTCATCAAATCATCTGACTAATCAAATGCTCTCTAGTATCTGACATGCCCCGCCTCCTTCAAGATTTGCTTTTCTTTTAATGCACTTGAGCTCAACCACTATTATTCATCTTTTGCAGAGGTGGAAAGAGCAATAATATCTTCTACTCAAGTAAAAGTATTGTTACTTACAAAATATTTTACTTCAGTAAAAGTTATAAAAAAGTCTATAAATCTACTCAAGTAAAAATTAACACATTAAAAATGTACTCATGATTAGGCCCACACGGAATCTGCGCACGCTGAATTTTAGCCCATCATTTTAGATTTTTAGCCCATCATTGAGTCTATTTATTTACTTGAATAAATGTGTGTAAATTTATATTTATTCAGTTTTTAGCGTAATTTCAGTATAATTATTGACTACTATTCATTAAATGTATTTACAATAAAGTTTGTAAAGTAACTACAGGGAGTGCAGAATTGTTAGGCAAATGAGTATTTTGACCACATCATCCTCTTTATGCACGTTGTCTTACTCCAAGCTGTATAGGCTCGAAAGCCTACTACCAATTAAGCATATTAGGTGATGTGCATCTCTGTAATGAGAAGGGGTGTGGTCTAATGACATCAACACCCTATATCAGGTGTGCATAATTATTAGGCAACTTCCTTTTCTTTGGCAAAATGGGTCAAAAGAAGGACTTGACAGGCTCCGAAAAGTCAAAAATAGTGAGATATCTTGCAGAGGGATGCAGCACTCTTAAAATTGCCAAGCTTCTGAAGCGTGATCATCGAACAATCAAGCGTTTCATTCAAAATAGTCAACAGGGTCGGAAGAAGCGTCTGGAAAAACCAAGGTGCAAAATAAACTGCCCATGAACTAAGAAAAGTCAAGCGTGCAGCTGCCAAGATGCCACTTGCCACCAGTTTTGCCATATTTCAGAGCTGCAACATCACTGGAGTGCCCAAAAGCACAAGGTGTGCAATACTCAGAGACATGGCCAAGGTAAGAAAGGCTGAAAAACGACCACCACTGAACCCATGGCTGGATCGGTAAAGGGCAGAGAGCTTCTGTCCGACTCAGACGCCAGCAAGGTGGAGGTGGAGTACTGGTTTGGGCTGGTATCATCAAAGATGAGCTTGTGGGGCCTTTTCGGGTTGAGGATGGAGTCAAGCTCAACTCCCAGTCCTACTGCCAGTTTCTGGAAGACACCTTCTTCAAGCAGTGGTACAGGAAGAAGTCTGCATCCTTCAAGAAAAACATGATTTTCATGCAGGACAATGCTCCATCACACGCGTCCAAGTACTCCACAGCGTGGCTGGCAAGAAAGGGTTAAAAAGAGGAAAAACTAATGACATGGCCTCCTTGTTCACCTGAGCTGAACCCCATAGAGAACCTGTGGTCCATCATCAAATGTGAGATTTACAAGGAGGGAAAACAGTACACCTCTCTGAACAGTGTCTGGGAGGCTGTGGTTGCTGCTTCACGCAATGTTGATGGTGAACAGATCAAAACACTGACAGAATCCATGGATGGCAGGCTTTTGAGTGTCCTTGCAAAGAAAGGTGTCTATATTGGTCACTGATTTGTTGTTGTTTTGTTTTTGAATGTCAGAAATGTATATTTGTGAAGGTTGAGATGTTATATTGGTTTCACTGGTGAAAATAAATCATTGAAATGGGTATATATTTGTTTTTTGTTAAGTTGCCTAATAATTCTGCACAGTAATAGTCACCTGCACATACAAATATCCTCCTAAAATAGCTCAAACTAAAAACAAACTAAAAACTACTTCCAAAAATATTCAGCTTTGATTTTAATGAGTTTTTTGGGTTCATTGAGAACATGGTTGTTGTTCAATAATAAAATTAATCCTCAAAAATACAACTTGCCTAATAATTCTGCACTCCCTGTGTGTATATATATATATAGCTTTTCATGTATGGCTATGACTGTGTACTAACCTTAATCACTTCTGGGGAAAGGGACTTCATTCATTAATTTTCTTAATAATCTGGGGTTGCCACAGCGGAATGAACCGCCAATTTATCCAGCATATATTTTACGCAGCGGATGCCCTTCCAGCCGCAACCCATCACTGGGAAGGATGGGGACTTATTACAGTAAAAGATAGCGATTTAATTTTACCCAATAAATGCATTGATAATATCCACAGATTTTCATATAGTCAATCAAATGAACTTAAACGATTAAAAAATCCAACAAATATTTGTTTGGGCCCGAACAAAAAAATACTAACTAATTTAAAACAGTTTTGCTTAAATTGCACACTAGTTTGAACATGTATTAATACATCATGCTTGACAATCAAAAACAAAATGTCATGATATCACAGGCGACTGTCCTCTGAGTGCACCTGAAAAGACATGAAAGACACTTCTCATAGAGCTTGAGACGCATACAGTTCTTTATGATCTATATCATTTGTAAAATAAAGAGTTGCAGGTTAAGGAAACCGCATGGGGTGAAGTTGCCTTGGGCCTTGGTGAAAGTGAAAAGAAAATAGGTAACTAGAACAGACAGAGATATATTTATCTGTGCACATGCTGCAGATCAGGTGCACGCTGCTGATGCAGCCTATGTGAAAGGCAAACGCCTGCACGCTGCTTCAGCTCACTTGTGCGTGCGATGGGAAAGAAGTCTCCCGCATCCATCGCAGTCTGGATCATATCAGTGATAAAAAATGTTCAGAATTTATTTATGTATATGACTTTTATAGCAGTAAAAAAGCTAATAGTATGAAAGTCAATGGATACAGCTTTCCAGCATTCTTCAAAATATCTTCTTTTGTGTTCAACATAAGAAACAGAATCAAACATGTTTATTACAAGCAAAGGGCGAGTAAGTGACAGAAGTGTCAGTTTAGGCTGAACTATCCCTTTAAGCTGTCATGGCAACCATATACAATGCACACTACAGTATGTGTGCCAATAAAGCACTATTGATTCATCTATAAGAGTCGACTCATAGTGGTTTAAACGAATCTTCTTGATAACGAGTCATCAGCCGTTTCGGCGTGACGTCATTATGAAACATAATGGTTGCGCACGCAG
This sequence comes from Danio kyathit, assembly GCA_903798195.1. NCBI lineage: Eukaryota > Metazoa > Chordata > Actinopteri > Cypriniformes > Danionidae > Danio > Danio kyathit. The sequence continues at coordinate 8,202,788 of LR812525.1, forward strand.
ACCCGGCAAAATTCAAATCTGCGGTTCCGCCCACTAACACAGCAGCAGGACGCTCATGAAGACGCTCTGCTTACCTGGATATTATTGGAAGTGTGAGGGGAAAGGAGTCGTTCAGAAATCTGTACACTTACAATGTGCGATCTATCACTACACAGCTCATGCATTAAGTTTCTTCCTCCATCTTGTAATGGACAGACAATACACCAGGGGTGCGGGCAAAATAAGGACAAAATATTAGGTACACCGGCAGGTTGCTGCACGCTGGGCTTCGGGCTTGTGAAGGGAGCGCAGGAGCCCGCGGAGATAGCTTGTCAGAGGACAGAGGATGCTACAACCTCCCGGCTGGGTATGTGATCGTTTGGAATAGCAGAGTACAGGTAAGTCTTAAGAAAATATAGCAGTTCACGGACGAGGTGCCAGAGCAATGATTGCAAATAGAAATGATCTACATGTTTTGTTAGTAGTTACCGCATGTACTGTATCCGGTTAACTCTTTATATTCTCATATCGCGTCTAATGCCACGTTGAAAACGCGACGCGTGCTGCTTTGTTTACGCATTTAAATGTGTTTGTGAGCTCGTTTCACTAACGTTTGTCAGTGCTATGGCCACTGTTAGCTGATCCTGCACACGTGCAGCGGTCAAGGTTCAGAATAGTTCAGCTTTTGCTGCTGTGGATTAATCTGAATGTGTGTCATACTTGAGAGCAATGCTGGTGTTAAACTGCACTGCTTTCGGCGCTGAGGTGTCTGAATTACACTGTTGAAAACCGGGTACTGTTTACTGTGGTGTTAGTAAGTTTACTATGAAGCGTGTTTCGGGCGTCCGCTGTGATCGGATCCTATACCAATGTTAGCGACCAGGGGCTTGATAAACCACGCTGGGCATTTCACTGTCTCGCGCGGAACGCTGTTGACCAATCGCAACAGACTGTCATCGGTCCAATCAGCGCAGATTAGCTTCGCGCTAAGCAGGGGTTTGGGAACAAATGAATCGCTGAACGATTGATATGGGAGTCGCTGGGATAATTAGGTAAAAATAAATGCATATTATAAGACCATGAAAATGTTTTTTGACCTTGCTTACATATCAGTATGTTGTTAAAGACCCATAAAACCGAAATATGATTCTTTTCAATGTGTAATAGGAGCTCTTTAAAGTTGTGTAGCGCCATCTAACGTCAAGGGGTGATTTTGCATACTCTTCTGCTCGACGCCTGTGAAAATCGCTTGGTTTTGAATCAGGAAAAATGTCTTGAAAAACGCTGACGATAAACGCAAACGAAAAGCGTCCCGGTGTGTACGAGCCTTAAGACTACACTGTTAGACCTTACCAGGCTTTTTTAAAGTAGAATCCTGGCAACACTGTTGCCAGCTACTCACTGTAATGGTTTGGTTACAGTGAGTAACTGGCAACAGTGTTGTATAGAAAACTTAAATTTTATCGTACACCACACTGCTTTTAATGCCAACTGCAGACGTCTTTGGCTAAAAGGGAGCTGAATGGAGTGAGGATCTAATTAGAAATGCTCGTCTCTGCAGTTTTCATGTTATATCAGGTAAGTTCACACTAATGCTGAATCAGACACATTACTCGTTTTTGATTGCAACAATGATTTCAGCAAAAACAGTTGAATATGGTGAATTAAACTGCGAACACTGAATGCTCAGATGAAATGTAAACATGTAAGTTCACATACCCTGCCATACAGGTGCAGTTCGCTGTCAGAATGCAGTTGTTTTGCTTGTTGATGATTACCCAGGCCTTGTATAGCTCCGTCTTCTTTCCTTGTCTTTGGCTAGGCAGAACCTCGGTTTTTAGCCCTACAAAGTGTTGAATCTGGTAATCATGGAACATTATTTACTGCACATGACCACACAGAACACAATATAGGCATCCAAAGACTTGTAGACTTCTCTCTTGTAAAATCACTTGGAGTTTCAGTGAGATAGTTGTATATTTGGGGCTGGATGCTTGGCCATTTTGTCTTATCCAATATCCATTGGGAGGGTGCTATCGCAAATGGACCTGTCAGACGAACGGCGCTCACTTTAACATTAATTTTGCAGAATAACTGTGTTTATCACTGGGTGACGAGCTGTTATAATACACTGAACGCATTATGTTAATAATATATATAATATGTAATCAATATAGGGCTGGGCGGTTTTTCCGATTTTTCCGATTAATTCGAATTTACGTTTTAAGACGATTTTATTTTTTACAAAATCGAGGAATCGCGGTTTTTAATAAAAATATTAAAGCCGCTTTTCCACTATCGTGCCAAACCGTTCTAAACTGTTAGACAACCGTGCTGAATTGTGCTGATTCTGTGTGTTGACGTCGCGGCTCTGTTGATGTGCTGCCACAGCTGGTAGCGAAAGCGCGCCAGGGCGGACCGGCCTTTGGGAACACCGGGACATTTTCCCGCTAGAGCAACAAGCACCCCGCAGTCAGCCAGCCAGCTTCACGAATGTTTCCATGCGCGTCGTGCTGTTGTTCGCGTCCCGCAGCCGTCTGTGTCTCCCGCGCGAGCTGCGAGACGGGGACCCGCGCTCCACCTGAAGGACGGTGTGTTGTAAATGTCGGTCACCGCAGAAAGTCAAATCTTTCTTTAATTTGGACTTTTGCTTGAATTACGGAGTGGCACAGTAGCTGTCAAGGTACTGTATGAATTAAATCATAACCCATATATGCACCAATAAACAAGTCAAATGAATGAATGAATAAAATAAATATGGATTCTTAAATGTCGGCAGCTTTTACTCCAAAAAATATCAATACGTATCGACAAATGTTTTATAAAAATAAATTAAGCAGTTTTCAACATTTCAGCTATAGGCCATTATACGATTCAGTTAAATATAAGATAGACCTTTAAATATATATAGATATGTAACAGGTTTCTGTGGGGTTTTTTTTTCACGGTGATCTTTAATATATACTGGTGTTGCTACGCACAAATATTTTCTAAAACGTCAAGCAGATATTTGTCTATAGCTCGTTAGTTATTTATGAAGACAAAAAATAATTAAAATAACAAAAATAAAACTATAAAATTACAAAGATAAATGAGCAGCATTCTGCTAAATATGGTCCTTTATATCCTGATATGCTGTGTGTTGTTTCATTCGTTTTTTTATATTTAACTTGATGCATTCGTTATTTAATATTTAAATACAAAATCGTTTAAATGGTTATATTTTACCATCAAAATGTAGTATATTTTATATCATTACCATTTTTTGATATAAAACCGCTGTTATTTTATTGATTGTTATGAAATAATTTAAGTGCTATATTTTTTATTTGTGAAAGTGCCCACTCACTTTGACAAGGCCTGTCTAAATATATATTTCTGCCATGCCACTAATACAGATAAACTATTGTTGCATTATCATTGTTTATTTTTCTGTTATGTACAGAGATTTGAATATTTATTTCCCCTCCAATCCTTTTTAATCTTCAAGTTACATTTTGGTCATTTTCTCTCCAAATAAAATTTGCCCAAAGCTGCACAACATATGACCTGCTGTGACTTCTATTGTAGCTATGTTTAGCATCCCTATATGAGAGAGTGCCATAACCGCGTTTAGTCACACTATTGCTTTTCTTTTACAAGTGAGCATGAAAAAAACTAGTTTCAGCATTTATTTAAATTTAAATGAACAAGGTAAGCTGGTAAGGTAGTTACCCAGTAAAAAAAAAAATTAATAAAAAAATAAATAAAAAAATCGAAATCGAAATCGTGAATCGGTCAAACTTTATGAAAAAAATCGAGATTTTTTTTTTTGCCATATCGCCCAGCCCTAAATCAATATAACTCATCTCTAATACAACAACAAACTCTGTATCGCATCAGATGTCATTCCCTCGCTGTAAATGCTAGCGCTCCCGGTTTTTTTCTGCAACCTCTCTGCGCGCGCATCCTGAATGTTTACAAACATGGTAATTCATCTATTGGCTGTTTTCTATATATAAAGCGAAGGGGCTACTTGTAATTCTAACAATAAATCTCATAATTTCAATATTTTATTAGTTTTGATTTAAAAGTTCTGCATATTATGACAGTTTCAACAGGATTTTATCATTTTGATGTAAACAGAGTTGTTGTTTTTTTAGGATTTTTAGTATCTTGTGATCAAATAATTATTACTATTCACAAAATCATATTTTTTCCTAAATAGCAGAAACACTACAAAATTATACAATTGAAAACAAAAGTATTAGCCCTGTTGTGAAATTGTTCTGTAGTCAAGCCTAGGCTATTTTTCTTCCTTCAGCCAGCCTCTGTTAAACATCACTTGGGAAGTATTTGGGAAAAGGAAGAGAATTTCACTGGAGGGCTAATAATCTTGACTTCATCTGTACTTTGATTGTTTTTGTACTTCTCATCTTCTGCATGACTAAATCAGTGATGCCGAGCAGTAAAAGCTCTGGTTTGTGTACTAATAATGACTCAGTTTTAATGAGCGGTTTGTTCTGAATTCCCGCCGGCGCGGAGCTGCTCACCTCCCGCTACACTTCCACAACAACTGCGTCCTTCCGGCGCTGTTTACGAATACGAACACACACACACACACACACACACACACAGAGGGAGAGAGAGAGAGGTCAGCATCAGATGGCTCATATTCTCTCCGTCAGACGCCCACAGGGTTAATGACACGACAAATATAGATGTGCTTTATTTCATCACCGGCCTACTGTACGGGTTTCCCACTGGAACTTGGTGACTATTCACATAAGAAAGGATGCGTTTCACTACAGTTTCCGTAGTTTTATATGCTTTATAGACGATTTATTTGAGTTTTAGTTGGGTATTTCATCTTTAAGATCTCTTTTAACATATTTTACGTTAAATAAACATGTGAAACGTCGAATATAATGTACGTTACTTACCTCAGAGTACCGTTGGCGTTGCTGATGTCCGTTACGCTTGATTTAAATGATGAGCATGCGCAGAACTCCTGTTTCAGCATCAAACTATTTTCGACATTATGCTGAAGGTAGCCTATATAAGTTGAACAGTCGACTTAATTTCTGAGTAGATTCAATGTTTAACCTCCTGATGTACTGTCCAAATACTGAACATAGATTTAAAGTCAAAATTTGATAGAGGATTGATATCATTTTAACCAATAATCAGTGTTGGTTTGCTGTCTGGAAGTTACCTACTTTCAAAAAGTATTTAATTACCTATCACATAAACATTCTGTAGGCTCAGTAGTTAGCACTGTCACCTTGCAGCAAGAAGGTTGCTGGTTCAAGTCTCAGCTGGGTCATTTGGCATTTCTGTGTGGAGTTTGCATGTTCTCCCCATGTTGACGTGGGTTTTTCCCTGGGTGCTCCGGTTTCCCCCACAATCCAAACACGTACTATAGGTGAATTGGATGAACTAAATTGGCCACACATTATGAGTGTGTACAGGTGTTTCCCCATTACTCGGTTGCGGCTTGAATTAAGGCCATCCATTGCTTAATGCATTTGCCGGAATAGTTGGTGGTTCATTCAGGTGTGGCGCCCCCTAATAAATTAAGAGACTAAGCCGAAGGAATATAAACGAATGAATAAAAATTCTGTAATTTACTTAATTACTTTGCCTGAAAAGTAATTTAATTACTTAAAACTGCATGTTTAAATTATCTACAAACCTCAACACATTGATAGCAAACAGGACCGTTTAGCTTTACTAAACTAATTATGGGGGCTTGAGAAAGTCACCATTCTGATATTCTACATAAACTTCTTCTTCTTCTTCCGTCTTCTGAGACTCATTTTTAAGTGTATCTCCTCCTAAACCTTTCAAGCTACATACTTCAAACTTTCGTCAAACCCTCAAACTGGTCTGACTCGGGTTGCTATATCTTTTCTAACTGATCCGACTATCGGTTTTCAGAAAAACGACCCAGAAAATTCCCAAAAATCCCATTGACTTAACATTGGGTCAAACTTTGTGAGCTCATAACTCTGCATCAGACTGTCCTACAGACTAGAGTCTGGCCTCATTCAACTCAGTCTAGCCAGCAGCCAATCACTGATGACTTTTTAACTTACTAGCCACTCCCTAGCAACCACTTACAGCACCCTAGCTACTGTCCCATAGACTTCCATTGTAAAAGACTGTCATTGACTTAACATTGGATGAACCTTTGTGAGCTCATAACTCTGCATCAGACTGTGCCACAGACTAATGGCTGAGCTCATTTAACTCGGTCTAGCCAGCAGCCAATCACCGATGACCTTTAAACTTAATAGCCACTCCCTAGCAACCACTTACAACACCCTAGCAACTGTCCCATAGACTGTGACTAGCTATTCTAACACATGCTAATAGTTTTAACATCCTACTGACATGTTAATTTTGCTAGAAAGATGCTAGCAACACACTAGTGACATGCTAGTCATGCTAGTAACATGCTAATTCATGCTAGAAACAGGCTAGTAACATGATAATTCATGCTAGAATCATGCTAGTAACATGCTAATTCATGCTAGGATCATGCTAACAACATGCTAATTCATGCTAGAAACAGGCTAGTAACATGCTAATTCATGCTAGAATCATGCTAGTAACGTGCTATTTCATGCTAGAATCATGCTAACAACATGCTAATTCATGCTAGAAACAGGCTAGTAACATGCTAATTCATGCTACAATCTTGCTAGTAACATGCTAATTCATGCTAGAAACAGGCTAGTAACATGCTAATTCATGCTAGAATCATGCTAGTAACATGCTAATTCATGCTAGAAACAGGCTAGTAACATGCTAATTCATGCTGGAATCATGCTAGTAACATACTAATCCATGCTAATAACATGCTAATTCATGCTAGAATCATGCTAACAACATGCTAATTCACACTAGAAACATGCTAGTAACATGCTAGAAACATGTTAGTAACATGCTAATTCATGCTAGAAACACGCTAGTAACATGCTAATTCATGCTAGAAACATGCTAGTAACATGCTAGAAACATGTTAGTAACATGCTATTTCATGCTAGAAACACGCTATTAACATGCTAATTCACGCTAGAAACATGCTAGTAACATGCTAATTCATGTTAGTAACATGCTAATTCATGCTAGAAACACGCTAGCAACATGCTAATTCATGCTAGAAACATGCTAGTAACATGCTAATTCATGCTAGAAACATGCTAGTAACACGCTAATTCATGTTAGAAACATGCTAATAACATGCTAAGTCATGCTAGAAACACGCTAGTAACATGCTAATTCACGCTAGAAACATGCTAGTAACATGCTAATTCACGCTAGAAACACGCTAGTAACATGCTAATTCCTGCTAGAAACAAGCTAGTAACATGCTAATTCATGCTAGAAATGCGCTAGTAACATGCTAATTCATGCTAGAAACGCGCTAGTAACATGCTAATTCATGCTAGAAATGCGCTAGTAACATGCTAATTCATGCTAGAAACACGCTAGTAACATGCTAATTTATGCTAGAAACACGCTAGTAACATGCTAATTCATGCTAGAAACACGCTAGTAACATGCTAATTCATGCTAGAAACGCGCTAGTAACATGCTAATTCATGCTAGAAACACGCTAGTAACATGCTAAATGATGCTAGAAACACGCTAGTAACATGCTAATTCATGCTAGAAACACGCTAGTAACATGCTAATTTATGCTAGAAACACGCTAGTAACATACTAATTCACGCTAGAAATGTGCTAGTAACATGCTAATTCATGCTAGAAACATGCTAGTAACATGTTAATTCATGCTAGAAACACGCTATTAACATGCTAATTCATGCTAGAAACACGCTAGTAACATGCTAATTCATGCTAGAATCATGCTAACAGCATACTAATTCATGCTATAATCATGCTAGTAACATGCTAATTCATGCTAGAATCATGCTAATTTATGTTAGCAACTGCCTAGCAACCACTAGAAACATGCTAACATATATGTACTTATCTATGCCGACTGTTTCAAACTTCATAAAAACTACTTCAGTTTTTTACACTTTAAAACTACTTCAAACTTTCAGACTCGGCTTTCTCAAGCCACCATAAAGTTTGTCCTCAAACTTTAATATCTAGTTTAATACTGAAGAACTGTTAAACATTATGTATCAAAACATGAAATGTTTCAGAGTAATGGATATTTCATATCGCCATGACATAAATTTCTTCAACTCATTGTCTCTTAAGCATATAAATGCAATTGTTGGAGGTTTACTATGCAAAATATATTAATTATTACATTTTTCAGGCTGCAAACTAGCAGTTAAAGCGGCATGTTTAAGAGTCAATCCGCTAAATTAATGTCACCAGAGAAGCAGATTTTGATTGAAGACTACCAAAACAAACAGTTTTATTTTACAGTGGATTAACTTGCACAGATTTACTGTTTACCTTAAGATTAACTGTGCTCTGGCACAGTAAACTTTATATTAATTCAAGAGACCTTAATAAACAAAAGAAGGCATACAATTACCAGTAGAGGCCCAAAGGATCATTACAGTTTCCAGTAAATCCAACATAATTCCTTTTATAACCACATTCTATGACGATTTCTGCAGTTTTTTCATCAGGAAATGCACGCAGGAAGGCACGTCACTGTCTTTATAATCACAGCGGATTGTTATGACGTGTCTAATTGACCTTCTCATCCCGATGATGTGCATGAGTGTATTATAGGACAGCAGAGGATCACTGTCATATCTGATTCATTATAATGTGACTGACATGACATGATCACATGACCAACACAATGCATGAGCGCAGATGAAGGATTGTTTGGGTTCGAATTGCAGCTGTGATATTTCAGATGCATCCGTCCATGCTTAATTATTAATTCAATTATAGCAGTAAAAGTATTTAAGGCTTTTTTTAACAGCCTTTGATTATGCTTTTAGTTATAATAAACCATTTGACATCAATACTGATTTATATAAATGCACAACAGAGTAACTTAATCATAAGTTAATATTAAAGTTATTCTTTTTGGTGTTTTAAAATAGAATTGATAAATAAAAAATATTTTAAAACTTATTTTGCTTGAAATTAAGGTAAATTATTGAATTTTAGACACACACACTGATTCTAAACTATTAAATGAAATAGAAAAATATGCAAGAAAAAAATTATTCAAGCTATAAATAAAAATAAATGTTATTATATTTGATTTGATTATATACACTACCTAACAAAAGTCTTGTCACCTATCCAAGTTTTAGGAACAACAAATAATAACTTGACTTCTAGTTGATCATTTGGTATCAGAAGTGTCTGATATGAAAGGCAAAGGCCTCTAGATTACGCTTATTAAACCAAAATAAAATATGATCAGGCCTTGATTATTAATGATTTCATTAGGACAGTAAGGTCTGACTTTGCTTAGACAAAAGTCTTGTCACTGAACAGAAATAATGTCCAGTATAGAATATAAAGTCATGCTGCAGTGGAAACAGAATGAATATTGTGTCTGACTCCATCATGAGCTTGGAGGACTGCATCCATACATCTCTGCAATGACTCAAATCACTTATTAATAAAGTCATCTGGAATGGCAAAGAAAGCGTTCTTGCAGGACTCCCAGAGTTCATCAAGATCCTTTGGATACATCTTCAATGCCTTCTCCTTCATCTTACCCCAGACATGCTTAATAATGTTCATGTCTGGTGACTGGGCTGGCCAATTCTGAAGCGCCTTGACCGTCTTTGCTTTCAGGAACTTTGATGTGGAGGCTGGAGTATGAGAAGCAGCGCTATCCTGCTGAAGAATTTGCCCTCTCCTGTGGTTTGTAATGTAATGGGCAGCACAAATGTCTTGATACCTCAGGCTGTTGATGTTGCCATCCACTCTGCAGATCTCTCGCACGCCCCCATACTGAATGAACCCCAAACCATGATTTTACCTACACCAAACTTGACTGATATCTGTGTGAATCTTGGGTCCATGCGGGTTCCAGTAGGTCTTCTGCAGTATTGTGATGATTGGATACTAATATATATATTAAAAAATACAAAATATGTACTTAAAAACAATACAAATGACAAAAAACACAATAAACTGAACTTTTAAATGAAATTTAAAAATATAAAACAAACACAAATTTAAACTATTAATAAAAACGTATTTAGCTTGAAATTACGATTATTTATTTATATATATATATATATATATATATATATATATATATATATATATATATATATATATATATATATATATATATATATATTGATTATAATAATAATAACAATACATTTTATTTGTAATGCGCTAGACTCAAAGCGCTACAAAGCAAAATACTAACAATACAAGGCAAGCAGAAACAGCACAACAATAAAAAGATGCAATAAAACAAGAATATGAACCATGAGAGAGAATAAAAATAAAGATAGAATAAAATAAAAATTGATCATCCCAAGTTAAAAGCAATGCCAAAAAAGGTGAGTCTTGAGAAGTTTCATAAAACAGTCCAGAGAAGCGGCATTCCTTATGCTGATGGGTAGTGCATTCCACAGCTTGGGCGCACTGTATGAGAAAGCCCTCCCACCCATGGTCTTGAGTTTACAGCGTGGCTGATACAGGGTTAGGTCGTACTCACACTATGTACAGTTGCCTTGAACCTGGCCAAAGCACGCTTGTCCCGCCTCCCCCGACAGCCCGCACTCACATTACATTCTAGCCTGAGCACGCTTACGTCATCGATGATGCGCTGTTCCGTTAAGAGAAGCGCTCTCACTCAGCACAGTGGAGATTCCTTTAGTTATAGTCGTTTGATATGCAGTGACACACAGTCTAATATTTCGCCGAACAGATCAGCCACTTTTGACGCTCATAAACAGTCATAAAGTCCTCGTGCTGCAGGAATTAGGAGGTTTGCTGAAGGCGCAGCTGATGTGCAGTGAGGGGTTTGCGTCTTTAATATTCTACGACAGTTTGCGTTCATTGAACAGTACAAATGATTAATTAATCCATATGAAACAGTCGCTTAAAAGTCACATCTCGCTTTCAGTTTCGGGCTCGGGCGCGTTTTGCACTCACACACAAGCGTACCGTGCCAAAGCCCATGTGAATCGCGCTCTGGCCCACCTCTTCTAACCGGGCCAGGGCCGGCCAAGTGTACCGTGCCTGAGCCCGATTCAGAGCACTCACACTTCTCAAACGATCCGGAAAACGGGCCTGGGCACGGTTCGGATACCATAGTGTGAGTAAGCCCTAACAGAAAGAAGATTTCTTATACACATTGCTAATCATAATGTTTTAATAACTCATCTCTAATAACTGATTTATTTTATCTTTGCCATGATGACAGTAAATAATATTTGACTAGATATTGTTTAAGACACTTCTATACAGCTTAAAGTGACATTTAAAGGCTTAACTAGGTTAATTAGGTTAACTAGGCAGGTTAGGGTAATTAGGCAAGTTATTGTATAACAATGGTTTGTTCTGTAGACTATTAAAAAAATATACAGCTTAAAGGGGCTAATAATATTGACCTTAAAATGGCTTTGAAAAACTAAAAACTGTTTTTATTCTAGCCGAAATAAAACAAATAAGACTTTCTCCAGAAGAAACAAATATTATCAGACATACTGTGAAAATTTCCTTGCACTGTTAAACATAATTTGGGAAATATTTAAAAAAGAAAAAAAATTAAAAGGGGGGCTAATAATTCTGACTTCAACTGTATGATTCCCAGTGTTGGGTTGCAGCTGGAAGGGCATCCGCTGCGTAAAACATATGCTGGATAAGTTGGTGGTTCATTCCGCTGTGGCTACCCCTGATTAATAAGGGGAGTAAACCAAAAAGAAAATGAATGTATTAATATACTCTAAAACACACGAAGCAAAGCGTTCAGTATAAAGATGAGTTTCTTGGCAGCGTTAAATCCTCCTGTTGTCCTGAGAAACTCAAATCTGACCCACATGGAAGAGCATCAATAATTAATCAATTCTTAATTACGCTTCAGTGGCGCTAAATGAGTTTTATCTGCTCCCAAAGTGCATTATGACAGAGAGAAAGAACATTTACTTTAATAATGATGGAGTACAGCGCAGTCTGAATAAAAGGAAATGGGATGTGTTTTAGTATTTGCTAATAAATGGGCATTTTTCAAAGCTACAATTTTATTTCTTGTGTAATTCATGAGTGTATGTTTAATTATGAGTGTGCGTTGTACATCCATCAAAATTCATCTATAAATAGTAAAACCCTTCATCTGTTCGCTTTGAATAAAAGTGTCTGCTATACACATAGACAAATCTATATCACTATTGTATTCATATAATAATAGTGGGCGGCACGGCTGGGCCAGTTGGCATTTCTGTGTGGAGTTTGGATGTTCTCCCCGTGTTGGCGTGGGTGTCCTCCAGGTGCTCCGGTTTCCCCACAGTCCAAACACATGCACTATCAATGAATCAATGAACTAAATTGGCCGTAGTGTATGAGTGTTTGTGTGAATAAGTGTGTATGGGTGCTTCCCAGTACTGCGTTGCAGCTGGAAGGGCATCCACTGTGTAAAACATATGCCAGAATAGTTGGCAGTTCATTCCACTGTGGCGACCCCTGATCAATAAGCCGAAGGAAAATGCTGAATAAATGAATTTTAGAGTATTTGTCAAATTCATAGCAATTTACAATGAAAATTAGTGTCAAGTAAATGCAGCAGACTTGGTTTGAAACCTAAAGAGAAAACAAAGTCTGTGTGAAATCAAAGTTTACGATGTTTATCTTGCTAGCGCACATCGTTATTTTTTAGGTGAACAATTAATCTGCGCAAGTTAATCCACTGATAAATAAAAGTTTGTTTGGGTAATCTTCAATTAAATCTGAGCATCTGTTTGAAGCTTCGAAACTTTTACGAATTTTTTATTTTTTTTTTTAATTAGTTGCTGCATCCCAATTCACCTACTTATACTACGTCCTAAAAGTGTGTACTTTTTTCCTGAGGAACTACAAATCCTCTTCACTTAACGGTTGGTCTCACGTGTCCGCCATGTTAGTGGCTGTTTCTCAATTCCAAGAACGCAGAGAATGGACTTGCGTTCTTATGAAGACCGGTCTTGCCATGTGTCCTCGGAAGAATGAACTCGGGAGACCACGAGAACAGAGAACGCCTCCTGTGAGAAATGAGATGCTGCGTTCTTCCTGATGGTCACGTGACCTTCACGCATTTTAAATGGAAAATTATTTAAACATTACAGCATTCATACAACAATTTATTGTTTTTCCCCTTTTCAAAATATATAGTCTGCATAAAAACTTTATAAATATACGTTGCACAATATAAATAAAACAGATTTTAATACGAATTTTAGCAAAGAAACACCCTAATTGTGTTTACTCTTTTATTAAGATGTTCATGGTAATGTTTATATTCACCGTCTGATTTAGGGAAACTCCAGAGGCAAATAAGTGATATCTCTGAACTTAATAATAAATCTAAATAAAATGCTGCGCTTCCCACCTCCAGTCGCAATGACTTCTGGGACTTCTAGAGCGAGTTGTTGCCAAGCGGCAACCTCCCGCTCTCCCTCGGGAAGCCAATACGGAAGTAACTAAAACTACAATTCATCAACTCGCCTTGGGGGGCTGGCTCCAGGAAGTCCAAGGGCTTTCTTTCTGCATTGGTAAATTGGCCATTTTTACAGCTGATAAAAACACTACAGCCTGGTACAAACGATGGTTGTGGTGCATATAGCTATGATTACACCTTCATGACAACTCTGAGGCGGGTGAATTTTTTTATAACTCATTCGTTTCCTTTTTATTAAGTTATATTAAGTTATGCATAATTAAGGGCGTGGCCACTTGAGTGACAGCTAGCCCTCGCTGCTCGCTGTCTCGTCACCTCAGCTGATTCTGGCTAATTAGCCGCTGAGCTCGGCATATTCATCGTATTTTTGTTTTGTTTAACGTTTCTTTACACAGTCATTTGCCTTTTGGAATTATTTCCTGCAATTATCAGATACTATGGCATGCTGAGTGCACTTAATTGTGCTTACAAACCGTTCAAGTTGCCTCCATTTGACAGGTGAGTGAAATTATATACTTATATACCATCTCTATAAATGTATTTGTTTTATTTAAGATCATTTATCATTTAAATCTTCTTTAGACCTGTATTGCACTCCAGAATCTGCACCGTTGGAGAATTCTTGAATGGGAGTGAAACGACACAACTGACGCAGGTAGGTCACGTGATCATGACAAAATGGCAGATGTAGTACGTCCCAATTCCATTCATACTACCCACATTCATACTATATTGAACGTACTTTTCTAACAGTTGTGTAGTAAACTTAAATTCAAATACAGTACCTATTGAGTAGTAGATTTCGGACGCAGCCAATAAAATTGATGGAAGAATACTAACTGCTGTGTTTGTCAGAATTTTACCATTAAAAATACGGTAGAAACCATAATATAAGGCTGCATCCGAAACCGCATACTTCCATACTATACAGTACGCTTAAATCAGTATGCGAGCCGAGTACTATGTCCGAATTCTTAGAATTCGAAAATCAGTATGCGAGAAGTACCCGGATGACTTACTACTTCCGGCGAGATTCTGAAGTGCGCATCCCATGTACGCTGCGCTATCCCATGATGCTCCGCGAGAGAATTTATGAATGGACGTGAATCGACGCAACTGACGCAGGTAGGTCACGTGACCATGACAAAATGGCGGATGTAGTACGTCCGAATTCCATTCATACTGCTCACATTCATACTGTATAGAACGTACTTTTCCAACGGCCGAGTAGTACGTTTAAATTCAAATGCAGTACCTACTGAATAGTAGGCGGTTTCGAACGCAGCCCATATGTTGAACTTTTGCAGTAAACTACTGTATTTCATAAATGTTTAGCGTTACAGCACTGTTTTGAGTTACTAACATCTATACATATCCATAGTAATGTCAATAAAAAGAATTCTGGGAAAGTCGATTTACGGTTATTCACTGTATATATTAAGGAAACTTACTGTTAACCAGGTTAGAGATTTTTACTGTAGCATTCTACAGTGAAAAGCCATTTTTACCGTGTGGCTCAAATATGGACAAACCCAACCATTTGGTTGAAAAGTGTCATTTAAATTTAAGGTAAAAAAAAAAATTAAACCAACATTAGGGTTGTCCATATTTGACCCATGGGTAGGCCCACGTGGAATCTGCGTGCACAGAAATCCGCAGATTTTCAGCCCATCATTAAGTCTATTTATTTAGTTGTAAATGCGTGTAAATTTATATTTATTCAGTTTTTAAATTAATTTCAGTAATATTACTGACTAATATGAAAACGTTCATATGATTTACTTACAATACAGTTCTGTCTTTTAGTAGGTATATGATAGATGTATTATATGATAGACCAGTCTGATCTCACGAGGAAACGTAAGTATTTTACGTATTGTCAGTTTAGTGGCTAATTCGTACGAATTCGTACGAGTTCAGTCGTACGATTTTAAAAAGGAGGCGTGGCACCCAACCCCGCCCCTAAACCCAACCATCATTGGGTGATGAGCAAATCGTACTAATCTGTACGAATTAGATCATACGAATTCATACGCATTAGCCACTAAATCAAAAAGTTATGAATTGCCGTGAGATAGTGTTGGATAGACTTGCCTTGCTTTGCCAAATAAATGGATGTATTAGGATTTGCATTGTAAACATTAAAAAAAGTTACAAATGTATAATTTTTTATTTAACATATTAGGTTTTTAGTTACGACACACCCAAAAACATTCCGCATAAATCCGCAGAATATTCTGCACAGAAATAGCAAAAATTCCACAGATTCTGTCAGGCCCTACCCATGGGTAACAACAACCCAGCATTTTAGAGTGTACTGAAATATTACACACACCATGAAAATAAAATAAACAATAAATAAATAAATCTCATTTACTAAAAGGCTTACTTTAAATAGCTACAACTGTTTTATTCAAATATGGGTTATAAAAGGACCCCATATTGAACATATTTTTAAAATATATAAATGTCATATTTTTCAGATACATAAATTGTGAATATCATGACTAAAAAACAAGACGCACACAAATAAACTCAAGTATAAATCAAATTTAGTTTAAATATTGTAGTTTATTATATTTTTTGCAATATTTAGCTTGAATTTAAATGCATTTTCTTTTTATTTCTAAAGATGTTAAGTGACTAAAGTATTATTTTAATAAATATATCTGTTTAATAAATCTGTTTTTTTCCAAATGCACCAAATAAACTAACTATATACTATTAATTGCCTATATAATAATGTATTATAATACTTTAATGATTGATAAAACTATGGATTTGAATATGGACATATAATAAACAGTGTAGCCTATCAACAATCAACATTTCAGAATTCTTTCATCACAATCTAGAATTCAGTGTGTGTGTATGTGTATCTCTCTCTCTCTCTCTCTCTCTCTCTCTGTTATGAGGGCTCGTCTTTCACAAGAGGCGTTGCTCTTCGACTGTGGCGCTTCTTCTCTGCGAGGCAAAAAAAGAGAAATTTCCGCTTCCTGCACCGACAAACAACTGAACTAACGCAACTTGAGGAACATTCGCACCCGCGGGTCCCACGGCGAAACCGAGCCTCGCTCCCCGCGGACGGACGGATGATCGCGCTGCGGTAGCTTTAGCGGATCGGCGCCCCCAAAACAGCCGCTTTATTCGGGCTTTTCCTGCATTGTTTTCAAACATAAGGATCCTCCAGTTATGTCGGAGCGGGGAGGGCTCCCGAGGACTGGAGGCGTACCGTCTCCGCAGCCCTCCAAACCGGTGGCCATCACCTCCAATCGGCCGGTGCACATGAACCTGTTTGCCACCTGGGAAGTGGACCGGTCCTCCCCGAGCTGTGTGCCGAGGTAAGGCGCTTGAAAAGCGGGGAGCGCGGCAGCGGCGCACCGCTGAATGACGCTGGAGGTTGTGGGCTTTCGCTTGACATTTAAACCACATAAAGGACAACACAAAGAGTTAAACCTTAAGGAATGTGATTGTGTGTTAAATTAGGTGTGATTTAATGAATGTAATTAGCGCGGATAGGTTTGAGAGTCTGTGTTTGTGTGTGTCGCGGTTTGCAGCGAAAGCGATGTGAATGATCGGTGGTTCAATCTGAACACGACAGTGCGGTAAAGACGAGAACTTCTGCTTGACAAAGAGCTGGAGGTGACTGTTCAGACATGCAGGGGTTCAGGCATTGTTTTCCAGTCTGTCTGTCAGTGCTCTTTCTCTCTGTCTGGAATGCTGGCTGCTTTATATTCCAGAGGAGTCTTCTGGGAAAATATAACTTCCATAACTGACAGGGATCGTGTTTGCATTTGGCTTCTGTTGATAATAGAAATACATTATTATTGTTGTTCTATTCACCATGTCTACTACTCTTGCTGCTTCCCCATAAGTATGCTGTTATTTCTTGTACGTGTGATCTTCCTGCACAACATTACACCTGAAAGCTGCATAAACACACTTTCTATTGGTGTATGGTTTGTTGAGATGTATGACAACAGGGATTGTGTTTGCATTCGGCTTTTTTGTCTATTGATAATAACAGCAGCACTGTGTTATTGTTGTAGGGCTGCAAGATATTGGAAAAATCTGACATTACATTGTTTTTTTTTCTGCAATTTTATATTGCTATATATATATACATACAGGGAGTGCAGAATTATTAGGCAAGTTGTATTTTTGAGGATTAATTTTATTATTGAACAACAACCATGTTCTCAATGAACCCAAAAAACTCATTAATATCAAAGCTGAATATTTTTGGAAGTAGTTTTTAGTTTGTTTTTAGTTTGAGCTATTTTAGGAGGATATCTGTGTGTGCAGGTGACTATTACTGTGCGGAATTATTAGGCAACTTAACAAAAAACAAATATATACCCATTTCAATGATTTATTTTCACCAGTGAAACCAATATAACATCTCAACATTCACAAATATACATTTGTGACATTCAAAAACAAAACAAAAACAAATCAGTGACCAATATAGCCACCTTTCTTTGCAAGGACACTCAAAAGCCTGCCATCCATGGATTCTGTCAGTGTTTTGATCTGTTCACCATCAACATTGCGTGCAGCAGCAACCACAGCCTCCCAGACACTGTTCAGAGAGGTGTACTGTTTTCCCTCCTTGTAAATCTCACATTTGATGATGGACCACAGGTTCTCTATGGGGTTCAGTCAGGTGAACAAGGAGGCCATGTCATTAGTTTTTCTTCTTTTAGACCTTTTCTTGCCAGCCACGCTGTGGAGTACTTGGACGCGTGTGATGGAGCATTGTCCTGCATGAAAATCATGTTTTTCTTGAAGGATGCAGACTTCTTCCTGGACCACTGCTTGAAGGTGTCTTCCAGAAACTGGCAGTAGGACTGGGAGTTGAGCTTGACTCCATCCTCAACCTGAAAAGGCCCCACAAGCTCATCTTTGATGATACCAGCCCAAACCAGTACTCCACCTCCACCTTGCTGGCGTCTGAGTCGGACTGGAGCTCTCTGCCCTTTACCGATCCAGCCACGGGCCCATCAAGACTCACTCTCATTTCATCAGTCCATAAAACCTTAGAAAAATCAGTCTTGAGATATTTCTTGGCCCAGTCTTGACGTTTCAGCTTGTGAGTCTTGTTCAGTGGTGGTCGTTTTTCAGCCTTTCTTACCTTGGCCATGTCTCTGAGTATTGCACACCTTGTGCTTTTGGGCACTCCAGTGATGTTGCAGCTCTGAAATATGGCAAAACTGGTGGCAAGTGGCATCTTGGCAGCTGCACGCTTGACTTTTCTCAGTTCATGGGCAGTTATTTTGCTCCTTGGTTTTTCCAGACGCTTCTTGGGACCCTGTTGACTATTTTGAATGAAACACTTGATTGTTCGATAATCACGCTTCAGAAGCTTGGCGATTTTAAGAGTGCTGCATCCCTCTGCAAGATATCTCACTATTTTTGACTTTTCGGAGCCTGTCAAGTCCTTCTTTTGACCCATTTTGCCAAAGGAAAGAAAGTTGCCTAATAATTATGCACACCTGATATAGGGTGTTGATGTCATTAGACCACACCCCTTCTCATGACAGAGATGCACATCACCTAATATGCTTAATTGGTAGTAGGCTTTCGAGCCTATACAGCTTGGAGTAAGACAACGTGCATAAAGAGGACGATGTGGTCAAAATACTCATTTCAATTCTGCACTCCCTGTATATGGTTTCCCAGAGTTGGGTTGCGGCATCTGCTGTGTAAAACATATGCTGGATGAGTTGGCGGTTCAAATGAACCTCTTAGCAATGTGTATATTGAGTTGTGCTATATTTGCAGTAGGAAATGTACTAAATGTCCGCATGGAACATGATCTTTACTTAATAACTTAATGATTTTTGGCATAAAAGGGGAAAATCGATCATTTTGACTCATACGTTGTATTTTTGGCTGTTGCCACAGATATACTTGTGCAGCTTAAGACTGATTTTGTTCTCCAAGGTCACATATTGTTATATATTAAATATCAGGAACTAATAATAATTCCAAGTTTATCTTATTTGTGCACTGACTGAATGCTGGATTGCTGGGAATGTATTGGCAGAATGCGGGTTTCCTCTAGGTCAGGGGTGCTCAACCCTATTCCTGGCGATCGACCTTCCTGCAGTTTTCAGTTGCAGCCCTTATCAAACACACCTGCCTGTAATTATCAAGTGCTCCGCACATTCTAAATAATTGGTTCAGGTGTGTTTGATCAGGGTAGGAGCTGAAATCAGCTGGAAGGTCGATCGCCAGGAACAGGGTTGAGCACCCCTGTTCTAGGTGCTCCGGTTTCCCCCACAGTCCAAACACATGCGCTATAGGTGAATTGAATAAGCTAAATTGGCCGTAGTGTATGTGTATGAATGCGAGAGTTATGGGTAGGCCCACACGAAATCTGCGTGCGCAGAATTCCGCAGATTTTCCGAAGAATTTCACAGATTTCCGCAGCGTTTTAGCCCGTCATTAATTCTGTTTATTTACTTGAGTAAATGTGTGTAAATCTAATTTTATTCAGTTTTTAAATGAATTACAGTAATATTATTGACTAAATGTTCATCTGATTTATATACAATGCAGTTTGCACAGTAATATTTTCTGTCTTTTAGTAGAGATATTATATGAGAAACTTGCTTTGTTTACCTAGTGAATCTAATTGGATTTGCATTTTAAACGTTAAATAAAAGTTAAAAAGGTATTATTTTTTATTTCACATATTAAGGTTTTAGTTATAATACTCCCCAAATAATTCTGCAGATTTTTACCAAAATTCTCAGCAGAAATAACAAAAAACGTCCGCAGATTCCGTCTGGCCCTAGTTATGGGTGTTTGCCAGTGCTGGGTTGGGCTGGAAGGGCATCCTCTGTGTAAAACATATACTGGAAGAGTTGGCGGTTCATTCCACTGTGGTGACCCCTAATAAATAAAGAGACTAAACTGTAGGAAAGTGAATGAATCCGTAATGGCGGAACGAGTTCTAGAATTTTGCATTCGGAATGCGTTCTAAATTGGGAATGGTGTGGAATTGTTTTTTGGATGCTGCCATGGTAACAGTAGAGCTTGGGGTGTTGTGTTCCAGTCTGCTGTTCTGGAAAAATGTGGAGATTCATTGATGTTGGTTTTGTTGATTATTTACACCAGATTATAGTTGTATAATAATTTATATAATCATTTGAAGGTGGTTAGCACTGTCGCCTCACAACAAGAAGGTCACTAGTTCGAGTCCCAGCTGGGCCAGTTGGCATTTCTGTGTGGAGTTCTGTGTGCATGTTCTCCCCGTGTTGGCGTGGGTTTCCTCCGGGTGCTCCGGTTGCCCCATAGTCCAAACGCATGCGCTATAGGTGAACTGAATGAACTAAATTGTCCGTAGTGTATGTGTGTAAATGTGAGTGTGTATGGTTTCCCTGGACTAGGTTGCGGCTGGAAGGGCATCCGCTGTGTAAAACATATGCTGGATAAGTTGGCGGTTCATTCTGTTGTGGCGACCCCTGATAAATTAAAGGACTAAGTCGAAGGAAAATGAGCTTGATGTTACGCAATGAAATGTTATGAAATGATGTTAGCGACAGTGCTAACCACTGAGCCACCATGCCGCCATAAACTTATTAGTTTTTACAAATTTTTGCCCCCCACCCCCCAAAAAAATTGTTGTTTCTGCTCATTTTAAGTAAGTAGGTTGAACAAACAGCAAACAAAATTTTAGAGTGTAAGACCTTAATTATGACAGAGATCCAGATGTTCAGTAATCCTATATAGGAAAAAGTTTGGACACTCTACGAAATTCCTGCTTTTCCATATGAGGAAATGATGTAATCTCTGGCAGGTCTTAAAATTTGGCAAATAAAGCCTCACGATCTAGCATGAACATAAATAAGTCAGTCAGTGCTCCTCAAACAATGAACTGATGATGAGCAGAAGGTTATCAGTGTGTTTGTCTGGAGCTTCGTGTGTATGTGTGTGTGTGTGTGTGAACAGCTGAACCAGACCTGAGTCCTGAACAAGGCAATTTTCCCAAACACAGCAGCAAATCTACAACACAACAGCTGCAGACGAAGAACACACCAAACATCAGGCTGCTCAATAGTCCAGTCAAAGTCTAGAGCTCATCCTGACTGAAATGAAGAAACTCCTCCAGAATGATCTGAGAAGATCATTATATATAATGAGTAATATGTGCTAGGCTAATCAGTTCTTCCTTTTAACAGCAGTTCTGCTCGCACAAGAGAGCATATGAGGGAAAACACTTGGTGAATCACACATTATAATGGCCCGTTTCTACTGAGTGGTTCGGTTTGGTTCGGTACGCTTTTATTTCCACTGTCAAAACGTACCTTAAAGCAAACCGTACCGTACCATTTTTTGGGTACCCTTTCCAAAGGGTACCTAGCATTACAAAATGATACCAAAAGGTGGAGCTAGATGCGCAGCTGAACGCTATTGGTTTACAGAGATACGTCACTTACGCATACATAAGCAGGAGAATGAAAACAAAGAAACTGCCATTTTTAAATACACAGCCGAGACATTGCACCGTAATACTGTAAACATATCAGTGCTTCCCACATATAGGCTGCGTCCGAAACCGCCTACTACTCAGTAGGTACTGCATTTGAATTTAAACGTACTACTCGGCCCTTAGAAAAGTACGTTCTATACAGTATGAATGTAAGAAGTATGAATGGAATTCGTACGTACTACATCCGCCATTTTGTCATGTTCACGTGACCTACCTGCGTCAGTTGCGTCGATTCACTCCCATTCATGAATTCTCTCACGGATCATCATGGGATAGCGCAGCGTGCATGGGATGCGCACTTCAGAATCTCGCCAGAAGTAATAAGTCATCCGGGTACTTCTGGCGTACTGATTTTCGAATTCTATGAATTCAGACATACTCGGCTCGCATACTTTTTTTAGCGTACTGTATACAGTAGTATGGAAGTATGTGGTTTTGGACGCAGCCATAGACTTTACTTGGGTGGGCCGCCCAGGTATATTAACGGCCGCCCAAGTAGAGCTGTAATCGGGCCAATTCGGCCCGAGCACGACAAGTACAGTTTTATTATTATTATTATAAGTACATTATTAAAATGTGCACATGCACACAGCTCTTTTGCCTTTTTTCATGAATGAGTCGTTTATATGTGTTATAACATAATTTATTCAGAACGAACGTAACGTTAGGCTATTGGCCACTTGGAAGTTGAAACAAAGGAGTAAAATCCTCTGCAACATTGTAACATCTCAGCACTCTAAATAGACCTAGGTACATACACTTAGCTTTTAAATTGGCCAACACACCAATAAAAATAAGTCTTTCTTAACAAATTAAATTAAAATAAATTCTAAATTATGACGGGTATTTGACAATAATGAAATTAAGATAAAGGCTCTGCGGGATTTGTTTCGCCACTTCTCTTCACAATCTGGCATTAAAGGGCACCTATGGTGAAAAATCTACTTTTCAAGCTGTTTGGACAGACATATGTGTAGGTGTAGTGTATAGACCGTCATATTGGGGTGATATAAACACACCCAGTCCTTTTTTTTTTTCAATTTAACAACAAATAAACGGTGGACCAATTGGAGCGGTTTTGAGATCGAACGCAACTTGACGTAGGAGTGCCGTCCCCCCGCCCACCGAATTGATTGACAGCTGCGTATTAACATGTCTCCGTAGTAACGTTTATAATCCTATCAACAAGACAGGACGTGCGCAAAGCAACCGGGAATAAAAGGTCTGTTCAGTTTGCTAAGATCATCAATCATCATCAAATGTGATCAAGAGTGAGTTTTACAAGTTTAAGATCTTTTAAAACAGTGCATGTGTGTAATAAATTACAGCGATTTACTTCAGATTTACTTCATCACCACAGCCGCGTGTCAGAACAATTATACAAGAAGACGCTTCAATCCCGGTTTGTGGACGTTAAATCAGGTTTATTTTGTACATTAACGTAACAGATATCCATACAGCAGTGGAGATTAACCTGTATCCTGTTACATTTGCGTGCTAAAAGAGTGCAAAGCTAAACGCGCACGCTGTCTGTCTGTCTGTGTGTGTGTGTGTGCGCGTGTCCGCACTGTGTGTGTGTGTGAACTTTGTAATGACATTGTGTGTGACTCATGGTTGCAGCTCCACAACAAATGCATCAAATAATCATTGGTAAAGTCTTACTGTAGTATTTCTCACGAACGTTACGTGAGATCTGCTTTCTTCATGTCTGTCTGTTGTCTGAGGCAGCCGAGAGAGGAGATTAAGGCACGCTGACAGGCACGTAGAAACGGTGGGCGTGTAGGACTAGCCTTAAAGGCGCAGTACACAAAAACCGCTACCTGATGCTCAGAGCTATATAAATAGAAACGTATGAAAGGTATAATCAATAATCTGATGGGTGTTTTGAGCTGAAACTTTACAGACACATTCTGGAGGCACAAAAGACATATTAAATCTGGAAAAAGGGGTAAACTAGGAGCCCTTTAAGCAGGGCTCGACAGTGCGACCATTTCGCTCGCATTTGCGACTAAAAATAGATGTGTGCGAACTGGAAAATTTATTTAGTCGCACATGTGCGATGTTTTTTTTTTTTTTTTTTAATAAGCTTGAATGAGGACTTAATTCACTCAGCCACGGTGAAACAACATGCTCTTCACACTAAGTTATGGTGTATTGAAAATCTATCGAAACTGTAGCACACACAAGCGCGATCAACAACAGCAAATCTCTAACGTTACTGGTTTATTTACGGTCTTTATATTGTTTTGAATACGTTGCTGAGCAACACCAGGCACCGTATGGTGGCGGTGCTGCACATCGTGCGAGCCTCATAGAAAACACTTACAATTCGGTCATGGCATATCGTGGTGTATTTAGTGTAAGACCCAATTCAACACCAGCGCTTCCACACATAGGACTTTACCTGGGCGGCCCGGTTCTGTGTTCGCGTGAAACTCAAAATGCTCCGCCACAGACTCACATCCTCTGCTGCTGCAGACTCAAAGAGACGCGCTGGACACAAAACTACCTCCTCTGAGTTTGGTAGTACCTTTAAGAATAGCGCGAGGACTGAAAAGAAAAGCCTTTTACTAAATAGACGTACCCAGCTATACATCCGCTTTTTCCCGAACATGTCCACTTTTTGTGACTTAAAAATGCATTCGGCCGGGATTTCTAAATCGCCATAAATGTCCTGGAATCTGCTTTCGCTTTCTATAGCTGCATTTTTGCATTACTTTATATGCACACTTTGGCCCGTATCAATCTCTCAGCAGCATAGAGAGAGCAGATTTAACCTGTCAGTTGTGCACATGGATAGTAAGAGTGAAATAGAACCAGCGACCTTCTTGCTGTGAGGCGACAGCACTACCTACTGCGCCACCGCATCGCCTAAAGAGGCCTTCATTAGAGCAATCTGATCCCAGTCCTGCTGTGGACCACTAGCTAAACTCCATACAGCTTAATTTATAAATAATTATTAAACACTATTTAAGCTGTTGTTACAGTAAAATAAAACCTATTGGACTTTTTGTATTTAAATGAATGACACTGCTTTGCTTTTAAAGATCTCCTCGCGTACATTAATTAGGCAAAAACACTATTTTTTTTATACATTTTTGTTGTGCTCCTAAATTTTTCAACTTAGGAGCGCATGTGCTCCTTCTGAAAAAAGTTAGCGTCAAGCCCTGCCTTTAAGGCGACGGTGAAGCTGAATAATAAAAGAATAATGCCAACATTAGCCTATATACTCTGACTACATTATGATTTTATGGTTTGATTAATATTAAGGTATAATTTAATTACTCATCAAGATTAGGCTACGTGTTTTTGTGGAGGAACATTATTGAATCCATTGTAAATGGCTTTAGCGCAGTTCTGCGCTCACTGAGCAGCACTAAACACCCTTTCACTGCTGCTTCTACTGGCCGGGATGCATACTGTTCTGGCTAATTTAGCATATTTTGCGTAGAATTGTTTGTTCATCTTCCACCAGCCAAAAACATCCATTTCATTTTCCATGACTGCGGTTTCAATGTAGCGAGTGACCTCGTCATCTTCCCTGTCAGCTTGCTGTACATTGCTGTTTAGCGCTCTACCGTAATACACAGTGTATGAGCGACCACCGAAATACCGTGGCGGCTAGAATGACTGTTGTTTTTGAACTGGCACCCGGCCTGCCGCCTGACCGCAGTCAAAATTTGCTCTTTTTGACTTCTCCGTCATCATTTGTTTTACCTTTGCAGGGATGGATTTTAATGTTGTAATGAACAATTTGATTACTTTCTCGCGGCAATCGAAATGCATCACATGACTGTTCATTTACCGCCCAAGCCCAGCCCGACTCCGTCAAAAATGATAGCAATTAAGCCTGAATCCACCCAAACCCGACGGGAATTATTATATAATTGCAGACGTTAAAGTAGGCTATTTCGCACTGTCATTGATCTGCAGTTATCATCAAATCATGTTGATAGAAAGACACCGACTCGTACTGTACCAGTCAGTGGAAATGGGCCATAAGATCATTCATTCATTCATTCATTTTCTTGTCGGCTTAGTCCCTTTATTAATCCGGGGTCGCCACAGCGGAATGAACCGCCAACTTATCCAGCACGATTTTACGCAGCAGATGCCCTTCCAGCCGCAACCCATCTCTGGGAACATCCACACACTCATTCACACACATTACGGACAATTTAGCCTACCCAATTCACCTGTACCGCATGTCTTTGGACTGTGGGGGAAACCCTGCATCGCCGCCATAAGATCATCATGATCTTTATTCTAAGCAAAAAAACAAAAGAAAACTTGATTGTGTAGCTCTACTACCATGTAATTCAAAAGGGAGTGTAAACGTTTTCACAGGACTGTATATTATCTTGGGATGCAGTCATGGAGCTTCATGCTTTGAATTCCTGCCTGCTGTTCTGGAACTCATCGCAGTCTTGTGTTTATCCCAGAAATGCAGATGGAGAATGTGTAGAGATTCAGGCTTTGTGTTTCTAAATTGGGAATGGTATGGAATTAGTTTGGGATGCTGCCATGGTAACTGGAGCTTGAAGTTTTGCCGCCGGATTGTCACTGCGTGCCCATGTGTGATCAGGTGAATATGTGTCATTAGCTATGTTTTCATTCAGAGATGTTAATTAGATTAAGGCGCAAAACTGGAATATGACATAAAACATTTGTGAATGAAGCAGCATTTCTTTACTATGACGTCACTTCCTGGAGCCAAATATCAGACAGAAAAAATGTTGTTTAGTGCGTTGGGAGAAGCCACTGTGGTCTTTTTTTCTTCTCTAATAAATTAGTTGTGCCTCAGAAGAAAAACGTGAGACGCTCTTTGGGAGTGCAAACAGATGCTTAAGACAGTTCTGGAGGGAATAATAATAATACTGAACTACTGTGATGATGGACTTTGGCTGAGGGATTTTAGAAAGATCATAACTACATTTCAGATGTTTTACAATGTGCTTGAAATACTGATTTGGGGGTTTGTCGTGGGCAAAAGTGAAGTGCGAAGTGGGGGGTACATAGGGGAATGCGGGGGTTGACGCGGATAAAAGTGAAGAGTGGGGGGGGGGGGGGGTCGCAGATGAAAGTAAAAAAGCCAAGGAGGGAGGGGGGGGGTGTTGCAGATGAAAGTGAAGTGCGGCAGGGGGGTGGGGATTGAATGGGCACACTAATAGTAACCCAAAACTGCGTGGGCCCTTTTCCCCCCTAGCAGCCCATGGTTGTCGCAAAACAACATCACATGACTTTGCACATTTTCAAAATATGCGCATCTTGGCATTTCAGTTCGGCGTTTTATATGTGATAATGCAAAATGCGCACAAAATAGGTGAATGGAAGTAGCGGTGGGCGATATGGCAAAAATGATCACATTACGATTTTTTTCCTGGACAATCACGATTCACGATTTTACTGAGTTGTCATTATGATAATGACTTATTGACAGTATTTATAGCAGTGGTCCTCAACCTTTTTATCACCGCGGACCGGTCCACGCTTGACAATTTTACCGCGGACCGGGGGGTTGGGTGGGTTTCGTAGGTTGTAGGTGACCATCAACCGTTTTCTCAGAGGAAAGACAAGCTGACAAAGCATTGCTGTATCTCTGACACAAGTTTTATTTATGGAGAAAAGTACTAAGCACTGCAGTGTTTGTGTGCTCTGTGTTTGTCTGAGATAATAAGTCTGGCGAAATGTGAATATTCCATACAAGCTGAAGCTGATCGGTCAATTCTTGTCACGTGACTCACGGTGCGCTCGCGGGAGTCATTCAACTGTGTGCGTCTGGAAGGCGCAAGTCACGCACCTCCATTGGAAACAACGAACTTGTGCAAACTCTAGAAAGGAGGCGATATGCGAACGGCCTCTAAAGCCTCCGTCATTTGCGATCTCCATCAGTTGATCTTCTTGCACAGCCATGGTAAATTCCCCTGATTTGTTGATTAATGGGTTGCGGATCCATTCTTTGGCAGTTTGTGGGTCCTTCACTGGGCATTTTCATTTTGCTGCTTGTGGGTTAAATTTGGCCGTTCAAGTGACCGAGATGTAATCGAGAGAATATATATATATTTATATTTATATTTATATAAATAAAAGATCGTTCAGACTCCGATATTAAATAAAACGGAAATAATGAATGATTTCTTGTGTGGCACGGTACCAACTGATCCACGGATCCGATCTGCGGCCCGGTGGTTGAGGACCACTGATTTATAGACGAACATTTAAAATAACAATTTTATATTATGTACAAAATAAACATTTTGCGTGTGGTCATGTGAACACTACAATGAGTTTTTACCTCGTGACGTCAATGTGCGCGCTGTTTTCTCCTTTCTGATTGGCTAAAGCCTGGTTTATACTTCTGCGTCAAGTGATCGCCGTAACCCACGGCGCAAGCCTCACGCGTAGCCGTGCATTTATACTTCTGTGCGCTGTTTCTGTTTCTCTGCAATAACACTTACGAAACGCTAGCTGGCAGTAGGTGTTTATGTTTCTCTGTGTCGAGTTTCTTCGCTGTTTTTTTTGTTTTTCCTGAACACTTCCTTAATGTACAAGTGGCTCAAACTCGCTCATTTTAAGGCGGGAACCGTCGGACGTGGAACAACTTTAATCATGAGGTAAACACAAAACAACAGTCTCCATCCGGAGCTCCTTCACAGGACTCCACACTTGTAAACACTCGCTGCATCGGGCGCGCGGCTCTCACCTCCGCCCACACTCGTCAGCGCTACCAAGCCGACCAATCACAGAGCTTGCGCTATGCGTACGCGTTACATTTTTTGAGAGGTGCACGTCAACGACGCCGACGGCCACGGCGAGGGGCTATGCGTCCACGCGTAGGCTGCGCTGTAGCATACGCGTGCGCTTGACGCAGAAGTATAAATCGGCCTTAACACAGCAGGGTTCACAGCAAGTGTGAAAGATGCAAATGAGGAAAATTTTGCATATTCAACGTAAATGCATTGCATATTCTATGTCATTCGCACAGCAGGACAGTAGTCTGTCGCTGTTCTTACATTTACATTACCTTCTATGCAGTTTACTTTCGAAAACGTGACGTGACTATAACTCTATGACTGAGTTAATATTCCTGTCATATTGTTACAATAGCTCATATTGAGACAGAGGTGGCAGTATTGCGACAGGTACAATGAGCACGATACTACGATATTCCTTCAGGAGCAGATCGTGGAGACATTTTATCAAAAATCGTCCTATCGCACACGTCTAGATAATGTTCAAAACCATCAAGCAGATCCTCCCTGCTCCCTGGAGTGAATATAGGCTGCTAATGCAGACCACACACATGAAATGGCTGCCCATTGAAGCTAATTGGTTTATTTGTATTAAATGTGTATTGATGGAGCAATTGAGATGGATCTCTGCAGCACAGCATGTGCTTATGTTTTGCACGGCATCACGCCGCCGCTATTGACCGTAAACTCTAAAAATACAGCGAATTATTGATTGGCTTGTTGATGTTTCGTGTTCGGCCGGAGCTGATGACTGTATTCAAAATGTAACGCATTAGGAAAAGAGCATGGCGCTCTCCTTTCCTCCACTATCATCTTGCTCTGGAGCGCTATTAAATATTAACGTGATCTTGTTTTATGTCTAATTCAGGTGGACAATAGCCCTGTAACTCACCCCGGCTACTTAATTAGAGCTAAAGATGGCACAATGGGCAAGTGTCTGATTTCTGACTGCGTCCTGTGCGTGTTTACTAGTTCGGAAGTGTGCAAAAAGAGGGAATAATGAAGTAGACTTGCGTAATGACGAGCATTAAAGGCTTTGTTTTTGTAGTTTAAATTGGACATAATGAAAGTAATGGCTTGCAGTTCAATGAATAAATCAAGAATCGCTTTAGGCTGCGTTTCACAAAGTAGATCAAGGCGAGCAATGGACATCTACTCATGCATACAAGCTGCACTCTTAGCTTCAGAGGTTCTTCATTGGCTCTTTATTTACCTGAAGCATCATTAAAAGCTTTAGATTCCACAAAAAAGCTCTTAAGGTAATTAAAATGTTCTTCTCTTTGGGGAATAAACGGCTATTTTAAGATCTATTGACTGACAGGTAGATGGCACGGTGGCTCAGTGGTCAGCACTGTCGCCTCACAGCAGGAAGGTTGCTGGTTCGAGTCCCGGCTGGGCCAGTTGGCATTTCTGTGTGGAGTTGGTTCATGTTGACGTGGGATTCCTCCGGGTGCTCTGGTTTCCCCCACAGTCCAAACACATTCGCTGTAGGTGAATTGAATAAGCTAAATTGGCCGTAGTGTATGTGTGTGAATGCAAGAGTGTATGGGTGTGTCCCAGTTTTGGGTTGCAGCTGGAAGGGCATCAGGGTGTGATCAGCCTTGACTGGTCTCTGAAGAGGACGATCACACGGGTGTGATCAGCCTTGACTGGTCTCTGAAGAGTATGATCGCACTTGTGTGATCAGCCTTGGCTGGTCCCTGAAGCGTATGATCGCACTGTTGTGATTGGCGTTGGCTGGTCCCTGAAGTGTATGATCGCACCGTTGTGATCAGCTTTGGAGTTGGCGGTTCATTCTGCTGTGGCGACCCCAGATTAATAAAGGGACTAAGCCGAAAAGAAAATGAAGGAGGATCACTGTATGCCATTTCTCCATACTGAACTTGTATTATTCAGATATGCATAGGTGTATCCATATTTTCAGTCTATGGCACCTTTAAATCTGATTCCTTTCATAACGATAAATATGCTGTGGTCTAATGCATTCAAACAGCACTCAAACTAATGCATCGGCAATTATAACCACACTGCGGTTATGACAATTGCTGGCTTAAATGCTCAGTCTTTGCTTATATACAGGTTGAAAAATTTGCTTCTTTTGCGTCACAATGCACATCATAACATGCATTGATCTCTTATATTCAGCAATGTCTGTTGCCTCAATACAAACATACTAGGAAGCTTTCACAAACTAAACCTGTACTATTTTCAAAATAAGAGTCCCACATACATAAGTAATGCCACCTTAGATAAATTAAAAAAACAAAGGGAAAATGATCATTGTTGTAATCTCACTAAAAATATTGTGGCCAATCAAATGCTTCATTCCGATTAGGCTGTTTTTCACTAGAATTTTACGCTGAATTATGTGGAAATGAGGATCACAGTATGCCATTTCTCCATACTGAACTTGTATTGTTCAACTATGCATAGATGTATCCAGATTTGAAGTCTATGACACCTTAAAATCTGATTTCTTTCATAATAATAATAATTATGCTGTGGTCGAATGCATCCAAACAGCACTCAAACTAATGCATCAGCAATTATAACCACACTGCGGTTATGACAATTGGTTCCTTAATTGATCAATCTCTGCTTGGATGCAGGATGTAAAATGTGTTTTTTTAGTTTGTTTATCTTAAAGTGAACCGACCTCGATTCCTTAGGCAGTGACTGACTGCAGCATGTGTGCTGTCATTAGTGGACGGTTTTGTTGTCATGGGTCTGTCATTTGTCTGATATTTGTTAAGATAAAATCCTTCCTCGCAGGAACCCCTGAGCGTCTTTTGGCAGCTGAATCGTCGATCGGAGCCAAAGGCCAGCAGGAAAACAGACTGACACCTCGTTCCACACAAACAACAACAACAACACATTAATCTGAGTCTCAGTATGTCATTATATTCACACTTCTGCCCAACACTCCCCCATTAAACCTTCAACGATGGGATCCCACCAAATGTTCAGTAATGTAGAAGTTCTGTCTTCACACTAAAACATGATGGGTTGTGTTAACCCAGTGCTGGGTCAGATATGGACAAACCCAACAGTTGGGTTAAAAATGGATACTGTGAAAACTATTCTGTAAAATTCATGGTAGATAAATAGGCAAACCAGATTAAAAATACAGTCGAAATGTTAAAATAAATGCTATTACACCATATGTACACTGAATAACACCATCAAAACACCGTTCCATCTAAAAATTAAATTTAAATATCATAATGGCAACACACAACACTACAGTAATGCACATAATTACACTTAATGCACATGCAACACTTACAGTAAAACATTATTATATTACAACGTTATTATAATACAACATAAAACTCAATTGTACATCACTGATGAGGAAAAAATCTAAAAAGCACAAGATTAATGTCAACAAAAAAAAAATTGAAGTGTCATCCTGGGAAGCATGGGAAAGTCAATGTACGGTTATTTACTGGTTGTATCAAGGAAACTTACTGTTACCCAGGCAACATATTTTTAATGTAGCATATTTTTTTGTCAGTTAACCCTTTCACGATCACACCGGTGTGATCAGCCTTGGTTGGTCTCTGAAGCGGACGATCACACATGTGTGCAGACTTGACTGGTCTCTGAAGCAGACGATCACACGGGTGTGATCAGCCTTGACTGGTCTCTGAAGAGGACGATCACACGGGTGTGATCAGCCTTGACTGGTCTCTGAAGAGTATGATCGCACCGATGTGATCAGCCTTGGCTGGTCCCTGAAGTGTATGATCGCACTTGTGTGATCAGTCTTGGCTGGTCCCTGAAGCGGACGATCACACATGTGTGCAGACTTGACTGGTCTCTGAAGCAGACGATCACACGGGTGTGATCAGCCTTGACTGGTCTCTGAAGAGGACGATCACACGGGTGTGATCAGCCTTGACTGGTCTCTGAAGAGTATGATCGCACTTGTGTGATCAGCCTTGGCTGGTCCCTGAAGCGTATGATCGCACTGTTGTGATTGGCGTTGGCTGGTCCCTGAAGCGTATAATCGCACCGTTGTGATCAGCTTTGGCTGGTCCCTGAAGCGTATGATCGCACCGGTGTGATCAGCTTTGGCTGGTCCCTGAAGCATACAATCACACCAGTGTGATCAGCCTTGGCTGGTCCCTGAAGAGTACAATCGCACCGGTGTGATTAGAAAGTTCAGAGCGCATGTCATCAACTGCTACAATTCAAATCTAAAGGCGTGCTGAGGCACAGAAATAGGTGCTATAAATCACAATTTATCCATGCTTTCAAAGAAATAAGATTTGTTTTAGGTTCAGACATTTAAATACACAACTACAAGCAAAACATACCATTTAAGGATTGTAAAATACACGCGGATGTCTATGGAGACGGCAATAATAATTATTTTTCAATATAACTGGACGATGTGCTTTGTTTATATAATATCTGTGTGGACATGGCCTTAAACTTCTTAGTTTTACCACTTTTGAATCCATTCAGACGAACTCTGGTTCTGGTGGAAGCACTTTTAGCTTAGCTTAGCATAGATCATTGAATCGGATTAGATATAGCATCTTGCTCAAAAATGGTGTTCATAGTCATATCGACCTAGAAAATATCATCTTCATTTTCTGTTGGTCTTAGTAGTACACAATGTAAATACAGAAGGGTCCAGCTTTAAATAGGAAAATTATCAAAGCTCTTTGTTTTTTTTTGTGAGATGCTAATGGTCTAATCAGATTTAATGATCTATGCTAAACTAAAAGAGCTCCCTTGGAGATTGGCTGAATAAATTAAAAGATCATAAAAATCAACCGGTTAACTCCTAGGAGAGCAGTAAAATTAACCTATTTCCAAAAAAAGTATGGTGTTTAAGACAACCCAGCATTTTTCATGTGGACGAAAATTTTATTTTTATACCGTGCATGTGTGGACGAGATTTTTTAGTTTCTTTTAAATGGAGGAAAAACTACAAAAATACCAGTGTACATTAAACAGTTGAGCTTCACTATTGATTGATTGATTTTATTTGACAATTTTAACAAAAATATACAAACAAGTCCAGTTAGACTAATTCATACATATAGTGTAGCCACAGGCTTATTTCCATTGTGGTCCTCGATATTCTTAAAAATGAACGAGCAAATCATAAATGGAGTGAAACATCATCAGCTCAGCAACTCTGCACAACAAAATCCTCAACTTCGACTGTAAAACAACCACTTTTTAATTTCCCTTCTAAAAACACTGTCAATTTGAATTTCTTTAAAAATCGTAGGTAAAACATTCCAAGCAACAGAGCTAGTACACGAAAAAGAATTTCTGCCTGATTCACTCTTAAATCTTTAAGGATAAATATCTCTATTACTCGCTCTTGTAGAATGACAGTGTACCTCATTAACTAAAACATAATAATTAAGAAAATATTGTGGGACCATTTTCTTTAATCTTAAACACCATCACTAATTTTAAAATTTTTACCCTTTATCAACTTTTTAAAAATTACTTTGACTATAATTTTTTTTTAATTATTTAAATGTGTCAGTGGAGGTACTTTCAAAACAGTTCTACACAACTTATTTTGGGCCGTCTGCAATTTATTTTTTATTTTATTAGAACTACCACTGTACCAAAATGCTGGAGCATAGTCAAAGTATGGCTGCACCAATGCACTAGCTAATATTTTTAAAGTTTGGGTATCTAGGAGCTCTGCCTGTCTTGCTAAAAACTTAATTTTAGAACAAATTTTTGAATGTACCATAACCGCCATCTTTTCATTCATTCATTTTCTTGTCAGCTTTGTCCCTTGCGGGGTCGCCACAGCAGAATGAACCGCCAACTTATCCAGCACGATTTTACGCAGCGGATGCCCTTCCAGCCGCAACCCATCTCTGGGAACTTCCACACACACATTCACACTCATACACTATGGACAATTTTAGCTTACCCAATTTACCTGTACTGCATGTCTTTGGACTGTGGGGGAAACCGGAGCACCCGGAGGAAACCCACGCAAACGCAGGGAGAACATGCAAACTCCACACAGAAACGCCAACTGACCCAGCCCAGCCGAGGTTCGAACCTGCGACCCAGCGACGTTCTTGCTGTGAGGCATTCGCACTACCTACTGCGCCACTGCGTTGCCCCGCCATCTTTTCACCTGTCAAATTACTATCTAAGGGTGCTTTCACATATGTGGTTCGGTTCATTTGGTCCGGACCAAAGGCAACAAATGATACATTGTAGCATTTTTCTGCCGTTTTGGGTCCCTTTCACACCACACTGATTGCTTTGGTCCGAACCAGTTGAAACGAACCAAAATGCAGTCATGTGACAAAATCTACATCACTCACTGGCCGTATTTCCTAAACTGCTTTTCAATTGGTCAGAATTCACGTGGAACTACCGCAAATAAACAAACCGGCAGACACACAATGTCGCTGCGCTGGCTGACGCAGTATCCCTGGTCATAGTATACTATGTAGTTTGTATGCATCACTTTAGACAAACTATACATTTCGAGAATGAAGGGCGGCTGGGGCTGGAAAACAATGTTTTAATGCATTGCAATCGGCGAAAGCATTAGGAGAAGGCGTCAATTAATTTAGCTAAACTGCGACATGGTCATCTTTCGGAAATATCACCAATGATCCATCAGGTAATGTTTCTCCCTCCCTCTCTCTCTCTTTCTCTGGCTCTCTCTCTCTGTTTAAAACTGTTGGTAAAGCGCTGTCAACAAATATTTTTCCTCCAAACCCCATAAGATAGACAGCGCATCGCACTACAGCAGCTGGATTAGTCCAAAAAGGCGCAGTACTTTTTGCGGTTGGGTCTGTTTTAGTTTGGATCACGTTCTCACCACAAACGAACCGCTCCAGGGTTCGTTTGAAAGCGTACCGAGACCACCTCTTCAAGCAGGTCTCGGTACGCTTTTTTGGTCCGCTTTTGGTGCGCACCCGAGTGCGATTGCTACGTTCTCACCTGCCCAAACGAACCGCACCAAGAGGGAAAACGAACTCTAGTGCGATTCAACCAAACTAAATAAGGCAGGTGTGAAAGCACCCTAAAATACAACCTAAATATTTAACTTCATGTTTTGGAGTAATAATTTGATCCCCTACTTTTACCTCTGACCTGACACATTTTCTTAGTTTAGCAGCTGAACCACATAAAATAAATTCATTTTATTTATTTTTTATTCATTATTCATTTTTATTCATTATTCATTTATTAATTCATTTTATTATTGAATCTATTCAGCCTATCTCCGGGTCTGGCGGGAGTACTTTTAGCCTAGCTTAGCATAGATCATTGAATCAGATTAGACCGTTAGCATTTAACTTTAAAATGGCCCAGAAAATATCAACTTTTTATTTTCTGACGATCTAAGTACACGATGTAAGAGTCTTTAAATGGAAAAATTATGGAAACTCTTTGGTCATTTTTGAGCAATATGCTAACGGTCTAATCCACTTCAATGATCTATGCTAGGCTAAGCTAAAAGTGCTCCTGCCAGACCCGGAGATCAGCTGAATGGATAAAAAAAATGGTAAAACACAACAGTTTAACACTAGGAGAGCAGTAAAATGAGCCTATTTCCAGAAAAAGTGGAGTGTTTCTTTAACAGAACCCGGCATGTTTTGAGAAACACTCATCAGTTGAACCGCAAGCATTGGCGTCATTAACACACACACACACACACACACACTCTCCTTCACTTTCTCTCTCTCTCTCTTTCTCTCTCTCTCATGTGTAGTATCTGAACATGATGTGTCAGATTCAGGAACGTGGGCTTTAATTCAGTCTGTTTCTCACATCGTATGACTTCATTTCTCACACAGTATATAGAGCTCAAGCTGAATGCGTCACTTTTGTGTGTGTGTTCATTTGAGCTGCAGTTTCAGTCTGAGCCTTTCAGTTTGGCAAAGAAGCGCTGGTTGTTTCCTGTTCAACTGCATCTGTTTCCCGCTGACAATGTCACTTCCTTTTGTTTGCCCGGCCACTGATTTCTGGAGTCAAGCTTTGTTCACCTGATTTGATTACATATGTAGACAGACATACACATAGATAGACAGACAGTTACAGAGACGGACAGACAGATGGACAGACGGACGCTGTAGATAGATTGATGGATGCTATAAATGGATGGATAGATGGATGAATGGATGAATACTATAGATGAATGGATAGATGATTGATGGATGGATGGATGGATGGATAGATACTGTAGATAGATAGATAGATGGATGGATGGATGGATGGATGGATAGATGGATACTGTAGATGGATGGATGAATACTGTAGATAAATGGATGGATTAATACTGTAGATAGATATGTGGATGATGGATGGACACTGTAGATGCATGCATGCATAGATACTGTAGATGGATGGATGGATGCTGTAGGTGGATGGATACTGTAGATGGATGGATGTAGAGATACTATAGATAGATGGATGGATGTATGGATACTGTAGATGGATAGATTGAAGGATGGAAGCATGTGGATTAATGGATTGAAGGATTAATACTGTGCATGGATGCATGGATGGATACTGTCGATAGATAGATGGATGTATGGATGGATGGGTGGATACTGTAGATGGATGGATGGATGGATGGATATTATAGATGGGTGGATGGATGCATGGATACTGGAGATAGATGGATGGATGGATGGGTGGATGGATACTGTAGATTGATGGTAGTATTGATACTGTAGATAGATGGATGGATACTGTAGATGAATAGATTGAAGGATGGATACTGTGGATGGATGCATGGATGGATACTGTCGATAGATAGATGGATGTATGGATGGATGGGTGGATACTGTAGATGGATGGATGGATGGATGCTATAGATGGGTGGATGAATACTTTGAATTAATGGATGGATGCTGTACATGTATGAATTGATGGATGGATACTCTAGATCAGTGTTTCTCAACTGGTGGGTCGCGACCCAAGAGTGGGTCGCGGGAACATTTTCAGTGGGTCGCGGAGTGTGTGGTCAAAAAAACAACAAAAGTTAAATTGAACTTATTTTGCTTATACCGGACTTTTATTTTGAAATGCGCGCGCAACAACCGTACTACTTTCTCGATAAACATGATGATGATCCGTGGATGAGCAATCCCTTTGGAATCGAAGTGGAAAGCGTCACGTTGCTGAGCAACAAAGAGAATCAGCTGGTGGAGCTGTCATGTGATAAGACGCTGAAAAAGAAACTCAGTGAAGTAAGCCTCTCCCAGTTTTGGTGCCGCGAAGTGCTTTCTGAGTATTCGTCCCTTACCATTCGTGCGATCAAATCCATCCTACCATTCAGCACTACGTATTTGTGTGAAAGTGGCTTCTCTTCTTTGGTGCAGCTTAAGTCAAAGCAAAGGAACAGGTTGGACATAGAGCACGATCTTCGGGTCTACCATCACCCCAGACTTTAAAACTCTTATTAGGAGTAAAGCACATCCTCAGTTATCTCATTAGCTTCCCAAGTTACTGTTAAGTGAAACAGATGTTTATAATTGCTGTCATATTAGATGTAAAAATGGTTATGATTGTTTTAATCATTTTACTGTAATTTGCTGATTTGTTCTGTTCAACAGGATCAGTGTTAATATTTTATTAACAGTTCAGTTTAGTTCATGGTAACTGAACCTTTTCTTAACCTTACTTTGTAATATTTCTATAATTTGATACATTTTGTTAAATGACAGCAATAAAATATTGTTTATTTGTAAATATTGGTGACTTGTGATTTATCTGTCACTATTTGTGTATGTTAACAAATAAATACAAATTAATTATAATTCCTAAAATTATATTATAGTTCCTAAAAGTTTGGGTCGCGGCTTGATGACCATGTAAAAATGTGGGTCCCATGGCCAAACCAGTTGAGAACCACTGCTCTAGATGGATGGCTGAATGGATGGATGATGGATACTATAGATGGATGGATGGATACTGTAGCTGGATGGATGGATGAATACTGTAGACAGAGGGACAGATGGATGTACATGGATGGATAGATGGATGGATGGATACTGTAGATAGATGGATGGATGGATGGATCATGGATGGATGGATACTGTAGATGGATGGGTGGATGGATACTGTAGATCAGGGATGGGCAAACTTGATCCTGGAGGGCTGGTGTCCCTGCAGACTTTTGCTCCAACACTAGTCAAACACACCTGAACACACTAATCAGTGTCTTCAAAATCACTAGAAAGCTGCAGGCAGGTGTGTTTGATTAGGGTTGGAGCAAAAGTCTGCAGGGACACCGGCACTCCAGGATCAAATTTGCCCATCCCTGCTGTAGATAGATAGATGGATGGATGGATGGATACTGTAGATGAATGTATTGATACTATAGATGGATGGGTGGATGGATGCTGTAGATGAATGTATTGATACTATAGATGGATGGATGGATGGATGCTGTAGATGGATGGATGGATACTGTAGATTAATGTATTGATACTAAAGATGGATGGATGGATGGATGGATGGATGGATGGATACTGTCGATGGATGTATGGATGGGTGGATACTGTAGATGGATGGATGGATGGATGGATACTGTAGATGAATGTATTGATACTATAGATGGATGGATGGATGGATGC
The DNA here is from genome assembly GCA_903798195.1 of Danio kyathit. NCBI lineage: Eukaryota > Metazoa > Chordata > Actinopteri > Cypriniformes > Danionidae > Danio > Danio kyathit. The sequence goes on from LR812525.1 coordinate 8,242,181, forward strand.
TGTAGATGGATGGATGGATACTGTAGATTAATGTATTGATACTAAAGATGGATGGATGGATGGATGGATGGATGGATGGATGGATACTGTTGATGGATGGATGGATGTATGGATGGGTGGATACTGTAGATGGATGGATGTATGGATGGATACTTTGGATGAATGGATGGATGCTGTACATAGATAGATGATCGATGGATGGATACTATAGAGGGATTGATGTATGCATGCTGTAGATAGATGGCTGAATGGATCGATGATGGATACTGTGGATGCATGGATGGATGTATGTATGGATACTATGGATGGATGGATGGATGGATGGATGGATACTGTAATTGGATGGATGGATTGATACTGTAGATAGATGGATAGATGGATGGACATGAATGGATGGATAGATGGATAGATAGATAGATGGATGCATGGATGGATAGATAGATAGATAGATAGATAGATAGAATAGAAAGAAAGAAAATAGAAATAGATAGAAAGAAAATGGAAGAAACTAATCTGATTAATGGATTGATTACAGCGGGAGATTAATCCACTATTAAAATAATCAATAGCTGCAGCTCTATATGGCATAACCCAACATTGGGTCAATATAAAAAATATTCAATGAGTTTAAATGACACTTTAATACAGTGGTTTACTTTGTCCATGTTTTGACCCATGAGTGGGTACAACAACCCAGCATTTTCATTGGCATTCATTTGCATATTTGCTTCAGTTTGAATCATTGAAGCGCTTCCGCCGATCCTGTATTCCAGCGTTATTTCAGATAATGAAATATTTTTGCGAGTTTCTGTTGGGTAACATCAGCGCAGGATTGTTTCTCTTTTCGTCAAACATGTGTGAACTAGTGCTGAATGATCTGCAGGAATGAGGGAATTTTGGACCGGTGCATTATGGGTAGCGTGAGCTCATCTTGACGTGATCAGAGATGTGAGATTGCTGACAGTTTGTTGTTTTTTTTTGTCAGATCTCTCGCAGTCGTTCGGGTTGTGAGTGTGCTTGTGTGTGTGTTTGAGTTATTGGCCCTGCGGCTCCGTCGCAATCCCGTCCCATCCTGACAGAGCTGATTAAGACAGACTCGCTCGTTTTGTTGCTCGTTCTTTCTCTTTTTCTTTCTATCTCTCGCTCCAGTTGAGGATTATTCTCTTTCTCAGCGTCAGCTACAGTTACTGTCTGCAGAAGAAAGAGCTCAGCGCACACACACACACACACACACACACACACACACACACACACACACACACACACACACAGACACACTGTGAAACAGCCAATGTAATGTGAAGCAAGATATACTATATGACCTTTGTTTCATTTCAGATTGGTCTGCACTTCATTTTAAAGGGGTAGTTCACACAGAAATTTGCAAGTAGGGCTGCAATATTCTGACTAAAAGGAAAATCACTATTTTTGTTTTTGTTTACAATCAAGATCACGAAATTCTCAATTCTTCTAAATTCTGATTCTGTAGATGTAAAATAAAGGTTAATATAACAAGGTTTCCGCTACATTCATTCTTCCGTGGCGGGCCGCCACACCAAAATTTATCCCGCCACGGCTACATTACATCTTCGCATTCAAAACATTCAGTCGTGTTTTTTTTATAGCAGGTTATAATCGCACCAAAACACATTAAAAGGTAAGTAAATTAAACAGCGCAAACTTTTCTGTAACTAGTGCTGTGCGCTATTTGTTCAACCCTTTAAGGCAGGGGCGGACGGGCCAATTGGAGCACCGGGATATTTCCCGGTGGCCTGACGGTCAATCACAACCGAAACCCTCCCCGCTAGAGCAACAACAGCCCCGCTGCCGAGGCAACCGCAGTCAGCCAGCCAGCTTCGGCTCATGTTTCCACGCCCTTGTCGTGCTGTTGTTCGCGTCCCCGCAGCCGTCTGTCTCTCCCGCGCGAGCTGCAAGACGGGAGCGCGACAGAGAGAGCGAGCGCGTAGCTTTCAGATAATATGAACACAGTTTCCATAAGTATACTTTATTGACAAAGGTCAATGACTCTGCATACAATGACTTTATCTTGCTGGAGTTTATAGCCGTTTCACTTCAGGACGCGTTAATGTCGCAAAACGTACATAAACGCACTAAATCGCAACGGTTATTTTAGAGCGCACATAAAGATCTGCACTTGAACGTGTAAATTTGAGTGCGTGCAAGAAGTTTTGTGCACGAACAAAGGAAATTGGCGCACAAGCAAAGAGATTCGCATGCTCGTATTACATGAATGCGATCTCAACTTGTAATAACTGCGTGTAATATTTGTCATTGAAATCGTTGGCAGATCTGTGTAAAAAAGCCTGCCGCCACAGCTGGAAAAAATCCTAGAGGAAACACTGTATAAGTAGCCTATTATTATGGTTATTTCTCAAACGTATGGTAAAACAATAATAATAATATTAGGCAGACCTCCTGGTTTTTCACGATTTTTGCGATCGCTGAATCCAACGGAACAAAATCAACAAAAAGTAGAATTTTTTTGCGATCCAGCAAAGTTCTTAATTAAACGAAAAAAAAATCGCAAAAAAATGTAAATAATCTCAATAAACATCCAATTCTGAACCATATAATCAAAATAAATTTATTTCAGTTTGCAATTAATTGTTTTACCTGACGTATAGACGTTGCATACACAGCGCTCGTAATGTATTTGGGGGGAGAATTGTTTTGCAGCCTGTGCAGTAAGCAGACGCGGATGAAGCGAGAGTTTACCAAATTCACAGTTTATTCCCATTAATTCTTATATATTCCGATTAATTCTTATTCCCAATAATTCTGGATTCTATGGCATTTGATTCAGTTCAGCTGCAGTCTTGCAGAGGTCGAGGAGAATTCGGTTTCAGGCCTATTTGAAATATTTTTAGGGTTGACAAAAGTATCGAGTTCGGTACCAATCGGTACTGACATTTTAAAACTGCTTAGTGAAAAATGGTGAACCGGTGGCCGTCATGGCCAATCACAGTCATTTCTGTTGAGCATGTGAACACAATGGCCAATCAGCGCTGTTTAAATACAACTCAACAGCACTCAAATGTTAACGGGAAATGGACGTTTTTAAAATTTCAGTACTGAATGGCACCAAACTCGATACTTTTGACAACCCTAACAACCAGAATCTTTTGAAGGTACCTTATTTTACCCTTTTTCCAAATGTTACATTTTAGAATTGTATTTTTATCCAAATTCTATTTTGGAGCTTTATGTATCCTCTTGTTAAGTGTGACGTCACGCGAAGTGACTTCTATCAAACTGTACGGAGAGACTCAATAAATGGTAATCATAAACGTTTACAAAGCGATGTAATGCTTTCGAAAATCACGATCACAATATATAAATATATATATATATATATATATATATATATATATATATATATATATATATATATATATATATATATATATATATATATATATATATCCATGCCTAATACCAGAAAGTGATAAATTTTTTTAAGAATTGTTAAAATATTGGTGTCTGTGATTAGGCATGGAATGAAAACCGTTTTCAAGGTATACCGCGGTTTGGAAAAGTCAAGGTTTTAAAGGGCCACGAAACCCCCTGTCTCAGCAGGGTGTTTTCACACCTCTGTTTTGAAAAAAGTCAGGAAAGTTGGGCGTGTCCAGCTCTGGGAGTGTGGGAGTGTCGGGGGAGGAAAAGAGGGTAGGATTTGCATAGAATGGAGTTTCCATTTGGGCACGCGCTAAGTTTCGCAGGCAAAACAAACACACAGAGGCTGATTTGATACGGCGAATAAGAGAAAAAAATCCTCCGCATTTCTCTGTAACTTATGTACTCGGTAGGTAGCGTCAGAAAGCCGTGTGTGTATAGACTATCCTGTCACAAAACGCAGCGAAAATCCTGCACGACGGGAATAGTTTGTGTTTACATGTTTACACTCGGAGAGCAGCATTTAAACAAAGGGCACTGCACTGCAAACACTTACCAAATCTGTAGACAGACAATCAAACTGGAGCGGTGTCTTTTTATTAAAAGGAGACGAGCGGCAAATCCGGATTTCACCATTTCCAGATGAGAAAAAACGCTCTCGGGTAAAAATGTTTCTTACAAACGCGTTTCTGTCGCGTGTCGCGTGCACTGTAATCCACACGTGAGTCCAGCTGCTCTCTCATAGAGGGAAAATGAAAACAAAACCTTCGTTGCAGCACACTATTAAACGCAACACCTACGACTCTCGTCTTGAAATTCTTGTTCTTTCACTTGTTTTGGCAACACAACGTGGCGTCTCTCTGCCGTCTGAACGCTGTAAACTGGTAAACAGTCTCCGGAGCTATCATGCATATTAATGAAGTTTCACGTCATACACAATAGAGCGCGCTGATTGGTTTGAAGCTTGTCTTTCTCATGAATTAATGCCGCACACTCAGAGACGTCACTATGTCCTCGAAAAGACAGACAGCCACTCTCCACTCTGGATTTACCCCTATGTATCTCATGGCCGTGACGTAGCTTCAAAAATTTGTTTCAAACCGGAGGAACGAATTTGCTCAAAATAACGCAAAAACAACCAATTTTCACTTTTTAGTGCAATATATGTGTCCTAATAGTGTTTATAGCAGCGTGGGACACATATATGACTGTCAACAGCTCAACACATGTGTTTTGGTGTTTCGTGACCCTTTAAAACCGACAATATTTTCTGCTATACCGTTCCTAAGATATATGTAAGGTTTTTTAACGATATCCAAAGATGCCGTTTTCAATTGTAATGAAATCTGTGTTTTTGTAACAAATGAAGACAGCAGAAGTCAATGATTCATTTGAATTATTTAGCCGGACATGTTTCCTGCTCCAAAATGTTATAAATGTATCTCAAAATAAAATATATTGTCTTCAAAAGGGGAAAAAAGTAGCTGTTTTTTTATCCAGACATGTAAAAAGAATATATTTTAGAGCAGTAATCACAATACCTTGAAACCGTTATATTTTTATCCAAGGTTATCTATATCTGTGATGCAGGAATTTTATTTAAATAAAATTCACCTTAAAGTGTGATATGACTAAAAAGTGGTCATAATAAATTTATATTAAAGTAACCCTAACTCGGAAACAATATGGGGTATATGCGGAAGTATGCTAAAGGACTTTTAATTTGTCAGTAACCTGGGTTAAGCGCTTCTGGTGAACTGTATGCCATTACAAAATCGGCGCGTTAAGGGTTTGTTTTCTTAAAAAATCAGCGATCTCCACTGGCTGAGTGATGTCCAATATAAAGTGAGTACAAGATTGTACAAGAAGTACTGCATTAAACTGCATTTTCCCCCACCATGTCTTTAAAATATGAACATTTAATTTACCCCAGGTAGGGCTGGGCGATTTTTTTTTTTTTTTTCAATTAATTCGAATTTACGTTTTAAGACGATTTTATTTTTTATAAAATCGAGAAATCGCGTTTTTTTTTTTTTTTTTTTTTTTTTTTTAAATAAAAAATATTAAAGCCGATTTTCCACTATCGTGCCAAACCGTTCTAAACTGTTAGACAACCGTGCTGAATTGTGCTGATTCTGTGTGTTGACGGCGTGGCTCTGTTGATGAGCTACCACTGCTGGTTTAGCAGAAGCGCGCCAGGGCGGACTGGCCATTGGGAACACCGGGACATTTTCCCGCTAGAGCAACAACAGCCCCGCTGACAGGGCAACCGCAGTCAGCCAGCCAGCTTCGCTAATGTTTCCACGCGTGTCGTGCTGTTGTTCGCGTCCCCGCAGCCGTCTTGTCTCTCCCGCGCGAGCTGTGAGACGGGCGCGCGCGAGGAGAGGAGGCTCGACAGGCGGAGGTGTGGGCAACCAACTTAACTTTCTAGATCGCTTTTAGTCACTTTGGCCCGTTCACCCATCGCTCTCCACACACGAGGAAATAATTGCACCTAATTCAAAGGCCAGACAGCTGGTTTTGTATATTATACCCGCGCACCACCTGAAGGACGGTTACGGCGTGTTGTAAATGTCGGTCACTGCAGAAAGTCAAATCTTTCTTTAATTTGGACTTTTGCTTGAATTACGGAGTGGCACAGTAGCTGTCCAAGGTACTGTATGAATTAAATCATAACCCATATATGCACCAATAAACAAGTAAAATGAATGAATGAATAAAATAAATATGGATTCTTAAATGTCGGTAGTTTGTACTCCAAAAAAATATCAATACGTATCGACAAATGTTTTATAAAAGTAAATTGAGCAATTTCCAACATTTCAGCTATAGACCATTAAACGATTCAGTTAAATATAAGATAGACATTTAAATATAGATAGATACGGTAATCTTTAATATATACTGGGTGGTGTAGCTACGCACACATATTTTCTAAAACGTCAAGCAGATATTTGTCTACAGCTCGTTAGTTATTTATGAAGACAAAAAATAATTAAAATAACAAAAATAAAACTATAAAATTACAAAGATAAAAAGAGCAGCATTCTGCTAAATATAGTCCTTTATATCCTGATATGCTATGTGTTGTTTCATGAGTTTTTTTATATTTAACTTGATGCATTCGTTATTTAATGTTTAAATACTGAAATCGTTTAAATGGTTATATTTTACCATCAAAATGTAGTATATTTTATATCATTACCAACTTTTGATATAAAACCGCTGTTCTTTTATTGATTGTTATGAAATAATTTAAGTGCTATATTTTTTATTAGTGAAAGTGCCCGCTCACTTTGACAAGGCCTGTCTAAATATAGATTTCTGCCATGCCACTAATACAGATAAACTATTGTTGCATTATCGTTGTTTATTTTTCTGTTATGTACAGAGATTTGAATATTTATTTCCTCTCCAATCCTTTTCAATCTTCACGTTACATTTTGGTCATTTTCTCTCCAAATAAAATTTGCCCAAAGCTGCACAACATATGACCTGCTGTGACTTCTATTGTAGCTATGTTTAGCATCCCTATATGAGAGAGTGCCATAACCGCGTTTAGTCACACGGTTGCTTTTCTTTTACAAGTGAGCATGAAAAAAACTAGTTTCGTCATTTATTTAAATTTAAATGAACAAGGTAAGCTGGTAAGGTAGTTACACAGTAAAAAAAAAAATTAATAAAAAAATAAATAAAAAATCGAAATCGTGAATCGGTCAAACTTTATGAAAAAATCTAGATTTTTTTTTTTGCCATATCGCCCAGCCCTAACCCCAGTATATTCAATGGAGCTTCTGTGCTAGCCTACTGATTTTGACAGGCGCGTGCAAGTAAACGGCTTTTTGTCTTATTTTACGCTTGAGCAACTAAATGAATGCCAAAGTCTCTTCAACTGATTGTATTTTAATTACTTTACAACATCGATGCTGTAAGTGGAACCGTATAAAATGGACAAAAGTCACATTAACCGCTCACCCGAAGTTTATCAGTATGGGAAGAAACACTAGCTCCGCATATATCCTATTCCATAATTCACAACTTACCAAGCGGATAGCCAGATTCCATTATTGAATGTTATATTTACACAAATTCCATTTTGAAATGTTGATTACATTCAAATATCAATTTAGAATGCTGCATGCAATCATTTTTAAAAATTCATGCGCATCTTGGAATATTTTTAATTCGAAAATCCAAAATGCACATAAGCATAGGTGGATGTAAACATAGCTATTGATTCCTGAGTTTTTGCTTTATGTCTTTAGTTCTTGTTTATGTTATCAATATTTCTGTTATGAAACCCTACTCTCTCTCTCTCTCTCTGGGCAGAAGTGAAACAAAGCCGTTTGATGATGTGAAAAGTCATTGTGTGTGTGTGTGTGTGTGTGTGTGTTTGATGATGTAATGAATGCATGTATGAGTGAAAGCAGCGCCTGCAGCTTCAGTGACCCACTGCGACCACGACTCTTCATCACAGCAGCGTTTAACACACGCCTGAGCCGCAAAACTACTGACGTGCCGGATTCCCAGAGCTTATTATAGAGGATTAACACTGACACGTGAGACATTCACATACTTCACTAATAACAGCTCAGAGCACAACAGCTTTAGTGAGAGTTCACCCAAATATCAAAATTAGCTGGGGAGTTTTCAGGCCATACAAGGTGAAAGTGAGGTGCTTTTTTTTTTTCTTTAGAATTATGGGTGTGCGGTATGATGAAAATATTTTATTTTATTATTCAATCATTCATTTTCTTTTCGATTAGTCCCTTTTTTAATTTCGGGGTCGCCACAGCGGAATGAGCCGCCAACTTATCCAGCATATGTTTTACGCAGCGGATGCACTTCCAGCTGCAACCCATCACTGGGAAACATCCATACACACTCATTCACACACATACACTACGGACAATTTAGCTTACCCAATTCACCTCTAGCACATGTCTTTGGACTGTGGGGGAAACCGGAGCACCCGGATGAAAACCACGTGAACGCAGGGAAAACATGCACAGAAACTCCACACAGAAACGCCAACTGACCCAGCCGAGACTCGAACCAGTGACCTTCTTGCTGTGAGGCGACAGCACTACCTACTGGGCCACTGCATCGCCTATTATATTATATTTTTTCTTTAGAGTTATGGCTGTGCGGTTTGACAAATTCTGTTTATATCATATATCATGTATCATATCATTTTGTATATCATATATCGTATCATACATGTATCATATATCATGTTGTCGTATTATATCCTATTATAACGTATTGTATTATAACGTATCATAATATACCGTATCGTATATCATATCGTATTGTCTATCATATGTCGTATCATATATTTTATAGTATATCATATCATTTTGTATATCATATATCATATCATACATACAGGGAGTGCAGAATTATTAGGCAAGTTGTATTTTTGAGGATTAATTTTATTATTGAACAACAACCATGTTCTCAATGAACCCAAAAAACTCATTAATATCAAAGCTGAATATTTTTGTAAGTAGTTTTTAGTTTGTTTTTAGTTTGAGCTATTTTAGGAGGATATCTGTGTGTGCAGGTGACTATTACTGTGCAGAATTATTAGGCAACTTAACAAAAAACTAATATATACCCATTTCAATTATTTATTTTCAACCGGGGAAACCAATATAACATCTCAACATTCACAAATATACATTTCTGACATTCAAAAACAAAACAAAAACAAATCAGTGACCAATATAGCCACCTTTCTTTGCATGGACACTCAAAAGCCTGCCATCCATGGATTCTGTCAGTGTTTTAATCTGTTCACCATCAACATTGCGTGAAGCAGCAACCACAGCCTCCCAGACACTGTTCAGAGAGGTGTACTGTTTTCCCTCCTTGTAAATTTCAGATTTGATGATGGACCACAGGTTCTCTATGGGGTTCAGCTTAGGTGAACAAGGAGGCCATGTCATTAGTTTTTCTTCTTTTAGACCCTTTCTTGCCAGCCACGCTGTGGAGTACTTGGACGCGTGTGATGGAGCATTGTCCTGCATGAAAATCATGTTTTTCTTGAAGGATGCAGACTTCTTCCTGTACCACTGCTTGAAGAAGGTGTCTTCCAGAAACTGGCAGTAGGACTGGGAGTTGAGCTTGACTCCATCCTCAACCCGAAAAGGCCCCACAAGCTCATCTTTGATGATACCAGCCCAAACCAGTACTCCACCTCCACCTTGCTGGCGTATGAGTCGGACTGGAGCTCTCTGCCCTTTACCGATCCAGCCACGGGCCCATCCATCTGACCCATCAAGACTCACTCTCATTTCATCAGTCCATAAAACCTTAGAAAAATCAGTCTTGAGATATTTCTTGGCCCAGTCTTGACGTTTCAGCTTGTGTGTCTTGTTCAGTGGTGGTGGTTTTTCAGCCTTTCTTACCTTGGCCATGTCTCTGAGTATTGCACACCTTGTGCTTTTGGGCACTCCAGTGATGTTGCAGCTCTGAAATATGGCAAAACTGGTGCCAAGTGGCATCTTGGCAGCTGCACGCTTGACTTTTCTCAGTTCATGAGCAGTTATTTTGCGCCTTGGTTTTTCCACACGCTTCTTGCGACCCTGTTGACATATTTAAATGAAACGCTTGATTGTTCGATAATCACGCTTCAGAAGCTTGGCAATTTTAAGAGTGCTGCATCCCTCTACAAGATATCTAACTATTTTTGACTTTTCGGAGCCTGTCAAGTCCTTCTTTTGATCCATTTTGCCAAAGGAAAGGAAGTTTGCTAATAATTATGCACACCTGATATAGGGTGTTGATGTCATTAGACCACACCCCTTCTCATTACAGAGATGCACATCACCTAATATGCTTAATTGGTAGTAGGCTTTCGAGCCTATACAGCTTGGAGTAAGACAACATGCATAAAGAGGATGATGTGGTCAAAATACTCATTTGCCTGACGTCTGGATAATGTGTGTTCTGGGATTGTTTTTTTTTTTTTTTTTAATTAGCTTTATTTCATAATGAATCTCACACATGCTGGTGTGATTTGAGGCCAGCAGCGACACACTAACCCACTAACAAACACACACACACAGACTACAGTCATTCACAGATTCACTGATGGCATTCCAGACTCAAGGACGACTTATTCATTGACTTCTCTCTTCATTTGATTATAAAGTGTTTATTTTAGGTGTGATCAGTGCAGAATGGCGGATCTCAAGTGTTATTTATGGTAATGATTGATCATGCTTTACCATAAGGCTGCATTAGTTAAGTTGCCATGTTATAGTTAATAAAGACAAATTGGTTCATTGTCAGTATGGTTAATAGTTTATAAACAAAAATTGATTATTAATTTGGCATATACATTAAGACAACAATATAAATATTGTCACAAATGCAGTATTTTTTTAATAAGTGTAAAGGTAAAGCAAGTGTCTGGCTTTAAGAGGAAGATTATATCGTGTCATGCTATGTCATATATCGTATTTTATATCATATATTGTTTCGTATCGTTTATCAAATATCGTATTGTACATCATGTAGTATATCATATATCATACCGTATATCATACTGTACATTGTATAGCATATCACAAATTGTATAGTATATCACACATTGTATAGCATAGTATATCATACCGTGTATAATATTGTATATCGTATAGTATATCATATATCGTACCTTATATCATGTTCTATATCGTATAGTATATCATCTATCGTGTAGTATGTCATATCATACCGTATATCATACTGTACATTGTATATTATATCACATATCGTATAATATATCATATCATACAGTGTATAATATTGTATATCGTATAGTATATCATATATCGTACCTTATATCATGTTCTACATCGTATAGTATATCATCTATCATACCGTATATCATACTGTACATTGTATAGTATATCATGTATTGTATAATATATCATATCATATACCGTGTATAATATTGTATATCGTATAGTATATCATATATCGTACCGTATATCATGTTCTACATCGTATAGTATATCATCTATCATACCGTATATCATGTTCTACATCGTATAGTATATCATACATCATGTAGTATATCATATATCATACCGTATATCATACTGTACATTGTATAGTATATCACGTATTGTATAATATATCATATCATACCGTGTATAATATTGTATATCGTGTAGTATATCATATATCGTACCTTATATCATGTTCTACATCGTATATTATATCATATATCGTGTAGTATGTCATATCATACCGTATATCATACTGTACATTGTATAGTATATCACGTATTGCATAATATATCATATCATACCGTGTATATCATATATCGTACCTTATATCATGTTCTACATCGTATAGTATATCATATATTGTACCGTATATCATGTTCTACATCGTATAGTATATCATATATTGTACCGTATATCATGTTCTACATCATATAGTATATCATCCATCGTACCGTATATCATGTTCTACATCGTATAGTATATCATACATCATGTAGTATATCATATATCATACCGTATATCATACTGTACATCGTATAGTATATCACATATTGTATAATATATCCAATCATATACCGTGTATAATATTGTATATCGTATAGTATATCATATATCGTACCGTATATCATGTTCTACATCGTATAGTATATCATATATTGTACCGTACATCATGTTCTACATCGTAAAGTATATCATATATTATGTAGTATATCATATATCATACCCTATATCATACAGTACATTAGAGCTGCACGATTCTGGCTAAAATAAGAATCGCGTTTTTTTTTTTTTTTTGCTTAAAATAAAGATCACGATTTTCTCACGATTCTGTAGATGTAAAATAAAGGTTAATATGAGTAGGCTATTGTTAATGTTATTCTCAAACATATGATAAAACAACAATAATAATATTATGTAGGTCTACTGGTTAAAATGTTACATTTTGAATAGACTTTGAATGGTGGACTTAAACAGACTTTAAATTTGTCCCGGTCATTAATGCACAGTAAAGTGATGACATCAGATTACAACTATTCATAATTCGGAAGTTGAATTACTATGTTTGAGACATATGTTAGCAATCTGTCATTGACAACATTATTAGACCATTTATTCACTGGTAAAATGAGACATTTGTCATTATCAGATACCCTCTTAAATTATATTCAACATTATATAGGCTAGTGTAGTTATACTGACACTGTTAAACAGTTATTTTTATGCACAACACCCTGTGTTCGCTATGAAAGAAAAACATTAAATGCTTATCGTAATCATAACTCTAAAATGCAATATGGTTATTTAAATGATGTGCGCGCTTTCTGTTTCATTTTCACTGCTGTTCAGGTGCTGTTCATACTTTCCGCGCGGCTCCCAAACGATCACTTTGTACCACAAACTGAATGTTATTTACAACTTTATTACCTGTTATTCACAGCCTATGCAGGTTCTGTCTACTAAAGTAGACGCGCGCGTGTCTATCATTAAGTAGGGCTCTCTGTGGTAACAGCTCACAGTCAGCAGCTCACGTCATGTGTGATTTCGCGGCTGCGAATACATTATCACATAAAGACAGAAATGACATTTTTGGGTGAATTATACCTTATAAATACACTAATACAGTATGTGACTCTTTCAACGTCATTTGGAGGTGTCCATGTCGCTGAGCAACGTATGTAAAACAATGAGAAGACTTGTGCGGCCGCCTTTGCTTCTCTCCTGAACTTGAAAATATGATTCGCAGAATCGTAGAAATGCTGGATTAAGATCGTCTAGGGGGTCGAATCGAGATCGCGATCTTTTTTTCGATTAGTCGTGCAGCTCTACTGTACATTGTATAGTATATCACATATTGTTTAATATATCATATATCATACCGTGTATAATATTGTATATCAAATAGTATATCATATATTGTACCGTATATCATGTTCTACATCGTATAGTATATCATATATCGTGTAGTATATCATATATAATACCGTATATCATACTGTACATTGTATAGTATATCACATATTGTATAATATATCATATATCATACAGTGTATAATATTGTATATCATATAGTATATCGTATATCGTATATCGTACCGTATATCATATAGTATATCATATATTGTATAGTACATCATATATCATACCGTATATCATATTGTACTTCGTATAGTCTTTCATATATCATATAATATATCATACACTTACCGTATATTAGATTGTACATCATGTAGTCTATCATATATCGTTTAATATATCATATATCGTACCGTATATCATATTGTATATCGTATAGTCTTTTATACATCAAACAATATACAGTATTGTATATAGTATATCGTATAGTATATCATATATCATACATCATATTGTATATCGTATATCATATATCGTACTGTATATCATATTGTACATCGTATAGTATATCATATATCATATAGTATATCATAAATTGTATAGTACATCATATATCGTACCGTATATCATATTGTACTTCATATAGTCTTTCATATATCATATAATATATCATATATTGTACCGTATATCATATTGTACATTGTATGGTATATCATATATCGTACCGTATATCATATTGTATATCGTATAGTCTTTTATACATCAAACAATATACAGTATTATATATAGTACCATATATCGGATCGTATAGTATATCATATATCATACCATACATCATATTGTATATCGTATATCATATATCGTACTGTATATCGTATTGTACATCATATATCGTGTACAATATCATATATCGTACCATATATCGTATCGTATACCATATAGTATATCATATCGAACTGTATATCATATTGTACATCGTATAGTATATCATATATCATATAGTATATCATATATTGTATAGTACATCATATATCGTACCGTATATCATATTGTACTTCGTATAGTCTTTCATATATCATATAATATATCATACACTTACCGTATATCAGATTGTACATCATATAGTCTATCATAGATCGTTTAATATATCATATATCGTACCGTATATCATATTGTACATTGTATGGTATATCATATATCCTACCTTATATCATATTGTATATCGTATAGTCTTTTATACATCAAACAATATACAGTATTGTATATAGTACCGTATATCGTATAGTATATCATATATCATACCATACATCATATTGTATATCGTATATCATATATCGTACTGTATATCATATTGTACATCATATAGTATATCATATATCGTATACAATATCATATAGCGTACCATATATCATATCATATACCGTATAGTATATCATATCGAACTGTATATCATATTGTACATCGTATAGTATATCATATATCATATAGTATATCATGTATCGTAGCATATATCATATTCTATATCGTATGGCATATAATGTGTCGTACCATATATCATATAGTATATCATGTATCGTACCATATATCATATTGTATATCGTAAAGTATGTCATATATTATATCGTACCGTATATCATATTGTACATATATATACTTTTTAGCCTGAAACACTAGTCTGTGCACCGTGTGTGGCTTTAGAAGAGTAAATTAAATGCATGCTAATTGGCTGTTGATCAATATTTCTGCTTTGTGATTGGCTCTGAGATTAATCTATATTGCGTAAAAATTTCTTTAACAAAGCAATTTAAATATAAAGCAACTTAATTTATATATTTCACAGTATTAAATGTTTATTTGTTAACTGAGTTTTTATTAGGTTTTGCTTCTGAAAAGTTGGCATAAAGCTTTAAAATGTCAAAGTTTTTGGAAAAAACCTGACTATCATGGCATAATAAGGAAGTATAAAGCAAGTAAAGTTCAGTGGTGTGCAGGAATCTTATGCCTGTCTTGGCTGTTAAAAACACAAAGCAATTAAACTGCGAGTGGAGGAATGATTGATCTTGCATTTCCTGTCATGCGTGTTTCTCTGGAATGAGTGAGTCACAGGAAATGACTTTAGATTATGACATCGTCATCTGTATTAGGCCTATTTCAGCTCCAGTGATGATGTCATCATCTCTCAGGTCAGCGCTCTGTGATGTCATCACTCAGAACTGCCGAATGGCCGGTTTCAGTGTGCTGGTGTTGATGACAGAAAGGCGAAATTGTTCATTCATTTTTATATGTGTAAATGATTCATCATTATGTAAATGATTTAAACGTATATCTGCTAGTTGCCAAAGGTAATATTTACGAGGCTTTCGGTTCGGTACGCATACGAACCGAACGATTCAGACTAATATCTAAAAAGATAAAAGAGAATAAGTCCCAAATGACGTGACAGGCAACATCTGCCTTCCCCGCCCACCTCCAAACACTACTCTAGTCAGGCACACACTGCACTCAGTGTCGGAGTAAGCTACTGGCGCTCAAACCGAAAGTTATGCCGCTTTCAATCCAAAAAAGCCGGCGGAGCTGAGTGTTGAGATGATGCGGGGTTTGTCGCGGACAAAAGCGAAGGCCGAGGGGCGCTGAGATGATGCAGGGTTTGTTGCGGACGAAAGGGTGGAAACGCGCCGCGGACTGACTGCACTACAGCTAAAGGGCTAGTAACATTAATGTAATCCTCCTATAACAAACAGCGGGTCTGGCGTTTGGGAGCACTTTGGTTTCCCTGTAGACCTTAATGCTTAATCGGTAGTGGAAATTTCGGGTTTTAAGAAAATGTTAAATGTAATAGAGCCTCGTTTCATTATTCCTTCATAAGCCCATTGCCCAGTTGACGGTCAAATCAAGCAGATCTCGGTTATATCCACATGTCCTGCCGTTAATCCGCGAGTCAGGTAATCAAAAAATAGGTTGCATGATATTTAAGTATAAGTGGGTCACGCGTGGGTAAGATCAATTATTGGTGATGCAAACTTTAACTATTTACTCTAAAATATTAAGGTGTTTTAAGCAATCTTGACAGATTGGCACAAATATGCTTTCATTTAAAAAATCGCTCCTCACGGCTATATGCGGTGAACATCTCCGTTCTCACAGGTTTCTCAGTTTTCTCATCATCAATCACTTTCAGTCTGGGAACATGTTCAGTGCTGCGAATTTTGTTAAGCCTGTTCTGCAACATTGTGGTCAAATTATTTGATTTAATAGAGAATATCGTGTATTGAGGAGGATATAGGCAAAGATATTGCAGAGAGCTGAGACATATGACGACTTTAAAGATGATATTTAGCTTTTTTCGCATTAATGTAGATATATTACATGTTTTAATTACATTATTGAGTTAAATAAATAGCATTATTATTTTTAATCATCATCATTAATAATAAATAGGCTAAACTAAAAATAATTTGACAGCTTCAGCTGTTCACATCACTGGCACTTTCGGACTTCAGCACCACGTGTCTTTAGCATGAATTGAAATAGACTTTCCCTCCTAAAGGAAAAAATACAATAATTTTAAAATTGCAATGCGATTAGTCATGTATTCGCAATTTCACATAAATCAGCATGCGAAAATTTAACTATTTCTATTGCGCTCTCTCTCTCTCTCTCTCTCTCAGCAGCAGTTCACGCGCGCTGGCAGCCACATCTCGTAGCACATTAATTTGCAACTTTGTTGCATAAAAAATAGGCTAAATAACAAAATTTAATTAACAAACAAATTAAATAAAATTATTTGTAAAAATTAAACTACAGAAAAAAGAAAATGAAAAGAACTGAAACCAGCTCAAATGTTCTGTTCTGGAATAACAGGTGTTGCGATCAAATTAATTCGATGGAATAATTAACACAGACAGGCGCATTTTTCAGAAAATAGCCTATTTTATTTTATTTAAAAGTATGTTAGGCCTATATTTATTATATAGGCTATAATTTGTTTTAAATAGCCTATATTAATTTACCATTCATTTTGGCTTTAACGAATTATTGAACAGATTATTAATAACTTATCAAAAACATTTACTGAGCTCAGTGTCGGCCGTCACCGGATAAAGTCCAATCTTTCTTTAATTTTTTGGACTTTTGTTTGAAAGCTTAGTGGCATTGTAGAGGTCCAATTTACTGTTGTTTGATTTAAATTATAGCCTATATATGCGCCAATATACAAGTCAAAGGAATGAGTGAATTAATAAAATGATTCTTAAATGTCCATATTGTTTTTACTCAAAAAAATAACAAATGTTTTATTAAAAATGAACGAGCAATTTTCATAATTTATACGATTCAGTTAAATATAAGTTGGACATTTATGGGGCCATGTAACATGTTTTTGTGTTTGTTTTTTTGTTCTCGGTGATCTTTAATATATACTGGGTAGCTACGCAAAATATTTTCTAAAATGTCAAGCAGGAATTTGTCAATAGCTTTAATTATGAAGACAAAAAATATTAAAAATAACAAAAATAAAATGATAAAAAATACAAAGATAAAAAGAGCAGCATTTTGCTAAATATAATAGTCCTTTATAAGCTTTAAATCCTGCTATGTGTTGTTTCATATTCGTTTTTATTTCACTTGCTGCATTAGTTATTTAATGTTTGAATGCTGAAAGAAATAACAGCCGTCCTTTAAATCATTATTTTACCATCAAAATGTAGTATATTTTATATTATTATCAACTTTTGATATAAAACCGCTGTGTAATTTAATTGATTGTTAAAAATGAAATAATTTTATGGCATAACAGTGTTTAGTAGTTGCTTTCGCTTTCGTTCTTCACGGAAGCTGTAACAGAAGCGTGTGCCGCATTCACCTCTGACGTGGCTACTCTGCCTGTAGCCTAGTTTGGGATTTTTTCGTTGTGACGATTAAGCAAGAATCATAATGCATTGCATATTCAGCTCATTCTTCAGTAGCCTCAACACAGGCTGGTAGCCTAGACTTAAATGGATCTTTTATAAGAATGAGCGATTAATAGATTAATTGATCGTTAATTTAAATGATCATCACAGGATTTTGTAGAAACTGACATCCCTAGTTCAAAGTAAAAAAAAAAGAGAGATCATGCTTTTATTATGTTAGTTTTCATACAATAAAAAGATTTCAATCAGAGAAATCCTCTGGCTTTTTTTTTTTTTTTTTTTTTTTTTTTTTTTTGCTGTATCGAAAACATACCGAACCGTGACACCACTGTGTCGTATCGAACCGAACCGTGATTTTTGTGAACCGTTACACCCCTAATATATATATATTCATTACTAATGTTTATTTATATATATATTTAATTATTTAATTTATTTGTTTATTTTTATTTAGATATTTCTTACAATTTAGTTTTTTTTATTATTTATTTTACATTTTTATTAATTTATTTATATTCATTACTTTTATCTGTTTGTTTGTTTTTATTAATTTATATTTATTTTTATATTTATTTATTTGTTTGTTTTTATTTATTTTTATTTGATACTTTAATTAATTAATTAATTAATTAATTAAATTTTTGTATTAACATTATTTTATTTACATATATTTTTTATTTATTAATTTATATTTATTTAGTTATTTATATTTGTTTCTATTTATTACTTTTATGTTTATTTATTTTTATTTGTTTATTTTTTATTTAGATATTTATATTTATTACTATAAATTTCTTTTATTTGTAATTATTTATTTATTTAACTTTTTTATTCATTTATGTAAATGTATTAATATTTTATATTTAATAATTTTTTTGAATGTAATTTTATTTACTTATTTAGATTTTTTCTATATTTATTAATTTGTTTTTATTAATTATTTTATTCATTTATTTACATTTTTTAATTAATTTGTAAAAATATATTTGTATTAATTTATTTATATTTATCGCCATTTTTATTTTTATATTATTTTTATGACAAAAGCCGCACAACAAAATGATTAAAACACTGACTAAAATTAATATAAAAGTGTAAAATAACTTCAGTGTGAACTCAAACTGCAGTAGAGTCTCTGTGATACTACAATAACACTGAGGAGCGGTTGCTAAGGCTGTCGCTGTCGTTGCTAAGGTGATGTTTGGTTTTGACCTGGTTCCTGTCTATGATGTTGCGTTGTTGTTGGGCTGTTTTATTGACCCACACATGAAATCTTACTCATTAAATGCAGCTTGTAGAGCAGGAGCAGTTTACATGACATCTGCACATCAGATTAATGCTCTTACATCATTAGCTGCTAATCCCTTTAGTGTGTGAGTGTGTGCGCGTGTGTGCTTTATACAATCTCTTTAAAGTGATCTGTCTGTGTTTATTGGATCGAGACAGACAGAATTATAACTGCATTCAAAATTCGTTCATTTTCTTTTCGGCTTAGTCCCTTTATTAATCTGGGGTCGGCCACAGCGGAATGAACCGCCAATTATTCCAGCATATGTTTTACGCAGCAGATGCCCTTCCAGCTGCAACCCATCACTGGGACACACCCATAAGCAGGTCGCACACCAGAAGCGTCGCGCAGCGCCAGGCATTTCAGAATTCTAAACATAGGTTTCTATCAGGGTTCACACACCGGCGCCCAGCCACGACTCAGGACACTGTTTAGATTTCTGCCGCGCCACAGAGCGCCATCTGATTAGTTTCATTTTAATTGCATGCGAATGTGCGTGTCTGCAATACTTTCAACTGTCATGTGCGTGCCGTGTCGCGGCGCTGAGCGGCGCATCCAATGTGTGACGCCCTATACACTCTCATTCACACTCACACACTACGGACAATTTAGCTTACCCAATTTACCTATAGCATGTGTTTGGACTGTGGGGGAAACCAGAGCACCCGGAGGAAACCCACATACAGAAACGCCAACTGACCCAGCCGGGGCTCGAACCAGCGACCTTCTTGCTGTGAGGCGAACGTGCTATCCACTGTGCCACCGTGACACTCCTGCATTCAAAATTTATGTGCATTTTCATTTTGGGTCATATCTTGTGTGTGTGTGTGTGTGTGTGTGTGTGTGTGTGTGTGTGTGTTTGTGTCTTTGTTTGTTGCTTTGTTTGTTACTGTGTGTATGGGTGTGTGTTTGTGTATGTTTGTTTGTGCACTTGTGTATGTGTGTTTCTTTCATTTAGAATCTTGTATTGTGTGTGTGTGTGTGTGTTTGCCATTTAATTTCATCTTTTGTTTAAGGTGTTATATTGTGTTTGTTTGTTAGTGTGTGTTTGTGTATGTTTGTTTGTGCATGTGTGTATGGTGTTTCTTTCATTTAGGGTCTTATATTGTGTCATTATGTGTGTGATTTTGTGTGTATGTGTGTGTGTGTTTGCCGTTTCATTTTAGCTTTCATTTAAGGTCTTATATTGTGTCTGTGTGTGCGTGCGTGCGTTTGTGTATGTATGTTTCTTTCATTTAGGGTCTTATATTGTGTGATTTTTGTGTGTGTGTGTGTGTGTATTTGCCATTTAATTTTAGCTTTTGTTTATGGTGTGATATTGTGAGTGTTTGCTTGTTCATGTGTGCGTAGGTGTGTGTTTGTGTATGTTTGTGCACTTGTATATGTGCGTTTCTTTCATTTAGGGTCATATTGTGAGATTGTGTGTGTGTGTGTGTGTTTGCCATTTAATTTTAGCTTTCATTTAAGGTGTTGTGTGTGTTTGTTTGTTAGTGTATGCGTGTTTGTTTGTGCACTTGTTTATGTCTTTCTTTCATTTTGTGTGTGTGTGTGTGTGTGTGTGTGTGTGTGTGTGTGTGCCATTTAATTTCATCATTCATTAAGTGTCTTATATTGTATGTGTGTGTGTGTGTGTGTGTGTTCATGTATGTTTGTGCATGTTTGTGTGTGTGTGTGTGTTGTGTTTGCTATTTACTTTCATCTTTCATTGTGTGTGTGTGTGTGTGTGTGTGTGTGTGTGTGTGTGTGTGTGTGTGTGTGTGTATGTGTGTGTCATTTACTTTGCGTGTGTCATTTACTTTGTGTGTGTGTGTGTGTGTGTGTGTGTGTGTGTGTGTGTGTGTGTGTGTGTGTGTTTTAAGGTCGAGCTCAGAGACTGAGAGAGTGTTTGATGGTTGTTTTGTGATATTGTGAGTGTTTGTTTGTTTGTTTGTGTGTGCGTAGGTGTGTGTTTGTGTATGTTTGTGCACTTGTGTATGTGTGTTTCTTTCATTTAGGGTTATATTGTGAGATTGTGTGTGTGTTTATGTATGTTCGTGCATGTTTGTGTGTGTGTGTGTGTGTTGTGTTTGCTATTTACTTTCATTGTGTTTGTGTGTGTATGTGTGTGTCATTTACTTTCATTAAGGGTCTTATATTGTGTGTGTGTGTGTGTGTGTGTATTTGTTTATTTGTGTGTGTTTGCCTACTGTTTGATTTGGGGTTTTGTATTGTGTGTGTGTGTGTGTGTGTGTGTGTG
>LR812525.1:8266385-8279810 GCA_903798195.1 Danio kyathit
TTCCTGCTGTGAGGCGACAGTTGTAATAGGCACAGAATAGATTTTGATGTGCTCATGCTCCACACACCTATGTTTAACCCAGCACACACACAATGAGACTAGCCTCATTTAAAGAGTGTGTAAGTGTGTATGCGTGTGTGTTTTTGCGTGCATCTGTGTGCGTTTGTGTTTATGTGTGTATACATTTGTGTGTGTGTGTGTGTGTGTGTGTGTAACTGCATGTCTGTGTGTCTTTCTGTGTGAGTGCATATGTGTGTATTTGTGTCTATGTACTTGTGTGAGTGTGTTTCTGTCTGCATCTGCGTTTGTGTGTGTTTGTGTACACATTTGTGTTTTCATGTGTGTGTGTTCAGTGGAGTTGTGCTGGTTGTGTGTGTGTGTGTGTGTGTGTGTGTGTGTGTGTGTGTGTTTGACCACCTACACTTTAATTTAGGGTCTTAATTTGTGTGTGTGTGTGTGTGTGTGTGTGTGTGTGTGTGTGTGTGTGTGTGTGTTTGGCCACCTACACTTTAATTTAGGGTCTTAATTTGTGTGTGTGTGTGTGTGTGTGTGTGTGTGTTTGGGCACCTACTCTTTATTTAGGGTCTTAATTTGTGTGTGTGTGTGTGTGTGTGTGTGTGTGTGTGTGTGTGTGTGTGTTTGGGCACCTACTCTTTATTTAGGGTCTTAATTTGTGTGTGTGTGTGTGTGTGTGTGTGTGTGTGTGTGTGTGTGTGTGTGTGTGTGTGTGTGTGTGTTTGGCCACCTACACTTTAATTTAGGGTCTTAATTTGTGTGTGTGTGTGTGTGTGTGTGTGTGTGTGTGTGTGTGTGTGTGTGTGTGTGTGTGTGTGTTTGGCCACCTACACTTTAATTTAGGGTCTTAATTTGTGTGTGTGTGTGTGTGTGTGTGTTTGGGCACCTACTCTTTATTTAGGGTCTTAATTTGTGTGTGTGTGTGTGTGTGTGTGTGTGTGTGTGTGTGTGTGTGTGTGTGTGTGTGTGTGTGTGTGTGTTTGGGCACCTACTCTTTATTTAGGGTCTTAATTTGTGTGTGTGTGTGTGTGTGTGTGTTTGGCCACCTACACTTTAATTTAGGGTCTTAATTTGTGTGTGTGTGTGTGTGTGTGTGTGTGTGTGTTTGGGCACCTACTCTTAAATGTAGGTCTTAATTTGTGTGTGTGTGTGTGTGTGTGTGTGCGTGCGTGCGTGCGTGTGTGTTTGGCCACCTTCTCTTTAATTTAGGGTCTTAACGTGTGTGTGTGTGCGTGTGCGTGCGTTATGTGTTTGGCCACCTACTCTTTAATTTAGGGTCTTAATTTGTGTGTGTGTGTGTGTGTGTGTGTGTGTGTGTGCGTGCGTGCGTGCGTGTGTGTGTGTGTGTTTGGCCACCTACTCTTTAATTTAGGGTCCTAATTTGTGTGTGCATTTCTGTTTGTTTGTTTGTTTGTTTGTTTGTTTGTTTGTTTGTGTGTGTGTGACTGTGTTTGTATCTTTGTGTTTGTGTACATGTTTGTGCATTTGTGTGTGTGTGTGTGTGTGTGTGTGTGTGTGTGTGTGTGTGTGTGTGTGTGTGTGTGTGTGTGTGTGTGTGTGTGTGTGTGTGTGTGTGTGTGTGTGATATCTGCCCATTGCTCAGGGCTGTGTTCTGCTCAGTGTTCAGCGTAGTTGTGCTGGTTGTGTGTGTCTGTGTGCAGGAACACACTCCTCTTCCCCCCAGGCGAGCGCTGCTGGAGACGGTCAGTTATTCTGAAGAGGAAGAAGAACACACTGCATTATACTGCAGCCATTAGAGACTGTGGGTGTGTGTGTGTGCGCACGCATTTGGTCACCTACTTTCTTCTTGTATTTGGGGTCTTGTATTTTGTGTGTGTGTGTGTGTGTGTGTGAATTGGGTCACCAATTTTCTTCTTTCAGTTAGGTTCTTATATTTTGTGTGTGTGTGTATGTGTGTTCTTCTGTCTGTGTGTGTGTGTGCACATGTCTTTGTGTGTGTGTGTGTGTGTGTGTCCTCATTCCTCTGGCTCTTTATGTTGTCCTCTTTCTTTCTGCATGTATGAATGCGTGTTTTTACATGTCACTGAACAAACAACATTTATTCCAAGCAGCACATCAGTGTGTGTTCATCAGTGTGTGTTCATCAGTGTGTGTTCATCAGTGTGTGTTCATCAGTGTGTGTTCATCAGTGTGTGTGTTCATCAGTGTGTGTGTTCATCAGTGTGTGTGTTCATCTGTGTGTGTTCATCAGTGTGGGTTCACCCAGCTCCAGCTGACTTCAACAGTTCGTTCATGATGGATTTTACCATTACAGTTTGCATTTTAATTAATTCTATGGACCTTTTAAAATGCATTTTAATGAAAAACAGCACTTCATATTTATATAAATTATATATACACAGTTAAATCAAAATTATTTAACTACAATTCACACAGGCTCACCAACAATGGACAATAGAAGACTGGGAAGACATTGTCTGGTCTGATGATTTCTGCTGCAACATTTGGATGGTGGAGTCAGAATTTGGCATCAACAACATGAAATCATGGATCCATCCTGCCTTGTATCAGCGGTTCAGGCTGGTGGTGGTGGTGTAATGGTGTGGGGGATATTTTCTTGGCACACTTTGGGCCCATTAGTACCAATTGAGCATCATGTCAACGCCACAGCCTACCTGAGTATTGCTGCTGACCATGTCCATCCCTTTATGACCACAGTGTACTCATCTTCTGATGGCTACTTCCAGCAGGATAACACACCATGTCATAAAGCGTGAATCATCTCAGACTGGTTTCTTGAACATGACAATGAGTTCACTGTACTCAAATGGCCTCCACAGTCACCAGAGCTCAATCCAGTAGAGCACCTTTGGGATGTGGTGGAATAGGAGATTCTCATCATGGATGTGCAGCCGACAAATCTGCAGCAACTGCGTGATGCTCTCATGTCAATATGGAGCAAAATCTCTGAGGAATATTTCCAGTACCTTGTTGAATCTATGCCACGAAGGATTAAGGCAGTTCTAAAGGCAAAAGAGTGTCCAAGCCGGTACTAGTACAGTGTACCTAATAAAGTGGCCAGTGAGTGTAGGGTAATTTGTGCTACAGGATGTTTAGGTTGTCAGGATGTTTAGGTTGGTTGCGTTTTTGGGGATGCTAGAGTGATTTGCATTTGATTGTTTGCTTTTGTCTGGTTGCTAGGGTGTTTTAAAATGGGGGGGGGGGGGGGTATATTATATTATATTTTATTTATATCATTCATTCATTTTATTTATTTTCCTTTTGGCTTAGTCCCTTTATTAATCCGAGGTCGCCAAAGCGGAATGAACCGCCAACTAATCCAGCACGTTTTACCTTCCAGCTAACCCATCACTGGGAAACACCCATACACACTCACATCTACACACTCACTCACACTCATACACTATGGACAATTTAGCTTACCCAATTCCCCTATAGCGCATGTGTTTGGACTGTGGGGGAAACCGGAGCACCCGGAGGAAACCCACGCCAACACGGGGAGAACATGCAAACTCCACACAGAAACGCCAACTGACCCAGCCGGGGCTCGAACCGGCGACCTTCTTGCTGTGAGGCGAACGTGCTGCCCACTGAGCCACCGTGACACCACTATATTATATTACATTATATATTATGTGTGTCTATTCGTGTTTGTTTATCAGTGTGCCTGTGTGTGAGGATTTTTATTTATTATTTTTGTGGTGAGATTCTCCTACAGGTGTTTTTGTCTTTCTATGAGATGCGTGTGTGTGTGTGTGTGTGTGTGTGTGTGTGTGTGTGTGATCTTGGCATCTGCACCTGAGCTGAACTGCACCAGTTTTGGCAGAGACATGAGCAGGTGTCGTCATGGAGACGGCCTGCGGTTCTGGTCTTCTGACAACCTGTTCAGATTTACCACGGTTAATATTCTCTCAGCGTATCAGCGCTGCTAATGCGAACAAACACTATATTATTAAGTAATACTCATATATACAGTTGAAGTCAGAACTATTAGCTCCTTTGTTAATTTTTTTCCCCAATTTCTGTTTAACAGAGAGATTTTTTCAGCACATTTCTAATCATAATAGTTTTAATAACTCATCTCTAATAACTGATTTATTTTATCTTTGCCATGATGACAGTAAATAATATTTGACTAGATATTTATCAAGACACTTCTATACAGCTTAAAGTGACATTTAAAGGCTTAACTAGGTTAATTAGGTTAACTAGGCAGGTTAGGGTAATTAGGCAAGTTATTGTATAACGATGGTTTGTTCTGTAAACTATCGAGAAAATATATAGCTTAAAGGGGCTAATAATATTAACCTTAAAATGGCTTTTAAAAATTTTTTAACTGCTTTTATTCTAGCCGAAATAAAACAAATAAGACTTTCTCCAGAAGAAGAAATATTATCAGACATACTGTGAAAATAGGACTATATTATATTATCACGCTGAACAAAGCACACGAGGGGTACCTGAGGTGATCATTGTCATTTATTCTGTTCTTCACCTTTGAGAAATAGGTCTTGGTTGGGACAAAAACTCCTTTTAATATGGGAAAAATTCCTTCTATTGCGTGTCAATGCTTTTAGTTAGAACACGGTTCAAATCAGTCTTAAATTAGACTTTAAGCTTAATAGTCAGGCACACTCGCGTCAATCTGGCAACCTACACTTGCGTGGATTCATCAGAGGAGGAGCTGAGTGCAAATGTGTTTTGATCCAGGCGTGCAATACCTAGTTCAACCACTGGGTGTCACACTTACATACTGCACCTTTAAATTATATTTTTAACAAAATGTTAAAACGTAGAGTACAAACAGAGATCACCGTCCAAAAATAGGCTCATTTAGCTGGTTTATTCGGAACAAAATTGTAGAAACAAGTAAGTGCACAAGAGAAATGCATCTATTGGAGTGTGTGGATAATTATGTGCTGCTCTCCGACTCGGTAATGAGTGTGTGGTTGTTGTCTCTGTGCTGTTTTCCCCTGGTGACTGAAGTATGTCTGTTTATTTTATGTTTAGGCGATGTGTATGCGCTTCTAATCATTATCTCGTTGTCATGGCAAAGCTCATTTGCATTTAATGCACAGATGGCAGTGGTTTTCCTCAGGGAGCACATCGTCTCTCGCACATATACACACACTTCATATACAGGAACTCTGTGCTTACGCATTGTACATTATACATTAAGCACACACACACACACACTAACACAGAATATATATTTGTTTCACAGAAGTCTTGTTTGTGCTGTTTTATATTCTCTGGATGTAGTTAGTGTGTGTTATCTCTGTGTGGAATAATAAAACTGACTCTGAATTCGTGCTTGCAAATTTAATAACTGATTTGAATAATGATTATTTGTGCTGTATCAGGATTATCATACATTTACGCTCGCAGTGGGTAGCACAATCGCCTCACAGCAAGAAGGTCGCTGGTTCGAGCCTCGGCTGGGTCAGTTGGCATTTCTGTGTGGAGTTTGCATGTTCTCCCCGTGTTGGCGTGGGTTTCCTCCACAGTCCGAACACATGTGGTTTAGGTGAATTGGATAAGCTAAATTGTCCATAGTGTATGAGTGTGGATGTTTCCCAGTGATGGGTTGCAGCTGGAAGGGCATCAGCTGCGTAAAACATATGCTGGATAAGTTGACGGTTCATTCCGCAGTGGCGACCCCAGATTAATAAAGGTACTAAGCCGGAAAAAAACGAATGAATTAATGGATTAATATATATAAATGATAACGAAGAGACTGACTGTAAATTAATGGTGTGTGTGTGTGTATGTACACTACCTGACACAAGTCTTGTCGTCGATCCCAGTTGTAAGAGCAACAAATAATAACTTGACTTCTAGTTGATCATTTGGAAAAGTGGCAGAAGGTCGATTATTCAGATGAATCATCTGTTGAACTGCATCCCAATCATCACAATACTGCAGAAGACCTGCTGGAACCTGCATAGACCCAAGATTCTCACAGAAATCAGTCAAGTTTGGTGAAGGAAAATTCATGGTTTGGGGTTACATTCAGTATGGGGGCATGAGAGAGATCTGCAGAGTGGATGGCAACATCAACAGCCTGAGGTATCAAGACATTTGTGCTGCTCATTACATTACAAACCACAGGAGAGGGCAAACTCTTCAGCAGGATAGCGCTCCTGCTCATACTTCAACCTCCACAGCAAAGATCCTGAAAGCAAAGAAGGTCAAGGTGCTCCAGGATTGGCCAGCCCAATCACCAGACATGAACATTATTAAGCATGTCTGGGGTAAATTGAAGGGGCTAATAATTCTGACTTCAACTATCTATCTGTCTATCTATCTATCTATCTATATATATATATATATATATATATATATATATATATATATATATATATATATATTAGAGCTGTCAAAATTAGCGCGTTAACGCACGTGATTAATTTGAACTATTTAACGCTTTAATAAAAATTACGCATTTAACGCAGTTGCAGGATTTTTTTTATTTCCTGTTGTGGCCGACGTGTGTTCAGGGCCAGCGCTTCCATAGAGGCGACCGCCTTGGGTGGCAGAATAGTGAGCGAACCCCCCTGTCCTCACGTTCATCTCATTTCGACTCCCACCTGCTCCCTCCCGGTTCTCACTTTCATCCGCAAACCGGTAACTTTCTATTTCACTTTCGGGTTGAGGGCGCCAGTTCAGCTTGCTCCGGCCCTGCGTGTGTTTAATGTGTAAAGAAATATGGATAAAGGATAATATGGATCCATGTAAATGTACTCAGTGAAAGTGGCAGATGATGTCGCATTCGCCCATTCCTCTCTAAGTTGACTCCAAGCGCCCTCAAATGTTTCATTAAGTTTGACGTGTTTCCCCCCTACACGCAACTTTTGTAAAGCGTCTGCTTTGCTGTGTCAGAATCCTTGCTTGAGAAATACAGCCATACTTTAAGAACGCTTAGTTTAAGCAAAATTTGATCAACGCGATCGTGCGTGTTGATGATCTGAAGGGAGTGCGCTGTGCTGCGTTTATCTGCATTCTGATTGATTTTGAGATATTGAGCTTTAAAGTTTTTGCATAGCAAACAGTATATGTGTAACATTAGTTTTTTTTTTGTTTAGTTTGTTTTAATAAAACGTCTTAAAATGTAAACAACTTATAAAAAACATCCCATAATGTAAATAAGTTGTTATTTAATAAGAATATGTCAATAACTCAATTTTGACAAAAATGTCAGATAGAACCTTATAATTCTGAGGTGATGAATTGTTTGTATTCAATACTTTATTATTATTGTAATTTTCCAATTTTCATATTTGCAATGCCTGTATTTTGGATTTTTTTTTTTTTTTTTTCGTGATTAATCATGATTAATCACAAAAAAAAAGTGTGATTAATTAGTTAATTTTTTTTAATCTATTGACAGCCCTAATATATATATATATATATATATATATATATATATATATATACACGTGTGTGTGTATGTATGCATATTTATTTATTTATTTTTATTTAATTTCATTTATTTTTACTTTTTATTTCAGTTTCAGCCTTTACTTATTTTAATACTAAAACATGTGTATTGAGTTTGTATTTCATAGCTCTTATTTCAGCTTTGTTTCAGTTTGTACCTTGTGTTTCTCATGCCGTGTGGCACCAAATGTCCCCACAAATATAGCAATACCAGTACATGTTGACATTGTGGGATCATTTTTTTTTTGCTCATAAATCACACAGAATGAAACATCTTAAAAATGTGAAAGCGCAGATTGTTTCCAAAGTGTTGATTTTGGATAAGAGGACACAAAATGCAGTCTGTAGAGTAAAACACCTCCCTGAACTGCTGGAATGTTCCACTGTCAGAAATAATATGGCATTTTATTCTGTATTCTTCATCTGTGTTAAGCTGCTTTGAAAAGCACTATTAGAAATACAATTGAATGGAAACATTACGTCTGCAGGAAGTCCCCATAAAGATAGCTGTACAGGTGTGAGTGTGTGCACATGTGCATATATGTGTGTGTGCATGTTTTTCTGTGGTTTGAGAGAAAGTATGCAGCAGTGAAATTGCATCACACACACACACACACACACACACACACACACACACACACACACACACACACACACACACACACACACACACACACACACACACACACACACACACACACACACACACACACACACACACAGCATGCCAGAAGGAGTTGAGTGTGAGTTGCAGTCCTTCAGACAATGTTGTGGCATGAGTGGGAGAGATTATGAGAGAGAGAGAGATTTTTGTTTTTGCCGTTACTTTTATTAACTAACAATTATTTAACAATTCAGTTCAAATCAATTACAGTCTAAAACATATTCAAACTCATTTTAATGATTAAATCATTTTTTAAATAAATATAATCAACAATAATTCTTGATTTAACCCCATTTTTAAATATTAGCACAATGTTTTCCTTTCGTCTGTCCTATTTCATTGTCCTGTAGTAATGCAGTTTGCTGATTTATCTTGACCAATAATGATGTTTATTAACTGGCTTGAATGTTTCTGTACTCTTTTATTATTCACAAAGCAATATTAAACATTGCTCTGTGAATAATAAAAGAGATCAGTCTTTTTTATTATTGTTATTTGTGTATGTATTTATCAAAATTTTAATTGTGTGTGATTGTTTGTGTGTATATATGTATATGGTCAGTATACGTTGTGTAATCTGCAATGCTTTTGCAATACCTGACAATTCAACAAGTCATGCCAGTAAAGCTTTATTGAATTAGAATTAGAATTAAAATTAGAGGACATCCACTGTGTAAAACATAAGCTGGAATAGTTGGCGGTTCATTCTGCTGTGGTGAGCCCTGATTAATAAAGGGACTAAACTGAAGGAAAATGATTGAATGTATTGGAATTAAAGTTTGAATTAAGTTAGAATTAAAGAAGAATTGAAGTATTAGAATTAAATTAGAATTAAATAATTAGAATCTAAAAATAAAAATTACAATTAA
Organism: Danio kyathit; assembly: GCA_903798195.1. Taxonomy (NCBI): domain Eukaryota; kingdom Metazoa; phylum Chordata; class Actinopteri; order Cypriniformes; family Danionidae; genus Danio; species Danio kyathit. The sequence continues at coordinate 8,275,356 of LR812525.1, forward strand.
AAATTGAATAAAAATAGAATTAAAATTAGGATTAGAGAATTAAGAAATTTGGAATTAAGTCATTAGAATGAAAAATAGAATTAAAATGAGAGAATTAAAAAATTATAACTAAGGAGTTTGAATTAAATTCAAATTAAATAATTATAATGTAAAAATTTGAATGACAAGTGTAACTAGAATTAAAATTAGAATTAAGAAATTTGAATTAGGGAATTTGAATTAAAAATAGAATTAAAATTTGATCTAGAATGAGAGAATTAAGAAATTAGAATTAAAGAATTTAAATTAAATTAGAATTAAAGAATCATAATTTAATAAGTATAATTAATAAAAAGTAAAATTAGAATTAAAATGACAGTTAAGGAATTAGAATAGAAACATTTATTTAAATTAGAATTAGAATTTTTAAAATTAGAATAAAAATATAACTACAAAATAGAAATAGAATTAAAATTAGAACTAAAATGAGAGAATTAAGAAATTAGAATTAACGAATTAAGTAATTTGAATTAAATTAGAATTAAAGAATCAATTTTAAAAATTTGAATAAAGTAGATTTAGAATTAAAACTTGAATTAGAGAATTAAGGACTTAGAATTAGAAATTAAAATTAAAGAATTGGAATTTAAAATCTGAATTAAAAAGTTTGAATCAAAAAATAGAATTAGAATATAAAAATTTTGAATTACGAAATTTGAATTAAGTATTTTAAATAAAAAAAATGTAAATTAGAATTAAAGAATTATAATTTAATAAGTATATTTAATAAAAAGTAGAACTAAAATTAGAATTAAGGAATTAGAATTAAAATTTTTTAATTAGAATTACAATTTTTAAAATTAGAATAAAATAGAATTACAAAATAGAAATCGAATTAAAATTAGAATTAAAATAAGAGAATTAAGAAATTATAATTAATGAATTAAGTAATTAGAATTAAAGAATCAATTTTAAAAAATTGAATAAAAAGTAGATTTAGAAATAAAATTAGAATTAGAGAATTAAGGAATTAAAATTAAAGAAATGGAATTTAAAATCTGAATTTAAAAAATTGAATAAAATTTTTTTATCATAATTTTAAAATTTTGAATTACGAAATTAGAATTAAGTATTTTAAATTAAAAAATGTAAATCAGAATTAAAGAACTATTATTTAATAAGTATATTTAATAAAAAGTAGAAATAAAATTAGAATTAAGGAATTAGAATAATTTTTTTTAATTAAATTAGAATTACATTTTTTTTTATTTAGAATAAAATAGAATAAAATCACAAAATAGAAATGGAATTAAAATTAGAATTAAAATGAGAGAATTAAGAAATTAGAATTAATGAATTAAAATTTTTTTAAAAATTTGAATTGAGAACGAGAGAGAGAAAGAGAGAGAGAGAGAGAGAGAGAGAGAAATGTCTTGTCAATGGCTTTATTAGGTGAGGCCGACTGAAACACAATGGGGAGGAACACGGACATCAGCTGCAGCACAACATCACTTCACTGCCTTTACTTTAGATGCTTTATTAAAAGAGATATGCGGTTTTGTGTGTGTGTGCGTGCATGGATGCGGTCTCTGCAGCTCCAGACACTCCCCTCACCTTACATTGGTAGTCAACAAAAAAGTCCACTGCATTTCTAGGCTGTTGCTAGGATGTTTTGGATGGTTGCTAGCTCATTGGCTATTTAGGTGTGGTTGCTAGGTGGTTGCTCAGATGATTTAGGCTTCTATGGTATTCTGTGGTTGCTAGGGTGGATGGCTGGTTGCTGGGTGTTTACTAGTTTGTTTTGTGTGGTTACAGCGTGATTTCAGATGGCTGCCAAGGTGTATCTAGGAGGTTGCTTGGGTGATTTATGCAACTATGGTGTTTTAGGTGGTTGCTAGGGTGTTGCTTTGTGGTTACTAGGGTAGATGGTTGCAGGGTTTTTTTTAGCTTGTTCTGGTGGATGCTGGTTGATTTCAGATGGCTACTAGGGTGTTTCTAGGTGTTGATTGGGTTATTTGGGCAACTACAGTATGGTGTTTTAGATGGTTGCTTGGGTGTTGCTTGGTGGTTGCTGGGTGTTTGTTCTTGGTGGTTACAGGGTGATTTCAGATGGTTTCTACCATGTTTCTAGGTGGGAACACACTCTATGGGAACACACTGGTGGTTTAGGTGGTTACTAAGGTGTTGCTTGGTGGTTTCTAGGGTAGGTGGTTGCTGGGTGTTTGCTAGTTTGTTTTGGGTGGTTGCTGGGTGATTTTTAGGGTGTTTCTAAGTGGTTGTTTAGGTTATTTCAGATAACTGCTAAGGTATTTCTAGGTGTTTGCTTGGGTGATTTTTGGCAGTATGGTGTTTTAGGTTGTTGCTAGGGTGTTGCTTGGTGGTTTCTAGGGTAGGTGGTTGCTGGGTATTTGCTAGTTTGTTTTGGGTGGTTGCTGGGTGATTTCTAGGGTGTTTCTAAGTGGTTGTTTGGGTTATTTCAGATGGCTGCTAGTGTGTTTCTAGGTGGTTGCTTGAGTTATTTGGGCAGTTATGGTGTTTTAGCTTGTTGCTAGGGTGTTGCTCGGTGGTTGCTGGGTGTTTGCTAGTTTGTTTTTGTTGGTTACAGGGTGATTTCAAATGGTTTCTATGGTGTTTCTAGGTGGTTGCTTGGGTTATTTGGGGAGCTCTTTGGGGACACACTGGTGTTTTAGGTGGTTGCTAGGGTGTTGCTTGGTGGTTTCTAGGGTAGGTGGTTGCTGGGTGTTTGCTAGTTTGTTTTGGGTGGTTGCTGGGTGATTTCTATAGTGTTTCTAAGTGGTTGTTTGGGTTATTTCAGATGGCTGCTAGGGTGTTTCTAGGTGGTTGCTTGGGTGATTTATGCAGCTATGGTGTTTTAGGTGGTTGCTAGGGTGTTGCTTTGTGGTTACTAGGGTAGATGGTTGCAGGGTGTTTGTTAGCTTGTTTTGGGTGGATGCTGGTTGATTTCAGATGGCTACTAGGTTGTTTCTGGGTGGTTGCTTGGGTTATTTAGGCAACTACAGTATGATGTTTTAGGTGGTTGCTAGGGTGCTGCTTGGTGGTTGCTAGCTTGTTTTGGGTGGTTGCTGAGTGATTTCAGATGGTTTCTATGGGGTTTCTAGGTGGTTGCTTGGGTTATTTGGGCAGCTATTTGGGGACACACTGGTGTTTTAGGTGGTTGCTAGGTTGTTGCTTGGTGGTTTCTAGGGTAGGTGGTTGCTGGGTGTTTGCTAGTTTGTTTTGGGTGGTTGCTGGGTGATTTCTATAGTGTTTCTAAGTGATTGTTTGGGTTATTTCAGATGGCTGCTTGGGTGTTGCTAGGTGGTTGCTAGTATATTAGAACTGCTATGGTGTTTTAGGTGGATGCTAGTTGGATGCTAGGGTCTAGCTTGGTGGTTGCTAGGGTGGTTTGAGCTGCTAGCATGTTTTTGGGTGTTGATGGGTGGTTGCTAAGCTAGGAGGTGACTTGGCGGTTGCTAGGGTGTTTGGATTTGAAAGTGTTTAGTGTGGTTGCTAGGATGTTTGGATTTGGAGGTGTTTAAATGTGGTTGCTAGGGTGTTTGGATTTGGAAGTGTTTTAGTGTGGTTGCTAGGGTGTTTGGATTTGGAAGTGTTTTAATGTGGTTGCTAGGGTGTTTGGATTTGGAAGTGTTTTAGTGTGGTTGCTAGGGTGTTTGGATTTGGAAGTGTTTTAGTGTGGTTGCTAGGGTGTTTGGATTTGGAAGTGTTTTAGTGTGGTTGCTAGTGTGTTTGGAAGTGTTTTAGTGTGGTTACTATGGTGTTTGGATTTGGAAGTGGTTTAGTGTGGTTGCTAGGGTGTTTGGATTTGGAGTGGTTTTAGTGTGGTTGCTAGGGTGTTTGGATTGGATAGTGTTTTAGTGTGGTTGCTAGGGTGTTTGGATTTGAAGTGTTTTATTGTGGTTGCTAGGGTGTTTGGAGTTTGGAAGTTTTTTAATGTGGTTTGCTAGGGTGTTGGGATTGGAAGTGTTTTAGTGTGGTTACTAGGATGTTGGATTGGAAGTGTTTAGTGTGGTTGCTAGGGATGTTGGGATTTGGAGTGTTTTAGTGTGGTTGCTAGGGTGTTTGGATTTGGAAGTGTTTAGTGTGGTGCTAGGATTTTGGATTTGGGAGTGTTTTAGTGTGGTTGCTAGGGTGTTTGGATTTGGAAGTGTTTAGTGTGGTTGCTAGGATGTTTGGATTTGGAAGTGTTTTAGTGTGGTTACTAGGATGTTTGAATTTGGAAGTGTTTTAGTGTGGTTGCTAGGATGTTTGGATTTGGAAGTGTTTTAGTGTGGTTGCTAGGGTGTTTGGATTTGGAAGTGTTTTAGTGTGGTTGCTAGGGTGTTTGGATTTGGAAGTGTTTAGTGTGGTTGCTAGGGTGTTTGGATTTGGAAGTGTTTAGTGTGGTTGCTAGGATGTTTGGATTTGGAAGTGTTTTAGTGTGGTTACTAGGATGTTTGGATTTGGAAGTGTTTTAGT
>LR812525.1:8279910-8737410 GCA_903798195.1 Danio kyathit
GGCTCTGGAGGATCAGTTTCAGAGCTCCAGAACGGCTGATTCACGACTGAGCCTGGTCCAGCGCTGCTGTGCTTGGTTTAATGGTGTCCAGAGAAACGCTGATAAACAGCATCTGTCAGTGTGATGTGCTGGAATGTGTGTGTGATGCTGAAACTCTGTGAACGAGACTCCGCTTCATTGAGCAGGCCTCTGTCATTAGCCTGATTCCAGCTCTCGTCTGTTACACAAACCGACAGATCATTATTACTGTTAGTGTGTTTGCAAACACAGTGAAACGCAACACAACAACATCTCTGACACACTGAGAAAATTACTTGTTACTTTGCAGTTATTTTTTTATCCAGCCAAGCGAAAATTAATGAGGCTTTCTCCAGAAAAAAAACATATATATATTGTGAAATACTGAGAAATGTATTTGCTGAAAGTCACAATTTTGTTCTTTGAGAACTGATCGGATTGTTGAAAGATGGATGTTGCTGACAATATGAAGGAAGACTGGTGAATGGAAATGAGACGCGCACTGATAACCCCTCCCTAAATGACTGATGGTTCCGCCCTATAGGACTGATAGCTCCACCCTAAAGGACTGATAACTCCGCCCTGAAGGACTGAAAGCTCCGATCTAAATGGCTAAAGCCGCGGTCACACTGGACTGTCCTCCCCATAGACTTCCATTCATACGCACGCGAATTCGTCAGACTGGAAACGCAGGGTCATGCGTCGAGTTTCGCATGTTGCTGCGGTGCAAAGTTCAAGCTTGGTGAACACTGACCTGCGAAATCGCATCACTTGAGTGCGTGAGATCAATCTAGGATCAAAACATGACCTCTCTGAACAGAAATTTAAAACATGGAGCAATCGCTCGCTTTTTTAAATGTCTAATCATCTTGTTTAATCCTGCCCCTTTTCACAACGCCGTACGACAGAATTTCGCAAGCTCAAACTCGAGTGTGACCGCGGCTTAATAAGCCCCACCATCTCTGCCCTAAATAACTTATAGCTCCACCCTAAATGACTCATAACTTCGCCCTAAATGGCTGATAGATCCGCCCTAAATGACTGATAGCCCTAAATGACTGATAGCTAAAGGATTAATAGCCCTGCCCTAAATGACTGATAGCTCCACCCTAAATGACTCATAACTTCGCCCTAAAATGGCTGATAGATCCGCCCTAAATGACTGATAGCTCCGCCCTAAAGGAGTGATAGCCCCACCCTAAATGACTGATAGCTCCACCCTAAATGACTGATAGCTCCACCCTAAATGACTGATAGCCCCGCCCTAAATAACTGATAGCTCCACCCTTAAGGACTGAAAGCTCCGCTCTATATGACTGATACCTTCGCTCTTAATGACTGATAGCCCCACCCCAAATGACTGTTATCTCTGCCCTAAATAACTTATAGCTCCACCCTAAATGACTCATAACTTCGTCCTATATGACTGAAAGCTCCACCCTAAAGGACTGATAGCTCCACCCTAAAGGACTGATAACTCCACCCTAAATGACTGAAAGCTCTGCCCTAAAGGACGGATAGCCCCACCCTAAAGGACTGATAACTCCACCCTAAAGGACTGATAACTCCACCCTAAATGACTGAAAGCTCTGCCCTAAAGGACGGATAGCCCCACCCTAAAGGACTGATAACTCCGCCCTGAAGGACTGATAGCCCCGCCCTAAAGGACTGAAAGTTCCACCCTAAAGGACTGAAGGCTCCGCCCTAAATGACTGATAACTCCACCCTAATTGACTGATAGCTCCACCCTAAATGACTGAAAGCTCCGCCCTAAAGGACTGATAACTCCGCCCCGAAGGACTGATAGCCCCGCCCTAAATGACTGATATCTCCACCCTAAATGATTGATAGCTCCACCCTAAATGACTGATAGCTCCACCCTAAATGACTGATATCCGCGTCTTAAAGGTATTCCATGTGACAAGAAGTAAAGGGTGGGGTGGGGGGCTCGGGGGTTATGGTATTGGATTAAAATTCTAAGCAAATTAATTTTTCATGAAATACTGAAGTGCACAGATTCATCATTTATAATAAGAAGTAATATATAGGAAGAGTACAATTAGATTTCATGGCAACTTTAAACATGGTAAAAATATGACAAAGAACAACATTTTCACTGAAGTGGGAATAGTTGTGTCATATATCTACAGTTGAAACCAGAAGTTTACATACACTCTAAAAAGAGGAACATAACCATTTTTTAAAAATGTCTGATGGTAAATTATACTGAACGTTTACTACTTTAGGTCTGTTAGGATTACCTAAATCATTTACATTTGCTAAATGCCAGAATGATGAGAGAATTTATTTTTTATTAATTTCTAGACAGTCAAAAGTTTACACACATTTCCTTGGTATTTTTTAGCTTTGCTTTTAAACTGTATAACTTTAGTCAAATGTTTTGGGTATCCTTCCACAAGCTTCTCACAATAGTTTGCAGGTATTTTGGCTCATTCCTCCTGACAGAATTGGTGTAACTGAGTCAGATTTGTTGGCTGTCTTGCTCGCACAAGCTTTTTCAACTCTGCACACAAATTTTCTATAGGACTGAGCTCAGGGCTTTGTGATGGCCACTCCAAAACATTCACTCTGTTGTCCTTAAAGCACATTTTAACTAATTTGGCAGTATGCTTAGGGTCATGGTCCGTTTTAAAGACCCATTTGTGGCCAAGTTTTAATTTCCTGGCTGATGTCCTCAGATGTTGCTTCAGTATTTCTACATAATGTTCTTTCATCTGGCTTTTTTGTTGATTCTGGCTTGTTGGTTTTCCCATGTTGTCACACAAGGAAGCAGTGTGTTTGAGCTTTTCCTTAAATACTATTCTACAGTGCCTCACATTAACTCAAATGTTGTCAATTAGCCAATCAGAAACTTCCAAAACCTTGACACCATCATCTGAGCTTTCTCAGAGGCAGAATAATCTTATTGTATGTAAACCTGACTTTCAAGAAAAGTTATAACAATTTCTCAGAAAATATCTCTCATTATTCTGCTATTAAGCAGAACAGAAACACATTTGATAATCTAAACTTACCTAAAAGAGAAAAGGTTTAGTCACATTAACATCTGACTTTTTTTAATGGTTATGTGCCTTTATACAGTGAATGTAAACTTCTGGTTTCAACTGTATTTATATATATATATATATATATAGAGAGAGAGAGAGAGAGAGAGAGAATTGTAGATATAATTGTTGAGACAGTTGAGAGTGAAAGAGCAGCAGGAGGTGTTGGAGGATCAGTGTGTGTCAGTGAAGACGCTGAGAATGAACACAGACAGGTGTGTGTGTGTGTGAGCGAGAGAGAGAGAGAGAGAGAGAGAGAGAGAGAGCCAGCAGCCTCTCACCTTCCAGAACCTCTGTTTGTGTTGAAGGTCATGGAAAAACAGCCGTGTAACAAGAGGAGGTGTGTGTGTGTGTCAATGTGTTAGTTTTTCTGTTTGTTTCTGTGTGTGTCCGTGTGTTTGTGAGTGTTTCTGTTTGTCTTTGTTTTTTGTGTGTGTGTCTGTGTTAGGGTTTTCGTTTGTCTGTGAGAGTTTCTGTGTGTGTGTGTGTGTGTGTGTGTGTGTGTGTGTGTGTGTGTGTGTGTGTGTGTGTGTGTGTGTGTGTGTGTGTGTGTGTGTCTGTTTGTGAGTGTGTGAGAGTGTCTGTGTTAGTGTTTCTGTTTGTCTGTGTCTGTTTGTGTGTGTCTGTGTTAGTGTTTCTATTTGTGTGTGTGTGTGTGTGTGAGAGAGAGAGAGATTAAGAGAGAACAGATTAGAATATCTGAAAATATAAAGCATGTCCTCTCTCACATAAGATATGGTGTGTGTGTTTTGTTTTTGTGTGTACATTTACACACATAAGTGTTCTCCTTGACAAGGTCAGGTGTGTGTGTGTGTGTGTGTGTGTGTGTGTGTGTGTGTGTGTGTGTGTGTGTGTGTGTGTGTGTGTGTGTGTGTGTGTGTGTGTGTGTGTGTGTGTGTGTGTGTGTGTGCATTTATACATGTGTCTTTGACAAGGTCAGGTCAGGTGTGTGTGTAAGCAGAATCTCTTCAGAAGCTTCATTAGTCCTCCTGTATACACTGACCGTAGTCTTAAGGCCCGTGCACACCGAGACGTTTTTTGCTCACGTTTTCCCTCGACGTTTAACGCCTTGTGACTAAATAAAGGTTGTCAATGTAATCGTGCACACCAACGCGCAAAACGGCAGGCGCAAAAGCGTCATTTAAAAAAAAAACGCCTCGTGCTCATTTTTTTTGTTTTGACACGCCACTTCACGTTTTGACGCGCCACACCACCTTCTCCACCAATCAGATCGGCACTTTTGTTCACGTGCACGGAGCTGCTGAAGTTACAGTAAACAGCACTTGGAGGCGCTCAAGCGCAAAACTGTCAACGCGAGCGCACATTGAAGACTATGCCCAGAGGCGATATGAACGTGGAGCTGCTTATTGCACTGGTGAACAATAATCATTTCTTCATCGCTAGAGCTGGAGCTGCTGCTTGAACCATCCATAACAACAAGCGTGTCAACTTTCTGTCTTCTTCTTCTGTGTTGCAAGCGGGTGTCAGAAGCTTAAAGTTGTGTAGCGCCATCTAACGTCAAGGAGTGATTTTGCATACTCTTCTGCTCGACGCCTGTGAAAATCGTTTGGGTTTCAACCCGTAAAAACGTCTTGAAAAACGCTGGTGATAAACGCAAATGAAAAGCGTCCCAGTGTGTACGAGCCTTTACTCTGCTTTACTGTATCTGTGGTCAACAGTAATGCAGATAATAATAATCCTGACAGAGTTTGTTTATTTTACAAACGCAGCTTTTATTTCTGACTTTCATTCATTTATTTGAGTATGTATGCAAACTACGCATGTATTTTATGTATGCTTGCTTGTTTGTATATGTGTATATATATATATATATATATATATATATATATATATATATATATATGTGTGTGTGTGTGTGTGTGTGTGTGTATGTGTATACCTATACTTCCCACATTTATCAGTCATTTTCATATGCTTGCTGTTTATGTATTTATTTTTATTTATTTATATAATAATTTATATTTATTTTTATTTATCTACTTCCCACATTTATTATTAATTTATGTATGCTTGTTGCGTATTTATTTGAATTAAATTAAATTTATTTATTTATATTATTATTATAAATTATTATTTATTTAAATTCACATGTAATATATTTTTTAACCTACTATGCTTGTTGTTTATTTATTTAGTTATTTAATTAATACATTACTTTTTCATATTAATTTATTTCATTTATTTTATTTTTATTTACCTACTTGCCACATGTGTCTCTCATTTATCTATGCTTTTTGCTTTATTTAAATTTTTATTTATTTATTATTTATTTAATCAATAATTTTTTTTATATTTATTTATTTATATAATTTTATTTTTATTTACATCCCACATTTATCAGTTACTTAAGTATGCTTGTTGTTTATTTATTTATTTTAAATATTTATTTATAATAATTAATTTATATTTTATTTTTATTTATTTTTAATATTATATTTGCCTATACTTCCCACATTTGTCAGTCATTTACATATGGGTTTTTTTTTTTTTTTTTTTATTCATTATTTAATTAATTTATTTTTCTATTTGTTTATATTAATCAATTGATATTTTATATTACATTTTTTTTATTTATCTACTTACCACATTTATTACTCATTCATGTATGCTTGTTGCTTTATTTATTTTTATTTATTTATTTTTTTAGTAAAAAATTTGTTATTTAATTAATTCATTTATAATTTATATTTATTTATGTTTATTATTTTATTTTTTATTTACCTACTTCCCACATTTATCAGTCATTCATGTATGTTTGTTGCTTATTCATTTATTTATTTTATTTATTTATTGTTAATTTTTTTTAAAGATTCATTTATTTATTTATTTATATGAATTAATTAATATTTTATATTTATTTTATTTTAATTTACCTACTTCCAACATTTATTAGTCACTTATTTATTTATTTTTATTTATTATTAAATTAAATAATTTATAGTTTATATTTATTTATTATATTAATTAATTTATATCTACTTATACTTCCCACATTTATCACTAATTTATGTATGCTTGTTGTTTATTTATTTATTTATTATATTTATTTATTGTTTAATTAATTTATTTATTTTTAATATTTATTAATATGAATTAATTTATTTGTTATTTATTTAACTATTTTATGTTTATTTAATTTCTTCCCACATTTATCAGTCATTTATTTGTTGTTTATTTATTTATTTTTATTTATTATTTCATTAATTAACGTATATTTTATATTCATTTATTTTTATTATTTTATTTTTATTTACATACTGCCCACATTTATCAGTCATTTATGTATGCTTGTTGCTTATTTATTTATTTATTTATTTTATTTTTATTTACCTGCTAGCCACTCATTTATGTTTACATGTTTATTGTGTGTTCATTTTCAATTTGCTTGTTATTATATTATTCGCGTGTAGAATATTATACTTTAACATTGTTCTCCTAACATGTCAACTTTCATTTGTAGAACGTAAATGTAACATTGTCATAACATTCTCTCAACATTTTCTGTTATTATTATTATTATTATTATTATTATTATTGTTATTATTATTATTATTAATAATATTATTAATATTGTTATTATTATTATTATTATTATTATTATTATTATTGTTATTATTATTGTTATTATTAATATTATTATTATTATTAATATTATTAATATTGTTATTATTATTAATATTATTATTATTAGTAGTATTATTAGTAATAATAATAATAATAATAATAATAATAATAAATAATAATATTCCTGTTTTGTTCATACATTTAATTAGCAATTTCATTTCCAATAGTTTACAGTGCATTGCAGCTGATATCAACAAAACAGAGTAAACGCTTCACCATGTACATATGCTTTAATGTTAATATGATGTTCGTAGCTTAATAAACAGCTCATAATTAATGCATTCAAAGCTAAACGCTGTAAATTAGATGAACGCTCAGATCGAGAGAGTGTGTTGATTTGATTTAATAAACATCAGCTCTGCCTACAGTAGCTCTCCTCCATTGAGACTTTATGAACCCGCACATCTGTTATCTCCAGCTTTACTACACTAATAACCTGATTTATGGAGGATAACCTCTTGTGAAAGGTGTAACGGCTCTACACACACACACACACACACACACACACACACACACACACACACACACAGTATGAAGCGCTTGCAGTCATGTCTTATTGATGAACGAAAGCATCTGGAATGTTCTCTGTGGTCTGACTGAGAGTTTGACGGTGCATCTGCTGTATTTTTCATGTGTCTTTATTTTGATCTTCTGGCTGAATTTGCTGAGTTATGATGCTCATTGTTTTGATGTAGGTTTTTATTATTAATGTACTTTGCTTGTACTTTCGGCTCTTATATAATGTTTTTAGTTCTTGCTGTGGTAAATGTTAAGTAAAAACGGCATCTCTGTATTGTTTTGTGGGGTTTTTAAAACTGATTAGCTGGTTTATAAATATGACTGTAAAGACTCAGTGATTTATTCATTCAAATGATTCATTCTGATCAGCTGATTGATTTATACATGAAACAAGCGTGTGTGTTTTTTATGAATGGATCATTGAATTGCTGGTTCAAGTAATTCATTCTGATCAGCTGATTGATTTATAAATGAAACAAGTGTTTGTTCATATGAGTGACTCAAATGATTCATTTAAAACAGTAATTGATCTGTGGATGTACCAAGTGTCTGTTTTTATGAATGGATCATTGAATCACTGACTCAAATGATTCATTCAAAACAGCTGATTGATTAACTAATAAAGCAAATGTTCTATGGATGGATCATCGAATCGCTGACTCAAATGATTCATTCAAAACAGCTGATTGATTTGTTCATGAAACAAATGTCTGTTTTTATTAATGGATCCATTGAATCACTGATTCAAAGATTTATTCAACAGCTGATTGATCTGTGGATGAAACAAGTGTATGCTTTTACTAATGAATCATTGAATCGCTGATTCAAATGATTCATTCAAAACAACCTATTGATTTGTAGATGAAAGAAAAGTATGTTTTTATGAATGTATTATTGAATCTCAGATTCAAACGATTATGGATGGATCATTGAATCACTGACTCAAATGATTCATTCTAAACAGCTGATTGATTTGTTCATGAAACAAGTTTCTGTTTTTATGAATGGATCATTGAATCACTGACTCAAATGATTCATTCAAAGCAGCTGATTGATTTACTAATGAAACAAGTGTCCTATGGATGGATCATCGAATCGCTGACTCAAATGATTCATTCAAAACAGCTGGTTCATTTGAAACAAGTGTCTGTTTTTTACAAATGTATAATTGAATCGCTGACTCAAATGATTCATTCAAAACAGCTGATTGATTTATAAATGAAACAAGGGTCTGTTCATGTGAGTGACTCAAATGATTCATTTAAAACAGATGATTGATCTGTGGATGTGCCAAGTGTCTGTTTTTATCAATGGATTATTGAATCATTGACTCAAATGATTCATTCAAAACAGCTGATTGATTTGTTCATGAAACAAATGTCTGTTTTTATTAATGGATCCACTGAATCACTGATTCAAAGATTTATTCAACAGCTGATTGATCTGTGGATGAAACAAGTGTATGCTTTTACTAATGAATCATTGAATCGCTGATTCAAATGATTCATTCAAAACAACCTATTGATTTGTAGATGAAAGAAAAGTATGTTTTTATGAATGTATCATTGAATCTCAGATTCAAACGATTATGAATGAATCATAGAATCACTGACTCAAATGACTCATTCAAAACAGCTGATAGATTTACTAATGAAACAAGTGTCCTATGGATGGATCATCGAATCGCTGACTCAAATGATTCATTCAAAACAGCTGGTTCATTTGAAACAAGTGTCTGTTTTTACAAATGTATAATTGAATCGCTGACTCAAATGATTCATTCAAAACAGCTGATTGATTTGTACATGAAACAAATGTCTGTTTTTATTAATGGATCCACTAAATCACTGATTCAAAGATTTATTCAACAGCTGATTGATCTGTGGATGAAACAAGTGTATGCTTTTACTAATGAATCATTGAATCGCTGACTCAAATGATTCATTCAAAACAGCTGGTTCATTTGAAACAAGTGTCTGTTTTTGCAAATGTATAATTGAATCGCTGACTCAAATGATTCATTCAAAACAGCTGATTGATTTATACATGAAACAAGCGTGTGTGTTTTTTATGAATGGATCATTGAATTGCTGGTTCAAGTAATTCATTCTGATCAGCTGATTGATTTATAAATGAAACAAGGGTCTGTTCATATGAGTGACTCAAATGATTCATTTATAACAGATGATTGATTTGTACATGAAACAAATGTCTGTTTTTATTAATGGATCCACTGAATCACTGATTCAAAGATTTATTCAACAGCTGATTGATCTGTGGATGAAACAAGTGTATGCTTTTACTAATGAATCAATGAATCGCTCATTCAAATTATTCATTCAAAACAACCTATTGATTTGTAGATGAAAGAAAAGTATGTTTTTATGAATGTATCATTGAATCTCCGATCATTGAATCACTGACTCAAATGATTCATTCAAAGCAGCTTATTGATTTACTAATGAAACAACTGTCCTATGGATGGATCATCGAATCGCTGACTCAAATGATTCATTCAAAACAGCTGGTTCATTTGAAACAAGTGTCTGTTTTTACAAATGTATAATTGAATCGCTGACTCAAATGATTCATTCTAAACAGCTTATTGATTTATAAATGAAACAAGTGTCTGTGGTTTTATGAATGGATCATTCATTCAAAACAGCTGATTGATTTGAAACAAGTGTCTGTTTTTACAAATGTGTAATTGAATCGCTGATTCAAATGATTCATTCAAAAAGCTGATTGATTTTTGAACAAAACAAGTGTCTTGTGATTGGATCAACGAATCACTGACTCAGACGATTCATTCATGTAAATGATACAAGTGTCTGTTTTTACGAATATGTAATTGAATCACCGACTCAAATGATTTATTGTACACAGATGATTGATTTGTGGAGAAAAAAAGTGTCTGTTTTTATGAATGAATCATTGAATTACTGACTCAAATGATTCATTCAAAACAGCTGATTGATTTGTTCATGAAACAAGAGTCTTATGGATGGATCATCGAATCACTGATTCAACTGATTCGTTTTAAGCAGCTGATTGATTTATAAATTTAAAAAAGTGTCTTAATGAATGAGTCATTGAATCACAGACTCAAATGATTCAGAACAGCTGATTGATTTACAAATGAAACTAGTGTTTTTTTATGAACAGATCATTGAATCACTGACTCCAATGATTCAATACGGATTCATTCAGGGTGGAAATGAGTTTATTAGTGACTTTTTGTTGATGAAATGGTTAAAAAAAAGCATTTTGACAGACACTAATCTGTCACAAGTGTCCTATGGATGGATCATCAAATCGCTGACTCAAATGATTCATTCAAAACAGCTGATTGATTTCTAAATGAAACAAGGGTCTGTTCATATGAGTGACTCAAATGATTCATTCTAAACAGCTGATTGATTTGAAACAACTGTCTGTTTTTACAAATGTGTAATTGAATCGCTGATTCAAATGATTCATTCAAAACAGCTGATTGATTTATACGTGAAACAAGTGTCTGTTCATATGAGTGACTCAAATGATTCATTTAAAACAGATGATTGATCTGTGGATGTACCAAGTGTCTGTGTTTATCAATGGATTATTGAATCATTGACTCAAATGATTCATTCTAAACAGCTGATTGATTTGTACATGAAACAAGTGTCTGTTTTTATTAATGGATCCACTGAATCACTGATTCAAAGATTTATTCAACAGCTGATTGATCTGTGGATGAAACGAGTGTATGCTTTTACTAATGAATCATTGAATCGCTGACTCAAATTATTCATTCTAAACAGCTGTTTGATTTGTTCATGAAACAAGTTTCTGTTTTTATGAATGGATAATTGAATCACTGACTCAAATGATTCATTCAAAACAGCTGATTGATTTACTAATGAAACAAGTGTCCTATGGATGGATCATCGAATCGCTGACTCAAATGATTCATTCAAAACAGCTGGTTCATTTGAAACAAGTGTCTGTTTTTACAAATGTATAATTGAATCGCTGACTCAAATGTTTCATTCAAAACAGCTGATTGATTTATAAATGAAACAAGTGTCTCTTCATATGAGTGACTCAAATGATTCATTTAAAACAGCTGATTGATCTGTGGATATACCAAGTGTCTGTGTTTGTCAATGGATTATTTAATCATTGACTCAAATGATTCATTCAAAACAGCTGATTGATTTGTTCATGAAACAAATGTCTGTTTTTATTAATGGATCCACTGAATCACTGATTCAAAGATATATTCAACAGCTGATTGATTTATTCATGAAAAAGTTTCTGTTTTTATAAATGGATCATTGAATCACTGACTCAAATGATTCATTCAAAGCAGCAGATTGATTTACTAATGAAACAAGTGTCCTATGGATGGATCATCGAATCGCTGACTCAAATGATTCATTCAAAACAGCTGGTTCATTTGAAACAAGTGTCTGTTTTTACAAATGTATAATTGAATCGCTGACTCAAATGATTCATTCTAAACAGCTTATTGATTTATAAATGAAACAAGGGTCTGTTCATATGAGTGACTCAAATGATTCATTCTAAACAGCTGATTGATTTATACATGAAACAAGCGTGTGTGTTTTTTATGAATGGATCATTGAATTGCTGGTTCAAGTAATTCATTCTGATCAGCTGATTGATTTATAAATGAAACAAGTGTCTGTTCATATGAGTGACTCAAATGATTCGTTTATAACAGCTGATTGATTTGTACATGAAACAAATGTCTGTTTTTATTAATGGATCCACTGAATCACTGATTCAAAGATTTATTCAACAGCTGATTGATCTGTGGATGAAACAAGTGTATGCTTTTACTAATGAATCATTGAATCGCTGATTCAAATGATTCATTCAAAACAACCTATTGATTTGTAGATGAAAGAAAAGTATGTTTTTATGAATGTATCATTGAATCTCCGATTCAAACGATTATGGATGAATCATAGAATCACTGACTCAAATGATTCATTCTAAACAGCTGATTGATTTGTTCATGAAACAAGTTTCTGTTTTTATGAATGGACCATTGAATCAATGACTCAAATGATTCATTCAAAACAGCTGATTGATTTACTAATGAAGCAAATGTCCTATGGATGGATCATCGATTCGCTGACTCAAATGATTCATTTAAAACAGCTGGTTCATTTGAAACAAGTGTCTGTTTTTACAAATGTATAATTGAATCGCTGACTCAAATGATTCATTCTAAACAGCTTATTGATTTACTAATGAAACAAGTGTCCTATGGATGGATCATCGAATCGCTGACTCAAATGATTCATTTAAAACAGCTGATTGATTTGAAACAAGTGTCTGTTTTTACAAATGTATAATTGAATCGCTGATTCAAATGATTCATTTAAAAAGCTGATTGATTTTTGAACAAAACAAGTGTCTTGTGATTGGATCAACGAATCACTGACTCAGACGATTCATTCATATAAATGATACAAGTGTCTGTTTTTACGAATATGTAATTGAATCACAGACTCAAATGATTTATTGTACACAGATGATTGATTTGTGGAGAAAAAAAGTGTCTGTTTTTATGAATGAATCATTGAATTACTGACTCAAATGATTCATTCAAAACAGCTGATTGATTTGTTCATGAAACAAGAGTCTTATGGATGGATGATCGAATCGCTGATTCAACTGATTCGTTTTAAGCAGCTGATTGATTTATAAATTTAAAAAAGTGTCTTAATGAATGAGTCATTGAATCACAGACTCAAATGATTCAGAACAGCTGATTGATTTACAAATGAAACTAGTGTTTTTTTATGAACAGATCATTGAATCACTGACTCCAATGATTCAAAATGGATTCATTCAGGGTGGAAATGAGTTTATTAGTGACTTTTTGTTGATGAAATGGTTAAAAAAAAGCATTTTGACAGACACTAATCTGTCTAATATGACTAATTCAATATGAACTTTGAACTGTTGTATGAAATCAGTATAATACTTTGTAAAATGGCACTCTTGGTTGTGTTCATATATAACTTAAATTATAGGCTCATGATTCTGACTGCTTGCTTATGGTCTTCATCACACACTCAATGCTTTGACTCGTTTTTTAGGGCCGTTGTTGCTTTATTTGCACTGCATGTTTCACAATAAATGCTTGTGACTTTGCCGTTAAGCTCTTATGTCACAATATTTCGCTTCCGTTGCACAACTATCAGAGTAAATGAAGCTCAGTCTCGCTTTGTACTGTTGTCAGTGTTCAGAAAGACGAACTCGGGTGGCAAAACTACTAACAACATTCCTCTGTTGTGAAAACACGAGCTCTTCCAGGGATTATTATCTGCGTTTCTGGATCTGTTGCATTGATAAACAATCGAACTGAAGGATAATTGCAGTTAGGCTGGACATGTAGAGCAGTGGTTCTCGACTTGACTTGACTTTGACTTTATTAATCCCCAAAGGGAAATTCACATGTCACAGCAGAGCTTTCCGTACTAAAAGATGTTAGTAATAGTAAATAAAAAATGGGTCACTAAATCTACTTGGGCAGCCATTAATATACCTGGGCCGCCCGCCCAAGTAAAATCTATGTGTGGGAAGCACTGATATGTATAATCCAAATCCAAATCTAAAGCAGCGTTGTAATGTAATAACATACACATTGTTTTTTAGTCAAAATCAGAAAGAGTTCAAGTGTAGATGGAGAAATTAAATGTCTTTTAATTTGCTCAGTCCCATGATTTCTATAGAAATAAATTTGTGTTTTGAATGCTGTGTGTGAAACTGCACGTTGGCCACCTCTAATGTGTGTGTGCGTGTGTTTTAAGGGTGTCTGGTGATTGTGGTCTGGTCAATAGCTGTTTCAGATTGTCATTGATCGGTATGGCAGGAGCTTTTGTGGGCAGATCCTCTATTTCGGGAGCGACTGTAAATAATGCCCCCTGTAACCTTCTCCGACCCTCAGAAACGACACACACCCACACGTCTTCATTCACGTGTCAGAATAAAGCTGAAGCAGATCATTGTCCTCATAACTGCTGGAACAGATTGATTTCTCTCTGTCTGATGTGTTGATTTGTGCTGATCTGTGGCTGTGTGTGTTTGTGTGTTCGCAGGCTCTTCAGTCTGACTCTGAAGAAGCTGGTGATGCTGAAGGAGCTGGATAAAGACCTGACGTCTGTGGTCATCGCTGTCAAACTACAGGTGCTTCATTTCAGCTATAACCTCAACATCAAGCCTCAATCCACACACTTCACTTTAAAGTCAGCGTGAAATGGAAGTTGCAATTTTTTTCCCCATCATGACGTACATTCAAGTAAAACGGTCCTGAAATTAGAATAAAAAGTAGGGTGGTGCTTGATTTTGTCCAATGGGAACCGATTGGATAATTGGAGGATAAGCGTTGCTAATAATATTAAGGAAGATTGATGAATGAGTGAAAGCAGGGTATAAATGTCACTCACACTGATTTAAAGTTCTACCCTAAAAAACTAATAGCTCCACCCCAAACAACTGATAGGATGGTACCACCTTAAAATACTGATAGCTCCGCCCAAAAAAAATTGTTAGTGCAGCCCTAAATGACTAATAGCCCTGCCCTAAATGACTAATAGCCCCACTTTAAAGGACTGATAGTCCCACCCTAAAGGGCTGATAGTCCCACCCTAAAAGACTGATAGTCCAACCCTAAATGACTGATATCCCCGCCCTAAAAGACTAATAGCCCCACCCTAAGTGAATGATAGTCCCGCTCTAAAAGACTGGTAGTCCCGCACTAAAAGACAGATAGTCCCACCCTAATAGACTGATAGTCCCACCCTAAAAGACTGATAGTCCCACCCTAAAAGACTGATAGTTCCACCCTAAATGACTGATAGCCCCGCCCTAAAGAACTAATAGCCCCGCCCTAAGTGAATGATAGTCCCACCCTAAAAGACTGATAGCCCCACCCTAATAGACTGATAGTCCCACCCTAAAAGACTGATAGCCCCACCCTAAAAGACTGATAGCCCCACCCTAAATGACTGATAGCCCCACCCTAAATGACTGATAGCCCCACCCTAAAAGACTAATAGCCCCGCCCTAAGTAAATGATAGTCGCACTCTAAAAGACTGGTAGTCCTGCCCTAAAAGATGGATAGTCCCACCCTAAAAGACTGATAGCCCCACCCTAAAGGACTGATAGTCCCGCCCTAAAAGACTGATAGTCCCGGCCTAAAGGTTTAATAGTCCCGCCCTAAAGGATTGATAGTCCCGCCCTAAAAGACTCATAGTCCCACCCTAAAAGACTGATAGTCCCACCCTAAATGACTGATAGTTCCTCCCTAAATGACTGATAGTCCCACCCTAATAGACTGATAGTCCCACCCTAAAAGACTGATAGCCCCGCCCTAAAGAACTAATAGCCCCGTCCTAAAAGACTGATAGCCCCACCCTAAAAGACTAATAGTCTCACCCTAAGTAAATGATAGTCGCACTCTAAAGGACTGGTAGTCCTGCCCTAAAAGACTGATAGCCCCACCCTAAATGACTGATAGTCCCACCCTAAAAGACTGATAGTCCCACCCTAAAAGACTGATAGCCCCACCCTAAATGACTGATAGCCCCACCCTAAATGACTGATAGTCCCACCCTAAAAGACTGATAGTCCCACCCTAAAAGACTGATAGCCCCACCCTAAATGACTGATAGTCCCACCCTAAAAGACTGATAGCCCCACCCTAAAAGACTGATAGTCCCACCCTAAATGACTGATAGCCCGCCCTAAAAGACTGATAGCCCTGCCCTAAAAGACTGATAGCCCCGCTCTAAAGGACTGATAGCTCCACCCTAAAAAATTGCTAGTCCCGCCCTAAATGACTAATAGCCCTGCCCTGAATGACTGATAGCCCCACCCTAAAGGACTGATAGTCCTGCCCTAAAAGACTGATAGTCCCGCCCTAAAGATTTAATAGTCCCGCCCTAAAGGATTGATAGTCCCGCCCTAAAAGACTCATAGTCCCACCCTAAAAGACTGATAGTCCCACCCTAAATGACTGATAGTCCCACTCTAAAAGACTGATAGTCCTGCCCTAAAGGTTTAATAGTCCCGCCCTAAAGGATTGATAGTCCCGCCCTACTAGGCTGATAGTCCCACCCTAAATGACTGATAGTCCCACCCTAAAAGACTGATAGTCCTGCCCTAAAGGTTTAATAGTCCCGCCCTAAAGGATTGATAGTCCCGCCCTACTAGGCTGATAGTCCCACCCTAAAAGACTGATAGTCCCACCCTAAATGACTGATAGTCCCACTCTAATTGAATAATAGTCCCACCCTAAAAGACTAATAGCCCTGCCCTAAAGGACTAATAGCTCCGCCCTAAAAACTGTTAGTCCCGCGCTAAAGAACTGATAGCCCCGCCCCTAAAGGACGGATAGCCCAGCCCCTAAATAACTGATAGTCCCGCCCTAAAGGACTGATAGTCCCGCCCTAAAGGACTGATAGTCCCGCCCTAAAGGACTGATAGTACCGCCCTAAATAGCTGATTGTCCCACCCTAAAAAAAATTACATTTTTACTGTAATTTCCTCTGTGTGTGTGTGTGTGTGTGTGTGTGTGTGTGTGTGTGTGTGTGTGTGTGTGTGTGTGTGTGTGTGTGTTGAAGACGTGCCTCTGCTGCTCATTCACCATCTGTCTTTTCTTCTTTTTCAGGGCTCAAAGCGAATCCTTCGCTCCAATGAGATCCAATTGCCATCGAGCGGACAAACAGAGACAGACCTGCAGCTCACCTTCTCCTTACAGGTGTGTGTGCACGACTGTGTGTGTGTGTCTATGTGTGCTCGACTGTGTGCGCAAGTGTGTCTGAGTGTACTATATGTATCTGTGCTTAAATGTGTGTGTGTTTGTGTGTATAATCGAGTGTGTGTGTGTGAGAGAGAAGAAATGAATGTGTATGAGTGTGTGTTTTCTTGTGTGCATGCATGTGTGAGAGGCAGAGAGTCCATGTCTACAAGTGTGTGTGTGATTAAAATCTCCTGAATCTCAGAGTCTGCTATAAGCGGTCAGTCAGATCTGTGTGTGTGTGTGTGTGTGTGTGTGGTCTCTCAGTATCCGCACTTCCTGAAACGAGATGCCAACAAGCTGCAGATCATGTTGCAGAGGAGGAAGAGATACAAGAACAGAACCATCCTAGGCTACAAGACACTGGCGCTCGGCCTCATCAACATGGCAGAGGTAAACACACACACACACACACACTCTCACACTCAAGCAGCTTTCCCTATTGAGAATGGAGTGTAGTTTGTGATCTGTGTGTGTCAGGTGATGCAGCACCCCACAGAGGGCGCTCAGGTTCTGGCTCTGCACAGTCAGCTGAAGGAGGTGTCGCTGCCGGTGGCCGAGATCAGGGTTTACTCTCTGTCCAGCCAGCCCATCGACCACGAGGGGCCCAAAGCCAAGATGAACGGTGAGTGATGAGGTCAAAGTAAGTAAATGTAGATTAGTGCAGTTTTTCCCAACCCTGTTCCTGGAGGCACACCAACAGTACATATTTTGGGTGTCTTCCTTATCTGTCCCATTAACTTCAGGTTTTAGAGTCTCTTCTGATGCTCTGATGAGTTTTTTCAGGTGTGTTTGATTAGGGAGAGATTGAAAATGTGTACTGTTGGTGTGTCATTAGGAACAGGGTTGGGAAACACTGGATTAGTGTATGCTCCATTCAGTTTCGTTTCTGTCAGCTTTGTGTTTTTGTCTGTTTGGCGCCATCTTGTGTCTGAATAATGCGCAGGTTAGTGTATACTCCATCAGCTGTTTTAGTTTCTGTCAGCTTTGTGTTTTTGTCTGTTTGGCGCCATCTTGTGTCTGAATAATGTGCAGGTTAGTGTATACTCCATCAGCTGTTTTCGTTTCTATCAGCTTTGCGTTTTTGTCTGTTTGGCGCCATCTTGTGTCTGAATAATGCGCAGGTTAGTGTATACTCCATCAGCTGTTTTCGTTTCTGTCAGCTTTGTGTTTTTGTCTGTTTGGCGCCATCTTGTGTCTGAATAATGCGCAGGTTAGTGTATACGCCATCAGCTGTTTTAGTTTCTGTCAGCTTTGTGTTTTTGTCTGTTTGGCGCCATCTTGTGTCTGAATAATGCGCAGGTTAGTGTATACTCCATCAGCTGTTTTCGTTTCTGTCAGCTTTGTGTTTTTGTCTGTTTGGCGCCATCTTGTGTCTGAGTAATGCGCAGGTTAGTGTATACGCCATCAGCTGTTTTAGTTTCTGTCAGCTTTGTGTTTTTGTCTGTTTGGCGCCATCTTGTGTCTGAATAATGCGCAGGTTAGTGTATACTCCATCAGCTGTTTTCGTTTCTGTCAGCTTTGTGTTTTTGTCTGTTTGGCGCCATCTTGTGTCTGAATAATGCGCAGGTTAGTGTATACTCCATCAGCTGTTTTAGTTTCTGTCAGCTTTGTGTTTTTGACTGTTTAGCGCCATCTTGTGTCTGAATAATGCGCAGGTTAGTGTATACTCCATCAGCTGTTTTCGTTTCTGTCAGCTTTGTGTTTTTGTCTGTTTGGCGCCATCTTGTGTCTGAATAATGTGCAGGTTAGTGGACACTCCATCAGCTGTTTTCTTTTCTGTCAGCTTTGCATTTAATTAAAGAATTAATAAACTATTACAGCTCAGAACAATGTTTAATTTCTAATATTTATGTTTAGTGGCCAGTAGCTGTGTAGTAAGTGGGATAAGTACATCCAGGACGGTGGTTTTCGCAGAATAAACCTTTCAGTCTTATACAACAGTTCTGCGCTTACATCAGGCTGCTGATAAACCTGTCAGGCTTTATTCTGAGATAACAACCGGCTGGATGTACTTTATCCCTGACTTACTGAATGATTGAGTATTGGCATGTGTCTGATGTAAATGTCCATCTGTTTCTCAGATCGTTCTCCAGACATTGACAACTACTCTGAGGAGGAGGAGGAGAGTTACTCCTCGGAGCAGGAGGGCAGTGACGACCCTGTACACCATGTACGTACATGTGTGTGTGTGTGTGTGTGTGTGCGTGTGTGTGTGTGGTCAATTAAATACTTTATTCATTCATTCATTCATTCATTTTCCTACAGCTTAGTCCCTTATTTATCAGGGCTTTGTTTACCCAATTACCCTATAGCGCATGTGTTTGGACTGTGGGGGAAACCGGAGAAAACCCACACCAACATGGAGAGAACATGCAAACTTCAAATGGAAATGCCAACTGACCCAGCTGGGATTCGAACCAGCGACCTTATTGCTGTAAGGCCACAGTGCTAACCACTGAGCCACCGTGCCACCCCTTAGTCATTTATATAAGCATATTTTTGTCACACAAGATGCAGGTAAATTGTGGTCAATGTCCTTTTTTAAAAACTAATTTTTTAAGAGGTCCAGATATGTTTACCTTTTAAAAAAGGCCTTTATTATTGCTATTTTACAGGAGAGCTAATAGTTTTTACTTTTTTCGACTGTGTGTGTGTGTGTGTGTGTATATGTATATGTACAGTATATATAGTGTGTGTACATTTCTTTAAACTAGCAATTAACCGTTTAGTGCCCAGTTGAAGGACTGAAGCGTTCTATACACACATGCAGCAAGTGTTTAATGTGTGTGTGTGTGTTTCAGTATCTGGATGATGAAGAGGATGAAGTGAGGAAGAAGAAGCCCAGACGCAAACTTACCTCCAACGCCTCCATCACTCGAGTGAGAGACACACACATAAATATATCACATGTGTGTATATATGTATATATACATACACTCACCGGCCACTTTATTAGGTACACCTTACTAGTACCAGGTTGTACCCGCTTTTGCCTTCAGAACTGCCTTAATTCTTCATGGCATAGATTCAACAAGATACTGGAAATATTCCTCAGAGATTTTGGTCCATATTGACATGATAGCATCACGCAGTTGCTGCAGATATCCATGATGCGAATCTCCCGTTCCACCACATCCCAAAGGTGCTCTATTGGATTGAGATCTGGTGACTGTGGAGGTCATTTGAATACAGTGAACTTGTTGTCATGTTCAAGAAACCAGTCTGGCATCAACAAAGCATTTGCACCCACAGAACTGCCGCTCACTGGATATTTTCTCTTTTTCGGACCATTCTCTGTAAACCCTAGAGATGGTTGTGCGTGAAAATCCCAGTAGATCAGCAGTTTCTGAAATACTCAGGCCAGCCCGTCTGGCACCAACAACCATGCCACGTTCAAAGCTACTTAAATCCTCTTTCTTCCCCATTCTGATGCTCAGTTTAAACCGCAGCAGATCGTCTTGACCATGTCTACATGCCTAAATGCATCGAGTTTCTGCCATGTGATTGGCTGATTAGAAATTTGCATTAACGAGCAGTTAGACAGGTGTACCTAATAAAGTGGCCGCTGAGTGTATAACACACATGCATGTGTCATATACACAACTGCATGACATTCATGACACATACGCACACGTACATAAAACACTCTCTTACCAACTAGCATAATACACACAAACAGAGATGCATAACACACACACACACACTATCATAGACATACACAAACATGGATAGGACACACAAGCATAACATTCTATCAGACATACACTCATGACACACAAGCGCATAGCTATCATACACACAAACACACACACATGTATAAAACTATCATATAGACACACACACATGCATAACACACTTGAACACACACTTGCATCACATACATGCGCACAGGGGCGCTGCTAGGGGGGGAAGTTAAGACGTTTTTAAGGGCCCATGCCATTTTAGGGCCCCCAGAGTTACTATTATGGGCCCCCCAATCCCCCCCAACAACCCCCTAAACATGAACAGAGATGTAAAACACACACACCCACATCCACACAATACACATGCATAACATTGTCACACACACATGCTTAACACAATGTCATAGACACAGACAAACACGCATACATAACACATACACACACATGCATTTATCATACACATACACGCATAGCACTCAATCACACACACATAACACTATATCACACGCACGCACACACACATTCATAACGCTCTATCATACTGACAGACACACACATACATAACACTAATACACTCTCAAACACACACATGCATAACACACTCTGACACACACACACCTCATCACTCCACTTATGATTAGGATTATAACTAGGATCACAGATCAATAACTCACAGCATGATCAGGAATGTGCACCAGAAACAGCACCGATGTAGATTTGATATTGAACGAGTGTGTGTTCTGACCTGAGTGTGTGTGTGTGTGTGTTTCTTTCCTCCAGCAACCCAACATCAAGCAGAAGTTTGTGGCACTGCTGAAGAGGTTTAAGGTGTCAGATGAGGTAAAGCTGCAGGAATATGACTGTGATCACGCTTATAACCCTCCACACGCATCATTTCCTCTCATTCTCACACACACACACACACACACACACAGCAGATGAGGAGAACGCATTCATGTGAAAAAGTCAAAGTATTTCAGTGATTGTTGTGTATTTAGGAATACTAGTGCTGGGCAAAGATTATTCATTCATCATTTTCCATTGGCTTAGTCCCTTATTTATCAGAGGTGGCCACAGCGGAATGAACCAACAACTATTCCAGCATATGTTTCTGCCCTGTCCTCACTTACAGTTGAAACCAGAAGTTTCCATTCACTGTATAAAACGGCACATAACCATTAAAAAAAGTCAGATGTTAATGTGACTAAACTTTGTCTCTTTTAGGTAAGTTAGGATTATCAAATGCGTTTCTGTTATGCTTAACAGCAGAATAATGAGAGAGATATTTTTGGAGAAATTGTTATAACTTTTCTTGAAAGTCAAGTTTACATACAATAAGATTATTATGCCTCTGAAAAAGCTCAGATGATGGTGTCAAGGTTTTGGAAGTTTCTGATTGGCTGATTGACAACATTTGAGTTAATGTGAGGCACAACTGTAGAATAGTATTTAAGGAAAAGCTCAAACACACTGCTTCCTTGTGTGACAACATGGGGAAATCAACAAGCCAGAATCAACAAAAAAGCCAGATTTGCTAAATTACACTGGGAAAAAGACTAATGTTTGGAGACATGTCCTGTGGTCTGATGAACTAAGATTGAACTGTTTGGCCATAATGACCAGTGTTACATTTGGAGGACAAAGGGGAAAGCTTACAAGCCTAGGAACACCATCCCAACTGTGAAGTATGGGGGCGGCATCATCATGTTGTGGGGCTGTTTTGCTGCAGGAGGGACTGGTCCACTTCACAGCATAGATGGCATCATGAAGAAAGAACATTATGTAGAAATACTGAAGCAACATCTCAGGAGATTAACCAGGAAATTGAAACTTGGCCACAAATGGGTCTTCCAAACAGACCATGACCCTAAGCATACTATAAAATGAGTTAAAATGTGCTTTAAGGACAACAGAGTGAATGTTTTGGAGTGGCCATCACAAAGCCCTGAGCTCAATCCTATAGAAAATTTGTGGGCAGAGTTGAAAAAGCTTGTGCGAGCGAGACAGCCTACAAATCTGACTCAGTTCCACCAATTCTGTCAGGAGGAATGAGCCAAAATACTGCAAACTATTGTGAGAAGCTTGTGGAAGGACCCAAAACATTTCACCAAAGTTATACAGTTTAAAAGCAAAGCTAAAAAATACCAAGGAAATGTGTGTAAACTTTTGACTGTCTAGAAATTAATAAAAAATTCTCAAAAAAAACGAATTATCTCATCATTCTGGCATTTAGCAAATGTAAATCATTTAGGTAATCCTAACATACCTAAAGTAGTAAACGTTTAGTGTGATTTACCATCAGACATTTTTAAAAAATGGTTATGTTCCTCTTTTTAGAGTGTATGTAAACTTCTGGTTTCAACTGTATATAGTGAAATATGAAAAAATCCCCCCCCCCCCAGTGAGGACATTTCACTGATCTTCACTAATTAAAATGCGTATAAATCATGTTTTTATGATGATCTGATGATGTTCAGATGTTTCTGTGAGGATTAAGTGCTGGAGTTTGGCCATGAACACTATCATTAACCTGATAGAAAAACAATGGAAGTCTATGTAAGGTCCTTACTAAGATAAAACAACAAACCTGTGTGCCTGTGTGTGTAGGTGGGCTTCGGGCTGGAGCACGTGTCCCGTGAGCAGATCCAGGAGGTGGAGGAGGATCTGGACGAGCTCTACCAGAGTCTGGATATGTACAATCCCAGCGACAGCGGGCCGGAGATGGAGGAGACCGACAGCATCCTGAGCACTCCTAAACCCAAACTCAGGTGAAACACACATCAGAAAACACACACCAGTCGGCGCCAGTGGTGTAGTGGTTAGTGCGTCGACACATGCACTCTGGTGTTCACGGTGACCCGAGTTCGATTCCGCCTCGCGGTCCTATGCCGATCCTTCCCCTCTCTCTGCTCCCCATTCTTTCCTGTCAATACTCTCTACTGTCCTATCAAATAAAGGTGAAAACCCCTAAAAAATAATTATAAAAAAAAAAAAAGAAAACACACACCACAGCACAGCACGCACACACCGATCTAAGATCCTGACCGTATGATAACCTTGGATAAAATATCATGGTACTGTTATTACTCCTCAAAAATGAGTGCTTTTTTTTAATGTCCTTGTTAAAAACAACACATTTTTTTCACCTTGAATACAATTTATTTTAATTAAGAAACCTTTTTTAAACATCGTCTTTATTGATTTTAGGAACGTTTGACACTTACTAAAGAAATCAAAACCAAAACATACAAAAAATTTGAATAAATAATAATAATAATCATAATAAAAATTACAAATATATATAAATGTGACAGTTGAAGTCAAAATTATTAGCCATTCCTTTTCAGATATTTCCCAAATGATGTTTAACAGAGCAAGCAAATTTTCACAGTATTTCCTTTAATATTTTTTCTTCTGGAGAAAGTCTTATTTGTTTTATTTCAGCTAGAATAAAAGCAGTTTTGATTTTTTTTTAAAAACAATTTTAAGGTGAAAATTATTAGCTTCCTTAAGCAATATTTTTTCAGATTGTCTCCAGAACAAACCATCGTTATACAATGACTTGCCTAATTACCCTAATTAACCTAGTTAAGCCTCGAAATGTCACTTTAAACTGAATAGAGGTAGACATGCTTGTAAAGAGGATCTCTGGGTAGATGTTGCTGCCACATTTCATAGAAAAATTTAAAATATGCTAGAAATATGGGAAAATACATAAACAAGAAGATAATATGATAGAATGGTGAAATTAGGTGCTAACGGTCTAATCCGATTAGATGATCTATGCTAAGCTAAGCTAAAAGTTCTCCCACCAGTCCCAGATATCGGCTGAAGGGGTTAAAAAGATGGTAAAACTGAATTGTTTAACTCTAGGAGAGCAGTAAAGTGAGACTAAACAAACCCTTAAATTTTATTTATTTATTTTTATGTACAGTTGAAGTCAGAATTATTAGCCCCCCTGTTTATTTTTCCCCCAATTTCTGTTTAATGGAGAGATTTTTTCAACACATTTCTAAACATAATAGTTTTAATAACTCATCTCTAATAACTGATTTATTTTATCTTTGCCATGATGACAGTAAATAATATTTGACTAGATATTTTTCAAGACACTTCACAGCTTAAAGTGACATTTAAAGGCTTAACTAGGTTAATTAGGTTAACTAGGCAGGTTAGGGTAATTAGGCAAGTTATTGTATAATGATGGTTTGTTCTGTAGACTATCGGAAAAAAAAAATAGCTTAAAGGGGCTAATAATTTTGACCTTAAAATGGTTCTTAAAAAAATTAAAAACTGCTTTTATTCTAGCCGAAATGAAACAAATAAGACTTTCTCCAGAAGGAAAAAATATTATCAGACATGCTGTGAAAATTTCCTTGCTATCCTAAACATAACATGGGAAATATTTAAAAAAGAAACAAAAATTCAAAGGGGGGCTAATAATTCTGACTTCAACTGTATACAAAATAGTATTTACAAAAAGCATGTTAAATGCGAGTAAATCATAGTCATAAATAAAGTAGCAAATAGCTAATATTATATAATATCAAATCTAGTGGTTTAAAGGATATTAGCAAAAAAACATTTTAATGAATATTTTGGGGCCAAACGGTGATCCTTCAAAAGCGTCATAGAGAAAAATATATTATATTAAAAATGTAAATCTGTTAAGCTTTACTTGAAAGCAATTTAACAGTAATTGTTTTGTGCTTAAAAGCCACTTTATAAATCCAAATAAGATGTCTATTGTTCCAAATTGACTCTGAAATAGGGTTGGGTATCGTTTGGGGTTATTTCGATACCGGTGCTAAATTGATACTTTTAAAATGGTACCGGTGCCCGAAACGATACTTATCGCCACAAAATTATGGTGGATGACTCTAGAAAAATCTTTTATTTGTCAAAATCTTTTAAAAAATAATTTTAAATGAACAATATAATTAAAGTTTAAAGTAAACATCAATTCATATTTTATATATTTAAATTACATTCATATATTTCCTTTGATCATTTGTTGGCTAGCATGAATTTAAGATTTGCATTATGAAATTACATTAGCGCACTACTAACTTGTGGAAAGGCTGTAATCAAAATACTGAACTCCTTTTTTGGGGCTTGTGACTATGTTTACATGTTATCAGTAATCTAATGATTTGCCTTAATCTGAATAAGACAGTAATATAATTAGGGCGTTTACATGAGTTGCTTTTTGAATGTTCCTTTCATGATCCCGTCTTACATGTTATAGGACATAGATGGATTAATGTCATTGAGTCACCACGCTATCCATGTTTCCTCCACAGTTTCATGTAATATCAGGTGTTTCATTTAGAATTTTTCGACTTTAACTGCAGTTTCACTTTCATTCAGGAGCATTTCATTCACGCCCCCATGACAAACCGAGGTATTTGATGCGAGCATTAAGTAAGGACTGGTGTAGGAGTGCTCTTTTAATGGAATTTGATACCGCACGTTGAATGGAAAGAAAAAACCTTCGCATTTTGCAACGCAGGTGTCTGTCGGAGTATTGTCTTAATCATATTAAAATCGGAGCATTGGTTGGTGTCCATGTACGTTCTCATTGAAAGTGCCAGATGATGTCGCAAGCTTTCAGAGACAGTGCATTTGCCTGACATCGCCTGTCCGTATTCCTCAAAGTTTCTTTAGGATTAAATGTTTAGAGATGGTGTGACAATGCATACTTATTAAGGGTGTAACGATACGCGTATTCGTATCGAACCGTTCGGTACGAGGCTTTCGGTTCGGTACGCATACGAACCGAACGATTCAGACTAATATCTAAAAAGATAAAAGAGAATAAGTCCCAAATGACGTGACAGGCAACATCTGCCTTCCCCGCCCACCTCCAAACGCTACTCTAGTCAGGCACACACTGCACTCAGTGTCGGAGTAAGCTACTGGCGCTCAAACCGAAAGTTATGCCGCTTTCAATCCAAAAAAGCCGGCGGAGCTGGGTGTTGAGATGATGCGGGGTTTGTCGCGGACAAAAGCGAAGGCCGAGGGGCGCTGAGATGATGCAGGGTTTGTTGCGGACGAAAGGGTGGAAACGCGCCGCGGACTGACTGCACTACAGCTAAAGGGCTAGTAACATTAATGTAATCCTCCTATAACCAGGGCCGGAGCAAGCCGAACTGCCGCTCTAGGCAAAGGACTATCACGCCGCCCCTCAAACGAAAGTGAAACCGGATCTTTGCCCGAACCCGGCGGGACCCAGCGGGAGTGCTGAGGCTTAGCTGGCGCAGTAAATTAGTAGTCATGTGATGCATTTCGAATAGCACGAGAAAGTAATCAAATCATTTGTTACAACATTAAAATCCATCCCTGCAAAGGTGAAACAAATGATGACAGAGAAGTGAAAAAGAGCGAGTTTTTGACTGTGGTCAGGTCAGCCGCCAGTCCAGAAGGAAAGGTTATTCTAGCCGCCAAGGTATTTTAGCGGTCACTCATACACTGCATATTACGGTAGAGCGCTAAACCGCAATGTATGTACAGCAAGCTGTTAGGGAAGAGGACGAGGTCATTCGCTACATTGAAACTGCTGTCATGGAAAATTAAACGGATGTTCTTGGCAGGTAGA
Organism: Danio kyathit; assembly: GCA_903798195.1. Taxonomy (NCBI): domain Eukaryota; kingdom Metazoa; phylum Chordata; class Actinopteri; order Cypriniformes; family Danionidae; genus Danio; species Danio kyathit. The sequence goes on from LR812525.1 coordinate 8,307,266, forward strand.
AGATGAACAAACAATCCAACCCAAAACTTGCAAAATTAGCCAGATCAGAACTCTGCATCTCAGCCTAGCAGCTGCAGTAAAAGGTATTCGGTACGCAGCATCCTGAGCGCAGGACTGCGCTAAAGCCATTTACAGTGAATTCAATACCTGCACAAAAGCACATAGCCTAATCTTGGTGAGTAAAGGGTTTTTAAATTGTAAATAAATATTATTAAACCATAAAATCATAATGTAGACAGAGTATACAGGCTAATGTTGGCATTATTCGTTCGTTATTCAGCTTCCCCGTCGCCTTAATGCCAGATTGTGAAGAGAAGTGGCAAAAGAAATGCCGCAGAGCCTTTATCTTAATTTCGTTATTGCCAAATACCAGTCATAATTTAGAATTTATTTTAATTTAATTTGTTAAGAAAGACTTCTTTTCGTTGGTGTGCTGGCCAATTTAAAGGCTAGGTGTATGTACCTAGGTCTAAGAGTGCTGAGATGTTACGATGTTACAGAGGACTTATTTTATTTCTTTGTTCCGACTTCCAAGTGACCTATACCCTATGTTTGTTATGAATAAATTATGTTAAAACATATAAATGACTCATTCTTGAAAAAAGGCAAAAGAGCTGAGTGCATGTGCACATTTGAATAATGTCGGGTTATTAACGGGTTCGGGCTTTATAAAGCTGTCAATCAAAATGTCGGGCTCGGGTTGAATTCTGTCGGGCTCGGACCCCATCGGGCCTAATTTTTATGGCCCGATTACACCTCTACGTTAGATAGGGCGGCGGGGCGCGTTTGCCGCCCTCACTATTATGACAGACCCCTATTATGCCAGTGTTGTGTTGATGTTGCGGATGAAAGTCAGTATGTTGGGTTGGGCGGCGGGGCGCGTTTGCCGCCCTCATTATTATGCCGCTCTAGGCGGCCGCCTAGGTCGCCTCAATGGACGCGCCGGCCCTGCCTATAACCAACAGCGGGTCTGGCGTTTGGGAGCACTTTGGTTTCCCTGTAGACCTTAATGCTTAATCGGTAGTGGAAATTTCGGGTTTTAAGAAAATGTTACATGTAATAGAGCCTCGTTTCATTATTCCTTCATAAGCCCATTGCCCAGTTGACGGTCAAATCAAGCAGATCTCGGTTATATCCACATGTGCTGCCGTTAATCCGCGAGTCAGGTAATCAAAAAATAGGTCGCATGATATTTAAGTATAAGTGGGTCACGCGTGGGTAAGATCAATTATTGGTGATGCAAACTTTAACTATTTACTCTAAAATATTAAGGTGTTTTAAGCAATCTTGACAGATTGGCACAAATATGCTTTCATTTAAAAAAATCGCTCCTCACGGCTATATGCGGTGAACATCTCCGTTCTCACAGGTTTCTCAGTTTTCTCATCATCAATCACTTTCAGTCTGGGAACATGTTCAGTGCTGCGAATTTTGTTAAGCCTGTTCTGCAACATTGTGGTCAAATTATTTGATTTAATAGAGGATATCATGTATTGAGGAGGATATAGGCAAAGATATTGCAGAGAGCTAAGACATATGACGACTTTAAAGATGATATTTAGCTTGTTTCGCATTAATGTAGATATATTACATGTTTTAATTACATTATTGAATAAAATAAATAGCATTATTATTTTTAATCATCATCATTAATAAAAAATAGGCTAAACTAAAAATAATTTGACAGCTTCAGCTGTTCACATCACCGGCACTTTCGGACTTCAGCACCACGTGTCTTTAGCATGAATTGAAATAGACTTTTCCTCCTAAAGGAAAAAATACAATAATTTTTAAAATTGCAATGCGATTATAGTCATGTATTCGCAATTTCACATAAATCAGCATGCGAAAATTTTATTGTTTCTATTGCGCTCTCTCTCTCTCTCTCTCTCTCTCTCAGCAGCAGTTCACGCTCGCTGGCACTACCATACACAGCCACATCTCGTAGCACATTAATTTGCAACTTTGTTGCATAAAAAATAAGCTAAATAACAAAATTTAATTAACAAACAAATTAAATAAAATTATTTGTAAAAATGAAACTACAGAAAAAAGAAAATGAAAAGAACTGAAACCAGCTCAAATGTTCTGTTCTGAATAACAGGTGTTGCGATCAAATTAATTCGATGGAATGATAAACACAGACAGGCGCATTTTTCAGAAAATAGCCTATTTTATTTTATTTAAAAATATGTTAGGCCTATATTTATTATATATATATATATTTTTTTAAAATAGCCTATACATTACCATTCATTTTGGCTTTAACGAATTATTGAACAGATTATTAATAACTTATCAAAAAACATTTACTGAGCTCAGTGTCGGCCGTCACCGGATAAAGTCCAATCTTTCTTTAATTTTTTGGACTTTTGTTTGAAAGCTTAGTGGCATTGTAGAGGTCCAATTTACTGTTGTTTGATTTAAATTATAGCCTGTTTATGCGCCAATAAACAAGTCAAAGAAATGAGTGAATTAATAAAATGATTCTTAAATGTCGATATTGTTTTTACTCAAAAAAATAACAAATGTTTTATAAAAAATAACCGAGCAATTTTCATCATTTATACGATTCAGTTAAATATAAGTTGGACATTTATGGGGCCATGTAACATGTTTTTGTGTTTGTTTTTTGTTCTAGTGATCTTTAATATATACTGGGTAGCTACGCAAAATATTTTCTAAAATGTCAAGCAGGAATTTGTCAATAGCTTTAATTATGAAGACAAAAAATATTAAAAATAACAAAAATAAAATGATAAAAAATACAAAGATAAAAAGAGCAGCATTTTGCTAAATATAATAGTCCTTTATATGCTTTAAATCCTGCTATGTGTTGTTTCATATTCGTTTTTATTTCACTTGCTGCATTAGTTATTTAATGTTTGAATGCTGAAAGAAATAACAGCCGTCGTTTAAATCATTATTTTACCATTAAAATGTAGTATATTTTATATTATTATCAACTTTTGATATAAAACCGCTGTGTAATTTAATTGATTGTTAAAAATGAAATAATTGTATGGCATAACAGTGTTTAGTTGCTTTCGCTTTCGTTCTTCACGGAAGCTGTAACAGAAGCGTGTGCCGCATTCACCTCTGATGTATAGGTTACTCAGCCTGTAGCCTAGTTTGGGATTTTTTCGTTGTGACGATTAAGCAAGGATCATAATGCATTGCATATTCGGCTCATTTTTCAGTAGCCTCAACACAGGCTGGTAGCCTAGACTTAAACGGATCTTTTATAAGAATGAGCGATTAATAGATTAATTTATCGTTAATTTAAATGATCATTGATCACAGGATTTTGTAGAAACTGACATCCCTAGTTCAAAGTAAAAAAAAAGAGAGAGAACATGCTTTTATTATGTTAGTTTTCATACAATAAAAAGATTTCAATCAGAGAAATCCTCTGGCTTTTTTTTTTTTTTTTTGCTGTATCGAAAACATACCGAACCGTGACACCACTGTGTCGTATCGAACCGAACCGTGATTTTTGTGAACCGTTACACCCCTAATACTTATGTGTGCCTTTGATGCACCCCTTGAGGCTTCTTACGTCCTTGTCGCAGCACCAGTGCCACTGAAATTAGGCACCAAAATTCATATGCTGATTCGGTCCGGTACATACCGGTTACAAAGGTACCGGTGCTATAATGGCACCCGGTTTTGGTACCCAACCCTACTCAGAAATATGGGAAAATACATAAACAAGATGATAGTAGGATAGAATTGTTAAATTAGATGCTAACGGTCCAATCCGATTCAATGATCTATGCTAAGCTAAGCTAAAAGTGCTCCCACCAGACCCAGATATCGGCTGAATGGATTCAAAAATGGTTTAGGAGAGCAGTAAAATGACCCAGACGTTTCTTTAAAGGTCTTGTGAAGTGTTTTGAAATGTGCAGTTTTATTCTAAGTTTGACAAAATCTCAACCAAATCACAAAAAGAGGGCCGGGGATAGTGTAGCTCCTCCTCTTTTTTTATAAAACATCCAATAGCGTTTTACTTTATCACAGCTCTGCCAGTGAGAGTGGTCGAGATCAAGTGCGTCAAATGAGAAGCATCTTGAAGGGGGCAGGGCCTGTCAAACACTAGAGAGCATTTGATTGGTCAGAAGATTTGATGAGAAATTGTAGTATGAGGTGACAAACCATTGATCCATTTAGGCTGAAGAGACCGCTGCAAGCTTTACATGTTTATGTCAGGTTTTTATCTTCTAAACGTGAATTTACTCACTGTTTTAGAGCACGCTAGCTTATTGATATCCTAAAAAACTAACAATACTGATACTAACATCTAAAAAAAGCTTTATTTTAACTTCATGGGGCCTTTAATACACCCTAAAACTCTTGATTTCAGGCGGTCTCTTTAATGCTGTGCAGCTACTTGCTTTAAATCAGTTTAAAGTGCGGTATAAATACACTTGACTTGACTTGACAGGAGATTTTTCGCTCAGCCGTCACTGAACCGAAAGCAAAGGATCGTGGGATTTCATAGAGAGAGGGAAGGATATATACAAATTGCCTTCAGAAGTCAGATCAGATGAAAGGATGTCAGCAAACAGGATGTGACACGATCAGTGGATTCAGACGAGCCTTGTTGCCTTTCTACCTCCTTACAAACACACACACACTCATGCGTCTGCGGCTCCCTCTGCTGGACACATGTGGTCGTCTGCCCTTGTTTAACCTCCAGCTTTATATCAGCTTACTAACCGCTGTTATGATGAGTCTCTTTTTATTATTCATGAATGTAAATATACAAACACAATCAGGAGATTAATATAAAAGAAGGAAAATACAAGTTGCATTAACTGCAGACAGAAATAAGACAAAGGTAAAAAGTAAATTACAATAGTATAATAGAGTATGAAAATAAATAAATGAAGCATTACAGGAAAGCTGGCTAAATCTCAAAAGTCAAAAGATGACAGTTCTTTGTATAATACCAAAAATCAGACACGTTGTTTATTGTTACACACATATGGAAAGATTTGAGTCAACCTCCAACAGAAAATGTCGACAAGTAGGGATTGAGGCCATTTTTGTTCATCAGTGCTTACCACACATAGGCCCACGTATATTTAGTGACATACTTTATTTTTTTCCTATTATTATCAACCTTGTACACTTTTTTTGTATTCACCCAATATAGGCCCAGTTTCACAAACAGGGCTTAGCTTAAGCCAGGACTAGGCCTTAGTTAAATTAGGCTATTTAAGCCACATTTATAAAAATGGCCTTAGAAAAATATATTACTGGCGTGCACCTGTAGACAAAAAATGACACTGACGTATTTTAAGACATCTCACTGCAAGTTATTTTCAGTTGAGACAGCTCAAACATGCAATTTAATATTGACTAGCCTTAAACCTTGTTTGTGAAACCGGGGGATAAACAAACATCCGCGAGCGATTAAGTAACCCCCCCCATTTCAACGAGTTTTTGATTGTTTTAGGGCTGGAATCAGTCAGCTACATCTGGCAACACTGGTCCTGCCGAGGTAATCTACTAAAATGTGTGGGATTTGGTTTTGCTTTCGTTTTCTAAGCTGTCGTTAATTTTATGCGCACAGCGGCGAGAGAGATATTATATAATTAATTCTTTAATCTGAACGACTCTTTACTAAAAAAGCTTTACTTTTACTTGGAGTAAAAGTCAGAATACTCGGAGAAAGGCCTGGATTGGCTGATTGGGAGGGCCGGTGGGCCAGTCCGTTTTTTGGCCACGAGGGCCGGTGTCCCTAGCTGCTTGCAGTAATAGTAATAGTAATAGCAGTCGCACTGTTTTCATTTCTTTATTTATTTATTTGACCATAGCCTCACTCTTTTTATTCATTATTTTGCCACAACTCCGCTCTTTTTATTTATTTTTTCGCAGCCCCATTAGCAAAATGTAGCCTGCAGGTTAATGATGACGTAACTATCATTCGACCCCAAACAGCGGCACCTTATGGGAGTGGTACGGTACAGTTCGGTACACTTTTATGGCCGTTTCCACTGTCAAAAGCGTACCGAACCGTACCATACCACATTTTTTGGCATGCTTTCGAAAGGATACCAAAAACGAGAAAAGGTACCAAAAGGTGGAGCTACACGTGTAGCTGAACGCTGATTGGTTTACAGAGATACGTCACGATCTCGTGGAGCTAGCCAAAATCAAAACAAAAGGAACCGCCATGTTTTTTAAATACACAGCCGAGACAACTATATGCATATAATAACGAACCATGGATGACCCGGGCTCAAAACAAACCTTGTCGTTGTCTTGATGAACAGACACAAAGCCAAGAATCTGCCGTGTCCTGTTGTTGCTTTACGAGGTCGTCTAAAAGTGCGAGTGGTTTTCGCTTTCTCCAAGTAGCTCGCGATCGCGTCTTTATTTGATATAACGAACTTCTTGAGCTGATGATAATAACGTGTGTGTGATTATTGAAGCGTCTTCGACATCTGATCCATTCAGAAAAAAAAGGACAAACGCGAGAGTGAAGCGCGAAAAAAAGGAGAAGCCTAACAAAACACAGGAGCGAATAGTTTCTGCAACCTGAATCGTGAACAAACTGCCATGTTTATCATCATCTTTTGGACTATTATAAACTCTGAATGACGGAGTTACTCTAACAGAGGCTACACGTGCTGCTGAAGATTATAGACACAGATGAGAGCTTTGCTTTGACTGTAAGCTACTGTATACAGGCAGTGCAGAATTATTAGGCAAATGAGTATTTTGACCACATCATCCTCTTTATGCATGTTGTCTTACTCCAAGCTGTATAGGCTCGAAAGCCTACTACCAATTAAGCATATTAGGTGATGTGCATCTCTGTAATGAGAAGGGGTGTGGTCTAATGACATCAACACCCTATATCAGGTGTGCATAATTATTAGGCAACTTCCTTTCCTTTGGCAAAATGGGTCAAAAGAAGGACTTGACAGGCTCCGAAAAGTCAAAAATAGTGAGATATCTTGCAGAGGGATGCAGCACTCTTAAAATTGCCAAGCTTCTGAAGCGTGATTATCAAACAATCAAGCGTTTCATTCAAAATAGTCAACAGGGTCACAAGAAGTGTCTGGAAAAACCAAGGCGCAAAATAAACTGCCCATGAACTGAGAAAAGTCAAGCGTGCAGCTGCCAAGATGCCACTTGGCACCAGTTTTGCCATATTTCAGAGCTGCAACATCACTGGAGTGCCCAAAAGCACAAGGTGTGCAATACTCAGAGACATGGCCAAGGTAAGAAAGGCTGAAAAACAACCACCACTGAACAAGACACACAAGCTAAACGTCAAGACTGGGCCAAGAAATATCTCAAGACTGATTTTTCTAAGGTTTTATGGACTGATGAAATGAGAGTGAGTCTTGATGGGCCCGTGGCTGGATCGGTAAAGGGCAGAGAAGCTTCAGTCCGACTCAGACGCCAGCAAGGTGGAGGTGGAGTACTGGTTTGGGCTGGAATCATCAAAGATAAGCTTGTGGGGCCTTTTCGGGTTGAGGATGGAGTCAAGCTCAACTCCCAGTCCTACTGCCAGTTTCTGGAAGACACCTTCTTCAAGCAGTGGTACAGGAAGAAGTCTGCATCCTTCAAGAAAAACATGATTTTCATGCAGGACAATGCTCCATCACACCACGTACTCCACAGCGTGGCTGGCAAGAAAGGGTCTAAAAGAAGTAAAACTAATGACATGGCCTCCTTGTTCACCTGACTGAACCCTATAGAGAACCTGTGGTCCATCATCAAATGTGAGATTTACAAGGAGGGAAAACAGTACACCTCTCTGAACAGTGTCTGGGAGGCTGTGGTTGCTGCTGCACGCAATGTTGATGGTGAACAGATCAAAACACTGACAGAATCCATGGATGGCAGGCTTTTGAGTGTCCTTGCAAAGAAAGGTGGCTATATTGGTCACTGATTTGTTTTTGTTTTGTTTTTGAATGTCAGAAATGTATATTTGTGAATGTTGAGATGTTATATTGGTTTCACTGGTGAAAATAAATCATTGAAATGGGTATATATTTGTTTTTTGTTAAGTTGCCTAATAATTCTGCACAGTAATAGTCACCTGCACACACAGATATCCTCCTAAAATAGCTCAAACTAAAAACAAACTAACAACTACTTCCAAAAATATTTAGCTTTGATATTAATGAGTTTTTTGGGTTCATTGAGAACATGGTTGTTGTTCAATAATAAAATTAATCCTCAAAAATACAACTTGCCTAATAATTCTGCACTCCCTGTATGTTGCGTGTTAATTTTGAACTCAAATAAGGACTAAATGTATGCTGTGTGTAGTTTTTCTGTAAGTGGTAACATATCGGAGACTGTAAGGGTCTGTACATGTTCATATATGTTCATTTATTTATTTATTTTATATAATTGCAGACGTTACAGTAGGCTATTTCACGCTATCATTGATCTGCAGCTATAATCAACTCATGTTCATAGAAAGGTTAGTAATAAACATTTATAAACAAGTATTATTATGTTTAAAGCATCTGTTTTGTGAGAAGAGCTTCTCATATAATGTGAAAGCTTTACTGTAGACATTTATTCGAGCGAGAATGACGTCGACTTAAACTTTCTGTCGTACACCACGCCCACCAAAAGGGTACCTGATGCAAGCCTGATAAAGGTGACCCGTACCGACCCAAACCATACCGTACTGTACCACTCAGTGGAAACAAGCCATTAGTGAATACAAGAATTCGAATAATTAATATTAATGAATATTACACCTGCTCAATGAACATCAGATGATTCACTACAGTAATAAAGCTGACATAACTTGATCAGATATGCCCTGCCAACCTCCTCCCACCACCACCCGCTGATCACTTACCGATTGCTTCATCCCCCGTCAACCTCCAACAACATGCGGCGTGCACTATAATCAGTGTTGGGGAGAATACTTTGTAAATGTATTTAGTTACAGAATACAGAATACCTGCTTTTAAATGTATTTTGTAACATATTCCGTTACTTTGCTTAATCCTGGTACTGTATTCTAAATACTTGGAATACTTCCCCTTGAAAACAGCCTATTAAATGTCACACTATGCATTGGTAGCAATTTCTGCAGGAAAACAGAGGGCCTCTAATGCTAAACATTATTGACTGATAAATAAATAAAACAATATAATTATGTTTATTAAATAAAGTTTATATAATAAAGTGTCAACATATTCAATTTCTGTTTCTGTAATAAAGGTAAAAAGTGCTTGAACATAGACAGCATTACTGTCTGTAACACACATTATATGTATATAATATGCATTTTGCTTACCCTTTGTATTTCACAGTCTGCACAGAAAAATATCAGCTATACAAGAAAAGAAAAACTTCAAAATACCCATAGACTGTAAAAGATATGGACGTAGTATTCGTGACGTCACCCATAGGTTTCTGAACACTGCAAAAGAAGCCACAAGTAGGCGCGGCCAACCGTCGCCATTTTGTCTGCGCGTCATCGCACCAAACGCAGCATACCAAATAAGGGCAAAGAGGCGGAGAGTGAGCGGAGCTACAGACGCATGCTTGATTCTCAGCCTTTTGCTTAGACCTGGATTAAAACAGATTTATTACTTTGGGAGAACGTTTAATACTTCATTACCTGCGACTCGTTTGTGTTCTGACCACATGTGCTTGGTTGTACACTATATTAATAAAGTGTTTAGACTTTTAAAAACACTGTTGTAACACATTGAGCCACTAAACATTGTTCTTATGACGGTTTTCGACAGGAGGAAAACGCAAATTACTATCAAACACTTCAGATATAGTCTGTGTTAGTAAATGCAAGGCTGTTTATAAAAATCCAGCACTAACACTGTATGACAACGCTTCAGATGACTGTTTTATAGCCTACAGCTAATCAATCTGTCAGATTCTGGAGTGCAATACTGGTCTAAAGAACATTTAAATGATAAATTATCTTAAATAAAACAAATACATTTATAGAGATGGTATAGAAGTATATATTTTCACTCACCTGTGAAATGGAGGCAACTTGAACGGTTTGTAAGCACAATTAAGTCCACACATCATGCCATATCATCTGATAATTGCAGGAAATAATTCCAAAAGGCAAATGACGGTGTAAAGAAACATTAAACAAAACAAAAACACGATATATGTGCCGAGCTCAGCGGCTAATTAGCCAGAATCAGCTGAGGTGACGAGACAGCGACCAGCGAGGGCTAGCTGTCACTCAAGTGGCCACGCCCTTAATTATGCAAACTTAATATAACCTAATAAAAACGAAACGGATGAGTTATAAAAAAAATTCACCCCCCTCAGAGTTGTCATGAAGGGTAATCATAGCTATATGCACCAAAGCCATCGTTTGTACCAGGCTGTAAACATGTTTTTATCAGCTGTAAAAATGGCCAATTTACCAATGCAGAAAGAAAGCCCTTGGACTTCCTGGAGCCAGCCCCCCAAGGCGAGTCGATGAATTGCAGTTTTAGTTACTTCCGTATTGGCTTCCCGAGGGAGAGCGGGAGGTTGCCGCTTGGTAAAACCAAGGTAATGTAACAGGCTCTATCCAACATTTTAATTTCTATTATGAAAACTTCTCACCTAAGAACAATATCGCAAATATTAGCAGAATGCAAAATGTGTTTGCTTTACAAAAATGTAAACATCAAAATGAACAAGTTTTGTCAAACATATTAGCCAGTAGCCACCTATCAACAGTACCTAACTACCTGTGCTTTCCTAATCAACAGACAAGTAAAGGCGGTTGTAGCGCAGCAATAGAGACATTTCGAAGTGCTTATCTGTCATTCTGTTGCGATGAGGAGTAAAAATAAGTCCTCCCTGGCTGAAGAGTCGCTCTACAGGATGTAGCGTTGTACTTTATGAAGAGGGCTTTGAGCGTAAACGAAACCTCTGAAAGCGCAAACGTAACATCAAGCAGCGAATTCACGAACAATGACGGCAAAAAAAAGCAGTTTATTTGAAAATCATGGTTGTTGTCCGGTTGTTCGCTGTTTGCGATCGTCCTTTGTGTTGCGTGAGAAAATGGAGGTGTGGCGTGAGAGCGTGAGGACAGGGTCATTTGCGTGAGTCTCACTGAGTTAACGCTGGTGATTGCAGTCAGGAGTGTAGCTTCTGTTTCTATGGTTTCGGCGGCAATTTTGTAATATTGTTATGAGCCAGACACGCATCGCCCGAAGTATTCCAATGGTATTAGGAAAGTAACTGTATTCTAAATACCCTGTTTAAAAATAGTAACTGTAACGGAATGCAGTTACTCATGAATAGTATTCTAAATACGTACCGCCGGTACATGTATTCCGTTACTCCCCAACACTGACTATAATACCATTTCCCGGGTGAAAATGCCGTCTCAGTCCGCCCCTGGTATTTGACGTTTGTATTTTATGTTCGAGAAGTAGCCTACAACTGACAAAAAATATATATACTTACAAGTGTTGAATTTTTATTACTATAATTTGGGTCTCTTTATAGGAGCCTCAAGAACTGTGAAGACACACTGTTACATTTTTCTGAAACTTGGAACATAAGTTTGCCGCCATAAAGGAATCAACATTTCCTATTTTACTTTCAAATTTTAAAATAGAAAGTTTGGAGATGCATTGTGGCACCCAAAAAGAGAATAAAGATCTGATATGTGCTGTCTTCTGGAGCTTCTCTCTGTCTCCTAATGCGCTCTGTTGTCCTTTGCTTCATGTCTGGCTGTAAACCGAAGCGTTTAGATTTATTCAGCAGCGTTCGTGCTCTTTTATTCTTGTGTGCGTCATTTAAAGAAGATCACAGACGCTTTTGTGTGAATCTGTAAGTAATGAGTCGAGCAGTGCTGTGTGTTACACCAGACGCTCCTGATTTACTGATGTTTAACAGCTCTGTGTGTGTGTGTGTTTGACAGGCCGTTCTTTGAGGGAATGTCTCAGTCCAGCTCTCAGACAGAGATCGGCAGCTTGAACAGTAAAGGCAGCGTGAGCAGAGATCCCTTCAGCCCCGTGAGTCTGCTTTACTCTACTTTACTTTATTTTATTTTACTTTACTCTATTTTACTCTACTTTACTTTATTTTTACCCTACTTTACTTTACTCTATTTTACTCTACTTTATTTTACTCTACTCTATTTCACTCAACTCTATTTTACTCTGTTTTATTTTATTTTACTCTACTCTATTTTACTCTACTTTATTTTACTTTACTGTACTTTACTCTACTTTACTCTACTTTACTCTATTTTATTTTACTCTACTCTATTTTACTCTACTTTACTCTATTTTACTCTACTTTACTTTATTTTACTTTACTTTATTTTATTTTACTCTACTCTATTTCACTCTACTCTATTTTACTTTACTCTATTTTACTCTACTTTATTTTATTTTACTTTATTTTACTTTACTCTATTTTACTCTACTTTACTCTATTTTACTCTACTTTACTTTACTCTATTTTACTCTACTTTATTTTACTTCACTCTATTTTACTCTACTTTACTCTATTTTACTATACTTAACTTTATTTTACTTTACTCTATTTTACTTTATTTTACTTTACTCTATTTTACTCTACTTTACTCTATTTTACTCTACTTTATTTTATTTTACTTTACTCTATTTTACTCTACTTTACTTTATTTTACTTTACTCTATTTTACTCTATTTTATTTTACTCTACTTTACTTTATTTTACTCTACTCTATTTTACTTTACTTTATTTTACTTTACTTTACTCTATTTCACTCTACTTTACTTTATTTTACTCTACTCTGTTTTACTCTATTTTATTTTACTCTACTCTATTTTACTCTACTTTACTCTATTTTACTCTACTTTACTTTATTTTACTTTACTTTATTTTATTTTACTCTACTCTATTTTACTTTACTCTATTTTACTCTACTTTATTTTATTTTACTTTACTCTATTTTACTTTACTTTATTTTACTTTACTTTATTTTACTTTACTCTATTTTACTCTACTTTATTTTATTTTACTTTACTCTATTTTACTCTACTCTATTTTACTCTACTTTACTTTATTTTACTTTACTTTATTTTACTTTACTCTATTTTACTCTACTTTACTTTATTTTACTTTACTCTATTTTACTCTACTTTATTTTATTTTACTTTACTCTATTTTACTCTACTTTACTCTATTTTACTCTACTTTATTTTATTTTACTTTACTTTATTTTACTTTACTCTATTTTACTCTACTTTACTTTATTTTACTTTACTCTATTTTACTCTACTTTATTTTATTTTACTTTACTCTATTTTACTCTACTTTACTCTATTTTACTCTACTTTACTTTATTTTACTTTACTTTATTTTACTTTACTCTATTTTACTCTACTTTACTTTATTTTACTTTACTCTATTTTACTCTACTTTATTTTATTTTACTTTACTCTATTTTACTCTACTTTACTCTATTTTACTCTACTTTACTTTATTTTACTTTACTTTATTTTACTTTACTTTATTTTACTTTACTCTATTTTACTCTACTTTATTTTATTTTACTTTACTCTATTTTACTCTACTTTACTCTATTTTACTCTACTTTACTTTATTTTACTTTACTTTATTTTACTTTACTTTATTTTACTTTACTCTATTTTACTCTACTTTACTTTATTTTACTTTACTCTATTTTATTTTACTCTACTTTACTTTATTTTACTCTACTCTATTTTACTTTACTTTATTTTACTTTACTCTATTTTACTCTACTTTACTCTATTTCACTCTACTTTACTTTATTTTACTCTACTCTGTTTTACTCTATTTTATTTTACTCTACTCTATTTTACTCTACTTTACTCTATTTTACTCTACTTTACTTTATTTTACTTTACTTTATTTTATTTTACTCTACTCTATTTTACTTTACTCTATTTTACTCTACTTTATTTTATTTTACTTTACTCTATTTTACTTTACTTTACTTTATTTTACTTTACTCTACTTTATTTTACTTTACTCTATTTTACTCTACTTTACTTTATTTTACTTTACTTTATTTTACTTTACTCTATTTTACTCTACTTTACTTTATTTTACTTTACTCTATTTTACTCTACTTTATTTTATTTTACTTTACTCTATTTTACTCTACTTTACTCTATTTTACTCTACTTTATTTTATTTTACTTTACTCTATTTTACTCTACTTTACTCTATTTTACTCTACTTTACTTTATTTTACTTTACTTTATTTTACTTTACTCTATTTTACTCTACTTTACTTTATTTTACTTTACTCTATTTTACTTTACTTTACTTTACTCTACTTTATTTTACTTTACTCTATTTTACTCTACTTTATTTTATTTTACTTTACTCTATTTTACTCTACTTTACTCTATTTTACTCTACTTTACTTTATTTTACTTTACTTTATTTTACTTTACTCTATTTTACTCTACTTTACTTTATTTTACTTTACTCTATTTTACTCTACTTTATTTTATTTTACTTTACTCTATTTTACTCTACTTTACTCTATTTTACTCTACTTTATTTTATTTTACTTTACTCTATTTTACTCTACTTTACTCTATTTTACTCTACTTTACTTTATTTTACTTTACTTTATTTTACTTTACTCTATTTTACTCTACTTTACTTTATTTTACTTTACTCTATTTTACTCTACTTTATTTTATTTTACTTTACTCTATTTTACTCTACTTTACTCTATTTTACTCTACTTTACTTTATTTTACTTTACTTTATTTTACTTTACTCTATTTTACTTTACTCTATTTTACTCTACTTTTTTTTTAATTTACTCTATTTTACTTTATTTTACTGTACTTTACTTTATTTTACTCTACTCTATTTTACTCTACTTTACTTAATTTTACTTTACTCTATTTTACTTTACTGTACTTTACTCTACTTTACTCTATTTTACTCTACTTAACTTTATTTTGCTTTACTGTACTTTACTCTATTTTACTCAACTTTATTTTACTTTACTCTATTTTACTTTACTCTACTTTACTCTATTTTACTCTACTTAACTTTATTTTACTTTACTCTATTTTACTTTACTGTACTTTACTGTACTTTACTTTACTCTACTCTATTTTACTCTACTTTACTCTACTTTACTCTTCTTTACTCTTCTTTACTCTACTCTATTTTACTCAACTTTATTTTGCTCTACTCTATTTTACTCTACTTAACTTTATTTTACTTAACTTTATTTTACTTTACTCTATTTTACTCTACTTTATTTTAATTATACTTTATTTTACTCTACTTTTTTTACTCTACTTTACTCTACTTTACTTTACTTTAGTCTAACTTACCATACTTTACTTTACTAGGGGAACATTCTCTTTGTTTGGCAATGAATGTCGAGATTAACAAACACACAAACTCCACTTCCAGATGAACGTCACGCTCAGCTCAGTGTGTGTGTGTTCAGCTGGTTTCCTTGAAGGTGTGCGTGACTGTAGTTTCTCTGTGTGTCCAGCAGGGAGAGCAGCCACCCTCAGACAAACTGAAACACTCGCGCAGCAGAAACCTGGACGAGCCGCTGTCTGAGACCGACACACTGGTGAGAGCGCGATTCATCAAACACACACAGCTGGAGACAATATTATCAGCCTTCCTGTTAAATTTAAATCATTTTTCAAACATTTCCCAAGTGTTGTTTAACAGAGTGAGGATTTTCATTTCATATATATATATATAATAGTTTTAATAACTCATCTCTAATAACTGATTTATTTGATCTTTGTCATGATGACAGCACATAATATTAGACTAGATATTTTTCAAGATGCTAGTATTCACCTTAAAGTGACATTTAAAGACTTAAAGAAACAGAAAAAGGCTCATTTTACAAGTCTCCTAGAGTTAAACAGTTGACTTGAACCAAGCTGCGTTGACCTCTGGGACCCTGATTTCCAAAGCAAATGCAAAATGTACCTTCATCAGAGAACATGAGTTTGGAGCACTCAGCAGCAGTCCAGTGTTTAGCCCAGGCGAGACGTCTGTTGTTCAAGAGTGGCTTTACACAAGGAATGTGACAGCTGAAACCCATGTCTTGCAGACGTCTGTGCGTAAGGGTTTTTGAAGCACTGACTCCAGCTGCAGTCCACTCTTGAGCCAATTTCTTGATCTAGCACTTTTAGCTTAGCATAGTGTATTGAATCGGATTAGACCAGGGATGGGCAAACTTGATCCTGGAGGGCCGGTGTCCCTGCAGACTTTTGCTCCAACCCTAATCAAACACACCTGCCTGCAGCTTTCTAGTGATCTTGAAGACACTGATTAGTGTGTTCAGGTGTGTTTGACTAGTGTTGGAGCAAAAGTCTGCAGGGACACCGGCCCTCCAGGATCAAGTTTGCCCATCCCTGGATTAGACCATTAGCATTGTGTTTAAAAAGTTCATAAAAGGGGTTTGATAAGTATTTAAAGCTCGTGTCTTCTAGTGGTCATGGTACAGCTGCAGAGTTTCTTGACCATTACGCCAGAATGAGAGTATAGATTCTAGTAATATTGGCGTAGAAAATGGCAGTTTTTCATTTTTCCGTTGTTCGTATTATACTAGCTATTGTAAAAACCAGCAGCTGATTCAAAGCAATTTTGCGAGCGATTGAGTTTCTCCACGTTCATGCACTGTTCAGTCACTCACTGTGTGTTATTCTCCATAGCTGAGTGTTTGATTGGGTGGAATTCCTCTGGTCATTATGTTGGTTGTGTTAGTGCTTGTTTGTCTTGAATATATGTGTGTGTGTGTGTTTATGCAGGAACTGAATGATCAGGATCTGTTCACTGAAGTCGGTCCCAGCATTACAGTTTCAGTGGCTGAAAAACCACGAACACCTTTGAAAACCAGCAAGAACGAGATCCAGTCCATGCCATCGCCCAGGTCAGAGCAGCAACACAGCCGCCTCTTTATATCTCATATATTAATCAATAAAATACTGTTGCAGTTCACGGTCTCATGATTCAGTTCACATGACTCACGATTCAATTTACAGGATGCAGTTCAGTCTCATGATTCAGTTCATATACTCACGATTCAATTTACATGATGCAGTTCACAGTCTCATGATTCAGTTCAGATACTCACGATTCAATTCAAATGATGCAGTTCACAGTCTTATGATTCAGTTCATATACTCACGATTCAATTCACATGATGCAGTTCACAGTCTCATGATTTAGTTCAGATACTCACGATTCAATTCACATGATGCAGTTCACAGTCTCATGATTCAGTTCGGATACTCACGATTCAACTCACATTATGCAGTTCACAGTCTCATGATTCAGTTCAGATACTCACGATTCAATTCACATGATGCAGTTCACAGTATCATGATTCAGTTCAGATACTCACGATTCAATTCTCATGATGCAGTTCACAGTATCATGATTCAGTTCAGATACTCACGATTCAACTCACATGATGCAGTTCACAGTCTCATGATTCAGTTCAGATACTCACGATTCAATTCACATGATGCAGTTCACATTATCATGATTCAGTTCACATGACTCACGATTCAGTTCATATGATGCAGTTCAGTCTCATGATTCAGTTCAGATATTCACAATTCAGTTCATATGATGCAGTTCAGTCTCATGATTCAGTTCAGATACTCACGATTCAGTTCACATGATGCAGTTCACAGTCTCATGATTCTGTTCACATGACTCACATTTCAATTCACATGATGCAGTTCAGTCTTATGATTCAGTTCACATACTCACAATTCAATTCACATGATTAATTTCACATGACTCACGATTCAATTCACATGATGTAGTTCACAGTCTTGTGATTCAGTTCACATACGATTCAATTCACACCATGTAGTTCACAGTCTCGTAATTTAGTTCACATACGATTCAATTCACAATGTAGTTCACAGTCTCATGATTCAGGTCACATGCGATTCAATTCACATGATGTAGTTCACAGTCTCGTGATTCAGTTCACATACGATTCAATTCACACGATGTAGTTCACAGTCTGGTAATTTAGTTCACATACGATTCAATTCACACGATGTAGTTCACAGTCTCGTGATTCAGTTCACATACGATTCAATTCACACAATGTAGTTCACAGTCTCATGATTCAGTTCACATACGATTCAATTCACACGATGTAGTTTAGTCTCATGATTCATTTCAGATGTGCAAATTATTATTGTTTTTACTTGTGCCATTAAATCAGGCATACAAAATGCATACTAAAACTAAAATCAACCTTCGTCTGTGCTCTGAATGTGTGTGTGTATGTTGTAGGCTGGATGGAGGACACACACCTCGTAAACGCAACACTCCTGTGAAAGATCGGCAGCTCTCCAAACCTCTGAATGAACGAACCAACAGCTCAGACAGCGAGAGATCTCCTGAACTCGGACACAGCACACAGGTCTGAACCACAACACTCACTCACCATTCAGTTTATATGATTCAGTTCACATGATGTAGTTCACAGACTCATGATTCAGATCACATGATTCATGATTCAGTTTATATGGCTTACCATTCAGTTCACATGAATCACCATTCTGTTCACGTTACTCACAATTCATTTAACATGATGGAGTTCAGACTCATATGACTCACGACTCAGTTCACATAATCATGACTCTGTTTACATGATTTAGTTCAAAGACTAATGATTCAGTTCACAAGATAAAGTTCACAAACTCATGATTCTGTTCACATGACTCACGATTCAGTTAACATGCTTCAGTTCACAGACTTTTGATTCAGTTCACATGACTTATGATTTAGTTCACGTTATTTGGTTCAAGGACTCATGATTCAGTTCACATGAATTATGATTTAGTTTACATTATTTGGTTCAAAGACTCATGACTTAGTCTACATAGTCTTAGTTTACATATGGTGCAGTTCACAGACTCAAGATTCAGTTCACATGATGCAGTTCAAATACTCACAATTCAGTTTACGTACTCTCGATTCAGTACACATACTCACGATTCAGTTCACATGCTCACAATTCAGTTTACGTACTCTCGATTCAGTACACATACTCACGATTCAGTTCACATGCTCACAATTCAGTTTACGTACTCTCGATTCAGTTCACATACTCACGATTCAGTTCACATACTCTCGATTCAGTTCACATACTCACGATTCAGTTCACATACTCACGATTCAGTTCACATGCTCAAAATTCAGTTCACATGCTCATAATTCAGTTCACATGCTCACAATTCAGTTTACGTACTCACGATTCAGTTCACATACTCACAATTCAGTTCACATGCTCACAATTCAGTTTACGTACTCACGATTCAGTTCACATGCTCACAATTCAGTTTACGTACTCTCGATTCAGTTCATGTACTCACAATTCAGTTCACATGCTCACAATTCAGTTTACGTACTCTCGATTCAGTTCACATACTCACAATTCAGTTTACGTACTCACGATTCAGTTCACATACTCACAATTCAGTTCACATGCTCACAATTCAGTTTACGTACTCTCGATTCAGTTCACATACTCACGATTCAGTTCACATACTCACGATTCAGTTCACATGCTCACAATTCAGTTCACATGCTCACAATTCAGTTCACATGCTCACAATTCAGTTTACGTTCTCACGATTCAGTTCACATACTCACAATTCAGTTCACATGCTCACAATTCAGTTTACATACTCACGATTCAGTTCACATGCTCACAATTCAGTTTACGTACTCTCGATTCAGTTCACATACTCACAATTCAGTTCACATGCTCACAATTCAGTTTACGTACTCTCGATTCAGTTCACATACTCACAATTCAGTTTACGTACTCACGATTCAGTTCACATACTCACAATTCAGTTCACATGCTCACAATTCAGTTTACTTACTCTCGATTCAGTTCACATACTCACGATTCAGTTCACATACTCACGATTCAGTTCACATGCTCACAATTCAGTTCACATGATTCAGTTCACAGACTCACGATTCAGTTCACACACTCACGATTCATTTCACATGATGCAGTTCACAGACTCATGATTCAGTTTTTAGGATTCAGTTCACATGACTCATGATTCTGTTCACATACTCACAATTCAGTTCACACACTCATGATTCAGTTCACTTGATGCAGTTCACAGACTCACGATTCAGTGCACACACCCATGATTCAGTTCACATGATGCAGTTCACAGACTCACGATTCAATTCAAATACTCACAATTCAGTTCACATGATTCATGATTTAATTCACATGATGCAGTTCACAGACTCATGATTCAGTTTTCATGATTCAGTTCACATGACTCAGGATTCTGTTCACATACTCCCGATTCGGTTCACATACTCATGATTCAATTCCCATGATGCAGTTCACAGACTCATGATCAAGTTCATATGACTCATGATTTAGTTAACGATTTGGTTCAAAGACTCATGACTTAGATCACATACTCACGATTCAGTTCAAATACTCACAATTCAGTATACATGATGCAGTTCACATGATTCACGATTCAGTTCACATGATTCATGATTCAGTTCACATGATGCAGTTCACATACTCCCGATTCAGTTCACATGATGCAGTTCACAGATTCACGATTCAATTCAAATACAATTCAGTTCACATGATTCATGATTTAGTTCACATGATGCAGTTCACAGACTCATGATTCAGTTTTCATGATTCAGTTCACATGACTCAGGATTCTGTTCACATACTCCCGTTTCGGTTCACATACTCATGATTCAGTTCCCATGATGCAGTTCACAGACTCATGATCAAGTTCATATGACTCGTGATTTAGTTAACGATTTGGTTCAAAGACTCATGACTTAGTTCACATACTCATGATTTAGTTCAAATACTCACAATTCAGTTTACATGATGCAGTTCACATGATTCACGATTCAGTTCACATGATTCATGATTCAGTTCACATGATGCAGTTTACATACTCACAATTCAGTTCACATGATGCAGTTCAGACTCACAATTCAGTTCACATGATGCAGTTCACATACTCACAATTCAGTTCACATGATTCACGATTCAGTTCACATGATGCAGTTCAGACTCACAATTCAGTTCACATGATGCAGTTCACATACTCACAATTCAGTTCACATGATTCACGATTCAGTTCACATGATGCAGTTCAGACTCACAATTCAGTTCACGTGATGCAATTCACATACTCACAATTCAGTTTACATGATTCTCGATTCAGTTCACATGATGCAGTTCAGACTCACTATTCAGTTCACATGATTCTCGATTCAGTTCACATGATGCAGTTCAGACTCACTATTACGGTTCACATGATGCAGTTCACAGACTCATAATTCAGATTTCATGATTCATTCATTCATTCATTTTCTTGTCGGCTTTGTCCCTTGCGGGGTCGCCACAGCGGAATGAACCGCCAACTTATCCAGCACGATTTTACGCAGCGGATGCCCTTCCAGCTGCAACCCATCTCTGGGAACTTCCACACACACACATTCACACTCATACACTATGGACAATTTAGCTTACCCAATTCACCTGTACTGCATGTCTTTGGACTGTGGGGGAAACCGGAGCACCCGGAGGAAACCCACGCGAACCCAGGGAGAACATGCAAACTCCACACAGAAACGCCAACTGACCCAGCCCAGCCGAGGTTCGAACCTGCGACCCAGCGACGTTCTTGCTGTGAGGCAACAGCACTACCTACTGCGCCACTGGGTTGCCCATTTCATGATTCAGTTCAGAGTCATTATTCAGTTCACATACTATAGATTCAGTTCACATACTCACGATTCAGTTTGCATAATTTACGATTAAGTTCACATGATTCAGTTCACATAACTCATGATTTAGTTCACAGACTTATGATTTAGTTCACATGATTCAGTTCACAGACTCATGATTCAGTTTACACATGATTGAGTTCACATAATTCACGATTCAGTCCACATGATGCAGTTCAGACTCACTATTCAGTTCACATGATTCTCGATTCAGTTCTCATGATGCAGTTCAGACTCACTATTACAGTTCACATGATGCAGTTCACAGACTCATAATTCAGATTTCACGATTCAGTTCAGAGTCATTATTCAGTTCACATACTATAGATTCAGTTCACATACTCACGATTCAGTTTGCATAATTTACGATTAAGTTCACATGATTCATTTCACATAACTCATGATTTAGTTCACAGACTTATGATTTAGTTCACATGATTCAGTTCACAGACTCATGATTCAGTTTACATGATGCAGTTCACAGACTCATGATTCAGTTCACATACTCACAATTCAGTTCACATGCTCATGATTCAGTTCACATGATTCAGTTCACAGACTCATGATTCAGTTTACATACGATTCAGTTCACATAATTCCTGAATCAGTTCACATGATGCAGTTCACAGACTCTTGATTTAGTTCACAGACTCATGATTCAGTTCACACGATGCAGTTCACAGACTCATGATTCAGTTCACATACTCACGATTCAGTTTACATTATTCACGATTAAGTTCATTGGCTTCTGATTCAGTTCACATGATTCATGATTCACAGTGCATGGGCATTTGATGACATAATAACAATGTTTAATTTTTTGTCATTTAAATGTTTGTATTTTGCCACCATCCCTGAAACTGAAAGATTCAACCCATTTATGATCAATGCTTATGTAACATTGACCGGTTTGACAATTGTCAACAAGACTAAGTGTATTGCAGACTGTGTGCATTGGGCTCACTGTATGTATTGTGTAGATGTTCTAGATGTGGATATTGAGAGTAATCGAGTCTCCTGTTCTGGTCTCTAAAGGTGCTTCTCCTCAGATTCCCTCACTCTCCTCCTCTGTGTCTTTAAATGAGGAGTGTGTTAAAGCAGTGTTTCCTCCTGTTCTGCAGAGTCACTCTCAATTATTCATGATTGGCTGACTCACCGCTGTGTGTGTGTGTTTCTGTATCTGTGTATTTAGGTGTGTGTTTGTGTTTCTTTGTGCAAGTGTGTTTCTGTCTGTTTGTGTGTCTGTATGTGTATGTTTGTTTGTGTGTGTTTATCTGTGTTAAAGGTGCTGTATGTGAGTTGTTGACACTTCTAAAGCATTAAAACACCATAATGTGTTTGCAGATATTTCAGAAACATGCTGAGTGAACATGTTTATCTGAAAAACAATGCTGAAGTCAGATATTCTGCTTTGAAAATGTGCGGTCCGTGCCGGAACACTCTCTTTGTTTTGGTCATTTAACCCGCCCAATGCCAGTTTATCCAATTATATTTCAGCACCCGGGTTTCCTTGGTGGAAAAAGAGTATTACATTCATTCAGTCTGGAAGGTTCTCAAAGTGTGCATCCGTGACTGAAATGTAACCTCCGGTGGACTGTAGCAGACTCCGAAATGAGACGCAGATTCAGAGTTCCACATGAGGTTATTAAATGGCAAATAATATAAATATTATCAGGGTTTCCGCGGGGTCTTAAAAAGTCTAAAATTTTAAAATTGAAATTTAAGGCCTTAAAAAGTCTTAAATTCGCTGTTCTAGGTCTTAAATATTTTAAACGCTATAATTTGTAACGCTACATCTAATGCTCAATTAAATTCTTTTTGTTGTTGTTGCTTGGTTTTCGTGGTGTTGTAGTCCTTTACTTCACTAGTCCTAATGTAATTTGTGGTATTACAACTACAAATGAGACCAGCATGCAATAGCCAATCAGTTTTCTGTTACTGAGCCCAGTGCGCGCGGCGAATGTGACGTCTTCACTGTGTTTGCGGAGGTTCACTTTCGGTGCGTGCGACATGATTGATTTCAGCTGGCGGAGCGCACAAATTTTTTTGAGACTCGAGATCTATATTACAATTTTTTGTTTAAGACAATTTAATAGTTACAAACTAAAATTAAGTAACAAATTATTTCTTTGATAACTGGAAAAGAATATTTGAACCTATCGGTTTACAATATACTGACGCCCAATTTCTAGGCTTTATTGGTGATAATCAGTGGTGTAAAGTAACTAATTACAAACACTCAAATTACTGTAACTGAGTAGTTTTACTCAGAAATTGTAATTTACTAAGTAGTTTTCAAAAAGTGTACTTTTACTTTCCCTTGAGTACATTTTTAATACTGTATCCATACTTTTACTCCACTACTTTCCTTCAACTTGCAGTAACTACTTTATTTTTCTTGGCTATGGGATTAGAAAAATCAGTCCTGTGATTCCTGTCCAATCAAATCGTACATACAAGATACATACATAATGAACTTCCTCAAGACATGGGCGATTTATAAATGCAGCAAACTGTTTGGAAGCATTAGAAGTGTCCAAGAAGATGTCCGAAATCTTTACACACATTGACCCAGAGACTGTTTAGATGCAGGTCACTGATGAGAAGATGACGGATGTTTACTGTATGTTTACCGAAATGGCCTTGAACACCCAGCAGGCACAGGACGTCAACATGACGTCAGATTGACGTTGCACCCTAACGTCGTGGGGATGCCGCATTTTGTTTGGAAATGAAAATCGGTTTGATGTCAGGCCTATGTCAATGTCCAATGCCTAACCTAAAACCAACCAAATATCAATGTCTAATGATGTAATAGCTTGACATTGTGTGGACATTACCACTATGACGTCTATCAGACGTTGGATTTTGGTTGCCATACCTGCCAAATAAATGTAAATATCTTACATAAATTTGACTTTGATTTAAGATGTTGGCTTGACGTTGGATTTTGGTCACTTTCTAACAACCTAAAATGGACCAAATATCAACGTCATTTGACGTCATTATTGGACATCAAACCAACATTGTCCTTAGACGCTGGCTAGACATTGAATTTTGGTCACCTGACATCAAAAACCTAAATCTAACCTAATATTAACGTCTTATGATGTTGTTTGCCTGCTAGGCAATAACTAACTAAATGCACTACAGAATGTTACGTTTACACACATCCACAAATTACATGTAAACACATCAGCTTTTTACAGCGTAATACTCTTTACTTAAAACAGTCTTTTACTCAAAACTACTCTTTACTCTCGAGTACTTTTAAAAGGGCTACTTTTTACTGATACTTCGAGTAACATTTACAACAGATACTTTTACTCTCTCTACATTTTTAGGCAAGTAATGGTACTTTTAATTAAGTATGATTTTTCAGTACTCTTTACACCACTGGTGATAATGGTCAGAAATGTTGTACCATTATTGTCTTTTTAGCTTATAAGTATAGGACAGAAACTAGCCAGACAGTAATGTGTGAATTGTGGTGTGGACTAAATAAAAAAAACGTCAGTATTGTTAGTAAGTTTTTTTTTGTGCTTTTATTCTTACCATAATAAAAAATATAATTGTAGAGCAACCCAAGTTCTGTTGTCATTAATATTTAACTTTAATAGGTAGAACTGTCCGAGATATGAACAAAAGCAAGTGATGCATCAAAGTATGATTTTAAAAAATCCGATGGCTTGTTGTTGAATCGGGGGTCAAAGCCGGCAGCAAGTGAATGTCGCGGTTTGCTCCGTGATTCAACGAGGCTTCCGGCGAGGCGATGTAATGGCCAGCACGAGAAGAGCAACGTCCGGGCAGCGACAACGGTGACGAGCGGCAAAGACACGGCAAAAGACGACGTAAAGAGTTTCCTTGTTCAAAGTTTATAGGCTTGAGTATAGGTGTGGCCTACACCCGTATTGTCCAATAAGAGAAGCTGCGGGGTGGAATCACACCCCCATTCCCTCCCCTAGGAGGCTGGATTAGCCCTTCATGTGAGAATCATGCGTTACCAGCTTTTGATTGGAAGCTATTAAAATAAAGTTTTATAGCATGGACATTTTTACTAGTATGGTTTCTTCATATAAACCAATGCATTTGACATGTTCCAAGCTTTCAATCAAGACCAAATATGGAATGTTTCACAAACGTTCTGGAGATTTCATGCAACAGCAGCGGCTATAACTCATTACCTATCCATAACGGTTACGTTAAACACATGGAACATTTACACACACAAACCTACAGAAACGTGAAATAAGCATACATTACTCAAATAAACACAGTTTAACTTGAATGTCTGTTTAAACTTTGGAAGATTCTTATCGCTTGTGTTCACATTTCTAAGGATGTTTATTCCCTCGCAGACGAAGGAACCAAAAGGTAAAGTGGTCCTGTGGATTGCCTTGCTGCGTGCCTGTGGGTTGCTTTGAAATTGAAATCATAGCTCAGACACGTAGGCACCGTTCAATCTTTTAAGAATAATGTGGTGTGTGATTTGTTCAGTTCTGGAAAGATCCGTTGACTCCCCACATAGCGATCACTGATTGGCTCCTGTACTAGAAGGCAGGCTTTATTCGTCATATAGCAATCGCTGATTGGCTCCTGTACTAAAAGGCGGGCCTTATTCGCCATATAGCGATTGCTGATTGGCTCCTGTACTAGAAGGCGGCTTTATTCGCCATATAGCGATCGCTGATTGGCTCCTGTACTAGAAGGCGGCTTTATTCGCCATATAGCGATCGCTGATTGGCTCCTGTACTAGAAGGCGGCTTTATTCGCCATATAGCGATCGCTGATTGGCTCCTGTACTAAAAGGCGGGCCTTATTCGCCATATAGCGATCGCTGATTGGCTCCTGTACTAGAAGGCAGGCTTTATTCGTCATATAGCAATCGCTGATTGGCTCCTGTACTAAAAGTCGGGCCTTATTCGCCATATAGCGATCGCTGATTGGCTCCTGTACTAGAAGGCAGGCTTTATTCGTCATATAGCAATCGGTGATTGGCTCCTGTACTAAAAGGCGGGCCTTATTCGCCATATAGCGATCGCTGATTGGCTCCTGTACTAGAAGGCGGCTTTATTCGCCATATAGCGATCGCTGATTGGCTCCTGTACTAGAAGGCGGCTTTATTCGCCATATAGCAATCGCTGATTGGCTCCTGTACTAGAAGGCGGGCTTTATTCGTCATATAGCAATCGCTGATTGGCTCCTGTACTAAAAGGCGGGCCTTATTCGCCATATAGCGATCGCTGATTGGCTCCTGTACTAGAAGGCGGCTTTATTTGCCATATAGCGATCGCTGATTGGCTCCTGTACTAGAAGGCAGCTTTATTCGCCATATAGCGATCGCTGATTGGCTCCTGTACTAGAAGGCAGGCTTTATTCGTCATATAGCAATCGCTGATTGGCTCCTGTACTAAAAGGCGGGCCTTATTCGCCATATAGCGATCGCTGATTGGCTCCTGTACTAGAAGGCGGCTTTATTCGCCATATAGCGATCGCTGATTGGCTCCTGTACTAGAAGTCAGGCTTTATTTGTCATATAGCGATCGCTGATTGGCTCCTGTACTAGAAGTCAGGCTTTATTCGCCATATATCGATCGCTGATTGGCTCCTGTACTAGAAGGCGGGCTTTATTCATCATATAGCGATCGCTGATTGGCTCCTGTACTAGAAGGCTGGCTTTATTCATCATATAGCGATCGCTGATTGGCTCCTGTACTAGAAGTCAGGCTTTATTCGTCATATAGCGATCGCTGATATTGCCATATTGACAGTTACACTTTTCCCCATTCAAAAGTACGCAAGTGACATGTCTTGTGTATTCTACAGGCTGTTTCTCAATACCAAGTATGCAAAGTTCAGACTTGGAAGAACGAGTGTGCGCAATGCATGTCGCGCAACGTTCTTACCTGTCCCACTCTCCAACCACAGACGCGCGTAACACTGATGATAGACAAATAACAGCGGACATATACCAAGATGTAACACACACTAATAACGGATTGCAAATTTACTGACACACACAACACAGAAATTCAAGTGTCCTCGCGAGTAGCGTCCTGTCACCACTTTTATGCCACGGTGGCAGCGGCTGGATTGGAGACCGTGTGATGACCTCAAGGGGGACACGGCAAACAGCTGGGCAGCGGTAGCCAATCGAAGCCACTGTATGGATGGAAGCGGGAGAAGAGAGAGAGAAACTAGCGAAAGAAAATATAATAATAATCACACAACACAGGAATGTAACATGAACTTTGTATTGAAACAGTACTTCTGCGACATTTTACGACGAAGACACAAGAATGCATATTGAGAAACAGCCTATAGTCTTTGGCTTGACACACTGCTGTTGGTGTCATCAATCTGGCAACCTACACTTGCATTTGTTCTGAACCAGGCGTGCAATACCTAGTTCAACCACTTGGTGTCAAACTTGCATACTGCACCTTTAATGTTTTTAGATGTGTTTCTATAGGTGTTTCTGTAGGTGTGTGCCTGTCCGTGTACTTGTGTGAGTGCTCATATGTTTGTTTTGTGTGTATCTGTGTTACTGTTTTGTGTTTCTATGTCTGTGTGTGTGTGTTTACTGGTTTGACTATACTTGTGGCGGCTTAAATATCCTCACTTAAATAGGAAAAAATCATAACAATCAACTACTAAGGATATTTTTATTACTACTCACTAGTTAAAAAGACTCGTAATTCAAACATTTATTCTTTGTGTGTGTGTGTGTGTGTGTGCAGGTCCTCAGGAAGGCTGTCTATGATCAGTTGAATCAGATTCTGTTATCTGATGCTGCTCTTCCTGAAAGTCTCATCCTGATCAACGGCACAGACTGGCAGGGACAGGTACAGCATCTCATTATTCTGATGGCTGTTCTTTATTGTTTTGATCAAAAGTGAAACCTCTTGACTGTCATCTGTGCTCTCTTTAATGCAGTGTAAACCGTGTGTGTGTGTGTGTTTGCAGTATGTTGCGGAGCAGCTGCAAGTTCAGAAGCATCCTGTGGTTTGCACGTGTTCTGGTGCAGAGATTCAGGCCGTTCTCTCAGCTTTACTCACACGGATACAGAAATTGTAAGTCACACGAATGCAAAACAAAACCATTTAAAGGCACAATATTTAATTTTCGCCACTAGAGGGTGCATATTCACAACAAACAAAGGTGTAGTTTGATGACATTGTGACTGATAAGTAATAACAAAATTACATTTTTTGGGGTGATCTGTCACTTTAATAGTCAGTACACACCAAGCCGACGCCAAGCAATTATCGCTAACGAAAATCAGCTGTGTCGTTGGCAGGGGTGGACATTATAAACATCAGGAGATTAGCCCAAATGTAGTTGGTGACTTTACCCCCTTTCTCCCCCACTACACCCCTGTTTTACTCTTAAAAGCCTGTTTATTTAAAACATCATAGATTTTCTGCGAAATATTTGAATAATAAACAATAATTAGCCTAAACAGTAGGGTTGGGCGATGTTGACCAATTTGGCATCGAACGATGTCTAATGTGAAACATTGCGATGGACGATGGTGTCATCGTAGGCGGCAGTGAATTAATTATTTCTGAATAATTAATTAACTCATAACGAATCATTTATTTGTAGCCTACTGTTCAACTATCTGACCCGCATGGTCTTTGTTTTACCCATAACCAAATCATAAATAAATAAAGATAAGTTACACACAAATTACCACCTGTCAATCACTTTTTCTGTGGAACTCTGGCATGAATAGGCAGAGTGATCTGTGTTGGTATAATGGCGTCGACAAACTTGGTTGGTAAAAAGGTGCACAACCAACAGGAACCAACCAACAGTATCTGAGGTTTTCGTAATCTAATATTACTAAGTACAAGCGTAAGCGAAAGATTGAAGCAGTATACTGATGCTGTCACACGTTACCTGACAGATTCAAAAGACCCAAGAGTCATTAGATAGAGACAAGATTAATTAAATATCACGTTTAACAGCTATAGTGAGACGCCATCTAGCGGTACATCCTTGATAAACTGTCTGACGTGCACTGCTCTCTAGGGTTTTGTGCTCAAAGCACCCGCTGACTTCCTGGAGCTCAGATGTGCACGTACGCTGCAGCGCATGTGTGTGGTCACGTGATGTGCGTTTTCAGCTGTATAGTGTGGACGGAGGTCTTTTCAGAAATGCTAGATGAAACGCCAGTGTGGACGTGAATCGTTTTCATTCTAAAATGCCATTTTAAAACTAAGATGTATTAGTGTAAACTGGGCCTAAAGGCTCGTACACACCGGGACGCTTTTCGTTTGCGTTTATCGTTTATTGCGTTTAACGTTTTTCAAGGCGTTTTTCCGGATTCAAACCTAAGCGATTTTCACAGGCGTTGAGCAGAAGAGTATGCAAAATCATTCCCTGACGTTAGATGGCGCTACACAACTTTAAGCTTCTGACACCCGCTTGTAACACAGAAGAAGAAGACAAAGTTGACACGCTTGTTGTTATGGATGGTTCAAGTAGCAGCTCCAGCTCTAGCGGTGAAGAAATGATTATTGTTCACCAGTGCAATAAGCAGCTCCACGTTCATATCGCATTCTGGGCATCTTCTTCAATGTGCGCTCGCGTTGACAGTTTTGCGCTTGAGCGCCTCCAAGTGCTGTTTACTGTAACTTACTACTGTAACTTGTTTACAGCTCCGTGCACGTGAACAAAAGTGCCAATCTGATTGGAGAAGATTTTGACGAGGTGCGCCAAAACAAAAAAAACAAGCATGAGCCGTTTTTTTTTTTTTAAATTACGCTTTTGCGCCTGCCGTTTTGCGCGTTGGTTTGCACGATCACATTGACGCCCTTTATTTAGTCACAAGGCGTTAAACGTCGACGGAAAATGCGAGCAAAAAACGTCTCAGTGTGCACGCGCCTTAAGTATGTATTTTCACAAGCGGGTTGCTGCTGCGATGAGGGCGGGGCAGAGGATCGCGATGCCGGCTCAGCATCATGATGTCTATCGGTCATCGCCGATGGACGATGGCATTGTCTATCGACCCAACCCTTCCAACCGACCATGAAACAACAATAGCTATCAGACTTAATTTTTTAGCTACAGCTAGGCCTGAACGAATGAACAAAAGCCACCAGGAGAAGCTGTAGGAGAAGCCGCCAACCACAGCTCTTCCTGCATGTCTCATTACGCTTGTTTGGTCTGTTTCTGGTGCGCATTCGAGTGCAACAGCTGCTTTTACACCTACCCAAACCAACTGCGTCAAAAACAAAAGATAGCAATGTGAGCTAGCTGAATGAACATCGTAAATTTTGATGTCAAGCTGTTTAGGAGGAAACAGTTATGATGTGAGTTTTGTGTGTTGGAGTGCTGAAAGAGAGTGTGTTTGTGTGTGTGTGCAGCTGTAACTGCAACTCGTCTATGCCACGGCCGGTGAAGGTGGCAGTGGTCGGTGGTCAGAGTTATCTGGGCTCAGTGCTGCAGTTCTTCGTCACTCAGCTCGCCAATAAAACCTCTGACTGGCTCAATCACATCCGCTTCCTGGTTGTGCCTCTGGGTAAGAAACAAAACCAGTTAAACTACATCACACTGTGTATTATAAAAGGAGGGATTGATGGATGGATGGATGGATGGATGGATGGATGGATGGATGGATGGATGGATGGATGGATGGATGGATGATCAATTGATAGATTGATGGATGGGATGGATTGATAGATCAATCAGAAAGAATTGATGGCTGGGAAAGATGGATTGATCGATGGATAAATGAGTTGGATGGATGGATGGATGGATGGCCAATCAATAAATGGATTGATGGATAAATAAGTTGATGGATGGATGGCTGGTCAATCAATAAATGGATAGATGGATAGAATGGATTGATAAATTGGTGGATAAACAATTGATGGACGGATGATCAATTGATAGATTGATAGCTAGACTGATGGATGATCGATCAATAAATGGATTGATTGATAGATCGATGGATGAACAATTGATGGATAGGATGGATACTTGATCGATGGATGAATGCGTTGGTGGATGGATGGGTGATAGATGGATAGAAAGACATTGTTTTTTAGACTGGTGACCAATCAATAAATGGATAGATTGTTTGAATGGATTGATAGCTGGATGGATGGATGGGTGGATGACCAATTATTACAACCTCCCCAGTCTAGGGTTGGGAAGGAGTAATAAAGAAAGTGGTGGAGGTTTGGATAAGGATTTTCCCTTCTACTGACTCACAAAAACAACCAGCTTAGTGTCAAAAAAAAGTATAAATTTATTTAACATAAGGAAGCAAAACATGTCTTCAGGAGGTGTCAAGGCCAACATAACAAACAAAACATTCTAACTTCCATATTTCACTCTAACTAAACTAATAAATAAAAGAAAACAAAGTACAAAACCAATACACAAACGCCCTTACTGTTCTTACACAGGAGAAAACTTAAACAAAAGAAAATGGCAACCACCTCCCTAAAGCCTCCAATAAATTAACAATGAATTGAACAAACATTAAATAAAGCTTAATGCCACAAAGATAAAGAAAAGAAGCTTTGACAGGTTAGGTGTTAACTCACATGGTTTGGATAACGAATCCTCTCACCAGAGGAATAAAAGTCTTCACAGACAATATCAACAGTTTAACCACATCAAAAAGAACAAAACCCCAATAAAAGCCAGCAGACGGGATTCTTTCTCCAAGCCTCCACACTCCAAAGATCCCAGCTCTGCCTTAAATCCTCAAGCCAATCCTTTGGTGGACCAATCAGGACAGAGAATCCATCAGTGGAGCCAATTGGCAGGGTTGAATTCACCTGATCAAAATTAAAGCCTCATTGAAGGAGAGAGAGAGAGAAAGGAAATGAATACACGATATCTACAAGAGACATTTAAGGAACATAACACCAATCAATAAATGGAATAATGAATAAATGAGTTGATGGATGGTCAGTAGTATACAATGGATTAATAAATCAATGGATGAACAATTGGATGGATGGATGGATGGATGGATTGATGGATGGGCAGATGGATGATCAATATATGAATAAGATGGATTGATAGATCGATGGATGAACAATTGGTGGATGGAATAGATGGATTGATGGATGAATGGATGAGTTGGATGGATGAATGGATGGTCAATCAATAAATGGATAGATTGATAGAATGTATTGATAAATTGATGGATCGATGGATGGGCAAATGGATGATCAATCTATTGACTGATTAATAAAGTGATTGATTATTAGATGGATGGATGATTGATCAACAAATGGATAGATTGTTAGTGATGGATGATGGCTTAGATGATAGGATGGATAGATTGATGGATGATCAATTTAAAGATGAAAAGGTAGATGGATAGTTGAACAATTGATAGATGGATTGATAGACTGATGTGTGGATGATCAATCAGTGGATGGATGGATGATAGATAGACAGACAGACAAATTGTTGTTTAGACTGATGACCAATCAATAAATCCATAGATTGTTAGGATGGATTGATAGATTGATGGATGAACAATTGATGGATGGATGATTGATCAACAAATGGATAGATTGTTAGAGTGATGGATGATTGATTGAAAGATGGATTGGGATGATAGGATGGAATGATCAATGGATGATCAATTGATAAATTAATAGATAGAATGATGGATGGATGGATGGTTGAACAATTAATGGATGGTTTGGTAGAATAATAGATGTATGGATGGTCGATTTATAGACGGACATTGATGGATGATTGATCGATCAATAAATGGATCAACTGAAGTATGGATCTATACACTGATGCATGTTTAGATGAATTAACATTGGGTAGACAGATTGGTAGATTGATGGATTAATAGATGAATGGATCATTTGAAGTATGGATTGATGTTGATAGATGAATTGGTAAATTAATGAATGGATGGATGATCCTTCAATAGATGAATTGGTAGACTGATAAATGGACGGATGATCTTTTGATATTTCATAGATGAATAGACCAATAGATCGATGGATTATTGGGCCGATAGATTAATGTTGTTGGATTGATGGATGATCGATCAGTCAGTTGATCGATTGATGAATGTTTGATCGGTGGATGAATGGATAGACTGATGAATGAATTAATAGATGGATGGATATACAGTTTATTTCCTCTGTGTTGTAAGTCAGTTTCAGCTGTCAGTGTTTCTGTTTGTCTATATTTTTATTTTTAAACTCGTTCAGGTTCTCATCCTGTTGCTAAGCACCTGGGTGCCCTTGACAACCGATACAGCGCAGCCTTTCTGGACGGAGCCTGGAGAGACCTGTTCAACCGCTCCGAGCCGCCACAGACAGGTATAGAGAAAACACACACACACACTATCTTTGTGGGACTTTCTATAGACAAAACAAGGTTTATGCTGTACAGACCCTATATTGTGTCCACTTCCTACAACTCTACCCCCAAACAAGTGGTGAACAACCCTGTTCCTGGAGATCTACCTTCTGCATGTTTTCAGTTATAACCAGGGCTTTACATTAACACCCTCCAATCCGCCAAATGCGGGTAGATTTTAGTGGTGGCGGGTAAGACAGACACTCCCACTAGCCCTTTTGGCTGGTTGAAAATAATTTTCCCGGATAATAATTCATAAAAGCAGGGTTAAGGCCGATTTATACTTCTGCGTCAGGCGCACACGTATGCTACAGCGCAGCCTACGCGTGGACGCATAGCCCCTCGCCGTGGCTGTTGGCGTCGTTGACGCGCACCTCTGGAAAAATGTAACCCGTACGCGTAGCGCAAGCTCTGTGATTGGTCGGCTTGTTAGCGCTGACGAGTGTGGGCTGAGGTGAGAGCCGCGCGCCCGATGCAGCGAGTGTTTACTAGTGTGGAGTCCCGTGAAGGAGCTCCGGATGGAGACTGTTGTTTTGTGTTTACCTCATGATTAAAGTTGTTGCGAGTCCGACGGTTCCCGCCTCAAAATGAGCGAGTTTGAGCCACTTGTACAGTAAGGAAGTGTTCAGGAAAAACAAAACACCAGCGAAGAAACTCTACACAGAGGAACATAAACACCTACTGCCAGCTAGCGTTTCGGAAGTGTATTGCAGAGAAACAGAAACAGCGTGCAGAAGTATAAATGCACGGCTACGCGCGAGGCTTGCGCCGATCACTTGATGCAGAAGTATAAACCAGGCTTTAGACAATAAGGATGGTCCAATATGCATGCAAAGGCAATCTTAGAATTGAGAAGCAACTCGACTGACAAAAGTAAGTGCGCTCGCGTGAGCAATAAAAAAGCAGGTGAATACCGAATAAGAGAATGATCACTCGCGCTAACAGCTGAGGTGATGCGCGCGACTGTTTAAAACGCGTGCGCGCTCCCGTTTTCTTTGCGTGAAGCAACTGTGTCTAGAAACACAGCTGATGTGATCAGTTCTCTTTCAAATAGACTCGACAAAAAGTGATGAACATGCACCCACAGTCTTGCTGCTTTCAAGAGCTCCAGATTTGTATTTTTGTAAGCAGCACCGGTTGCTTTCGCTTTCACCATTATTTGAACAGATTTTTTATGGGTCTAACGTCAACCGTGTGCGTTATAATCCTTTCATTATCACACGGTATGTTTTTTACCTGCTTTCTTTTGCGTTAATATGATTTAATTATCATTTTTTACAAAAACATTGCTTTAATGGGAGATTACTCCCCATTTATGTGTAGTTAACTGGTGATCTGGGACCTTTAGCCAGGACAGATACTGTGCATATGTTTTGTTAAATAAAAAGTATAGTAAACAGCTATATTTTGCTTGTTTTGACACATTTAAAATTTGTGGCTAAATAATAATGAATTGTTTATGTTTGGTGTGGTCAGAGATAAATTTGGTAAATCCTTCATTTTGAGCTCTGAAAATGATGTGAAATAAAAACTAATTGTAATAATATGAAACCATGACCCATTTGCTCATGAACATTTGGCAAGCTCATACACGACACACAAAAAGTGAAATGAATGAGGCATGTGGAGATAACGCAAAATCTAAATCAAGTCATTTTAGCATGTCAAAGTCATATTTATGTGCATAAAATATATTTTCCCAACAATAAAATTTTGGCAAGTGAAAATGGCGAGTGGCTAGTAATGTTGGAAAACTACTAGCCACCGTGGCTGGTGATCAAAAAAAGTTAATGTCAAGCCCTGGTTATAAGTAGGCCCACACGGAATCTGCGCGCGCAGAATTCCGCAGATTTTTAGCCCATCATTAATTCTGTTTATTTACTTGAATAAATGTGTGTAAATCTGAATTTATTCAGTTTTTAAATTACACATATTTTATATATTAAGGTTTTAGTTATGAGACTCCCAAATAATTCCGCAGAAATCCGCAGATTTTTACCAAAATCTCAGCAGAAATTGCAAAAAACGTCCGCAGATTCCGTCTGGCCCTAGTTATAACCCATATCAAACACACCTACCTGTAATTATCAAGTGCTGCTTCAGGTCCCAATTAACTGGTTCAGGTGTGCTCAAACAGGGTTGAGCCCCCTGCCCTAAACCAACAGGGCACAATCTGCATCTTTACATTTTCAAAATACATCATTCTGCGTGATTTATGAGCTGTTTTCTTCATGGGGACCATATTGCCAATTAAGTCCCTATTAGTGTGTGCATTCAGGTTTAAAGGTGCAGTATCTAAGTTTGACACCCAGTGGTTGAACTAGGTATTGCGCTCCTGGATCAAAACAAAGGCAAGTGCAGGTTGCCAGATTGTGTACAGGAGCGAGTGATTTTAAACTGTGTTCTAAATAAAAGCAACGACACGCGATAGAGGGAATATTCTCCATATTAAAAGGAGTTTTAGTTTTAACCAACACCTCCAATTGATATATTAGAAGCGGCTTCTATTACTCACAGCTGAACAACAGAAACCTATGACAGTGATCACCTCAGGTAAACCTCATGTGCTTTATTCAGTGCTAAATGCTAACAATGTGAGTTTGAATGGCATTTGTTGCCATATACTGAAAGCAGCAGCAGATAGTTCACCTCAGATCTTGAAAATACAATAAACCGTTTGAAACTGAACTTTAGAACTAAACACATATGAGTGATTCAGCATTTAATAATGTTTAACATTTAATGATGTTAAAGTAGGTTAACATGTATTAAATAGATTATAAACCTTACCGTTTCATGAGTGAGTGCACTATTCTGTGCTTCTGAATGGCTGTATTTACATTTCTGTCGTGTTTCGTCTGGTGAAAACAGCCAAATTGCTCATCACTGCGTATCTCATCATGAAGCGTGTTATTAGGACACAGGGTTACAATGTAACCTGCTCACCTAATGTTTACGTTCGTAATATTTATATCATTTACTAATTAATAACCTCATGTGGGACTGAATCTGCCTCATTTCAACGTCTGATACTGTCCACCAGAGGTCGCATTTTTGGTCACGAACGCATGCTTTCAGAGCCTTTCTGAATGAATGAATGATATACGCTGTTTTCCAACAAGGCAACCCGGGGTGCTGAATTACAATTGGCTAAACTGGCTGTTACGTAGCGGACGCACCGCGCTATGCACATAAGGATAAGGATGAACTTCTTTTAAAAGAGGTCACCCGGAGTTCCCTTTCCTGCTCCCCAAGCACACACACACACACACACGGGCCAAGTTGTCGAAAAGGGGTAACAGATTTATTAAACATAAATATATCCACTATCGGAAACAAGGGAAAAAAAGGCCAAAACAACAAACAAAACAAGGTACGCTACCTAATATTAAATTTCTTACCTAAACCAAAAATAAAGCTCGATAAATCAAACAACAATTCTACCCTCCTTGACTATCCATTAAACAGGAGAACACGTAACAAAAGAAAAAGGGCCTTCCCTTAGATCATTCAGCAGTAAATAACATTTAGCCACAGCTAACATAGAAAACCATCCTATTACCAGAGTAATAACAGAGTATTTAACAGAGTATCTCACCAGATGACTTTGGTAAAAGGGTTACAGACAGGAAATAAACGATCAGCCACCGCTAATGCAAGTGACCGTCCTATTACCGTATTTAACAGAGTACCTCACCAGATGACTTTGGAAAAAGGGTTTCAGACAGAAAGATATCACTGCCACACAGAGAACCTAGAGCGATCTGCTCTATATGTAACACTGGCATTGTGCAGGTAAAATTGACCTAAACAAAGACAGCGTGCCTGCACAGAAAACACATTTTCAAAGCAGAATATCTGACTTCAGCATTGTTTTTCAGTTAAACAAGTATGTTCACTTGGGATGTTTCTTAAATATCTGCACAGATATTATGGTATTTTTATGCTTTAGAAGAGTCAAAAACTTACATACAGCACCTGGGTGTAAAAAGGTGAACTTATGCACACACATACATACAATGAAACTGAAACACTGGCCAATTTAGTGTTGGAGGTTTGATGGCTAGGTTTGAGCAGCCTGGTCTTCATTGATTGCACATTCCAGCAGTAAGAGCAGAGTGTGAAGGTTTACCTAGCATAGTAATAGTACAGCTTTGCTTAAAATATTGCAATGCACACAATGTTATGGGCGATATATCAGAGTTCAAAAGAGAGCTAATTGTTGGTGCATGTCTTGTTCTTGGGGTCTGTTCTTCGTACCTCGCTTAAATTATCTAAGATGATTTGGCAGATCCTGGATCTTTT
Organism: Danio kyathit; assembly: GCA_903798195.1. Classification (NCBI taxonomy): domain Eukaryota; kingdom Metazoa; phylum Chordata; class Actinopteri; order Cypriniformes; family Danionidae; genus Danio; species Danio kyathit. Next base: position 8,345,717 of record LR812525.1, read on the forward strand.
AATCTTGATAACTGATCTCTGGCTAATTTGGTTCTTCAAACAAGTTCGTGAATCAGATTAAAATGTCTGGATGAACTGATCTGAGATCGCTGCGTGTGTTGTGAAGGATTGATCTATCGATCCTCAAAATTATAATCAACAATGCAACGATTGGCTGACGGCACAGCAGTGTAATGACATCATCTGATTAATATTCAATTATCCATGTAAGAAAATTACTAAAAAATCGTAGTAAATGGTTTAATTATGATATGCAATAACTTTCCACCTTTGTTATGGGCTGCAGGCTTTACACTTTCATGTGTCAAGAGTATTTAGCAATTTATTTAGTTTTACATTTAGAGCGGATTTTCTCTATTATATAGCTTAGGCCTATTCAAGTTTCTTAATCCGCAGAAGGAATAACTGGCTAGGGCTGTGTGATTTGGGGAAAATATCTAATTTTTTTTTGACAGATATTGCGATTTTGATTTAATTTGCGATTTAATTTTGTAGTCAAGTGAATAATTCAATAATCTGTATTTTAGCTTCTTACTGCTAAAATGCAGTGAGTGTTAAAAAAGGAGCTTAAAAGATATTAACTTATATTAGCAGACATCTCTGAAATTGTACTTATATATTTGTGTGTATGTATGTGTGTGTAATGAAAGATAATAATACATTTGTATTTTAAAAATAAGTTTATTTTCATATTTGTTTATTATAAATTTTCATTATTTTTATAAAACTGTAATATTAAACTTACAGATTAAATGCACATTTGTAAATAAACAGTTAAAATAGTAAAATAGTGCGATTAAGCAATTTGACAAAATGGTTTTAAATATATTTTGGTACATCAAAAAGTGTGTTTATGATAACCATCCGACAAGATAATGCAGCACAAATTAGTTCTTAAAATGTCACTAAAATGTAATATTTATACCTCATAATTAAATAGAAAATCAGGCGAATAACTGCAAAAATAACCCATTCAAAAAGCTGGCTACAGGCCTGACATTGTTAAAAGAGTGTTTATTAACTGATAAAGAGAAAGTTTAATAAAGACTTCCTTTTATTTTAGCCGTAGTGCAAATGAAACTTGTCTCAAATAGGAGTATTAAAGGTGCAGTATGTAAGTTTGACACCCAGTGGTTGAACTAGGTATTGCAGTCCTGAATCATAATAAAGGTACGCCGGGTTGCCAGTTTGAGTGATTTTAAACTGTGTTCTAAATAAAAGCAACGACACGCGATTGAGGGAATATTCTCCATATTAAAATGAGTTTTGGTTCTAACCAACACCTCGAATTGATTTATTAGAAGCGGCTTCTATTTCTCACAGCTGAACAACAGAAACCTATGACAGATCACCTCAGGTAAGCCTTGTGTGCTTTATTCAGTGCTAAATGCTAACACTGCGAGTTTGAATGCATTTTACATGACGTGTATTACCATATACTGAAAGCAGAAAGTTCACTTCACCTTTAATGATGTTAAAGAGGGTTAACATGTATTAAATAGATTCTAAACCTTACCGTTTCGTGAGTAAGTGCATATTCTGTGCTTCTGAAAGGCTGTATTTAAATTTCTGCCGTGTTTTGTGGTGCAAACAGCCAAATGGCTCATCACTCATAACAATCTCGTCACAGCGTGTTGTTAGGACACGCGATGTAACCTGCTCACGTTCCTAATATTTATGTCATTTGCTAATTAACGTCATGTGGAACTGAATTTGTCTCATTTTGACATCTGTTACTTTCCACTACACTATAGCATTTCGCTCATGGACGCATGCTTTCAGAGTCTTTCTGAATGAATGAATGAATGAAATATGCTGTTTTCCAACAAGGCAACCCGGGGTGCTGAATTATAATTGGTTAAACTGGCATGTGCATGTGAAAATTACCTAAACAAAGACAGAGTTCCGGCACGGAAAAAAACATTTTCAAAGCAGAATATCTGACTTCAGCATTGTTTGTCAGTTAAACAAGTATGTTCACTTGGGATGTTTCTTAAATATCTGCACACATATTATTGTATTTTTATGCTTTAGAAGAGTCAAAAACTTACATACAGCACCTTTAATATAAGATGGAGCACGGGCTGTAGTTTTTCTGACAAACTGTTTCAACCGAAATTGCACATGCTACTCTGAGAGATCAGGAGAACTGGCAGACAGGGATCATATACTTTTGCATTTAGCTGTTTATTCTGCAGTTAGTTTTCAGGGCATATTATTCACAGACTTTATCAGCCTGCTATAACGACACGAGCAAACACGAGCATTAACGCCATTATCATGATGGACTCATTCAGTAGCGAACTCGAGTTTATGTGACTTACACGTTTCGTTGAAAAAAGCTCTTTATGTCCTTGCCTCCGCCATCCTCACCTGTGTGTGTCAGACCTCACACACCTCATTCTTGCACGGGAAATTCACCTGCGCTGTTTTGGCGTTGCTTTTGTGAACGCAGATTCCATATTAATAAATGTTCTCTTTGAAACCCTTGGGGAGAACCACCCGATCGCAGTCTTTGTACTGGTAATTCATACGTTTTATTTATATATTTTAAACTTCTATGAAATATAGATCTTTTTTTTTTTACTTTAAAACTATATATTTAATTTTTAAAAACTATTTTACTATTTTCCCAAGTGTCTACAACTACTACTGTAAGAAAATATCAGCATTCGGTTCATACTTTCAGTATTACCTTTGCTTGAACTGACCCGATCTAATCCTGTTTATATGAAATAAGCTGCTGCTCCTGAGCAGGTTTGAGCTACCAGAACTGTTGCTGTGACAACAACTCTCGGATGAGTTTTGAAGAACGAAACGATCCTGGATCGTGTCAAATCGTCAATAACCAAATCCAGCTAACTGAGTAATCCACGTACGAAGAACGGACCCAAAGACTGCAGGTCTTTGTGATGATCAAGACTGAGTCATAGTATCCAGGGTAATGTCAGCAAACCACCAAGAAGAAGAACCGCATCCAACAGGAGGAACTGTGGACGCAAGAGGAAGCTGTCTGAAAGTGATGTCCGGGTGCTAAACCCGATTGTATTTTAAAAACATTAAACCACAGCTGCCCAACTCACTGCAGAATCAAATGTGCAGCTCAACTCTTCTGTTTCCACCAAAACTGTTCATCAGGAGCTCTACAGGGTCAATACACATGGCTGGGCTGCTATAGCCAAACCTTTGGTCAAAATCTTTGGTTTCAATGGTGCCAGCAGTGAAAATCTTGAGCTGTGGATAATATGAAACATGTATTGTTGTCTGATGAGTCCACCTCCACTGTCTTTCCCACATCCAGGAGAGTTATGGTGTGGAGAAGCCCCAAAGAAGCGTACCACCCAGAGTGAAGCATGGGGGTGAATCAGTGATGGTTTGGGCTGCAATATCATGGCATTCCCTAGGTCCAATACTTGTGCTAGATGGAGCATCACTGCTAAGGATTACTGAACCGTTCTTGAGGAACATGTGCACCCAATGATTTAAACATTGTATTATGAAGGTAGTGCCGTGTATCAGGATGATAATGCACCAATACACACCGCAAGACTGGTGACAGAGTGGTTTGATGAACATGAAAGTAAAGTTGAACATCTCCAATGGCCTGCACAGTCACCAGAGCTAAACCTTATTGAGCATGAGTCAGGAAAGGTTTTCCTCTGCCAGCATCACATAGTGACCTGGCCACTATTCTGCAAGAAGGCTCAAAATCTCCACTGTGCAGGACTTGTATCTGTCATTCCCAAGATGAACTGATGCTCTATTGGCCGCAAAAGGAGGCCCTACAGCATACTAATGAATTATTGTGGTCCAACTATTGGGGTTTCAGTTTCATTGTACAACCCCTGTACAATCATACATTACATACATACACACACACTTTTAATAGTTCTAGTTAACACTGCATGAAGTGATTCTGATAAGCTGATGTCTGTTTGTGCCTGTGTGTGTGTGTTAGATTCAGTGGACGTGGCTGCTCGTGTGGCTCAGTACATCAGCGGAGCGGCTCTCACACACCAGCTGCCCATCGCTGAAGCCATGCTGACCTGCAAACACAGAACGTACGTCACTAAACAACACCAACACACACACCAGTTCATGATCAAATCACAAGATCACACTATACCTTCCTCTTGCAGGAGGGATGAAGACTCCTACCAGAAGTTCATCCCGTTCATTGGGGTGAGTGGAAAACTGATCACAATTTGCTCAACCATCACAGTACTGTAAAAACAGCAATTAATAGAGTATTATTCATATTATTTATTACATTACCCATTAAATTGTATGTTATTAACATCTTTCCCTGGCCAACCCTCACAGTAATGTAAAAAGAATTGTAATTATACAGAGTATTATTCATATTATTTAATAAATTAGCCATTACTGTTGTACAGTGTCATAAAAATTATGCTATATCGATGTGAGTATCCGCAGCTGTATCACTTCTAGGCTTTACCACAAATGTCACCCAAACATCATATTTTAGATCATTTATTATAATAAGTTTAATTAAATGTATAATGAATACTGTGTATTTGAGGGGGTTTTACCCTAGAACTTTTTCAATTTCATCTTACTTCATTACTATATTTTATGTCCTTAAAATATGTTTTAGTTCATATCTTTTTCTTAGAGCCATAATATTGTATTTTATTTACAATATGTTGTAATATATTTGTCCTATGGAGTATTTCTTTATATATTTAATTGTATTCATTATATATATTTACAGTTGAAGTCAGAATTATTCGCCCCCTTTGAATTTTTTTTCTTTTTTAAATATTTCCCAAATGATGTTTAACAGAGCAAATTTTCACAGTATGTCTGATAATATTTTTTCTTCTGGAGAAAGTCTTATTTGTTTTATTTCGGCTAGAATAAAAGCAGTTTTTAATTTTTTAAAACCCATTTTAAGGTCAAAATTATTAGCCCCTTTAGCCTATTTTTTTCGATAGTCTACAGAACAAACCATCATTATACAATAACTTGCCTAATTACCCTAACCTGCCTAGTTAACTTATTTAACATAGTTAAGCCTTTAAATGTCACTTTAAGCTGTGTAGAAGTGTCTTGAAAAATATCTAGTCAAATATTATTTACTGTCATCATGGCAAAGATAAAATAAATCAGTTTTAGAAATGAGTTATTAAAACTATTATGTTTAGAAATGTGTCAGAAAATTGGGGAAAAAATAAACAGGGGGGCGAATAATTCATGGGGGTGGGGGTGGGGGGGGGTATATACAGTTGAAGTCAGAATTATTAGCCCACCTTTATATTGTTATTATTTTTAAAAATATTTTGCAAATTATATTTAACAGAGCAAGGACATTTAAATAAAAATAGTTAATGGAAACTCGAATTGAAAAATAATTATCGTTAACTGAAATCAAAATAAAAACGAGAGTTTTAAAAAAAAACTAGAACTGACTGAGACTGTGTTGTGTCTCAACTAAAATTATAGCAAAAATGTCCTTCATTTTCGTCTTTGTTAATGTATTTAATACAGACTATAATCCTTTAAGAATCTATTTACTTTGCGCTGCAGGTGTTTGACCTGTACGGCACCTGTAATCCTGATGCCATTGGCCAGATCAAGCCAGTTCTCCTCCAGTCATCCTCGCTGTTGTTTCCGCAACAAAAACAACGGCTGGATATGACAGCGGCACGGTGACAGCATTAAATACGGAGACTTAAATGAATTCATTTAACACATTTGCGGCCAATAATGGGCTTTATTTCTGTTTTAGTGATCACGATTGTGAACAAATCGTTCTTTTTACCGGTTGAACTAGTTCACCAAATTGAACTGAATCATTTGAAACAATTCGCGTCTCCAGTAACGCTAAACACTTAACCATAAACAACTTACTTTTTACATGCCTGATACCCCTCTCTGACTCAAAATATACTGAGTTATTCAGTTATTAGAACAGTACATTGAGATCAGATTTGAGAAGTACTATACTACTGCGCATTTGTGATTTAGTGAACCGAACACAAACAGTACATGACAGCCTGCTGTGACTGAGCTAAACTTGAACAACCTCATCACTGGTAAACTGAGGGCTTAAATGAGAGGATCTGGCGAAACTTACATTTATTTCATAACAGAAAGTCATAATGGAGTTTAAATAAGTGAATCATGCTTCAGTTGGGTTGCAAAACGTAATAGTAAGAAACCTTTTAGATCATGGTCATGCTGAAATCAGAATTGCTAACTACATCATTTTGATATGTTGAGTCCAAACTTGGGAAGATTGTCACAAATGATACGAAGATTGTCACAAAAAAATCTTTAGTTACTTTTTATTATACAATATTTTGTCTGATTTTTTCAAATCTTGCACTTCACAAATATCCTAATTTACAAAAAAACAACAAACAAAATAACTGAGACTAATAAAAACTAAACTTAAACGAAGCAATTTCAAAATATAAAAGCTAGTAAATCTGCCTCTAAAACTAATTAAAACTAATTGAATTTGAAAACAAAAGTCAAAACAAAATAAAAACTAAAACTAATGAAAAATCCAAAACTATTTTAACCTTGTTGTGTGCACAAATATAACATTGCAAAGCATCTTATAGAAAATATTAATATAAAAGAGAGATCTGTGGGGAGTGTACTCAAATAGACTGAGAACTTTATATAAGTATGTGTGTGTTTCTCTCCATGTATTTATTTAATAAATTCTTGTCATCTCTCAGGTGGTGAAGGTTGGTTTGATAGAGCCGGGTCAGTCTTCAGCAGGTGTGTGTTGTGTGTTTGCCTGAGCCGTTTTAATAACTCTGCATGTGTATTTTCTTATGATTCTGGCACACACACAAAAGCTCAATGCTCCTGTTTTGTAGGCGACGCAGAAGAGGGCGTGGCTGTGAGTTTGGCGGTCCCCTCCACGTCTCCACCCTCTCACGGCTCACCGGCCAGTCTTAAAGAGACAGCGACGCCGCCCTCGTCGCCGTCCATCGGCGGTGGTCTGGCTGTGCAGGGGTGAGTGACTTTCCTCACGCACGCTTCTGCATTACTGAGGGAATTTAGGAAAATCACAAGGTTTCACGAATGACTCCGTAATCCCGGCTGAAGAAAGCAGGTCATGCAGAACAAATCCGGCCAAGCTGATTTGAGCTGGTTTTGGCTGTTTGTTGATGGTCTACAAGCTTACCCCCTGGCTGGAAGTCCAAAAGAAACTATGTAAAACCATCTTGGACAAGTTAAAAGTATGTAAAACCAGTTCGGATCCTAAGAAGCCAAGTAAAATCTGTTGGAGCCATGTAAAAACAGATCAGACCATTAAAAGCCATGTAAAACCAGAAGAAGCCCAAAAAACCAGCTCAGACAATGTAAAGACATTAATGTAAAACCATTAGAAGCCATGTAAAACCACTACAAATTATTTAAAATCAGTAAAAGCCATGTAAAACCAGTAGAAGCAAAGTAAAACCAATAGAAGCCATGTAAAACCAGTAAAAGCAATGTAAAGCCATTATAAGCCATTTAAAAACCGGTAGAAGCCATTTAAAACCAGTCGAAACAATGTAAAACCAGCTCAAATCATTAGAATTTATGTAAAACCAGTAGAAGTGGTGTAAAATCTGTGGAAAACCAGTAAAAGCAATGTAAAGTCATTAGACGACATGTAAAACTAGCTCGGACCGGTAGAAGCCATTTAAAACCAGTCAAAGCCATGTAAAACCACCTTGGGCAATGTAAAGACATCAATATAAAGCCATTAGAAGCCATGTAAAACCAGCTCGGACCATTAGAAGCCATGTAAAACCAGCTCGGACCATTAGAAGCCATGTAAAACCAGCTAGGGCAATGTAAAGACATCAATGCAAAGCCATTAGAAGCCATGTAAAACCATTACAAAGCATTTAAAACCAGTTGAAGCCATGTAAAACCAATAGAAGCCATGTAAAACCAGTAAAAGCAATGTAAAGGCATTAGAAGCCATTTAAAACCAGCTCAAACCATTAGAATATATATAAAACCAGTAGAAGCCATTTTAAATCAGCTCAGACCAGTAGAAACCATGTAAAACCATTATGATGCGTTCACACCAGACGCGGAAGAAGCATCAAACGCGAGTGATTTACATGTTAAGTCAATGCAAACGCGCGAATGGCGGCGCGCGAATTGAGCGTTTTGCGCGTTTGACGCGCTTAACACGCAAATTACTCGAGTTCAAAAATCTGAAGTTTTGCGGACATTCGCGCCGCGTTAACCAATCAGGAGCTTGCTCTTGTGGGGGCATGATTGTGACGTAGCACCTGCTGTTGGTGTCCCGGGGGAAATCCTTCAGCTGACACCGACAACAGTTCATAAAACTGGGCTTGACTCAGTCTGAAGCACCGCTGGAAGCCTCCGTCATCCAGGTTAAGTTTCTAGAGGAGTTTATGAGCTCACAGAGCTGGGTGCACCTCGGAAAGTATCTAGTGGACTCAGACACTGCTCCAAACGTATCGACGCTGTTTTACAGCCTTCATAAAGCATATAAACACAGTTATTTTCACAATAAAATCCATGTTAGCCATTTAACAACGAAGCTACAGTCAGACAGACAGAAGCCCGGCCCATGACGCGAATCCAGGTCTGTCCTGAAGTGAATTTGCCGCGCGAATGAAGCGGAGTCTGACGCGCTAATAAAACGGAGTCTGACGCGTGAATGAAGCGAGTAAACTCAAATGTTCACGCGACTATTTATGCACGAATAGCGCAATTTATCCGTGCGTTGCGTGTCTGGTGTGAACACAGCATGAGAAGCCAAGTAAAGTCAACAGAAGCCATGTAAATTCAGCTCAGATCATTATAATCTATGTAAAATCTGTGAAAGCTATGTAAAACCAGTAGAAGCCATTTAAAGCAACTCGAAACCATGTAAAACCATCTCGGACCATTATAATCCATGTAAAATCTGTGGAAGCAAAGTTAAACCATTAAAAGCCATGCAAAACCAGCTCGGACCATTAGAAGCCATGTAAAGTTGTAGAAGCCATGTAAAACTAGCTTGGACCAGTAGAAGCCGTGTAAAATCTGTGGAAGCCATCTCGGACCATAAAACGCCATGTAAAACCAGTCGAAGCCATGTAAAACCAGCTTGGGCAATGTAAAGACATCAATGTAAAGCCATTAGAAGCCATGTAAAACCATTACAAAGCATTTAAAACCAGTCGATGCTATGTAAAACCAGCTCGGACCATTAGAATCCATGTAAAACCAGTAGAAGCTATGTAAAACTAGTTCAGACCGGTAGAAGACATGTAAAATTTGTGGAAACCATGTAAAACCAGCTCGGCCCATTAGAATCCTTGTAAAACCAGTAGAATCCATTTAAAGCCATTAGAAGCCATGTAAAACCAGCTCAGATCATTAGAATGTAAAACCAGTAGAAGCCACGTCGAAGCCATGTAAAACCAGCTCAGACCATTAGAATCCATGTAAAATCTGTGAAAGCCATGTAAAACCAGCTCACACTATTAGAAGCCATGTAAACCAGTAGAAGCCATGGAAAAACCAGCTTACACTATTAGAAGCCATGTAAAACCAGTAGAAGACATGGAAAAACCAGCTCACACCATTAGAAGCCATATAAACCTAGTTGAAGCCATGGAAAAACCAGCTCACACCATTAGAAGCCATGTAAAACCAGTAGAAGCCATGGAAACACCAGCTCACACCATTAGAAGCCATGTAAAACCAGTAGAAGCCATGGAAAAACCAGCTCACACCATTAGAATCCATGTAAAATCTGTGAAAGCCATGTAAAACCAGCTCACACCATTAGAAGCCATGTAAAACCAGTAGAAGCCATGGAAAAAACCAGCTCACACCATTAGAAGTCATGTAAAACCAGTAGAAGCCATGGAAAAAACCAGCTCACACCATTAGAAGCCATGTAAAACCAGTAGAAGCCATGGAAACACCAGCTCACACCATTAGAATCCATGTAAAATCTGTGAAAGCCATGTAAAACCAGCTCACACCATTAGAAGCCATGTAAAACCAGTAGAAGCCATGGAAAAAACCAGCTCACACCATTAGAAGCCATGTAAAACCAGTAGAAGCCATGGAAAAATCCAGCTCACACCATTAGAAGCCATGTAAAACCATTTTGGAGCCATGTAAAATATTTGGAAGCCATGTAAAACCAGCTCACACCATTAGAAGCCATGTAAAACCAGTAGAAGCCATGGAAAAAACCAGCTCACACCATTAGAAGCCATGTAAAACCAGTAGAAGCCATGGAAATACCAGCTCACACCATTAGAAGCCATGTAAAACCATTTTGGAGCCATGTAAAATATTTGGAAGCCATGTAAACCAGTAAAAGCCATGCAAAACCACTAGAAGCCATGTAATACCATCTTGGACCAGTAGAAGCCCTTTAAAAGCATTATAAACCATTTAAAACCAGTGGGAGCCATGCAAAACCAGTTTGGACCATTATAATTCATGTAAAATCAGTTCGGACCATAAGAAGCCATGTAAAACCATGTAAAACCATTTAAAACCAGTAGGAGCCATGCAAACCCAGTTCAGATCATTAGAAGCAATGTAAAATCTGTGGAAACCAGTAAAAGCCATGTAAGACCAGTAGAAGTCACGTAAAACCAGCTAGGAATATTAGAAGCCATGTAAAACGTGCTGTCTCTGTAATGTGTTTTCTCTGTGTGTGTATGTGTGTTCCAGGAGCCCCAGCATGTCTCACGCAGTGGACGCCATCGGTCTGCAGGTGGATTATTGGCTGGCGTCTCTAGCAGAGAAGCGGCGTGAGGGCGAGCGCAGGGACACCGGCTGTAAAAACACTCTGAAGAGCGCCTTCTGGTCTCTGCAGGTCAGCCGGCTGCCTGGAGGAGCCGCCAGCGAAACACAGCCGCACGTCAACACTATGGCCATGACGGTGGTCACCAAAGAGAAGAACAAGAAGGGTGAGCCGACCTCCATCCACAGACCTCCGTTTTCTCAAATATAATTCTCCAACAAAGATTCATGTATGAAGAAAGTGAATAATGTTGCACTAAGTGATTATTTTTAATTATAAGGGGCCGTTCACACAGAAAGCGTTATTCCTCTCCAATATGCTGATTTTCTATTGTTTTTCAATGTAAACACGCATCTTTTGAGGCACCTCGTTTTTTAGACACCATGAACTTGAAAGATCATAAACTTTCACACGCAGCACAGCTCATCACTGTCAGTTCCATAGCAGTGGACCAATCAGAAGATCTTGGAGGCGGGGCAACCATTGCGAGCTTCTGTTTATGACAACTGTTTAATTGACCGTTACACCATGGCGGAGGAGGCACTCATTGTGGTTTGTCCAGAAATCCTGTGTCGTAACATATTGGTTTCCTTGTTCTGATGGGTCCATTATTTTTCGTTATTACACTACCTTCATAATATCGTGTCTCATGGATTTTGTGTGACAATGCAGTGCCGCGCCTTGTGTTCACCAGGACTCCGCCCCCCCCAATTTTGATATGTCCAGTATAGTTACTAGACACAACACTTTTTGCTGATTGCCAGTTTAACCCTGCTGGTCCTACACCACCCACATGAGAGTCGGTTGCTCTAACAAGGAGGCTGAAGGCTATTGCCTCTAGAGTTTGTCGCTAGAGCACCTTTAGAGGTCAGAGGAGTGAGGTTTACATGCTTAGCACTTTGCTAGCTGGCCTCCACTACATTCACCCCCCTCATCCTCACTCCCACCTGGGTCACGGCCCCAATGTAACCCCGCCGATCCTACACCACCCAACACCCTCAGAACTGGGATAGAACCGGCGACTCTCCGCATGGGAGTCAGTTACTTTAACAAGGAGGCTAAAGACCATGGCCGCTAGCGTCTGTCGCTAGAGCACCTTTAGAGGTCAGAGGAGTGAGGTTTACCAGCATTGCACTTCGCTAGCTAGCCTCCGCTACAGTCACCCCCCTAATCCTCACTCCCATCTGGGTCAGGGCACCAATGCAACCCCGCCGGTCCTACACCACACAACCCCCTCTGAGCTGGGATCTAATTGGCGACTCTCCACATGAGAGTCGGTTGCTTGAACAAGGAGGTTAAAGACCATGGCCTCTAGCGTCTATTGCTAGAGCACCTTTAGAGGTCAGAGGAATGAGGTTTACCTCCATAGCACTTTGCTAGCTAGCATCCGCTACAGTCACCCCCCTAATCTTCACTCCCATCTGGGTCACAGCACCAATGTAACCTCGCCGGTCCTACAACACCCAACCCCCTCCGAGCTGGGATTGAACCCGCGACTCTCCGCATGGGAGTCAGTTGCTCTAACAAGGAGGTTAAAGACCATGGCCCCTAGCGTTTGTCGCTAGAGCACCTTCAGAGGTCTGAGGAGTGAGGTTTACCTGCATAGCACTTTGCTAGCTAGCATCCGCTACAGTCACCCCCCTAATCTTCACTCCCATCTGGGTGACGGCACCAATGCAACCCCACCGATCCTACACCACCCAACCCCCTCCGAGCTGGGATCGAACCCGTGACTCTCCGCATGGGAGTCGGTTGCTCTAACAAGGAGGCTTAAGACCATGGCCCCTAGCGTCTGTTGTTGAGTGAGGTTTACCTACAGGGAGTGCAGAATTATTAGGCAAGCTGTATTTTTGAGGATTAATTTTATTATTGAACAACAACCATGTTCTCAATGAACCCAAAATCTCATTAATATCAAAGCTGAATATTTTTGGAAGTAGTTTTTAGTGTGTTTTCAGTTTGAGCTATTTTAGGATGATATCTGTGTGTGCAGGTGACTATTACTGTGCAGAATTATTAGGCAACTTAACAAAAAACAAATATATACCCATTTCAATGATTTATTTTCACCAGTGAAACCAATATAACATCTCAACATTCACAAATATACATTTCTGACATTCAAAAACAAAACAAAAACAAATCAGTGACCAATATAGCCACCTTTCTTTGCAAGGACACTCAAAAGCCTGCCATCCATGGATTCTGTCAGTGTTTTGATCTGTTCACCATCAACATTGCGTGCAGCAGCATCCACAGCCTCCCAGGCACTGTTCAGAGAGGTGTACTGTTTGCCCTCCTTGTAAATCTCACATTTGATGATGGACCACAGGTTCTTGATGGGGTTCAGTCAGGTGAATAAGGAGACCATGTCATTAGTTTTTCTTCTTTTAGACCCTTTTTTGCCAGCCACGCTGTGGAGTACTTGGACACGTGTGATGGAGCATTGTCCTGCATGAAAATCATGTTTTTCTTGAAGGATGCAGACTTCTTCCTGTACCACTGCTTGAAGAAGGTGTCTTCCAGAAACTGGCAATAGGGCTGGGAGTTCATCCTCAACCCGAAAAGGTCCCACAAGCTCATCTTTGATGATACCAGCCCAAACCAGTACTCTACCTCCACCTTGCTGGCGTCTGAGTCGGACTGGAGCTCTCTGCCCTTTACCGATCCAGCCACGGGCCCATCAAGACTCACTCTCATTTCATCAGTCCATAAAACCTTAGAAAAATCAGTCTTGAGATATTTCTTGGCCCAGTCTTGACGTTTCAGCTAGTGTGACTTGTTCAGTAGTGGTCGTTTTTCAGCCTTTCTTACCTTGGCCATGTCTCTGAGTATTGCACACCTTGTGCTTTTGGGCACTCCAGTGATGTTGCAGCTCTGAAATATGGCAAAACTGGTGGCAAGTGGCTTCTTGGCAGCTGCACGCTTGACTTTTCTCAGTTCATGGGCACTTATTTTGCGCCTTGGTTTTTCCACACGCTTCTTGCGACCCTGTTGACTATTTTGAATGAAACGCTTGATTGTTCGATGATCACGCTTCAGAAGCTTGGCAATTTTAAGAGTGCTGCATCCCTCTGCAAGATATCTCACTATTTTTGACTTTTCGGAGCCTGTCAAGTCCTTCTTTTGACCCATTTTGCCAAAGGAAAGGAAGTTGCCTAATAATTATGCACACCTGATATAGGGTGTTGATGTCATTAGACCACACCCCTTCTCATTACAGAGATGCACATCACCTAATATGCTTAATTGGTAGTAGGCTTTCGAGCCTATACAGCTTGGTCAAGCTGTGGTCAAATCAGCCTGATGTGGTCAAAATACTCATTTGCTTAATAATTCTGCACTGCCTTTGTATATAGCACTTTGCTAGCTGGCCTCCGCTACACCAGCAAGTGCGTTTTTGGGTCAAACACAAGTGGTTTTGGAAAAACGTTTTGATTAAAACAGTTTTTGAAAACTGTTTATGTGCTAAACATTTGTAAAAGTTGATGCCAATCGAATCAGACTAATATATTGGGCCTATCACACACCCGTTTTTTTTTTTTGCTAGTTTCACCTGAAAGACCTGCTCCGAAAGACCACGCCATTGAACAACTAAATCAATGAACTAAAGTAAATGTAAAGTAAACAGAAATACATGTTGCTTATTACACACAGGGATGCGCAGCAACACAGAAATATTTTTGGTCACACTTTATTTTGATGGTCCGTTAGTTGAATTTAAGATACATTGCAACTAATTCTCAGTAGATTATAAGTAGGTTGTTAGGTTGGTGTTAGGGTTGGGGTTAGGGTTAGTGTAAGTTGACGTGTACTTGCAAAGTTTCTTATAGTCAGTTAAATGTCTGTTGAAGGATTATTAAATGTCAGTATCAACAGATATTAAGCTGAGAGTCTACTAATACTCAAATGGACCATCAAAATAAAGTGTTACCATATTTTTAAATATGATAATATAAAGGAGGAAAATGTCATTGTTATATTGTCTATTTTCTTAGATTATTATTGTCTACAAAAATTTAAAAGCCTACCTCTGGGGGCGGGGGCAGGGGTGATTTGTTGTGGATGAAAGAGGAGAGTGGGGGGATCACGGACTGTTGTTGCCGGTTTGATTGGGTCCCCTAATAGTAACTCTGGTGACCCCAAAAGCACGTGGGCCCTTAGAATTGTCCTTAAGGCTGATTTATACTTCTGCGTCAAGCGCACGCGTAAGCCATGGTGCAGAAGTATGCAGTCCTATGAAGACGCTCCAGATGGAGCCTTTTATTTAGTGTTTACCTTATGATTAAAGTTGTTGCACGTTCACCGGTTCTCACCTCAGAATGAACGAGTTTTAGCTACTTGTAGCATTCAGGAAAAACAAAACACAGAAGAACATAAAAACCTCACTGCCAGCTAGCAGTGTTATTGCAGAAGTGTTATTGCAGAGCAACACAAACACTTAGACAGTCACTAAAATGGCACAATTTGTATCAAAGACGACAAGTTATAAAGCATTATTTGTGTGGCATTTTGAGCTGAAGCTTCACATACACACTCTAGGGACATCAGAGACCTATTTTACATCTTGTAAAATAAGATGTAAAATGAACGTTACACCCAATACACACCCATAACTCCCTAAGAGAATAAGTGCAACTCTGTTAAACTATGCGCCTGGTGCAGAGACTATTTTACCCTTCCTTAAAACAGCTAAAGTGAATTCGAACACACGCTTAATTCACAGGCTTTAGACCATGTGCATAGATCGCTAAAATAGATCCCATTGAGACAGAAATCAGTAGGCTGTTCTCCTTGTTGCAGTTCCCACTATTTTCCTGGGGAAGAAGCCTAAAGAGAAGGAGATGGACTGTAAGAGTCAAGTGATCGAGGGCATCAGTCGGCTCATCTGTTCAGCCAAACAGCAGCAGACCATCCTGAAAGGTACATTGCAGCCAGAAATCTACCACGATTTTAGCTAAACCAGTGTTTCCCAAACCTGTTCCTGGAGGCACACCAACAGTACAGGTTTCAAATGTTTCCCTTATCTGACCCATTCATTTCAGGTTTTGAAGTCTCTTCTAATGTTCTGATGAGTTTATTCAGGTTTGTTTGATTAGGGAGAGGTTGTAAATGTCTACTGTTGGTGGGCCTTCAGGAACAGGGTTGGGAAACACTGAGCTAAACAACTGAACAGTACAGCAGAAAATAACTGTATTCCTCTTTATTCTAGTCACCATTGATGGAGGAGAGTGGAACGACGTGAAGTTCTTCCAGTTAGCCGCGCAGTGGCCGACTCACGTCAAGTATCTGCCGGTGGGATTATTCGGCTACAGCAAACCGGCCTCCTAGAACCGCCCACTTTCCCAACCCCGCCTCTTCAACCTCCAAACCGACGCCCCATCGCACACCGTTCCCGCCACTCAAAGAATGCTGACCAATCAGAGTTGAGACAAGACTCTCTCCTGTGACAGACGGTCTGCTGGGAGGGTGGAGTTGAAGACGTCCCATAGACTTTTATCAGCGCTAGTCACTTTTATTTATCAAAGGTCCCAGAGCCACTTATGGGGCCAAGCACAAATTTGGATACACCACCTGTCAGTCATCAGCCTGACTATATAACAGCATGACACTGCTTAATGAGTCACCTCAAATATGACCCGTAACATCGCTAATGTCTTTCGTCATTGGCCGCATAACCAGCATAAACAAGAAATGCAGCCAAAATCTACCATGGTAACTGTATTTGCCAAAATATATATTTAAAGAGACAGTACACCCAATAATTCCAATTCTGTCATCCTTTACACTTGATAAACTCAAAGGAAGATATGCATTAAGACTTTACTAGAAGCAGTGTTCATAAGACTGTCATGACACATTTATAATCATGACATAACACACGTCTTGTTTTTTAAGTGTCAGTTGTCTCATTTTAAATGCTAAGATGACATTGTTTGAAATGTTTTTATGACAACTTGACATAACAAAGACAAAATGACTTGTCATAAATCTGTCATAAACATGACTGTCACAAGGCCATTATAATTGTCATGAATATAAACATGTATGACAGTTTTTTATTTACATTTTAATGACAAATTCCATAGTTAAGGTCGAGAAAAATATTAATTTCACACATAGAAGTCATGACACAATTATAAAGGTCTAATGACAATTATGTTTATGACAGGTTTATGACAAGTTATGATGTCTTAATGTCAAGTTGTCAAAACAAACACAAAGACAGTTTTTGATGTATTTATGTCAAGTTGTCATAACAAAGACATCTCAAACAATGTATTCTATGCATTACAATATACATAACTGAGCTAATGACACTTAATGACAGTTGTCATAAGCAAACATAAAATGTCATTCATATTCGTGATATGTCATGATTTGCCAGATATGGTTTCCGAAAGTATATCTGGTAACACTTTATTAGAAGGGGTGTTCATAAGACTGTCGTGACGCATTAATAATCATGACATGACAAACGGCATGAATATGAATGAGATTTTATGCATGCTTATGACATTTGTCTTTAAGTGTCAGTTATGTCATTTTAAATGGAAAGATGACATCGTTTGAAATGTCCTTATGACAACTTGACATAACCAAGATAACATGACTTTATGGCAACAGATTTAGGACAAGTTATGATGTCTTAATGCCGAGTTGACATAACAACAACAAAGACAGGTTGTGATGTATTTATGTCAAGCTGTCATAACAAAGACATCTCAAACAATGTCATCTTTTTATTTAAAATGACATAACTGCTAATGACGCTTAATGACAGTTGTCATAGGCAAATGTAAAATGTTATTAATATTCAGGATGTGTCATGTCATGATTATAAAGGTTTTATGACAGCCTTATGAACACCGCCTTCAAGTAAAGTGTTGCCAGATATGGTTTCCGAAAGTATATCTGGTAACACTTTACTAGAAAGGGTGTTCATAAGACTGTCGTGACACGTTTATAATCATGACATGACATGACACACGGCATGAATATGAATGAGATTTTATGCATGCTTATGACAACTGTCTTTAAGTGTCAGTTTAAATGCAAAGATGACTTCATTTGAAATGTCTCTTTGACAACGTTACATTAATTAGCAAGACAACATGACTGTCATAAACATGTCATAAACATGACTGTCACAAGGCCATTATAATTGTCATGAATATAAACATATGACATTTATTTACATTTTAATGAGAAATTCTATAGTTGACGTCAATAAAATAGTAACAAAACACCTAACATTCATGCCACAATTATAATGGGACAATCATGTTTATGACAGATTTATGACAAGTTATGATGTCTTAATGTCAAGTTGTCAAAACGAATACAAAGACAGGTTGTGAGGTATTGTGATAACAAAGACATCTCAAACAATGTATTCTATGCATTACAATATACATAACTGAGCTAATAACACTTAATGACAGTTGTCATAAGCAAACATAAAATGTCAATCATATTCATGATGTGTCATGATCATAAACTTGTCATGACAGTCTTATGAATACCGGCTTTAAGTAAAGTGTTGCAAGGTATATGTGGGAACACTTTACTAGAAGGGGTGTTCATAAGACTGTCGTGACACATTTATAATCATGATATGACACACATTATAAATATGAATGAGATTTTTTGCATGCTTATGACAACTGTCAGTTACGTCATTTTAAATCTAAAGATGACATTGTTTGAAATGTCTTTATGACAACTTGACATAACCAAGTCATCATGACTTGTCATAAATCTGTCATAAACATGACTGTCACTGGGCCATTATAATTGTCATGAATATTTTCTGTAATATATAGTCACATAAAATTCATGGCACAATTATAATGGGACAGTCATGTTATGACAGATTTATGACAAGTTATGTTGTCTTAATGTCAAGTTGTCATAACAGCTACAAAGACCGGTTATGATATATTTATGTCAAGTTTTAATAACAAAGACATCTCAAACAACGTCATCTTTGGATTTAAAATGACATAACTGAGCTAATAACACAATGACAGTTGTCACAAGGAAACATAGAATGTCATTTATATTCATGATATGTCATGATCATAAACTTGTCATGACAGTCTTATGAATACCGGCTTTAAGTAAAGTGTTGCAAGGTATATGTGGTAACACTTTACTAGAAGAGGTGTTCATAAGACTGTCGTGACACATTTATAATCATGATATGACACACATTATAAATATGAATGAGATTTTTTGCATGCTTATGACAACTGTCAGTTACGTCATTTTAAATCTAAAGATGACATTGTTTGAAATGTCTTTATGACAACTTGACATAACAAAGTCAACATGACTTGTCATAAAACTGTCATAAACATGACTGTCACTGGGCCATTATAATTGTCATGAATATTTTCTGTAATATATAGTCACATAAAATTCATGGCACATTTATAATGGGACAGTCATGTTATGACAGATTTATGACAAGTTATGTTGTCTTAATGTCAAGTTGTCATAACAGCTACAAAGACCGGTTATGATATATTTATGTCAAGTTTTAATAACAAAGACATCTCAAACAACGTCATCTTTGGATTTAAAATGACATAACTGAGCTAATAACACAATGACAGTTGTCACAAGGAAACATAGAATGTCATTTATATTCATGATGTGTCATGATTATAAACTTGTCATGACAGTCTTATGAACACCGCCTTCAAGCAAAGTGTTGCCAGATATGGTTTTCGAAAGTATATCTGGTAACACTTTACTAGAAGGGGTGTTCATAAGACTGTCATGAAACTTTATAATCATGACATAAATAATTATTTAGGGTTGAACAGAAGAGTTTATGTTCATTTTTGGGTGAACTGTCCCTTTAAATGATACGATAACAAATGAATACGGGAGCTTTCGGAGAAGTGGTGGATTCTATGATTACCATGGTCATTTTTTGTAAACAATGTTTTCGTCCCATTTGAGGAAACTAAAAGCACCAATTAATATTCTAAAACTATAAAAGCTCACTTTTTTTAATCAAGTGGGCGGAGTTACATGCCAATGCCACACCCATTTATTGGAGGCGGGGCTATAAGATGCCCATCAGCCGACTGATGAGTTTTACAAACATCCTAACAAAAAAACAATCAGCTTTTGTTTTGTTTTCCCCCCACCCTTTCCTCTAAATGCATTGTTGACCTGCATGTCTTAAACTACATCACTCATAATGCACCAAGTTAACAAGCGTAATATTAACACTAGTTCACCTGCGCACATGCTGGCGTTTCATTTACAGAAGGCTGAAATCAAATACTAGTTCACATTTATATGAAGGTAATCTCTGTCAACTAGAATAACTTCCTTTTAGTTTTATAGTGGTTTTACACTCGGTATGCTTTTACATGTCAGTTTATCATTTGTTTTTTTTAAGTGTCCTTTTAGCTTACGTATGTAGCTCAGTTAAATGTTTTTATTTAGTTTTTGTAAAACCATTTCCAAAGATCTCTGGCCAATCAGAATGTAAACATTACAGGATAAAGAAGAGCTAGTCGCCTTCGAAACATGAAGATTTAATGACAGAAAACAAATCAGCCTGACATTGACATTGGATGAATATGAAAACTGGGGAGGATGTAGTTGTATTGCTTCTGTTGGTTCTCGTGTGCATATTTACTGATGGAAACTGGTTTAGGGCTTCATGTTTGTCAAATGCTATGCACTTAAAATCGCCTTCATTCCTTCATATCTTCGTCCAAAGCACAAGAAAATGCCCAGTTAAAACACACGATTCATGCGTAATGCCTGTATGCGCCTCAAAAATTATTTTCCTACTTAATATCTTTGTTTTATTTCATATTGTCCAGTGCTAATCTAAAGATTCTTAAACCAGTGATATCAACATTCTTCACTGTAAAAAGCGATTAGTTGAATACTTAATAGTGAGTAAACTTGTTGGTTTAAAAGCGATTAGTTGGCTTTAATTAATAAAAGAAAGTAAACTCGTTGGTTTTAAAAGCGATTAGTTGACTTTACTGGATTAAAATGAGTAAATTTGTTCCTTTTAAAGTGATTAGTTGACTTAATAAAAATGAGTAAACTTGGCTTTAAAGTGATTAATTGACTTTACTTAATAAAAGTGAGTAAACTCATTGCTTTTAAAGCGATTAGTTGACTTTACTTAATAAAAGTGAGTAAACTCGTTGCTTTTAAAGCGATTAGTTGACTTTACTTAATAAAAGTTAGTAAATTAGTTGGTTTTAAAGCGATTAGTTGACTTTACTTAATAAAAGTGAGTAAATCCGTTGCTTTTAAAGCGATTAGTTGACTTTTATAAAAGTGAGTAAACTTGTTGCTTTTAAAGCCATTAGTTGAGTTTACTTAATAAAAGTGAGTAAACTTGTTGGTTTTAAAGCGATTATTTGACTTTTATAAAAGTGAGTAAACTCGTTGGTTTTAAAGCCATTAGTTGACTTTTATAAAAGTGAGTAAATTCATTGGTTTTAAAGCGATTAGTTGACTTTACTTAATAAAAGTGAGTAAAGTCGTTGGTTTTAAAGCGTTTAGTTGACTTTACTTAATAAAAGTGAGTAAACTTGTTGCTTTTAAAGCGATTAGTTGACTTTACTTAATAAAAGTGAGTAAACTTGTTGCTTTTAAAGCGATTAGTTGACTTTACTTAATAAAAGTGAGTAAACTCGTTGCTTTTAAAGCGATTAGTTGACTTTACTTAATAAAAGTGAGTAAACTTGTTGCTTTTAAAGCGATTAGTTGACTTTACTTAATAAAAGTGAGTAAACTTGTTGCTTTTAAAGCGATTAGTTGACTTTACTTAATAAAAGTGAGTAAATCCGTTGCTTTTAAAGCGATTAGTTGACTTTACTTAATAAAAGTGAGTAAACTTGTTGCTTTTAAAGCGATTAGTTGACTTTACTTAATAAAAGTGAGTAAACTCGTTTGTTTTAAAGCGATTATTTGACTTTTATAAAAGTGAGTAAACTCGTTGGTTTTAAAGCCATTAGTTGACTTTTATAAAAGTGAGTAAATTCATTGGTTTTAAAGCGATTAGTTGACTTTACTTAATAAAAGTGAGTAAAGTCGTTGGTTTTAAAGCGTTTAGTTGACTTTACTTAATAAAAGTGAGTAAACTTGTTGCTTTTAAAGCGATTAGTTGACTTTACTTAATAAAAGTGAGTAAACTTGTTGCTTTTAAAGCGATTAGTTGACTTTACTTAATAAAAGTGAGTAAACTCGTTGCTTTTAAAGCGATTAGTTGACTTTACTTAATAAAAGTGAGTAAACTTGTTGCTTTTAAAGCGATTAGTTGACTTTACTTAATAAAAGTGAGTAAACTTGTTGCTTTTAAAGCGATTAGTTGACTTTACTTAATAAAAGTGAGTAAATCCGTTGCTTTTAAAGCGATTAGTTGACTTTACTTAATAAAAGTGAGTAAACTTGTTGCTTTTAAAGCGATTAGTTGACTTTACTTAATAAAAGTGAGTAAACTTGTTGGTTTTAAAGCGATTAGTTGACTTTACTTAATAAAAGTGAGTAAACTCGTTGGTTTTAAAGCGATTATTTGACTTTTATAAAAGTGAGTAAACTCGTTGGTTTTAAAGCGATTATTTGACTTTTATAAAAGTGAGTAAACTCGTTGGTTTTAAAGCGATTAGTTGAGTTTACTTAATAAAAGTGAGTAAACTCGTTGGTTTTAAAGCGATTATTTGACTTTTATAAAAGTGAGTAAATTCATTGGTTTTAAAGCGATTAGTTGACTTTACTTAATAAAAGTGAGTAAACTCGTTGTTTTAAAGCGATTAGTTGACTTTACTTAATAAAAGTGAGTAAACTTGTTGCTTTTAAAGCGATTAGTTGACTTTACTTAATAAAAGTGAGTAAACTCGTTGGTTTTAAAGCGATTAGTTGACTACTTAAAGTGAGTAAATCTGTTGGTTTTAAAGCAACTAGTTGACTTAATAAAAGTTAGTAAACTTGTTGCTTTTAAAGTGATTAGTTGATTTTACTCAATAAAGTGAGTAAACTCGTTTCTTTTAAAGCAGTTAATTGACTTTACATAATAGAGTAAACCTGTTTCTTTTAAATTGATTAAACCCTTTATAACCCTGAACTGTTAAATTGACTTACGTACATTTCTATAATTCTCCACGTAGTTTATTTATGTAATAGTTTTAAGGCAACGGGTTTACTCAATTTCTTTCAGTAAAGACAAATAATTGCTTTAAAAGCAATTGGTTTACTCACTTTCCTAAATAAGATCAACTATTTGCTTTTTACAGTGTTGCTTTCAAATGTTAAAAAATATATAAAATTTTAGAGAAAGAAAATCCATAAAAATAAACTTAATAACTGTAGTAATTTTTTGCTACTTAAACGTATCTCAAATTTATGAATCGACAAGTTTAAAACACAAATATCAAGTAAGAAAATAATTTCTTGCAGTACTCTCATGAGCTAAACGGCAAATTAGCGTACATTTTTGAGCTACAGCTTCCCTTTATTTTTGTAATGGAGCTTGTTACATCACTGCTAACGGCAGCTTTCACAAAAGTAAAGTGGTTTATTTTTATTTATTCCGTCTTGAACTTTGTGAGGTATTCTTGTGAGTGGTAGATGAAGCAGCTAACAAAATGTCTCTGAAATGTGGTTTAAAGTAATAGCAAAACAAACAACTATAAAAACTATCTATGGAAATGATGTCGTGCCACAGTTTAGAGTGAAACCAGTGTGTTGTGCGAGTGTGTGTGTGTGTGTTTGTGGACAGTAGTGCTCACTGGTTTGATTAGCCTGTGGTGTTAATTAATGAAATATATGCTCTTCACTTCAGTCAGTCTTTCCACACAGCCGACTTCTATAACTGCTGATCAGTTATTATTATTATATTACGATCAATACATAATTGATCGGTTGAACTCCTATTGTTATTATTATTAAATCACTTTTCAACTGAAAGGATGAGACTCGTCAAAAAATAAAATAAAATAAAACATGTCCAAGTCATATTTCACCACAAAAATTGGATGAAAGAAAAATATATTTGGTTTAAAGTTAATCCAGATTTAGGAACCTTTAGTATTATGCA
Organism: Danio kyathit; assembly: GCA_903798195.1. NCBI lineage: Eukaryota > Metazoa > Chordata > Actinopteri > Cypriniformes > Danionidae > Danio > Danio kyathit. Next base: position 8,369,572 of record LR812525.1, read on the forward strand.
TTGACAAGGGATTTTATTGCAGTCATGTTAAATTAAAAAAATAAATAAATTACCGTTTTGTTGCACACACACTTAAGTTCACACTGACTTTTGATGGAAAATTAGATTTATTTATTTTTTTACTCTTGCTCATGTGATTCGAATATAATTATTTTTCAGATTTTTTTGGGGTGATTTATGACCTGGATGTTCATCCAAAATCATTCTGAGTTACTCGTTATGTCGTCTGGAATGAAAATATTGTTTGTGTGGTTAAAAAGTATTAAGAACAAGTGTTAAACTCAAAATGGGTCAATTAGAAGTTTATTTGTTTTTACAGAGACTTTTAGCAATAGTTTGGAAGTGGGAGTGAATTTTTTGTGTCTCTTTTTCCACCCACATTATTACACTGTAAAAGGTGATTAGTTAACTTGACTTTAAAAAGTAAAAGTGAGTAAATCTGTTGCTTTTAAAGCGATTAGTTGACTTTACTCAGTAAAAGTGAGGAAACTCGTTGCTTTAAAATAGTTTTGTTGACTTTACTTAATAAAGTGAGTAAACTTCTTGTTTTTAAAGTGATTAGTTGACTTTACTTAATAAAAGTGAGTAAATCTGTTGGTTTTAAAGCGATTAGTTGACTTTACTTAATAAAAGTGAGTAAATTCGTTGCTTTTAAAGCGATTAGTTGACTTTACTTAATAAAGTGAGTAAACTTCTTATTTTTAAAGCGATTAGTTGACTTTACTTAATAACGTAAGTAAACGTGTTGCTTTTAAAACAATTAGTTGACTTCAAGTGAGTAAACTCGTTGGTTTTAAAGTGATTAGTTGACTTTACTTAATAAAAGTGAGTAAATCTGTTGGTTTTAAAGCGATTAGTTGACTTTACTTAATAAAAGTGAGTAAATCTGTTGGTTTTAAAGCGATTAGTTGACTTTACTTAATAAAAGTGAGTAAATTCGTTGCTTTTAAAGCGATTAGTTGACTTGATGAAAGTGAGTAAACTTGTTACTTTTAATGTGATTAGTTGACTTTACTCAGTAAAAGTGAGGAAACTTGTTGCTTTAAAATCGTTTTGTCGACTTTACTTAATAAAAGTGAGTAAACTTGTTGGTTTTAAAGCGATTAGTTGACTTTACTTAATAAAGTGAGTAAACTTCTTATTTTTAAAGCGATTAGTTGACTTTACTTAATAACAGGAGTAAACGTGTGGCTTTTAAAACAATTAGTTGACTTCAAGTGAGTAAACGTGTTGCCTTTAAAGCGATTATTTGAATTTACTTTAAAAAAATTAGTAAACTTGTTGCTTTTAAAGCGATTAGTTGACTTTACTTAATAAAAGTGAGTAAACTCGTTGGTTTTAAAGCGATTAGTTGACTTTACTTAATAAAAGTGAGTAAACTCGTTGGTTTAAAAGCGATTAGTTGACTTTACTTAATAAAAGTGAGTAAACTCGTTGGTTTTAAAGTGATTAGTTGACTTTACTTAATAAAAGTGAGTAAACTCGTTGGTTTTAAAGCGATTAGTTGACTTTACTTAATAAAAGTGAGTAAATTTGTTGGTTTTAAAGCGATTAGTTGACTTTACTTAATAAAAGTGAGTAAACTCGTTGGTTTTAAAGCGATTAGTTGACTTAATAAAAGTGAGTAAACTCGTTGGTTTTAAAGCGATTAGTTGACTTTAAAAAGTGAGTGAACTGGTTATAACTTGGAACTGTTAAGTTCATTCATTCATTTTCTTGTCGGCTTAGTCCCTTTATTAATCTGGGGTCGCCACAGCGGAATGAACCGCCAACTTATCCAGCACGATTTTACGCAGCGGATGCCCTTCCAGCCGCAACCCATCTCTGGGAAACATCCACACACTCAATCACACTCATACACTACGGACAATTTAGCTTACCCAATTTACCTGTACCGCATGTCTTTGGACTGTGGGGGAAACCGGAGCACCCGGAGGAAACCCACGCGAACGCAAGGGAGAACATGCAAACTCCACACAGAAACGCCAACTGACCCAGCCCAGCCGAGGTTCGAACCTGCGACCCAGCGACGTTCTTGCTGTGAGGCGACAGCACTACCTACTGCGCCGCCGAACTGTTAAGTTGACTTAACTTAAATTTTATAATTGCACACATTAATCATTTAATTAATAAGTGTGAGGCAAAGTGTTAACTCAAATTTTTTAAGTCAACAAATCATTTCAAAAGCAACAGGTTCATTCACTTTTTAAAAATAAAATCATCTTTTTAACAGTGTATAAACCTTCTAGAACAAAAACAACCCCTATAGATATTGAGAATAAACAGAGAAAACCCCACACTAAATTTTTGACTTCGAGCTTATACAAATGCTCTGTGATTTTGTCCCACTTGCTGTCCGTGTTTAACCTTGCATGATCAGCAAACGCACAACAACTTGAAGCAAACTTCAGATGAAATTTTTTTTAATAATCACAATAAACGGCAACTATTTTAAAGTCAGAGTGAAATTTTTTTTATACGTTTCTTGAAGGGGGAATAAAAAAAGAAGGGGCAAAAAAACAGAAATACAAGTGTCACTGCCAAAGAGTGTCAGCTGTTACATTTTGTTGATGTGTTTTATGTTTTTTTTTTTGTATGTATGTATGGAGAATTTATGTTCAGTATTTGTGGAGCAGTCTGGAACGGGATTGTACCAAATTATTTTTCATTTCAGCAACTGTTATTTTCCGTTTGGTCTCTCGAACATGGCCTGTGTCGTTATGCGTGTGCTGTGGAGTCTGTTTTCTGCCTGTCCTCGTACCTCTGTGTGTACCCGTGTTGATTCGTCAAGTGAAAATTATACGAAAAAACACATGAAATGGATTCCAGCGTTCTGATTGGTCGGCTACTTAACAGCCAATCAGAACGCGAGCCACTTCGCCCAATACATTTTTGTCAGTGTAATCCGTTGGAGAGATATTATTATGCCACAAGCCGAGGGCGCAATATTATCTAGCTGTGAACGATGGAGAAGCCGAGCTTGTGAATGAGATACGTATTTTTGCACATGCATTTATTCTCTTTTCGCAGTCTTCAGCTCTTTGCCTTTTTGCCTTTAGACAAAAAAACGCTTGTACATATCCAAAGTGCTTGTAATATTGAACTCATGTTCCTTTATCGTGTGTTATTATTTTTTTATTTGACATGTTTTGTAGTACCGCTTTTTCATATATTGAGTTGTCGATCAATAGATGTGGTTATGGACAGTGGAAGTGTTACTTGTATCCTTTTTTTTATTTAATAAACACCTAATTTGTATTACGCCCGGTGTCTTTTGTGGGTTTTTTGGTATTACAGAATGTAAAATGTTCTTTATTTTATATTTTACAAGATGGTTACATTTATTGTTTTAATTAGTTAACTAAATTGGTGAACATAAACTACAATAACACCAAAAATAAAGTAAATTCTGTGCGAACAGGAAGTTGCAGACTTTTATTTCAGTATGATGATGTAATTCCATGGCTGCGTCCGAAACCGCATACTTCCATACTATACAGTACGCTTAAATCAGTATGCGAGCCGAGTAGTATGTCCGAATTCTTAGAATTCGAAAATCAGTATGCGAGAAGTACCCGGATGACTTACTACTTCCGGCGAGATTCTGAAGTGCGCATCCCATGGACGCTGCGCTATCCCATGATGCCCCGCGAGAGAATTTATGAATGGACGTGAAGCGACGCAACTGACGCAGGTAGGTCACGTGACCATGACAAAATGGCGGATGTAGTACGTCCGAATTCCATTCATACTGCTCACATTCATACTGTATAGAACGTACTTTTCCAACGGCCGAGTAGTACGTTTAAATTCAAATGCAGTACCTACTGAGTAGTAGGCGGTTTCGGACGCAGCCCATGTGTTTCCTGGGCTTGGAGATGGCATTCGACCGAGTCCCTTGTGGCATTCTGTGGGAGGTGCGCGCTATGTTAAGGGTTGTCTCGTCCCTGTATGAACAGAGTAGGAGTCTGGTTCGCATACCGGCAAAAAGTCATGCTGCGTCCCAATTCGCATACTTATACTACGACCTAAAAGTATGTACTTTTTTTGTGGACGAAAAATATATACTTTTGAGTGAGTAACAGAAAAGTATGCAAGCTTTGGGACATACTACTTCCTCGTTTCACAGATCGTTGTGTTGCTTAGTTAGAGCCCTGTCAATCATCCACATTTCTGTCGTATTTAATTTCCTACCTTATTGGAGAAGCAGCAGCAGGATAATCTCCCATTCACGAGTCTTTCATGCAGAGAAATCTCCTCAGGTCTTTGGATAATTCTGCATTCAGACGGTAATGTCCAAACACGTCTTTATATAAGTTCAGTATTGTTGTTGCAGATGAAATATAACACAGACAATGGTATTTAAATATTCTCCAGTGGACTAGATATTAATTAACAGTCATACAAACATCTTTACCGAAGCCTCTCTGCTTGACGGTTGGTCTCGCGTGTCCATCATGTTTGTAGTTTGTTTACACTTTTCACCCGCGTTTTGTAGTTCTAATCGAATTCACGTCCAACGCGCAATGTACTGTGGGCAATATCAGCGGTTAGAGTATGGACGCTTCTACACTTAAAATTTTGTACTTTTTAGGTACTAATATATACCCTTGAGGTATTAATATGGACCTTTTAGATACAAATTTGTACTTTTTGAAAAGGTACCACCCCAGTGACTACTCGTGTACCTTTATTTCTGAGAGTGCAGGATTTCATCTATTATTAGCAGATGATGTTGTTCTGTTGGCTTCATCAGACATTGACCTTCAGCATGCTCTGGATGGTTTGCTGCCGAGTGTGATGCGGCTGGGATGAGAATCAGCACCTCTAAGTCCGAGGTCATGGTGCTCCATTTGAAAAAGGTGGTTTGCCATCTCCAGGTTGGAGAAAAGTCCTTACCCTTGGTGGAGGAGTTCAAATATCTTGGGGTTTTGTTCAAGGATGGAACGTGAGATTGACAGGCGGATTGGTGCAGCAGTAATGTGGTCGATGTACCGATCCATTGTGGTAAAGAAGGAGCTGAGCTGAAAGGCAAAGCTCTCGATTTAATGGTCAATCTACGTTCCAACTCTTCCCTCTTTGGATTATGACTGAAAGGACAAGATCTCGGATACAAGGGGTTGAGTTTCCTTCTCAGGATGGCAGGGAGCACACTTATAGATAGGGTGAGGAGCTCTGTCACCTGGGAGAAGCTCCACATTGAGAGAAGTCAGCTGAGGTGGCTCGGGCATCTGTTTTGGATGCCTCCTGGACGCCTACCTAGGGAGGTGTTTCAGGCATGTCACACTGGAAAGAGGCCTCGGGGAAGACCCAGGACACCCCGGAGGGATTATGTCTCTTGACTGGCCTTGGAACGCCTTGGGATCCTCCCAGAGGAGCTGGAGGAAGTGTCTGGGGAGAGGGAAGTCTGGGGTTCTCTCCTGAGACTGCTGACCCATGACACAGCCCTGGATATGTGGCAGAAAATAAATGAATGAATGAATGAATGATATATTTCCAACTAAAATCTTATTTTCATTAAATAAAGCACAATTTATAGTACAAAAACCATACTATAGTAAAATACTTGCATTATCAGATGGTATTCCTGGGCGCGTCCTCAAAGCATGTGCAGAACAGCTCGCTGGGGTATTCACAGACATTTTCAACCTGTCCCTTAACCTAGCAGCTGTGCCAACATGCTTTAAAACCACTTCTATTGTGCCGGTGCCGAAACACTCTAGCCCAACATGCCTGAATGACTACCCTGTAGCACTCACACCCATCATCATGAAGTACTTCGAGCGGTTGGTCCTGGCACATCTGAAAGACTCTCTGCCATACACACTGGACCCACATCAGTTTGCCTACCGTGGCAACAGGAGCACAGAAGATGCCGTCTCCATAGCACTGCACTCTGTACTCACACACCTGGACAATAAAAACACTTATGCACGAATGCTGTTTGTTGACTTCAGCTCAGCATTTAACACTTTCATACCCTCTAAGTTAATGATCAAACTTAGAGACCTGGATATCGACACGTCCCTCTGCAACTGGGTTATGGACTTTCTGACTAACAGACCTCATAATGTTAGGTCAGGCCACATCTGCTCCACCACCATCACACTCAACACTGGTGTACCACAGGGCTGTGTGCTGAGCCCCTTCCTCTTCTCCCTTTTTACCATCGACTGTAGGCCTGTGAACAGATCTAACACCATCATCAAATTTGCAGATGACACCACAGTGATTGGTCTAATCAGCAACAACGATGAGACTGCCTACAGGGAGGAGATACAGCATCTGGCCACTTGGTGCACCGACAATAATCTGCTCCTTAACACCGACAAGACCAAGGAGCTCATTGTGGACTTCAGGATGGAACGAACAGGCTCACATGATCCCATCCACATCAATGGGATGGCCGTCGAGCCTGTCTCATCCTTCAAGTTCCTGGGGACCCACATCTCAAAGGACCTTTCCTGGACCACCAACACCTCCAACCTGGTCAAGAAGGCTCACCAGCGCCTATTTTTCTTAAGGCAGCTTAAGAAGAACCAGCTGTCATCAGCCGTCTTGGTGAACTTCTACCGCTGCATAATAGAAAGCATCCTGACGAACTGTGTCACAGTCTGGTATGGAAGCTGCTCTGTTGCGGAGCGTAAGGCACTGCAGCGGGTGGTGAAAACTGCCCAACGCATCACAAGGACCACACTGCCAACCATAGAGGACATCCAGAGGAAACACTGTCTGCGCCGAGCACGCAGTATTCATAAGGATTCCTCTCACCCTGCTCTCAGACTGTTTTCTCTCCTGCCTTCTGGCAGGCGCTTCAGGCTCCCCCGGACAAATACCAGCAGACTAAGGAACAGCTTTTTTCCCAGCACTTGCTGCTATTGCACTCCTGGTTAGACCTAAACTGCATTTCGTTTCCTTGTACTTTTACATGTGTAATGACAATAAAGTTTAATCTAATCTAATCTAAAATCTAATCTTAATACTTTAGGGTATATTATACTACAATATACACAGTTTACTGTAATAAAAACCAAAATACCCTACAGTATTATAGTTTATGGTGGCGCAGTGAGTAGCACGATCGCCTCACAGCAAGAAGGTCGTTGGTTCAGGCCTCGGCTGGGTCAGTTGGCGTTTCTGTGTGGAGTTTGCATGTTCTCCCCGTGTTGGCGTGGGTTTCCTCCAGGTTCTCCGGTTTCCCCCACAGTCCAAAGACATGCGCTATAGGTGAATTGGGTAGGCTAAATTGTCCATAGTGTATGTGTGTGTATGGATGTTTCCCAGTGATGGCTTACAGCTGGAAATGCATCTGCTGCATAAAACATGCTGGATAAGTTGGTGGTTCATTCCACTGTGGCGACCCCAGATTAATAAAGGGACTAAGCCAAAAAGAAACTGAATGAATTCTAGTTTATCAGTTCACTATAGTTAGGCTAATACTACAGCCCATTGTATTATTAATTAACAGAGCAGTCTACTTTTTCATGTACACTTTACTATGGATCATTTACTATAGTATTTTACTATAGTATTTACTGTAGTATTATTTATATGAAGGTGCTTTAGGATTAAAACAATTTTGGTTTTCAAATACTGGTCTGATAGCAACTGTAACTCAAATAACCACTCGTTACAACTGAGGCAGAAGAGAGCATCTCTGAACACAACATGTCCAACCTTGAGGCAGATGGCTCAGGCTCATCAAAATTGGACGATAGAAGATTGGAAAAACGTTGCCTGCTCTGAGTCTCGATTTCTGCTGCCACATTCGGATGGTAGGGTCAGAATTTGGTGTCCGTCAGCAACATGAAAGCATGGATCCATCCTGCCTTGAATCAACAGTTCAGGCTGGTGGTGGTGGTGGTTTCTTGGCACACTTTGAGCCCATTAGTACCAATTGAGCCTCGTGTCAACTCCACAGCCTACCTGAGTATTGTTGCTGACCATGTCCATCCCTTTATGACCACAGTGTACCCATCTTCTGATGGCTACTTCCAGCAGGATAACGCACCATGTCATAAAGCGTGAATCATCTCAGACTGGTTTCTTGAACATGACCATAAGTTCACTGTACTCAAATGGCCTCCACAGTCACCAGGTCTCAATACAATAGAACACCTTTGGGATGTGGTGGAACGGGAGATTCGCATCATGGATGTGCAGACGACAAATTTGCAGCAACTGTGTGATGCTATCATGTCAATATGGAGCAAAATCTCTGAAGAATATTTCCAGTATCTTGTTGAATCTATACCACGAAGGATTAAGGCAGTTCCGAAGGCAAAAGGGGGTCCAACCCGGTACTAGTAAGGTGTACCTAATAAAGTGGCCGGTGAGTGTACATGCTAGTTCTTGTCAACAAAAGAACTAAAAAAATACATCATTCTATTCATCATTATAAAACAAAAGTATTTCACATGTAATTTTGGGTAAATTTATGTTTAATGCAATATTAAAGAGGCCACGAAGTGATTTAAAATGAGCGTTTTATTCAGTGTTTGATGTTATTTCAACTGAAACATGAAGAGAGGGCAGGACATAGCGTAGCCCTTCACTTTTATCAGCCAATAGCATTTCATTTTGATGTTTTTGAGGTGAAGTCAAAAAAATTGTTGATCCATTTAGGCAGAGGTGACAAACTGCATGCTTTGGACGTTATATCAGGTTTATATCTTCTAAACGCTAATTTTGCCACTGCTTCAGAGCACACTAGCATATAGATATATTTAAAACAAACATACCAATACTAACATCTAAAACACTTTATTTTTTTCACCTTTAAAAAGATAACTATGTTGGTAATGTAAAAGTATGTATAATGTTATTTTTGTATGTCTTTTTTAAGATTAAGATATGCTTAAGATTGCAATATGGTACTTTTATAACTAAGTAACACCGTTCACAAGCCATAGAGACTAGTGGTGTAAAGTAACTAATTACAAATACTCAAATTACTGTAATTGAGTAGTTTTTATCAGGAATTGTAATTTAATTTTGTAGTTTTAAAAATGTGTACTTTTACTTTCCTTAAGTACATTTTTAGTGCAGTATCTGTACTTTTACTCCACTACTTTCCTTCAACCTGCAGTAACTACTTTATTTTTCTTGTCCATGGGGACTAGAAAAATCAGTCCTGAGATTCCTGTCCAATCAAATCGCACATACTGTAGAAGGTAAATCACATCATAATGAACTACCTCAAGACATGTGCACTTTATAATGCACAGCAAACTGTTTGGAAGTATTAAAAGTGTTCATGAAGATGTTCAAAATCTTCACACACACTGACCCAGAGACTGTTTAGATGCACGTCACTGATGAGAAGATGACGGATGTTTACTGTATGATGACCGAAATGGCCTTAAACACCCAGCAGGCACAAGACGTCAACATAACGTCTAATTGACGTTGAACCCTAACGTCATGGGGACTTCACATTTTGTTTGGAAATGGAAATCGTCAGAACTCAACGTCAGGCCAATGTCAATGTCCAACCTAAAACCAACTAACTATCAATGTTTAATGACGTTGTGTGTACGTTACCCCTATGACATCTATCAGACGTTGGATTTTGGTTGCGCTACCTGATGAATAAATGTCAGTATTTGACGTCATATATGAGTCATATGACCAAATATATGAGTATATATGACCAAAATCCAACATTGAGCCAACATCTTAAACCAACGTTATGACGTTGGTTTAAGATGTTGGCTCCATGTTGGATTTTGGTCACCTTCTAACAACCTAAAACCAACCAAATATCAACGTCGTTATTGGACATCAAAATAACGTTGTCCTTAGCTGCTAGCTTGACAATTAATTTTGGTCACCTGACATTACAACCTAAATCTAACCTAATATTAATGTCTCATGATTTTGTGTGCCTGCTGGGCCATAACTAAATGCCCTACAGAATGTTACGTTTACACACAACCACAAATTACATGTAAACACATCAGCTTTTGATAGCATAATACTCACTACTCATCATTACTCTTGAATACTTTTAAAAGGGCTACTTTTACTCATACTTTGAGTACCCTGCTGAAAAATCCAGCTTAAACCAGCCTAGGATGGTTGGCTGGTTTTAGCTGGTCGACCAGCCTGGTTTTAGAGGGGTTTTTGGCCATTTCCAGGCTGGTTTCCAGCCATTTCCAGCCTGGTCTTAGCTGGTCAGGCTGGAAAATGACCAGCTAAAACCAGCTTAACCTGCCTGGTTTAAGCTGGACATACATAGCTGGTTTTGGCTGGTCAAGCTGGTTTTAGCTGGTCAGCTTAGGCTGGTTTAAGCTGGATTTTTCAGCAGGGATATTTACAGCAGGTAATTTTACTCTACTTGCACTACGTTTTTAGGCAAATAATGGTACTTTTACTTGAGTGTGATTTTCCAGTACTCTTTCCATCACTGATAGAGACCCACTATGCGTTTATCGGGCACGCGCGCGCGCTCACCCATCGCCGTCCACGCCCGGTTATGGAGGGCGGGTGTAGGTCGGAACGTCAGCGCGCAGGGGGGCAGGCTGTGGATTCTGGGAGCACAAACACACACATCAGCCATTTTTCAGTTTGCTGTGCTCATCCTTTCACTTCAACACGAACATCCTCACAACGCAGATCTGAACGGGACGAGAAAAATGGACGAAGCAAAAGCGGGTCAGCAAACGCACAGGCGGCGCTTTTGCTAATAACAACAACAACAACAAACAAAAGCACCAAACAGTCGATGGGACTCACACCATTTACCTGCAAAATCGCTTTTTGGACCGAATCTGGACACCTCTGAATCCACAAAACCACATTAGGAGTTGGAAACCCATCCATAAAGCAGCTTATAAAAGGTATGCTCGTTTTTGTCATTGATTAGCGGTGATGCTAACCTGCAGCCAGTTTGAATGGAGCAAAGTTTAGCCCGATCTGCTAAAACAATAGCTGTTTGTTGTAATTAAATTGTGCTTAATGTTTAGCATAAACGCGTATCTGTTAGACTACACTTTGTTTAGACTGTTTAAAGAGTTTTTGTGATGAATTCGGTCGTTTTTAGTCGTCGTCATCCAGACAGTGATGATCCAGTCAGTGTTGAATTAGGCATTTATTTATTTCCATAACGTTATATAAGGATGTTCTGCATTTTGAATGAACTAGATTCACTGTATGTGTGTGTTTATATTTTGGGTGGATGTTAATGAGAGCAGGGCCTGCGTTTGTTTGTTGAGCAGGATGCGGGATGTTGTGGTGATGTTGCGGGTCACCTTGATGGATTTTTCCAGATTCCTCTTGATTTTCTCAAGCTGCTTTTAATAACTTTAGGGTGTAAATTGATCACGTGAGGCTTATATTCGTGTTTGTGAGGTGGTCTGCTGTATTTTTGTTCTGGTGGTCTCGTGGTTTGGGGTGATTGTCTCCGCTGGTGCTGCATTGCAGTCAATAGGCGTGTTGACTGATGAAGAGCGCCTCTGCTGGACGCAGGTGGAAGTGCAGGTCAAATAAACTCATGACGACGATGATGATGTATTGAAGTAAAGTTGGTTTTATATTCACAAATTATGACTTTACCTTGTTATAATTTGAGAAAATAATTATTTGCCGATTCTAAATAGTTAAATCATATTAGCAGCCAATGACTAACAAAGTACAACATTGTTCAAAGTCAAATAAGTAGTGCTAATGTTGTTTTCAAGTCTCACTTGCATGTGGTTTCATACCGAATATTCAAAGTACCATGGTAAACAATATAGGGAGTGTGTCTGAAGTTGTCACTGAATGAATGTGTGAATATAAAACCAACTTTACCTCAATTGATGATGTTAGCAATGTCATCATAACACTGCATTTTACCTCATCGTGTTACTGCAGTCATTTTTACATGGAATATATTGTATTGTTATTCTTTTTACTTTATTGGCAAAATTTCATATACACAAACAGAAATTTGCTAAGTCATCTTCCACATTAACCATTTTTTTTTGTATTATTTTGATTCTTTTGTTCTTACTGTGAAATTGTTCGAAAGCAAAAAATCTGAGCTCATTATAATATTTATACTTATTCTAATATTTTTTTATTACCTGGTATTTCTTAACGTCATTGGATGTAAAAATGCAGTACATTATGCTTTGTGGGTTTTATTATTTTATATGCTTACCATTATTATGTTCGTTCTTTTATGTTCACTTTTTATATTGTGGTGTTGTGTGTATGTTTCTGATGGTTTGTGCAAAACAAAAAGTGGAAAATATTGTATACATAAGTATTATATAGTAAAATATACATATGTCCCTGTTGGGGGAGTTTTCATCCACTTCATGGTGACTTTAAGGCTTAATATTGCCACAACGTTTCAGCAAATGCAATGACTTTTGGTGATAAATCTTATTTTGACACACATCTACAGTAAAAATTACACATTTTACCTCTCCTCAAGATGGAAAACAAGCAACAATCAAGAAAGCATAAGGTGTCATGGCTTTGCAATCAAAAAATGTTGTTATAATGGAAGTCAATGAAACAAAAACAGCCACCAAATAACGAAAGGGCACACACACGCATATTTATTGAAAGGAGAAGAAAAACCTGTTTGTGACTTGTGTAAAAATATTTTGACGGTAAAGCATATTTTAATAGAATGTGTATTTTTAAATGATATTAGAGAACGTTTTTATTCGGGAAATATTTTAAGTGAAATGTTTGAAAAGGTACCTTCTGGAGCACTTTTAGAATATTTATCTTTAATCAGACTAAAAGATTGTATATGACTCTTTCAGTATTATTGCTACTTGTATACTTTTTGTTGTTGTTTTTTACAATGTATGTTTAAGAAACTGATTTTATTGTATGTTTCTATATTGTATATTTATTAGTATATGTTTTTGCCATGAATATAGCCAATGCTGCTGATATGGCATTAAAACTTAAATAAATAAATAAATAACGAAAGGGTAGTCAATTGTAACAATACACAAGGGTTAATTAGTATTAGTATATACACATACATGTATTACTGTATATAAACAATTTTTAGCCTTTTAGAAATGTATTATTTTTTAGATATCTTCTAACAAGTGATGTTTAACAGAGAAATAGTATTTTAACATAGTATTTTTTAATAATAACTCATTTCTTTTGTCTTTGTCATGATGGCAGTCTATATTTTACTAGTTATTTTGCAAGATACTTTGGAAAAAATTATAACTTTTTAATGGGCTAAACTATTATCTTAGCTGTTTTTACATTTTATTTTTTGTTTTTTTATGCCAGCAAAACTAAAAGAAATAAGACTTTACCCAGAACAAACTAATAATAATAATAGTAATAATAATAATAATAATAATAATAATAATAATAATAATAATAATATATTTTAAAAATGTCTTGCTTTGAATAAAAACTTTTACAAATATTTAAAGAGCCACTATTATGGGTTTTTGAAAATGACCTTCCATGTAGTGTGTAACAGCTCTAAGTGAAGTGATATATCCAGCTAAGGCTTAAATCTGAAAGTGGACAGTTTTTTAAACTATTGATTTATCTGAAAGAGTCGACTCATAGTGGACATGTTCTGCCAGAGTTAGCTATAAAGCTAAATTTACATCTTAATTAGCTTTACTTAAGGTTTTACAGGCTAATCATTTTGTCTTTAGGACTTCAACTGTATGTTTTTGTTTATCTATGTGTAGGGATGAACCGATACCACTTTTTACAAGCCGATACGAGTATGAATATTTTAATTTGTGTACTTGCCGATACCGAGTGCCAATTCTGATACTACTTAGATTTGGTTTCAATGAAAGTGCAATTCATTTGAAAGGAGGTTTTATTTTTAGCTTGTAGCAAGGATGAACACAAAAATCTTTAAAAGAAGGCAATTCCAAGCCAATAATATACACACATTGTAAGATAACTTATCGATTTCCGATTAAGCATGGACGTTTGAAGGATCAGTTATCCTTGTGCTGACACGCGTCCACGACTTCACACATTACATAATCAAGTGTGGGCAGTTTACATTACCTTATGGAGTCACTCTCTTGACATTGCATATTGGGGCTGCATAAACCCCTGTTATGTGCAGTTCTTCGTTATATTTGCGAGTCCTGCCGTTAATCCGCGGGTCAGGTAATCAAAAAGTAGGCTACTAGATGTTTAACTGGGTGGTTCGTGGGTGGATAAGATCAACAGTTGGTTATGCAAACTTTAACTGCTTTCTCTAAAATATTAAGATGTTTTAAGTGGTTTCATCTTGACAGACTGCCCGCAGTGATGTACAGCTATAGGCACTTTAATTTAGCCTGTAGTCTACTATATAATAGTTTAGATATAATTTTTTACATATAATGTTCCATTACTTAAAATTTGTAAAATTTTTTTAGAGTTATAGTTCATATATAAAATGAGAGCTAGCTTGTTTCGCTGTGATCATTATGCAAGGGTCATATTGCTTATTCGGTTTATTCTTCAGTAGCCTTTAGATTCATTAATAATGTATTTTAAAAACAGATTGTTTGTAAGGACTAAGCTATTAATATATAATACATTAATTAATACATTAAGACATTGAGGTCACGAAGGACAACAAATCACATGTAGTGAATTACTGCTGAGTGGTATCGGTGCGTGGTATCGACATTTCATGTACGATACGAGTACGAGTATTTTAACCAAGTATCGACCCAATACTGGTATCGAGGCATCCCTATCTATGTGTGTTTATTTATATATATATATATATATATATATATATATATATATATATATATATATATATATATATATATATATATATATATATATATATATATATATATATATATAGTAACAAATAACAACATGCTGTAAATGTAATCGCATACTTATTTTTAAGTAATTTTTATTGTAATTTTGTGATGTATTTTAGTCATTTTTACAAGATTTTTAAGATCTCTCTTTAATTTCTGTTTTAGAATTATCAGAAATGTTTCTTCCACGTAGAACGATTCAATATGTTATAAATAACACAATAATTAAGATTTAAAATAATACATGAATTAATCATAATACATTAAACATTATGGCCCAGTTTCACAAACAGGGCTTAGCTTAAGCCAGGACTAGACCTTAGTTAAATTAGGATATTTAAGCCACATTTATAAAAACGGCCTTAGAAAAATACATTACTGGTGTGCACCTGGAGACAAAAAATGACACTGACATATTTTGAGACATCTCACTGCAAGTTATTTTCAGTTGAGTCAGCTCAAACATGCAATTTAATCCATGACTAGCCTTAAACCTTGTTTGTGAAACCAGGGGTGAATGTATAGTGTATGCAAGCATGTCTCTAAATTTAAAGCAAACATATAATGATGGGTGAAATTAAACTTCAAGTTTGTAACTCATGAATGCGAAAGAATCAGCATTGCTTTAAAAAGCAAATTGCTGAATGTAATAACTTGCAGTTAATTTATTATTTATAGCTCATTGATTAGCATTTCAGGAGTCGATTCCAAAAAAGAATTGGTTCTTGATTCAGAGTCTTCATATTCAGTGACTATCAGGTAGAGAGTTGATTCCAAAAAAAGAATCAGTTTAAAAAAAAAAAAAGAATAGAGTCTTTTAGAATGGACAACAGAAGTTTGAATCTTTGATCTCTTGACCTCTTCATCTTTGCTTAAGTATGCTTTATTGGTTGACGGTAATCATGTTATTTTCTCTGTGGAGTTGTTTCTGTAATGATTTATTATCAGCTGCAATAATGATTTGATGAATGATGGTGATTTTACCGCTGGTTTCCTCACTCAGGTGTGAATTTGTTGGCTCTGAGGTAATACTGAATCTCTGACATGTCCACTAGGTCATTCTGCACTGATGCAGAGTCTGTGTTTACTGAGATATTTGAGCAGTTTATCAAAACCTTTACCATTTCTCGTCATTGTAATCTCTATTTTTATTTCATTAACGTGGTGTTTGTCAGCTTTAATTTTTAGTACATCGACTTAAACTAAGCACAATTAATTTAAAGTAATAAATACTAGTTGTTCATGTAAGTTTGGAATTCAGTTTAGTAAGTTTTTCTTTTCATTTTAATTTAAGGTGATCTATAAGTATTTCCTTATTGATTTGGTCGTTTATTAATAGTCACTGCTTTAAGTGTTTGGTTTTTGCTTTATTTTGGTGGATCAAAACTGCAAGTCTTCATTTATTGATACACTATAGTTTTTATTTTATTTTTTCAAATTTTTGTGTTTTATTCAATGTTTTAGATTGTAGTATATTCTATAGTAATAATATTTTCCATTTGTGTTTTCAATAGAGACATTTTAAATATAACATTAGCACTGATGACATGTCTAACGCTGGATTCACACTATAGAGCACTGTCACTTGGTCTAGTTTACTCGCGGGATGTTTTTTCCTCAAGTTGAATCATTTGAACTTGCGTGGTAGATGCGATTGAGGTAAATTTTGCTGTTGCAAAGTGTTTTTGCTCCAAACTCGCCTCATAAATGAAGTCGAGTGTTTGAAATAAGTCTTTCTGTGAGATGATTCCATAGTTGTTTGTTTATTAGTCATGCTGAATCAATGAAAGCAGTTAAATCTTCTGTTTATTCAACAACCGTTACTTTCCCCAGTGGATTTGCTGACTTTCTTAGTTTGTATTTAGACAGATTTTTGGTAGGGATGCTCCGATCGATCGGCCGAAGATCGGTATTGGCCGATAATCACATTTTATGACTCGATCGGTACTCGCTAACTTGGCCGATCTTACGAACCGATCATAATTGATGACGTCAATGCGTGAGGACGTACACGATGAGTGGGGACGTAAATGTTTTGACGCCGCAGTCATGTCATCACCAGTGTGGAATTATTATGACGTTTCGAGAAACAATGAAAAATTCGCTGATTGCCGTTTATGTTCCAAAGAAATCTCACGTGGAGGAGCATCATCCAAAACATTTAATACAACGAACCTGATTCGGCACTTAAGAACGAGCCACCGCGAGTCCTATGGTGAATACGAAAAACTGTCGACTGCAAAAAAGGCAACGGTAACTAGTAATGCGACTCTCACTCAGCCATTCATTACAGACATTCTGAAAAAACACGAACTGTACACACCAGACAACAAGAAAGCTAAGGATATAACTGCGAAGATAATGGAATTTATATGCATTGACAACCAGCCTCTGTCAGTCACAGAAGACATTGGATTTAAACGCCTCATTGAACATCTTGAACCACGATATCAACTGCCACGGCGCAAATATTTTACTGATTGGTATCGGTCGATCAGCATGACAAAAAAACGGTACTCGTTATCGGTGGCAAAAATCCTGATCGGAGCATCCCTAATTTTTGGGTTTCCGAGAGGGCGCCCTCTGGCATTCAGAGGAAATTTACTACAAGTCACGCCGTGCTTCTAGCGCTGAACGATATGGCAAAAATTTATATCACAATATATTTCTTAATTTCGGTCGATGCGATATAATTGCGATAAGTCTATAATACCTTCAGGCTCTTATAACTTAAATAAAATAAAAACAGTACAAAATAATTAATGTTCACTTTTTATTTGCATTTAGCCTTTACAAACAAGAAATGTGAAATAAACTATCAAATACATAAACCTCTCAGACTCAGCTTATTAACAATATATTTCCATTTAAACTAGAACAAATAAACTCCTTCAGCCAGTATTAAGACAAAAATACGACACTGACTTAAGTTGCTCCTCCACACTGTCCCTAACTTCACCATAAAGTGCAGGTATGTGTGCAAAACAGGTATAGCTATGTGTGAAAGATATTTTCGACTAGGGAGCTCGAATGACTGGCATCATTTTCCTAAAGCCTACACCATCTACCATACTAAACCTGGCCAAGGCATCATGTCCTTAGCCAAGAAGTTTGGAACAGCCCTAGTAATGTCTTCATGATGTTTAGTCTGTTTGTCATAAGGTAGCTGTTCTGACACAGCTGGTTTCGGTGTCGGCGAGGGGGGTGATGGTGATGCGACAGGTTGACTTAAACTTTAATGATGCCTAATCTTCTGACTCTCAGTATGTTCTATGGGGTGGAGCAGCTTCAACTGGTGGAACAGATTTGATGTGTTCCCGCTGCTAGTCGGCACCAATTTCCGGCACATTTTGCAGAGCACCAAAAACCTGAAGTTTATCAGAACTTAAAAAGCCGAACTGCTTTCACATCTCTTAATTAGTCTTTCCTCTATTATCAACTATTTTGTCTGCTTTCTTACTTGTTAAAGCTTGTTCATTCAGATCTGTATTCAGGGCACTCATTTTGTAGCTACAACTTTCTACGACGGAACTTAACCAACTGCTGAGCGCTGGCAGCTGAACGTCATTCAGTGACAAATGATAATGTATAAAATTATAAATATATATATGCAAATCGAAATATCGTAAATGATGATGTGATGATGATGATGATTTGTTGCTATTTGATGCTATTTATTTGTCACATATACTTGCATGTATTCACATACACTGACATATAGTGAAATTGGACCCCCCCGACCATACACAAACATTTCAGGGGAAGACAAGTCAACGGGAGGTATTATTTAGAAAAAGGAAATAAGATAAATAAGGAAAGATAGGCAAAAAAAACTCCCTCTCACCCTGCTCTAAAATTAGGGCAGAGTGAGATCAAGGATAAAAACAAGCCCCGTCAGTCAAGCACATAAACCCATAGACAAGACAAAACATCGCAACAGGGAATGGGAACAGAGGATGTGGATATAGTCCGGCAAGGGCGGGCAGCCATCCGGCCTGCAGCTGAAAAGCTCTGGTCACAGACCCGCCTACCCCCTCCAGTGGGTGAAAGCACACGAAGGCGTGGGATGAGGGACTTGGTAGTGATAAGTCTATCTGTAACTGTGCATGTGTGTGTGTGTGTGTGTAAGCCTGTAGAGTCCAACAGGTGTCCTTGACAGGGAGCAGGAATATCAGAGCGTCTACTTATCTTGGTATCCGGGAGAAGTTGTTTTTCTCCAGCCGAGGCCGTCCGGCTGCAAAAACACAGGGAAGCCGAAAGAGAAGCAAGTATTTCAAATTTAGGACAGTATCTGGCAATTTCACAGATATTTAATGTCCATCACTGGTCTCCAGGTCTGGCCAGATCATGTTGCAAAGCTGCTAATTTCACCCCGATGTTTTCCAATTTGCGCTCTAATGCAGTAGTCTGAATATTAGCATTTCTGCCCACTATAGTTTCAATCAAGCCGGCCAGCTTGTTTGGGTTTTGAGCAGCACTGACCGCTTTCATCAATCGTCGATATCCCAGGGCGCCGCATAAGCCCATCGGCAGAAGCCCTGTTATCAAAGTTCGAATAGATAGATATCCTCAATATCCTCCAGGGACAGAGCAGCCAGGCACACGACGCGCCACTTCTCCCACCCGTCCATCACGTATCCAGCTGCAAACGTCCCGGCAGGACAAGTAGGCTCTCCCGAGCCCAAACTTCTTGTCGAGAAGATGGTGTCAATCGCCAGTTAATCAGATCCATAATTCCTTATTCGTTTGGATAGCAGGGCACGGAGAGCCTCAGAGATAGAATAAGACGAGACAAGAAGAGCCAGCCAGGGAAGATAAGGGACGGAGAGGGAAAAAGTGCGACCGCCTCCGCCAAGAGCCAAAGAAACAAGTGGGTTTTAAAATATCACCGTTATTGAAAAAAAATCATGTATTGCCATATATATTGATATTAAATTATCGTCCAGCCCTACGTGCTTCCTTGAGAACATGTGCATGACAATCACAGCTTTGTTCAATCAAGTTTGCGATTTCAATTTGATGAACCGCGCAGCCCTACGTAGTGTATATGTAAAACTTGTTGAAGACACACGCGAAAAACTTTTTCTATTTTGGACTACATTGTTGTCATGTAAACGTAGCTTTAACCCTTGTGTGCTGTTGGGTCATTTTTTTATCCATTGAGACCTAATTTGGCCGCAACTTTCTCTGTGTTTCAGCAAATGGGATGATTTTTGGTGATGAATCTTATTTTGACGTATTTTAGGGAAATGCTTTAAAATTTAAAAAAATTCAACAATACACTCTGGTCAAATTGACTACCCTTTAATTATGTTGGGGGCTGTTTTTGCCCCATTGACTTTCATTATAATGACATTTTTTGATTGCAAAGCGTTGACACCAATTCATCATACGTTCTTGATTGTTGCTGGTTTTCCTTGTTGGGAATTTTTTTTCATTTTTGCTGTTGGTCATCAGGTGCAGTGCAAAAAAAACTTAGTTTCTGGCTTAACTATATGATTATATGGAGTATAGTGTGCATGTGTGAGAGAGATAGAGACCTTTGAGCATGTATCTTGATACGTTTAAGAAAAAAAATAAGCAGCTCAGAACACGGTACATAGTAAGCATATTTCAGCACACACACTATAATCGGCTTTTTTACTCCATAGAACTCCATATAAAAGCCGTAAACTGTTTTGCACAGGCCTATCTAAAGGGTTAATGATGCCAACTGATGATCAACAATAAAAATTAAAAGTTTTACCTCTTCCCAACAGGGAAAAACACCAACCATCAAGAATGCATATTCTTATATGTTGTGATGGCTTAACAATCAATAAATGTCATTATAGTGGAAGTCAATAGGGCTAAAACAGCCACCAACATAATGAAAGGGGAGTCAATTTGAACAGTACACAAGGGTTAAAGGGTCAGTTCACCTCAAAATGAAAATGCAGTCATTTAATCATCCTCCAATTGATTCAAACCTGTTTTTGTTTTATATTCCACTGAGCACAAAAGTAGTTTATTTTTATGGTGATCTCTGTAAGATGGCGTGATGTTGATGGCTTTGTGTGTGTGTGTTATTTTTTTCAGCAGGTGTGGGTGTTTCGGTGGGTGATGTCCACCATGGTTTACCCTCGTGACGAGGCTCTGGAGCGGCTGACGCAGGATGATATCGTGCTCAACACTAAAGCGGTGATGCAGGGTTTGGAGACCCTGCGAGGGGAACACGCTCAACTCCTCAACACCATCCTGGACTGCAGTCAGCCAGCCGGGGCACAGGAGAAATCCAGACTGCTGCGCAAGAGTCTGGAGGACATCGAGCTGGGCCTGGGGGAAGCACAGGTGAAACACACACACATCTAGAGCTTTCACATTGATGATACTCGGCTGAAGATTAATTCAGTAAGACATAATTGTGATTATGCAATTTATTGTAATTTTTATGATTAATTAATTGTCTATTTTGGGGCCCATGCAGAAATCAAACATACATACATACAGCTGAATTCAGAATTATCCAGTTATCATCCATATGTAATGTGAACGTGTGTTGTTCAGGTAATCATTGCTCTGTCGGGTCACCTGAGCGCTGTGGAGTCTGAGAAGCAGAAGCTGCGTGCTCAGGTGCGTCGTCTCTGTCAGGAGAACCAGTGGCTTCGGGATGAGCTGGCTAACACCCAACACAAACTGCAGAAGAGCGAGCAGAGCGTCGCGCAGCTGGAAGAGGAGAAGAAGCATCTGGAGTTCATGAACCAGATCCGCAAGCTGGACGAGGACGCGTCGCCCTCTGAGGAGAAAGCTGGAGAGAAGGAGAAGGACAATCTGGACGACCTGTTCCCCAACGATGACGACCAGGGGCCAGGTGAGGATTTAGACACCAATTACACCCGTGTTATGATGCTGTTTTTGTTAGGTTAATTAAGCAAGTCATTGTATTGTAGGGGATATACATAGGGTCTGTGAGATGAAGAAGAGCCAGAGTCAGAGATTCAATTAAAAGAGAGCTTATTAAAGATAGTTTGCAGTTTCATCAGCAGACGCCTGCTTCAACACTCCCGAAAAGCTCTTAGGCCGCTCTGCTTTACAGTTTTAAAACATCAACAATAATACTCTCACATAACGTCATTAACTGTGTCATACATATAGGTGTTTTAATCTGATTGGTTAAAACACCGATACATTAAGATAGGGCTGGGCGATATGGCAACAAAAAAAAAAATCTAGATTTTTTCATAAAGTTTGACCAATTCATGATTTCGATTTTTTTATTTATTTATTTTTTAATAAAATTTTTTTTTTACTGTGTAACTACCTTACCAGTTTACCTTGTTCATTTAAATTTAAATAAATGCTGAAACTAGTTTTTTTCATGCTCACTTGTAAAAGAAAAGCAACCGTGTGACTAAACGCGGTTATGGCACTCTCTCATATAGGGATGCTAAACATAGCTACAATAGAAGTCACAGCAGGTCATATGTTGTGCAGCTTTGGGCAAATTTTATTTGGAGAGAAAATGACCAAAATGTAACGTGAAGATTGAGGATTGGAGGGGAAATAAATATTTCAAATCTCTGGACATAACAGAAAAATAAACAATGATAATGCAACAATAGTTTATCTGTATTAGTGGCATGGCAGAAATATATATTTAGACAGGCCTTGTCAAAGTGAGCGGGCACTTTCACTAATAAAAAATATAGCACTTAAATTATTTCATAACAATCAATAAAATAACAGCGGTTTTATATCAAAAGTTGGTAATGATATAAAATATACTACATTTTGATGGTAAAATATAACCATTTAAACGATTTCAGTATTCAAACATTAAATAACGAATGCATCAAGTTAAATACAAAAAACGAATGAAACAACACACAGCATATCAGGATATAAAGGACTATATTTAGCAGAATGCTGCTCTTTTTATCTTTGTAATTTTATAGTTTTATTTTTGTTATTTTAATTATTTTTTGTCTTCATAAATAACTAACGAGCTATAGACAAATATCTGCTTGACGTTTTAGAAAATATTTGTGCGTAGCTACACCACCCAGTGTATATTAAAGATTACCGTATCGTTGCAATTATTTCCTCGTGTGTGTGTGTGTGTGGAGCGATGGGTGAGCGGGCCAAAGCGATCTAGAAAGTTAAGTTGGTTGCCCACACCTCCGCCTGTCGAGCCTCCTCTCCTCGCGCGCACGCCCGTCTCGCAGCTCGCGCGGGAGAGACAGACGGCTGCGGGGACGCGAACAACAGCACGACACGCGTGGAAACATTAGCGAAGCTGGCTGGCTGACTGCAGTTGCCCTGGCAGCGGGGCTGTTGTTGCTCTAGCGGGAAAATGTCCCGGTGTTCCCAATGGCCAGTCCGCACTGGCTCGCTTCCGCTAAACCAGCTGTGGTAGCTCATCAACAGAGCCGCGACGTCAACACACAGAATCAGCACAATTCAGCACGGTTGTCTAACAGTTTAGAACGGTTTGGCACGATAGTGGAAAAGCGGCTTTAATATTTTTATTTAAAAAATCGCGATTTCTCGATTTTATAAAAAATAAAATCATCTTAAAACGTAAATTCGAATTAATCGAAAAAATCACCCAGCCCTACATTAAGAACATTTTCATGTGGGTATGTAAAATATCTCAAACATACAAATGTCAGACAGTCATTAGGCTGTTCAGAGCTGACCCCAGACCCGTGAAAGGATCCACAATCGAGTAGAATACACACACACTCAAAGTACAATCTGTTTCTTACCCAAGGCTGAGTGCATTCTCAGCCGTCTTTATCAAAACTGGTTAAAAACTGGTACAATCTACATCCAAAATGTGCACGTTCATATTAGCAGCCTTTTAGTCATTAAACATCAGCAATAATGGTGCCAAATATTCAGTGTGCATGAGCCTTGCTCTAGCCAGTTTGATATCCTGTTGTTTTGTGGTCTCTCAGCTCAGCCCAGTGGTGAAGTAGCAGCGCAGCAGGGCGGATATGAGATCCCGGCTCGACTGCGGACGCTTCATAACCTGGTGATCCAGTACGCGTCTCAAGGCCGATACGAAGTGGCCGTGCCGCTCTGCAAACAGGCCCTGGAGGATCTGGAGAAAACATCAGGACACGATCATCCCGATGTGGCCACCATGCTCAACATCCTCGCCCTGGTCTACAGGTCTGAGATCAGTGTTGTTGTTTTTAATTCAATTTATGTAAAGGGAACCTATTATGCAAAAATCACTTTTATAAGGGGTTTAAACACAGTTGTGTGGCAGCAGTGTGTGAATATAACCACCTTCTAAATGTATTAATTTTATGTTTAATAATCGTACTTGATAAAACAGTCTGCAGGAACGCTTTGACATTCTCCCTTTGTACGTCATCAGAGGGGGAAAGCCCCACCCATTAGTGACTTTCTCTTCCTCATTAGCATAGGACTTTAGTCTTGTTTTTGAATCTGCCACTATGTTGACACACAGGCATTTATAGCTCCGCCCTCTTCTGAAAAGAGCACAATCTCATTTAAATTTAAAGGGCCAAGAAACCCCCCTGTCTCAGCAGGGTGTTTTCACACCTCTAGTTTGGAAAAAGTCAGGAAAGTGGGCGTGTCCAGCTCTGTTTAGGTGGGAATGTCGGAGGAGGGAAAGAGGGAAAGATTTGCAAATATGGGAGTTTCTCTTTGGGCACGCAGATGCAGGGGAGAAAGACAGTGACTGTGTTTACATGGACATCAGTAATCAAATTACTTGCCAAATTATTAATTTGTCGACTTTAACTGCAGTTTGGCACTTTCACTTTTTAATTCAGGAGCATTTTTCTGTGTGTCGCCCGTGACAAACGAGATATTGAAAGCGAGGAACTGCTGGAAGAGTGCAGTTTTAATGGAGTGTTTGATAGCGCACGGCGAATGGGAGAAAAAAATCCTCCGAATTTCTCGGTAACTAAGATGCACTCGGTAGGTAGCGTCAGAAAGCCGTGTGTGTATAGACTATCCTGTCACAAAATGCGGCGAAAATCCTGCACGACGGGAATAGTTTGATTAAGGTGTTTACATTCGGAGAGCAGCATTTACAGCGGATCTTTCAGTCTATAATATTGCAGTGATATTAACATACTGTAAACTTAGTAACTAAATCATTTTGACTGAGGTCTGTCTTTAAAAACTGAAAGAGCACTGCTGACGATACGAACTTACTTTGCCATCTGAATGAACAAACAAAGGGCACTGATCACACACACTTACCAAATCTGTACCGACAGGACAATCACACTGGAACTGTGTCTTTTTTTTAAAAAGGAGACGAGCGGCAAATCCGGATTTCACCATTTTCAGATGCGAAAAGCTCTCGGGTAAAAATGGTCCTTACAAACGCATTTGTCGCGTGCACTGTAATCCACATGTGAGTCCAGCAGCGCTCTCACAGCGGGAAAATGCAAACAAAACCTTTGTTGCAGCACATTATTAAACACAGCGCAATAATAAACGCAACACTGACGACTCGTGTCTCCAAATTCTTGTTTTTTCACTTGTTTTGGCAACACAACTCGGCGTCTCTCTGTCGTCTAAACACTGTAACAGGTAAAACAGTCTCCGAAGCTATCATGCATATTAATAAAGTTGCGCCGCATACACAATAGAGCGCGCTGATTGGTTTGACCCAAGTCTTTCTCATGAATTAATGCCGCACACTCAGAGACGTCACGATGTACCCGCAGGTACAGACAGCCACTCTCCACACTGGATTTACACCTAAGTATCTCATGGCCGTGACGCAGCTTCAAAAATTCGTTTCAAACCAGAAGAACGAATTTGCTCAAAATAACGCAAAAACAACCAATTTTCACTTTTTAGTAAAATATATGTGCCTTAATAGTGTTTATAGCAGCGTGGGACACATATATGACTGTAAACAGCCCAAAAATGTGTTTTGGTGTTTCGTGACCCTTTAAAGCGACAGTCACCAAAATGGCACAGTTAGGATTAAAGCCTACAAGGGGACACACAATAGTGTCTGAGGCTATGTCCATTTCCAAAT
The DNA here is from genome assembly GCA_903798195.1 of Danio kyathit. Taxonomy (NCBI): domain Eukaryota; kingdom Metazoa; phylum Chordata; class Actinopteri; order Cypriniformes; family Danionidae; genus Danio; species Danio kyathit. The sequence goes on from LR812525.1 coordinate 8,395,363, forward strand.
ACTGATCTCTTATTATTCTGCTATGCCTTGGTATACCCAGATTTTGGGTACCCAGAAAACTGTTTACAGATTGATATCTTTCTGATCCCATAACTCTGGTTAGTAGTTTTGAAAAATATAAACTGATGCTTCAATAAAATTTTAACATGTACTTTCTATGTGAATTTATGTTTTGAGTTTTTATTGCAAATGTCAAATCCAAAACGCTGGAATTGCTCCGATGCTAACCAGACTAATACATCTATGTGTTGTGTGTGTGTGTGTGTGTGTGTGTGTGTGTGTGTGTGTGTGTGTTCTGCAGGGATCAGAATAAGTATAAAGAGGCGGCTCACCTGCTGAACGACGCTCTGGCCATCAGAGAGAAAACTCTGGGTAAAGATCATCCGGCTGTGGCTGCTACGCTCAACAACCTCGCCGTGCTGTACGGCAAACGTGGAAAACACAAGGAGGCCGAGCCACTCTGCAAGAGAGCGCTGGAGATCAGAGAGAAGGTCAGAATCTGCACATTTAACACACACTCAGACCATGTCCACATGGGGATTTTTATAAACCGTGTGTTTTCATGTGGACGATGATTTTTTTATTTATTTATCGAAAGTGGAGAAAAACTGTGATGCATGTTAAGGGGACGCCGAACCAACAGGGGCGATAATGAGACTTCCCTCCAAATAGGAAATTAAGTGGTTTAATGAGTAAACTGCATACAAGTCAATCTAAACATGGGAACAGAGGTAGATTACCGCCCAACAATGCGGAATATCCCATACATTTGCCATGAATGTGTGAAATTTGTCTCATTCATGTCTTGCGCATTCGGTGTAAACCCAGCCATGTTGGCCAATCAGAAAGGAGAAAACGGCGTGCATACTGATGTCATGAGGCGAAAATCTTCAGTATACCTGATAGGGCCTCATTGTTGAGCATCCTGATTTATTGTTTTGGGCTCCTGCTGTAGTTTACATACACTCAAAGTATGGCTGCACGATGTGGAAAAAATCTAACATTGTGATTTTTATTTTTTATATATATATATATATATATATATATATATATATATATATATATATATATATATATATATATATATATATATATATATATATATATATATGAGCAATTCCATGCAAATGTCACCCTTGCCATGAAATAAATTAAGTTTTCACCAAAATACGGAAACTGTTTCTTGGTTTTTTGGGAAAGCAAGTATTTGACAGTACTTTTGAAATACTCAAAAACGCATCTGTCAATGTTTTCAAACTATTATATTTGATCTACCGAAGTCACGCATGTGGCATTTTCACTTCTGTCACATCCATAACGGAGAGATGTCACATCCATAACAACACTTTTTCCTCATAAATGTGAAAATATAAAAACAATAAATAAAACCCATCATTTTTGTTTTATAGTGAGCCGACCCTTATCATTTTGATTAATATTGTGTCTTTTGGGTTGTGCAGTTTAATTCACAGAATTTTTACAAAGTATGTTGTATACTGTAAAACCGCAGCCTTTTTTTTGTCACATCCATAACGCATGTTTATTTTCCTCATTTAAAGTACAAAACATGTTTACAGATTGATATTTTTCTGGTCCCGTAACTCTGTGGTTAGTTGTTCTGGAAAATATAAACAAAAGTTTCAATATAATGTTAACGTTTACTTTCTATGCGAATTCATGTTTTGAGATTTTACTGTAAACGTCACATCCATAACGCTGGAATTGCTCATATATATATATATATATATATATATATATATATATATATATATATATACAGTTGAAGTCAGAATTATTAGCCCCCCTGTTTATTTTTTTGCCCGGTGACATTTCTAAACATAATAGTTTTAATAACTCATCTCTAATAACTGATTTATTTTATCTTTGCCATGATGACAGTAAATAATATTTGGCTAGATATTTTTCAAGACACTTCTATACAGCTTAAAGTGACATTTAAAGGCTTAATTAGGTTATTTAGGTTAACTAGGCAGGTTAGGGTAATTAGGCAAGTTATTGTATAATGACGGTTTGTTCTGTAGACTATCGAGAAAAAATATTGCTTAAAGGGGCTAATAATATTGTCCTTTAAAATAGTGTTTAAAAAATTTAAAACTGCTTTTATTCTAGTCGAAATAAAACAAATAAGACTTTCTCCAGAAGAAAAAATATTATCAGACATACTGTGAAAATTTCCGTGCTCTATTAAACATCATTTGGGAAATAATTAAAAAAGAGAAAAAAAAATCAAAGGGGGGCTAATAATTCTGACTTCAAATTTGTATGTATGTATGCATGTATAATATCTATATATGAATACAGTTTCACTAGATGAGCTGAATAACTATTTGGAAAGAATTTATCATTTTAGATTGATCGGGATGATTCTGTATAGGAGTGCATAAAATATAATAAACAATCTACAAGCTTAGATAAATTCAGTAAAGAAAAATATACAAATTAAATAAACATCATTTTATTGTTTTCAAGGAGTCGAACTGTATTCAGGTATATAGTAATTGAGTAATCAATTGTAAAATAACACTGCATAGTCTTCATTATGCAATCGTTATTAATTAGTTCTAATTAACTAGTATTTAATTAATTGGGTTAAAACCCTCACACAGTCACAGGCTTTACAAAACACTTGTGAATTTATAAATTATAATCCAGACTCAACATTGCGTATACTCGCGATGTGACTATTGGGAATGATCACATTGCGATATTGAATGCTGAAACGCAGCTCTAACTCAAAGTAAAAAAACACTTGATTTTCGGATAACATCCATCCTAGAATCAGGTCTGTTTAGATGGGATGGCCTAGTGTGTTCTGATTGCTCAGATTGTCCAGTCTATTCCTGCAATGTGTAACAGAAATCAAACGGCCATTTGCAATCTTATTGGTCAAATTGTCCTGTGGCCAAGTGAAATAGAAACGGTTTCTAAAATTGAAACTTTCTGCACTCCCAATGAAATGTTAAAGACTTTTAAAGTAAACAACACCTATTAAACCTCTTTAACATAATTAATGGGCTTTTCAGTGACTACTGTTGTTGGTTTGAACTTTAAGTCCCAGTTCAGACTTCAAACCGTCTGCTACAGTAGTTATTTTATTTTCAAGATCTGAGGTGAGCTATCTGCTGCTGCTTTCAGTAGTATGGCAACAAAATGTCATGTAAAATAGTATTTAAACTCACATTGTGAGCATTTAATGCTGAATAAAGCCCATAATCAGTACCTGAGGTGATCATTGTCTTAGTAGTATATACTGTTGTTCTGCGCCGGCTTCTCAGAAATAGAAACTATCATTTCTAATATCAAAATTTCACGTGACGCTGTCACTGATGGCTAGCGCAAAAACTTCTTTAAACATCAAAAAGATAGCTTTTATCACGTGAAGTTAGGACACAGAGTAAAGCCTGGTTTATACTTCTGCGTCAAGTGATCGGCGTAACCCACGGCGCAAGCCTCGCACGTAGCAGTGCATTTATACTTGTGCGCTCCGTTTCTGTTTCTCTGCAATAACACTTCCGAAACGCTAGCTGGCAGTAGGTGTTTATGTTTCTCTGTGTCGAGTTTCTTCGCTGGTGTTTTGTGTTTCCTGAACACTTCCTTAATGTTCAAGTGGCTCAAATTCGCTCATTTTGAGGCGGGAACCGGCGGAGGTGCAACAACTTTAATCATAAGGTAAACACAAAACAACAGTCTCCATCCGGAGCTCCTTCACGGGACTCCATACTTGTAAACACTCGCTGCATCGGGCGCGCGGCTCTCACCTCCGCCCACACTCGTCAGCGCTACCAAGCCGACCAATCACAGAGCTTGCGCTACGCGTACGCGTTACATTTTTTGAGAGGTGCACGTCAACGACGCCGACGGCCACGGCGAGGGGCTATGCGTCCACGCGTAGGCTGCGCCGTAGCATACGCATGCGCTTGACGCAGAAGTATAAATCGGCCTTAAGTGTGCTCTGACTGGTCAGTTTGACCCGGGTGCTCTGATTGGTCAGGTGGCCGTATGTGCACTGATTTATCAGGTGGCTGACGTGTTCTTGATTGGTCAGTTGGACCTGTGTGCTCTGATTGGTCAGGTGGACCTGTGTGCTCTGATTGGTCAGGTGCCTCACACTTTGTCCTAACAAAACGTGACGCAACAAAATTTCAGCGACAAGCAATTCGTCTGTCTTCACCAAACGCAAGACGCGTCATGACAGGAACATTTAAATATGAGCCACTGGACTCCCAATGAAAGGGTAAAGACTTATAAACTAAATAACACCTATTAAAACTCTTTAACATTACTAATGGGCTACTCCGTGACTACTGTTGTTGGTTTGCACTGAGTCACAGTTTGCTAGTTATTTTGTTTTCAAGATCTGAGGTGAACTATCTGCTACTGCTTTCAGTAGTATGGCAGGAAATGTCACGTAAAATGGTATTTAAACTTGCATTGGTAGCATTTAACGCTGATGAAAGCACATAATCACATAATAGGTTATCGTTGTCTTAGTATTATTAACTGTTCTTCTGCTGCGGCGTTGTAGAAATAGAAACAGTTTCTAAAATCCAAATTTCATGCGTCGCTTTCGCAGATGGTTAGCACAAAAACTCCTTTTAACATAGAAAATATAGCTTTTATTGCATCTCGCCATTTCAGTGTGCTCTGATTGGTCAGGTGGCCCTTTGTGCTCTGATTGATACAATAATTAAACTGCCTATCATTAGTTATTCTTTACACGTGTGTTTGCAGGTTCTGGGTAAATTCCACCCTGACGTGGCAAAGCAGCTCAATAATCTGGCTCTGCTGTGTCAGAATCAGGGTAAATACGAGGAAGTGGAGTATTATTACCGCAGAGCTCTGGAGATCTACGAGAACAAACTGGGCGCCGACGATCCAAATGTGGCCAAGACCAAAAACAACCTGGTGAGACGATAAATCCTCCTTATAAATATCAAAGCACCCAAAATATCATTAATATGTTTGCTCTAAATGGAAGTGAACATTTTAGTGGTATTGCACAAGAATATGTTTTTGACTCAAATGAACTGTATGGACTAACACATCTACTGTTACAGTCATAATAGGCTATTAAAACACAATTAATCATTTTTCACAGTCCATGATTTATATTGCCATATATAAATTATAAGAAAAAAGCTGACATATATTGTTGTTGTTCTTTACCTCTTTTTTTTTTTTTGCTAATAATTTAGTTTTGTGTGATTTTAACATTACATTATACAGTACATAAACTTGTATATCATTGTATTATATGATATGCATAATTATTTTATGCAGTTACATTCCATGTTACCGCAGAAAAATATACTATTTATAAAAATAATTGATCATGGTAAAATCATCATTTGTTTTTATTATTTAATTGCTTTCCAAGTAGTCTTCAAAAAAAGGCATTAATAATATTTGTTTCAATGTTAAAATATAAATATAATACAGGCAGTGCAGAATTATTAGGCAAATGAGTATTTTGACCACATCATCCTCTTTATGCATGTTGTCTTACTCCAAGCTGTATAGGCTCGAAAGCCTACTACCAATTAAGCATATTAGGTGATGTGCATCTCTGTAATGAGAAGGGGTGTGGTCTAATGACATCAACACCCTATATCAGGTGTGCATAATTATTAGGCAACTTCCTTTCCTTTGGCAAAATGGGTCAAAAGAAGGACTTGACAGGCTCCGAAAAGTCAAAAATAGTGAGATATCTTGCAGAGGGATGCAGCACTCTTAAAATTGCCAAGCTTCTGAAGCGTGATCATCAAACAATCAAGCGTTTCATTCAAAATAGTCAACAGGGTCGCAAGAAGCGTGCGGAAAAACCAAGGCGCAAAATAAACTGCCCATGAACTGAGAAAAGTCAAGCGTACAGCTGCCAAGATGCCACTTGCCACCAGTTTTGCCATATTTCAGAGCTGCAACATCACTGGAGTGCCCAAAAGCACAAGGTGTGCAATACTCAGAGACATGGCCAAGGTAAGAAAGGCTGAAAAACGACCACCACTGAACAAGACACAAGCTGAAACGTCAAGACTGGGCCAAGAAATATCTCAAGACTGATTTTTCTAAGGTTTTATGGACTGATGAAATGAGAGTGAGTCTTGATGGGCCCGTGGCTGGATTGGTAAAGGGCAGAGAGCTCCAGTCCGACTCAGACGCCAGCAAGGTGGAGGTGGAGTACTGGTTTGGGCTGGTATCATCAAAGATGAGCTTGTGGGGCCTTTTCGGGTTGAGGATGGAGTCAAGCTCAACTCCCAGTCCTACTGCCAGTCTCTGGAAGACACCTTCAAGCAGTGGTACAGGAAGAAGTCTGCATCCTTCAAGAAAAACATGATTTTCATGCAGGACAATGCTCCATTTCAGTTTACTGGAACTTCTATGTTAAGCTGCTTTGACACAATCTACATTGTAAAAACGCTATAGAAATAAAGAAAGAGATAAATCTTTGCAGTATTGTTGTAATTCAGCCACATTGGAGGGTGTTTTTGAACATGAATCACCTTTTAGAGGTCATGCCACAGCATCTCAATTGGGTTCAGATCAGGATTTTGGCCAAAGTCCAAAGTCTTCATTTTGTTTTTCTTCAGCCATTCAGAAGTGGACTTGCTGCTATGGGCGTTTGAATGTGAAATTATTCTCTCATTGATGATGATCTGCTTTCCTCCACAGGCCACATGTTACCTGAAACAGGGCAAATTCAAAGACGCAGAGACTCTTTACAAGGATATCCTGACCCGCGCGCATGAGAAAGAGTTCGGATCGGTCAACAGTATGTACTTCCTGTCAAATCTTAAATGTAAAAATATAAAATGAATGTAAATTGGTCGTTAAAGCATGCATGGAGAGCATATTCATGTATTTTATGTAAAGTTGAAGTCAAAATTATTAACTGTCCTTAGACATTTTTATTATTTTTCAAATAATATTCATCAAGGCTGCATTTATTTGATCAAATATACATTAAAATCAGTTCAATTGTGAAATATTTTTACTATTTCAAATGCCTTTTTTCTGATTGAATGTAGTCTATAATGTAATTTATTCCTGGGATTGATTTTTCAGCGTTATTATTCCAGGCTTCAGTAACACTCGATCCTTCAGAAATCATAAAATGATGATGTGCTGCTAATGAAACATTTATTATTATTATTATTATTATCATTATTACTGTTGAAAATGTTGAGTTGTTTGATATTTTAATGAAAACTGATACAGTACATTTTAAATTGTGCTTTCTTTTATTCGTCAAGGACCTATTAAATTGTTAAAGAATGAAAGTAAATAAATGTATAATGTTTAAAAAATAATTTTTCAAAAATTATTTCAAGATTATTGTTACCTGTTTATCAAAGAATCCTCTCAAGTAAATGTATATGTTTTACAAAAAGTATTTTTAGCAGTAATTGTAAAATTATTTTTATAATAATAATAATAATAATAATAATAATTTTGTGCCAGTAATAAAAAAAACTGGAGCAAATTCAGCCTTAAATCACAGAAATAAATTGCATGATTAAACATTTGAAAAATTAAAACAGTTATTTAAAAATATTTCTATATTTCAATATTTTTATGGCTTTATGATCAAACAAATGCAGACACTGTGAAGAGAAATGCATCTTCAAAACAATAAATGAATTGCCTAAATGCAATCTTTTGACCAATAATGTGAATGCACTTCTGCTGAGAACAGACAGGTTTGTGTTTTGCTTTTGCTCAGGCTGAATTAGTGAGCAGTTTTCAGAGGTTTTGTGTAATCTTGTTAAATGTGTTCATCTGTTGTGGCATCACAGCTCTTTAAACCAATCAGACGCTTACAGGATTATGATCAAACATCCAACTGCTGCTTCTGATAGCTCCAACAAGCTAATTATAGTAGAAAACGGGAGCGCTAGTGTCTGCAGCCAAATAGAGGCCAAAGATTAGATAAAATGGTAATAAATGAATGCATTTTATGTGCTTATGTTTGTTTATGTGTGTGCTTTCAGATGATAACAAGCCAATCTGGATGCATGCAGAGGAACGAGAGGAGAGCAAGGTATTGTTGGTTTTTACATATTGCTAGAAATGTGTTTAAATGTTAATGTTTATGTTTCATTTATATTTAAGGTTGAGTTAAGATTTTGGTTTTAAAATAAATATATTTACTGATCAAGAATGCAATAAACCTGTGATTTTAAATACATTTTATTTATTTTGTTGACATATAAGATTTATTTCTGAAGAATCGTTTGACACTGAAGTAATGATGCAGAAAAGTCAGCTTTCTATTACAGGAATATATTATATGTTAAAATAAATAAATAAACAATATTTATTTAAATATTAGAATTTTATATATATTAAATAAATGAATATTTTGACCCACTACAATTGTTGTAATTCAGCCATAATCGAGGGTTTTTCGAGCATGAATTGCCTTTTTAGAGGTCATGCCACAGCATCTAAATTGGATTCAGGTCAGGACTTTGGCTAGGCCACTCCAAGGTCTTCATTTTTGCAGAGTTGTTGTAATTCAGGCACAGTGGAGGGTTTTTCAAGCATGAACCGCCTATTGGAGGCCATGCCACAGCATCTCAATTGGAATCAGGTCAGGACTTTGACTAGGCCCCTCCAAAGTCTTCATCTTTGCAGAATTGTTGTAATTCTGCCACATTGGATGGTTTTTCGACCATGAACCGCTTTTTAGAGGTCATGCCACAGCATCTCAATTGATTTCAGGTCAGGACTTTGACTAGGCCACTCTAAAGTTGATCTTTGCAGAATTGTTGTAATTCAGCCACACTGGAGGGTTTTTCGACCATGAACTGCCTTTTAGGGTTTATGCCACAGCATCTCAGTTGGATCCAGGTCAGGACTTTGACTAGGCCACGCCAAAGTCTTGATCTTTGCAGAATTGTTGTAATTCAGCCACATTGGAGGTTTTTTTGAGCATGAACCACCTTTTTAAGGTCATGCCACAGCATCTCAGTTGCATTCAGGTCAGGACTTTGACTAGGCCACTCCAAAGTCTTCATCTTTGCAGAATTGTTGCAATTCAGCCAAATTGGAGGGATTTTCGAGCATAAACTGCCTTTTACAATTCATGCCACAGCATCTCAATTGATTTCAGGTCAGGACTTTGACTAGGCCACTCCAAAGTCTACATCTTTGCAGAATTGTTGTAATTCAGCCACATTGGAGGGTTTTTCGGCCATGAACTGCCTTTTAGGGTTTATGCCACAGCATCTCAATTGATTCCAGGTCAGGACTTTGACTAGGCCACTCTAAAGTTGATCTTTGCAGAATTGTTGTAATTCACCCACATTGGAGGGTTTTTCGACCATGAACCGCCTTTTAGGGTTTATGCCACAGCATCTCAATTGATTCCAGGTCAGGACTTTGACTAGGCCACTCTAAAGTTGATCTTTGCAGAATTGTTGTAATTCACCCACATTGGAGGGTTTTTCGACCATGAACCGCCTTTTAGGGTTTATGCCACAGCATCTCAATTGGATTCCGGTCAGGACTTTGACTAGGCCACTCCAAAGTCTTGATCTTTGCAGAATTGTTGTAATTCAGCCACATTGGAGGTGTTTTTGAACATGAACCACCTTTTTAAGGTCATGCCACAGCATCTCAATTGATTTCAGGTCAGGACTTTGACTAGGCCACTCCAAAGTCTTCATCTTTGCAGAATTGTTGTAATTCGGCCACATTAGAGAGTTTTTCGAGCATGAACCCCCTTTAAGAGGTCATGCCACAGCATCTCAATTGGATACATATATGTCTGTGTCTACTTTCCAAACACTAAATTAAGCTACAAGCACATTTTTTTATACTTTTATACTACAATGAACAAACAACAGATCAGTCTGGGACTCCTTTATTGATATTTCCTTCATTATATTTTACTTTATTGCAATTTTTTGTACACATTTCATGTATTTTGTGCCCTAATATAGTTGTCCAGTAAACCTAGAATTGTTAGTGACAAATATTGTTGTTCCTGTGCTTAATTCATAAATTTGAATGTTTAATTTCACTCTATTTCAATATGCCACCCAGTGTAATATTAGTTTGTCTGCTGGTTTCAGGGTAAGAGGAAGGACTCTGGTCCATACGGAGAGTATGGCAGCTGGTATAAAGCCTGTAAAGTGGACAGGTGAGTCTCTCAGAGGATTGTGGGTATGAGTGTGTGTGCAGGAATCTGTGTTTTGGAGTGATCCGGGTGTGTTTTGTGTCCTGCAGCCCGACTGTGAACACCACACTGAAGAGTCTAGGTGCTCTGTATCGCCGCCAGGGAAAACTGGAGGCTGCAGAGACGCTGGAGGTGTGTGCCACCAAAAACCGCAAACAGGTACAAACACACACACACACACACACACACACACAGCCATTTCCTACCTGACCCTTGATCTTTAACAACCAGAGCTTCACTTCCTGTGCAGATGACTCGTACAGGAAGACGATGTTTTCAAATTAGCTGAGAGTAAAATGAAAGTTCTTATTCAAAGGTCCCATGAAATTAAAATAATGTGTTGTTTAGATGTTACAATCAGTATTGTTAGTTTTTAAGATATCAATCGGTTCCCAAAGGACTAAATGAAGCAGTGTCCTACATTTTTTTTATTTTTTTTTTTCTCTCTTTAATTTCAAAATTCATTTTAAGTGGCTATACGTCACAATATTGGGGAAAAAACTACAATCTTAAATTTGGGTTTATGCCAAATTTAACATCGAGAGTCTTTGGGATTTCCTCCTTTTTGGAGCCAGCCTCTAGTGGCTGGTTGATGAACTGCAGATTCAGACACTTCAGTATTGGCTTCGCGAGACCAGGAGGTTGCTGCATGTGTAAAAAAAAAAACTAATGAAGTGTTTTTTATCATTTCCAGGGCATCGATGTGATTAATCAGAGTAAAATGGTGGAGCTGCTGAAGGATGGAGGTGGTGCTGGAGGAGACAGACGTCAGAGTCGGGATGGAGTAAACGGCCCCGGAGGCCCTCGAGGAGACTGTGATGGAGACGAAGCCGAGTGGAGCGGGGTCGGTGCAGATGTTACACGCTTAATTTTTGTATTATGTTCCATACAAGAGCTGTTTTAAAGATAACAAACTATGTTATAAACGGATGTCAAAAACACATGCTTCTTATCATCAGCTCAAGAAGTTAATTATTTCAAATTATCTCACTTTTAGACGACCTCGTAAAACAAAAAAGGACACGCCAGATTCTGTTCTTCTTGGCTTTGTGGCTGTTTATCAAGACGACAAGGATTGTTTGAGCTTGGGGTCGACCATGGCTTGTTATTATATGTATATATTATGACGATTTAATGTCTTGGCTGTGTATTTAAAAACAGCTTTTGGTACCCTTTTGTCATGCTAGGTACCCTATGCAAAGTGTACCCAAACAGTAGTATGGTACGGTTCACTTTTTGGTACCTTTTGACAGTGGAAACAGCCATAAAAGCGTACCGCACCACTCAGTGAAAACTGGCCATTACTTTAATGTATTTCAGAAGAAGTTGATGAATTAACATGTTGCAAGTCCATATACTTCACAATATAATTTGAACATTTATCAATATTTGCAGAAAAAGGAAAAAAGGAAACAAAAAATGTATAGATGTATGCATAAATCATCAACCTGCGGTGTGCCATGATTAACAATGCATTAGCTTGGACACATCAAAGCAATGCAATTTAAATAACACATTTTTTTAAAACTCATGTGCAGGGATTATTTAAAGGGACAGCTCACCCAAAGATTTGAATTCTGCTGTCTTTTACTATCTTTTTCATTGTTTCAAACCAGTTTGAGTTACTTCTGTTGAACACAAACGATTATATTTTGAAAAATGCTCATAACTGGCAGCCATTATTATTTTCTATTCTACCATTGAAGTCAATGAGTGCCAGCATTCTTCAAAATAAATTCGTCGGTGATGAAATAAAGCTTTCAAACCACATGAAGGAGAGTAAATGATGAGGTAATTTATTTATTTAAATGTTTTGATTTTTCTGCGTGAACTATCCCTTTAAAGCCTGTGTGCAATAGTTAAGGTTGAAGCTGATGATGTTTTGTGGACTCAGGATGGTAACGGTGGCCTGCGCAGGAGCGGATCATTTGGGAAGATTCGTGAAGCCCTGCGGCGCAGCAGTGAGATGCTGGTGAAGAAGCTGCAGGGCAGTGGCCCACAGGAGCCCCGCAACCCTGGGTGAGAGTACAACACAACACCGCCTGCATGCGAATTTCCTCCAAACACATGATATGATGCTGTAATTGCATCTGTTTTCATTTGGTTTGACAGGATGAAGAGGGCCAGCTCCTTAAATTTCCTCAACAAGAGCGCAGAAGAAACTTCACCGGTATGTTTTTTTTTGTTTATATTCACACACAACCAACATAATGTGAACTTTTTTTTGTGTGTGTGGACTTTTTACCTATTTATATTGTACATTTGTATGGAGATGAAAACAGACATATGCAGACGTTTTGTTTGTTGATCCCAGAGTAACTGAGGCCCCGCCCACTTCTGGTAAAGGGGCAGGAAGCAGCAACTCATTTGCATTTAATGTCGCACAAAAACCAGTGTGTTTGTTTTTAGCAAATAAAAGCAAAGCTGACAGAAATGAAAACAGCTGATGGAGTATACACTAACCTACACATTATTCAGACACAAGATGGCGCCAAACAAACAAAAACACAAAGCTGACAGAAACTAAAACAGCTGATGGAGTATACACTAACCTGCACATTATTCAGACACAAGATGGTGCCAAACAGTCAAAAACACAAAGCTGACAGAAACTAAAACAGCTGATGGAGTATACACTAACCTGCGCATTATTCAGACACAAGATGGCGCCAAACAAACAAAAACACAAAGCTGACAGAAACTAAAACAGCTGATGGAGTATACACTAACCTGCGCATTATTCAGACACAAGATGGCGCCAAACAGTCAAAAACTCAACGCTGTCAGAAATGAAAACAGCTGATGGAGTATACACTAACCTGCGCATTGTTCAGACACAAGATGGCGCCAAACAGACAAAAACACAAAGCTGACAGAAACTAAAACAGCTGATGGAGTATACACTAACCTGCGCATTATTCAGACACAAGATGGCGCCAAACAGTCAGAAACACAAAGCTGACAGAAATGAAAACAGCTGATAGAGTATACACTAACCTGCACATTATTCAGACACAAGATGGCGCCAAACAGTCAGAAACACAAAGCTGACAGAAAAGAAAATGGCTGATAGACTATACATTAACCTGCGCATTATTCAGACACAAGATGGCGCCAAACAGACAAAAACACACAGCTGACAGAAATGAAAACAGCTGATGGAGTATACACTAACCTGCGCATTATTCAGACACAAGATGGCACCAAACAGACAAAAACACAAAGCTGACAGAAAAGAAAACGGCTGATGGAGTATACACTAACCTGCACATTATTCAGACACAAGATGGCGCCAAACAGTCAGAAACACAAAGCTGACAGAAAAGAAAATGGCTGATAGACTATACATTAACCTGCGCATTATTCAGACACAAGATGGCGCCAAACAGACAAAAACACACAGCTGACAGAAATGAAAACAGCTGATGGAGTATACACTAACCTGCGCATTATTCAGACACAAGATGGCGCCAAACAGACAAAAACACAAAGCTGACAGAAATGAAAACAGCTGATGGAGTATACACTAACCTGCGCATTATTCAGACACAAGATGGCGCCAAACAGACAAAAACACAAAGCTGACAGAAATGAAAACAGCTGATGGAGTATACACTAACCTGCGCATTATTCAGACACAAGATGGCACCAAACAGACAAAAACACAAAGCTGACAGAAAAGAAAACGGCTGATGGAGTATACACTAACCTGCGCATTATTCAGACACAAGATGGCGCCAAATAGTCAGAAACACAAAGCTGGCAGAAATGAAAACAGCTGATGGAGTATACACTAACCTGCGCATTATTCAGACACAAGATGGCGCCAAACAGACAAAAACACAAAGCTGACAGAAATGAAAACAGCTGATGGAGTATACACTAACCTGCGCATTATTCAGACACAAGATGGCACCAAACAGACAAAAACACAAAGCTGACAGAAAAGAAAACGGCTGATGGAGTATACACTAACCTGCGCATTATTCAGACACAAGATGGCGCCAAATAGTCAGAAACACAAAGCTGGCAGAAATGAAAACAGCTGATGGAGTATACACTAACCTGCGCATTATTCAGACACAAGATGGCGCCAAACAGTCAGAAACACAAAGCTGACAGAAAAGAAAACGGCTGATGGAGTATACACTAACCTGCGCATTATTTAGACACAAGATGGCGCTAAACAGACAAAAACACGAAGCTGACAGAAACGAAAACAGCTGATGGAGTATACACTAACCTGCGCATTATTCAGACACAAGATGGCCGAACGTCTTGTGCAGAGCTGCAGTCTAGGCGACGGAGGCTGGAGAACGCTGGACGTCAGCGAAGACTCGTCTGTCTCACAGGAATCAGACGCATGCTCTCTAGTCCTCCATGACCACCACAGCGGCTGCTCCGTATACGGCCTTGTCCGGAAAATAAATAAATGAATGAATGAATGATTAGCTGAGCGGGACTCTGAAAAATAAACAGTGGAACTCTGATCAATGTGAGGAGAGTTTACTCACACGTGACTTGTTTGAACTATTTTGGTCCGTTTAGTAACTTTGCCATGTAAAAGTGAACCACGCCAAGCACAAAACGCAATATCGTAAGAATTTGAATCCCTGTTTCGGAACAAAACAATTGATCTACAGAAGTGAAAGCACCTTAAATGTATGCTTTTTATTATTGTATTATGTAACATGATAAATTGTGTGTGTGTTTTCAGGAATCTAACAGCAGTCTGTCAGAATCCAGAGGACTGAGCGCTAGTAATGTGGACCTGACCAGACGCAACTCTCTGATCAGTTAGAAAAACCACACCTGGACGTGGGAAAAGTGCTGTTTGCTACCTACTTGAATTGAAAATGTTATTAAATGATCCTCACTCCAAACGTTTCCTAAGAAAAAGAAAAAAAAATACGTCTTTTAGTTTCACATCGCTTGCGAAAACCTGGCCTACGTCTCTCTGCTTTTGCCATTAGCGACACTCAACGAATGCAAACGTAAAATAAACATAAACGTAGCACGCCGTCATTTACTATACCACAAACTCCAGAGACATCTAGTGGACAAGTTGTGTCATAGCATGGCATCAAAATCATGTAGTTTAGCATACAACGATCAAATAATACTGTCTGTACGAAGCATATATTTTCGCTGGGATCGGCGCTGTGGGTTTGTCATTTAGGAAAGTTCATATATAAATATAGTCGTAAATGCTCGATTCACAAAACGACCTCATCATATTGCGAATGCACTTACGGAAAATACAAACATACAACAGGTCAGAGGTCACGAGCACTGACCGGTACAAACCTCACGTTTGCCTTCTGAGTTTTATGTATATAATGATTTAAATTATTTAAGGTCTTTTTGTTTCATGAAATTAGCGCACAAGGATTGTGTTTACACTGTAGCTCGACGTCTGTCCCCTGGAGCGACTGGAAAACCTGTACGATGAAGGATTCTGCTTTACAATCTCATGATTTACGTTGAGCTCCTATTTATTATTTGATGCAAATTCTTAACTCGACATCGCTTTGTTTACTTGACTGTCTTCGTATCAGTCAATGATTTGCTTAGGTGAACGGTCAAACATATATAAAACTCTAATTTCCCATCGGTTTATAATGTGTTTTTTTATTTTATATGATTTTCTAGTTGCTGGAATATTTCTGGATCACCATATGAATCATAGCGGTGTCTGAAATGAGACGAATCCTCTCGTTTTGGTTTTATCTTTTGTCCATTTCATGTGAAAAACAACTTATTAAATGTCCTAATTAGAACGTCTGTGTGTACAATACTGCTATGTGTAAGTTTGCACCTTTATGTGAATCTGTTATCGTTTTTTTCCCACCATTGCTTAAGATGTGGCCGATTTTTAAATGTTTTTTTGACAGAAAACACTAGCTGGATCCAGCCATACAAAATGGGCAAATCTCATGATTAAATGTTTCATATTTCACCTCAACCCTGCTGAAAAAAACTGCTTAAACCAGTCTAAGCTGGTTGGCTGGTTTTCGCTGGTCGACCAGCCTGGTTTTAGAGGGGTTTTGGCCATTTCCAGGCTGGTTTCCAGCCAGGTCTTAGCTGGTAAGGCTGGAAAATGACCAGCTTGAAACAGCTTGACCAGCCTGGTTTAAGCTGGACATAGCTGGTTTTGGCTGGTCAAGCTGGTTTTAGCTGGTCAACTCCCAGCCTGACCAGCTAAGACCAGGCTGGAAATCAGCCTGGAAATGGCCAATACCCCTCTAAAACCAGGCTGGTCGACCAGCCAACCAGCTTAGGCTGGTTTAAGCTGGATTTTTCAGCAGGGAAAATCATAAGCTATTATGAAAATTAGGCTAATATAATGTTATTAGCCTGAGCCTAATGTTTACATTATAGTTCACTTAAAATAATGGAATGCTAAAGTAGCATTACTTTTATACATGATGATGATGATAAATGAATTCATTTGATCTATTTGACATTGTGTCTGAAATTTCAAACAGTAATGTGAGTTTAGCAGTTCATAATGTTGCAGTTAAGACTCTAAACATCTCAAAAGTTATTACTCTTCAGAAAATATTAGTCATTTTATTTAATTCTCCAATTAAATTTAGTCTTTTTCTTCCATTTTTGAGGTGAAATGTGAAACAAATCTTATTTTTGAAAGAGATTTTCTCGAAGCGAATGTATTACATAAGCTTACCAATGCTAATTCATGCTAATGTTTGCGTATTATTACGCTGAACGCAACTTGAACGATTCTAGCTCAATGTGATGAAACGAATGTTGGAACAATGATATATGGGTACGAATGTCACCTAATGATTGTAAAATACCGATTTTTGACTTCACACACACACACGCTTGTTTCTCCTCCTCATGCTTCTAGCACATGCAGGTGTGTAGGTTCTAATAATAATGCCGTGTTTACACCACATATGAATGTGAATCCACCTTTGCCTGTCCTGTTTGTCATGAAATCTGAAGATTTGTGTTGCCTTTCTCTAGTTTTTACACCGCTGTTATTAACGTATACGTCACTCGTTAGTTTGTGCTACAGCTTTTCCCTCAGCACTGATCTCGGAACGGCGCCCACCGGTGGTATAATCAGAAATAGCAGCGCTGTAGAAGAAACATCCTGTCCTCAGATCAGTTATGAAGGAAATCGCAGCTCGGTCGAGTGTTTATTCAGATTCAGTCTTTCCTCAGAGATGCGTTTCACTTGTGAAGGGGCCAACAACCTCGTGTGTTTTAATAAAAGGTTCGGAATAAACTCTGCTTTTCAAACCAACCTGTATACGTGTGTGTGTGTGTCTTTATTAGCCTATGTAAATGTTTGGCAGTCAAAGAAAATGTCTCAAGCTTTTCTGGAGACATACACTCACTGGCCACTTTATTAGGTACACCTTACTAGTACCGGGTTGGGCCCACTTTTGCCTTCAGAACTGCCTTAATCCTTCATGGTATAGATTCAACAAGATACTGGAAATATTCCTCAGAGATTTTGCTCCATAGACATGATAGCATCACGCAGTTCCTGCAGATTTGTCCGCTGCACATCCATGATGATATCTCCTATTCCACCTCATCCCAAAGGTGCTCTGTTGGATTGAGCTCTGGTGACTGTGGAGGCCATTTGAGTACAGTGAACTCATGGTCATGTTCAAGAAACCAGTCTGAGATGATTCACGCTTTATGACATGGTGCGTTATCCTGCTGAAAGTAGTCATCAGAAGATGGGTACACTAGTCTTAAAGGGATGGACATGGTCAGCAACAATACTCAGGTAGGCTGTGGCGTGACTCAATGCTTAATTGGTACTAATGGGCCTAAAGTGTGCCAAGAAAATATTCCCCACACCATTACACCACCACCAGCAGCCTGAACTGTTGATACAAGGCAGGATGGATCCATGCTTTCATGTTGTTGATGGCGAATTCTAACCCTACCATCCGAATGTCGCAGCAGAAATCAAGACTCCTCAGACCAGGCAACGTTTCTCTAATCTTCTATTGTCCAATTTTGGTGAGCCTGTATGAATTGTAGCCTCAGTTTCCTTTTCTTAGCTGACAGGAGTGGCACCAAGTGTGGTCTTCTGCTGCTGTAGCCCATCTGCCTCAAGGTTGGATGTGTTGTGTGTTCAGAGATGCTCTTCTGCAGGCCTCGGTTGTAACGAGTGCTTATTTGAGTTACTGTTGCCTTTCTATCAGCTGGACCCAGTCTGGACATTCTCCTCTGACCTCTGGCATCAACAAGGCATTTGAGCCCACAGAACTGCCGCTCACTGGATATTTCCTCTTTTTCAGATCATTCTCTGTAAACCCTAGAGATGGTTGTGCATGAAAATCCCAGTAGATCAGCAGTTTCTGAAATACTCAGACCAGCCTGTCTGGCACCAACAACCATGTCATGTTCAAAGTCACTTAAATCCCCTTTCTTCCCCATTCTGATGCTCGCTTTGAACTGCAGCAGATCGTCTTGACCATGTCTACATGCCTAAATGTATCGAGTTGCTGCCATGTGATTGGCTGATTAGAAATTTGTGTTAACGAGCTGTTGGACAGGTGTACCTAATAAAGTGGCCAGTGAGTGTCATCTGACTCAAATACAAATAAAATCATGACATAAGAAATGGTGAGCAGGAGTCCGTTAGGTGGTAATAACTCTCCCAAAACCCTTTTCCAGATCTTTATGATTAAAATGCCTGCTTTACTCCATCCAATCAGCTTGCAGTAGAAAGAACAAGCCACGCCCACTGTTTTCTCATTTAATATTTTGTTTCTCTAGGAACTGAATCACAATATGAAAAAAAAAAAAAAAAAAACCGTCACAGCTTCCAGTTCATGTGGACTTCAAAGCAGTGAGTGAATTATACATCAGACTCACGGTAATGAAATGAAATGTGCATTGTTTTACTTGATGTTTGACAATCTCAACTGAAACATGAAGACGGGGCGGGACAGTGTAGGTCCTCCTTTAAATAAAAAAAAAAAAACAAGTGACAATCTTTACATGGTTATATCAGCTTTATATCTTCTAAATGCATATTTTGTGACTGTTTTGATGCACACTAGCTTATAGATATCTTATAACTAACCATACATGTATAGATATCGAAAACGGACTCTGAGCATGCGTCAATAGCGCCGCCACATTTGTACAGGGCTCCCAGGACAAAAGTCATTCAACCGCACTTGTCAAGACTAAAGCCAATGTGAAGATGCCGGACTTTAGCGCTGTGTTCGGGTGTAGTAGCGAACAAACAGAAAGCACAAAGGCAGAACATTTCATAGGTAAGATTTCGTTTTTTACGATTTTGTATGTTACGAACTTTTGTGTTAACGAATAACGTTATTGATGATAATACAGTCTCTTACTACACTGACCATAAGGCGAAGCATAAACTTGCAATAAATTCTTATGCTAGTTTTGTTGAATAAAATCAGCAAACAATGTAAATAAAATATGACAACAAGACGATGTGGTGTCAGAAACTTGTGTTATTGTCGGCTAAATGAACGAGGCTTTCATAACGTTCACCAACGAATCGCTCCTTCCGTTAGAATTAGAAGAGAAAGCAGGACAGGGGGTGTGTTTCTACGGAAGTCCTTAGAGGCCATGCATTACAATATTTTTTCTCTCTTGTTTTGTTGTGATCACGACTTAATTATCACGTGATCTCGACAAAACAAAAATTAGTTTTCTCATGATCTCGACATAACAAAAATTTAGTTTTCTCGTACTTCAGCCTCCATATCAAAGTTCCTGAAAGCAAAGAAGGTCACGGTGCTCCGGGATTGGCCAGCCCAGTCACCAGATATGAGCATTATTGAGCATGTTTGGGTAAGATGAAGGAGGAGGCATTGAAGATGAATCCAAAGTATTTTTTTTATTATTGAACATTTTGATTTTGAACGAAGCCCGAGATCCACCCAACCAAAAACGTCTAATAAAATAAAAACAGTAATACTGTAATAACAAGTACAAAATCAGGATTGAAACGTATCTGATACAGTCTCTCCCATATTTGACCAAAATTCTACAGTTTGTTTTACTGGCACTATTTATTTTGGCCTCCAAACTAATAATGTCCAGTAGATAGAGCCTCCAGGATAGATCAGTTGGAGCAGATGGATCCAGCCATAGTTTTAGGATAGTTTTTTTGCAGCAGTCAGAACAACTGACAGAATCTTTCTTTGGTTGATGGATAAGGAGAGTGATGGATCATCCAGCATGAGAAAAGGCAATGGGTCGCACTGGATCTGAGTTTTCATTAGTTCTGATAGAAAGTCTCCTACCTTGGTCCAGAATAATGCAATTTGGGGACATTCCCAGAACATATGTAAGTACCTTGTGTAGGGTCTGATTTTCTTTTCATTTTAAATAACAGGTAGGGGGTGGCATAAGCCTTAAAAATTAATTTATAATGAATCATTTGGTGAGCTGGGTTACAAAACCGTTCTTCCAGACAGTCTCCCGATCAATAATTGTATTGAGTTCTCTCTCCCAGAGGCCCTCAATTGATATATTTGAATATTGTCGTACTATAAGTGATTTATAAATTATATTTACAATACCTCTAGAGTCCAATCTAGAATCTATCCAGTCTATCATATTTTGAAGGACCAAGGTATGCTTTCAGCGCAGACCTCAATCTTCAATATAAGAAAAAGGAGAATCCTGGGAGAGAGAATTCCTCTTTCAAAATCTGAAACGATTTAAGGGCGTCATCATTGTATAGGTCCTTTAACACCAGATACCATTTTCTGCCCAGCATTTGTATAAATGGTTTGTTACCAGAACATATACAGGGCTCGAAATGAACCTTTTTGCTTGGTAGCACTGGTGCACCTTTCTTTAAAAATGTAGGCGCACCAGTCAAAATTTAGTCGCACCCACCAATCATGAGCATAGTTGCTAAGTTTTATATAAACAGATTTATTGCATTTGAAGTCAACACTAATCAAAACTAACAAGCAAAAAATATATATGCTTGCGTGAGGAAAATATGTCTCAACGAAATCCCATTATCACAAGAAAATACATTTTCATAATTGAGTGACCAAAAGATACACGGACGGACCGCTCACCGGCCCTGCACTACTTGACATGAATGAATCGGTTAACCTGCTGTGTTCTCACGGGTGATGTCTGATATTGCACAGATGCTTTTGACATATACCTTATTATCTGTATACGTCATTTTAATAGCAATACCGGTCTGTTCATGAGCTGCAATATTAGTTTAATCTTAGTCAATGCAAGCCCTTTTGCGATGGTGTATGTGGTGTTAACTTTAACTTATAGCTGCACGGCTGAAAGCATCTGGCGCTTAAATGAAGGTTTAAACAGAACATCTCGTGCTTAAAATGTGTAAATGAGGCAAACAGTTACCTGACAATTCCCTCCCACAGACTTTACAGTGAATGCTTTAGTTATTTTCATAGCGGACTTGAAGCCAATGGAAGTCTTTTATCCATGGATTAACATTCACCAGGATCAGTAATCAGATGTGCCATTATTTGTTGCTTTAGGTGGCTTCTAAAACAAAATCTGACCGTGTTGTTGTCATTCTCATCTTCAGCGCTTTACATTTTCGCGGTTGTGGCTCTCCTGTCATCTGAAGGCAGAAGGCGTTGACTGAGTGATTGACAGCTGATTTTAACCAATCCATTCGCGATCAGTTCTAGCGCAGTGGGCCAATAAGAAGAGCGCGAAGGCGGGGCAAGCATTGCGGGCTTTGTTTACTGCAGCAAGTTGACATGGCAATAGTTTTAAACTGTTCCTGAGCGCTGCGTTTCAAGTGCAATTCTACATGAATGTGTCCTAAATCCACGCATGTGGTGAACATTTTGCAGTGAAAACCGGTCACACGACATCAATTTTATGCACTCGCACAAATGCTCCCAAATATATTTTGAGGTCGCATAGATAAAATTTCGAGCGCAAATGCGACCAAAACGGTCGCAATTTCGAGCCCTGATATATTATTGTCATACCAGATAGAGCTGCACAATTAATCGTAAAAAGATCGCGATCTCGATTCGACCCCCTAGACCAGTGGTCAGGAACCTATGGCTCGCGAGCCACCTGTGGCTCTTTGACCAAAAATAGGTGGCTCTCCAGCTGTCTCCCTTCAATAAAATTCTACAGTTTAAAAAATGATAATCGTCACTAGTAATCAGTTTCCTATTGAAAATACATTTACAATTCCCTCGTTCTTGTAATTTTATTTTGTAGGAAAAAGAATAAAAACTAGACGTTTGTCTGCGGCGCAGTGAATAAACCAACTTACGTTTCTATGGTAACCGCGCGAAGGCGGGGCAAGCATTGCAGGCTTTGTTTACTGCAGCAAGTTGACATGGCAACAGTTTTACACTGTTCCTGAGCGCTGCGTTTCAAGTTCAATTCTGCTTGAATGTGTCCTAAATCCGCGCATGTGGTGAACATTTTGCAGTGAAAACTGGTCACACGACATCAATTTTTTTCACTCGCACAAATGCTCCCAAATATATTTTAAGGTTCCATAGATTAAAATTTCGGGCGCATATGCGACCAAAACGGTTGCAATTTCGAGCCCTGATATATTATTGTCATACCAGATAGAGCTGCACAATTAATCGTAAAAAGATCGCGATCTCGATTCGACCCCCTAGATGATCTTAATCCAGCATTTATACGATTCTGCCAATCATATTTTCAAGTTCAGGAGAGAAGCAAAGACAGCTGCACGAGTCTTCACATTGTATTACATACAATGTTTAACTACGTGGACACCTCCAAATGGTGTTTGAAGAGCCATATACTGTATTTATAAGGTATAGTTCACCCACAAATGTCATTTCTGTCTTCATGTAATGATGTATTCGTGGCCGTGAAATCACACGTGACGTGAGCTGTTACCACAGAGAGGGCGGGCGCGCGCCTGTGAACCAAGTCTACTTTAGTAAACAGAACCTGCATAGGCTGTGAATAACAGGTAATAAAGTTGTAAATAACATTCAGTTTGTGACACAGAGCGATCGTTTGGGAGCCGTGCGGGAAGTATGAACAGCACTTAGCAGTAAAAATGAAACCGAAAGCGCGCACACATCATTTAAGAGATCATATCGCATTTTAGAGTTATGATATGACTAGCATTTAATAAGTTTTCCTTTCATAGCGAACACAGAGTGCTGTGCATGAGAATAAATGTTTAACAGTGTCAGTATAACTACTCTAGCCTATATAATGTTGAATATAATGCAAGAGGGAATCGGATAATGACAAAATGTCTCAATTTACCAGTAGAAAAAAATTGTCTAACAATGTTGTCAATGACAGATTGCAAGCATGTGTCTCAAACACAATAATTCAACATGAGAATTATGAATAGTCTGTATTCTGAATAAACAATAATAATGGCCGACTCATATTAACCTTTATTTTACATCTACAGAATCGTGAGAAAATCGTGACCTTTATTTTAAGCAAAAAGATCACGATTCTCATTTTAGCCAGAATCGTGCAGCTCTAATACCAGATAGGGGTGGAATCACAATAACAATCAGATGCTCCAATAATCTTTTCTGCTGCTTTCCAGGTTTTAATAGAGTGACCTTTAACTGGACCAGATTTTTCATGCAATTTCTTGGATGTTTTAGTAAAAGGGTAGATCCTGTAGACGCAGTGGATGAATAATATCAGCTTCTAAGGCCCGCTATGGAACAGGGGAGTCAACTTCCAACCAAGTCCTAAGTGGTTTCATTTGAAATCCAAAGGATCTTGATGAACTCTGGGAGTCCTGCAAGAACGCTTTCTTTGCCATTCCAGATGACTTCATTAATAAGTGATTGGAGCAAGTGTGCCGCACGCCTGCTCTTGAGTGAAGGTCTCGGCCGTTAGATCGCCCCCTGGGGGCTGGCTGCAGTACAAGTCATAAAGCCCGCCTCCTCCGTGTTAATGAAGGAGACATGAGACCAAATAAAAAAATTAATTACACTTGCAATAAAATGTTCTGAAAGATGGTTCTGGTCAGTTAAGGCACTGGTTATCGTGCTGATATAGGTGCAGATCTTCATTTCTGTAAAGAGTATGTTTTGAGCAGTAATTTAATGCTGGGCGTGTCATCGTGATTGACAGCTGTGATTGACAGATTCTCAAAGCAGACGTCTGAGCTTCTGCAGGAGACTGAAGTGTTATTGTTCGATTTCTGTGTTATTTTACCATGATAAAATGAGTTGCTCAGCAGTAAACTATAGTTTCTGACATGCAGGATCTGGTGAAACACTGTTTATTCGGTAAGGTCAGGGCTTTATCCGTTTGTTGATACACTCCTAACCACCCAGATAGCAAAATACACTCGGGCCAGTTCCGGTGTAGCAGACGATTCTGTTCCCTTCTGGAATTCCAGTTGCCTCTTTACGAAGCGTATCCGCTAATAGCGTATGCAGACACACCCAAACATAACTGGATGTCCGGAAAGTGAAAAGAGACAACAGTGTTGGCAACGCTTTCATGTCTTGCAATGTAAAAGTAGCGTAATAAAATTAATCTTACACTCGCATTACGTATTTTCTGTGGTTCTTGTTTGTACTCAGCTTTTTTCCTAATGTCTGAGTTTATGCACCCTAGTTTAAAATTGCACCTAGGCCTACAGTTATGTTAGTCCTTTTCATTTTCAAGTTCAGAAAAAAATACGTACTTTTAGAACCATTTTGCTTTCCGTACATCCACTTGTGTTTGGGTGTGTCGGCGCACGCCGTTAGCGGACACGCTTCATAGTGGGGGAACTGGAATTCCAGAAGGGAACAGAATCAACTGCTACACCGGCTAGACTCTTGCCTGCCTGAGACTTACCCCTCGGCCCGACTCCGTCTGCTGTACCTACCCGCGCACATTACTCGCGGGCCGATCCGGCTCGGATGCGGCAGCGTCGGCTTGCTAACGGCCGCCGCATCTGGCCCGATTGACTCGGGCAGTCAGTTCATAATCATCCGGTCAGATGCGGCGGCCGAGCCGGATCAGCCCGCGAGTAATGCCGGAGCTGGCGCGATTGAATCTTCATTATATAAACCTCACCTTTGTAAACGTTATTACAACCATTTGTGTTGATAAAACAGCAAACGCAGGCTACTATGTAAACGCAAAGTGTATTAGCATTAGCAAGCCTTTGTTATGGTGCAGACACCTGCGGTCAAGTGCGAAGTTCGGGGGGCGTGGTTGATTTGATGTACAAGCGTTTGGTTGGAAGTTCGATTCCGCAGCTCCTCCTCTGACTCCATCAGGCATCAGGCTACTGCGCATGCCCAGGCTCCAATTTCAGCAGTCTTTTGCGACAGTTTGTGCCCGTCACGAGGCGTTTTTTCCTTCACAGCGTTTAATGGAAAATGGCGCTGTCGCGTCGTCCATATTTTATACAGTCATTGGATTGGAGTCATTGCAGAGATGTATGGATGCAGTCCTCCAAGCTCATGATGGAGTCAGACACAATATTCATTCTGTTTCCACTGCAGCATGACTTTATATTCTACTCTATTTCTGTTCAGTGACGAGACTTTTGTCTAAGCAAAGTCAGACCTTACTGTGCTAATTAAACCATTAAAAATCAAGGCATGATCATATTTTATTTTGGTCAAATAAGCGTAATCTAGAGGCCTTTGCCTTTCATATGAGCCACTTCTGATACCAAATGATCAACTAGAAGTCAAGTTATTATTTGTTGTTCCTAAAACTTGGATAGGCGACAAGACTTTTGTCAGGTAGTGTTTAAGTTTCTAAGTTTAGTGATGCAGCAAGCACTGATCTATAAGTAGCCCCTGTGCTAATAAAATAAAGTATATCCTTCCTGAAGCACCATATTTGCTGTGAGAGTGCAGCGGTTGATCAGATAACGTCAGAGGTGTTAGATTTGTGTTCAGTTGGTGGGCAGATTCTCTCTCTCACACACACACACACACACACAAAACGGTGTAGTTTGAGTCTCAACTTCCTGTCTTTGAAACCCTCGCACAAGGAAACCAGAGATCAGCAGCAGAAGCCTCTCAAAAAACAGGCTCATATATGCTCGCTCAAAATCACCGATGTGAAGAAAATGGCCGCCAACTCAAACCACCGCCCAAAAAGCTTTGACATCAGCAGTCTCGTCTCTGGTAAGTTCCTCTTTTGGACCACTTATGTGTGTTAAGTTATACTCTTCCCCTAAATGTATGTATGTATGCATGCCTAAAGCTCGGTTATGAAGATGGACCATTCTTCCTGCTCTACGTGACTGTCAGATGATGATGATATCGACATCATTATTGATTCATTAATAAACTAACTGATGTATAATTTTCACTGTTGCATGTGCAGGTGAGTTGTGGTGAACCTGTGAGTTTGGTGTTTGTTCTACGTACGTCATCTCCCTTTTTTCATTTCTTTCAGGGTCTTTCTCTCAGTTGACCGTAGGGCCTGAATCGACGACTTCAGGACCCATGTACGTCTACTTTCAGATCGGGCTCCTAAAAGAGGAGGTGTTGATCCCAGAAGGACGCCTCGGTTTCCAAAAGGCCAAGCATCTCGCTGTTGATATCATTGAGAATAAGGTAGGGTTGAATCTGCTTGACTTTTTAATGAGGCGCTGTTCTTCTCCATCGTTCTTTCTATGGTGCTTTATATATTGTGATGACACTTTGAAACACTGGCTTCACTTATGAAATGAACGTACAACAGAAAAGTCGCTATATGGTCGAATATATTGACGTAAACAGTCCTTGAAGTTTGTAGATACACCCAAACAAATGACATTTGCTGTTTGTTTAAACTACTTATATAACATTTGCTCAAACAACAACACATTTCTTGAGTTTTTTTGGGACAACTTATTTGTTTTATGTTCAATCCACTTAAGTTTGCAAAAACTAATAAGCTAACTTAATTATGGTGGCTTGAGAAACTTCTTCTTCTTCGTCTTCCGTCTTCTGAGACTCATTTTTAAGTGTATCTCCTCCTAAACTGTTCAAGCTACATACTTCAAACTTTCGTCAAACCCTCAAACTGGTCAGACTCGGGTTGCTATATCTTTTCTAACTGATCCGACTATCGGTTTTCAGAAAAACAACCCAGAAAATAGTCCCATTGACTTAACATTGGGTCAAACTTTGTGAGCTCATAACTCTGCATCAGACTGTCCTCCAGACTTCTAACTGGCCTCATTCAACTCAGTCTAGCCAGCAGCCAATCACTGATGACTTTTTAACTTACTAGCCACTCCCTAGCAACCACTTACAGCACCCTAGCAACTGTCCCGTAGACTTCCATTGTAAAAGACTGTCATTGACTTAACATTGGATGAACCTTTGTGAGCTCATAACTCTGCATCAGACTGTGCCACAGACTAATGGCTGAGCTCATTTAACTCAGTCTAGCCAGCAGCCAATCACCGATGACCTTTAAACTTAATAGCCACTCCCTAGCAACCACTTACAACACCCTAGCAACTGTCCCATAGACTGTGACTAGCTATTCTAACACATGCTAATAGTTTTAACATCCTACTGACATGCTAATTTTGCTAGAAAGATGCTAGCAACACACTAGTGACATGCTAGTCATGCTAGCACATGCTAATTCACGCTAATTCATGCTAGAAACAAGCTGATTCATGCTAGAATCATGCTAGTAACACACTAAAATCATGCTAGTAACACGCTAGAATCATGCTAGTAACATGCTAGAATCATGCTAGTAACATGCTAGTAACATGCTAATTCATGCTAGAATCATGCTAGTAACATGCTAATTCATGCTAGAATCATGCTAGTAACATGCTAATTCATGCTAGAATCATGCTAGTAACATGTTAACTCATGCTAGAAACATGCTAGTAACATGCTAATTCACGCTAGAAACACGCTAGTAACATGCTAATTCACGCTAGAAACACACGAGTAACATGCTAATTCACGCTAGAAACACGCGAGTAACATGCTAATTCACGCTAGTAACATGCTAATTCATGCTAGAAACATGCTAGTAACATGCTAATTCACGCTAGAAACACGCTAGTAACATGCTAATTCACGCTAGAAACACACGAGTAACATGCTAATTCACGCTAGAAACACGCGAGTAACATGCTAATTCACGCTAGAAACACGCTAGTAACATGCTAATTCATGCTAGAAACACAATAGTAACATGCTAATTCATGTTAGAAACATGGTAATTCATGCTAGAAACACGCTAGTAACGTGGTAATTCATGCTAGAAACATGCTAGTAACATGCTAATTCACGCTAGAAACATGCTAGTAACATGCTAATTCATGCTAGAAACATGCTAGCAACATGCTAATTCATGCTAGAAACACGCTAGTAACATGCTAATTCATGTTAGAAACATGCTAATTCATGCTAGAAACACGCTAGTAACATGCTAATTCATGCTAGAAACATGCTAGTAACATGCTAATTCATGCTAGAAACACGCTAGTAACATGCTAATTCATGTTAGAAACATGCTAATTCATGCTAGAAACACGCTAGTAACATGGTAATTCATGCTAGAAACATGCTAGTAACATGCTAATTCATGCTAGAAACACGCTAGTAACATGCTAATTCATGCTAGAAACATGCTAGTAACATGGTAATTCATGCTAGAAACATGCTAATTCATGCTAGAAACACGCTAGTAACATGCTAATTCATGCTAGAAACACGCTAGTAACATGGTAATTCATGCTAGAAACATGCTAATTCATGCTAGAAACACGCTAGTAACATGCTAATTCATGCTAGAAACATGCTAGTAACATGCTAATTCACGCTAGTAACATGCTAATTCATGCTAGAAACATGCTAATTCATGCTAGAAACATGCTAGTAACATGCTAATTCATGCTAGAAACATGCTAATTCATGCTAGAAACACGCTAGTAACATGCTAATTCATGTTAGAAACATGCTAATTCATGCTAGAAACACGCTAGTAACATGCTAATTCATGCTAGAAACATGCTAGTAACATGCTAATTCATGCTAGAAACATGCTAGTAACATGCTAATTCATGCTAGAAACATGCTAGCAACATGCTAATTCATGTTAGAAACATGCTAATTCATGCTAGAAACACGCTAGTAACATGCTAATTCATGCTAGAAACATGCTAGTAACATGCTAATTCACGCTAGAAACATGCTAGTAACATGCTAATTCATGCTAGAAACATGCTAGCAACATGCTAATTCATGCTAGAAACACGCTAGTAACATGCTAATTCATGTTAGAAACATGCTAATTCATGCTAGAAACACGCTAGTAACATGCTAATTCATGCTAGAAACATGCTAGTAACATGCTAATTCATGCTAGAAACACGCTAGTAACATGCTAATTCATGTTAGAAACATGCTAATTCATGCTAGAAACACGCTAGTAACATGCTAATTCATGCTAGAAACACGCTAGTAACATGGTAATTCATGCTAGAAACATGCTAATTCATGCTAGAAACACGCTAGTAACATGCTAATTCATGCTAGAAACATGCTAGTAACATGCTAATTCACGCTAGTAACATGCTAATTCATGCTAGAAACATGCTAATTCATGCTAGAAACATGCTAGTAACATGCTAATTCATGCTAGAAACACGCTAGTAACATGCTAATTCATGTTAGAAACATGCTAATTCATGCTAGAAACACGCTAGTAACATGGTAATTCATGCTAGAAACACGCTAGTAACATGCTAATTCATGCTAGAAACACGCTAGTAACATGGTAATTCATGCTAGAAACATGCTAATTCATGCTAGAAACACGCTAGTAACATGCTAATTCATGCTAGAAACATGCTAGTAACATGCTAATTCACGCAAGTAACATGCTAATTCATGCTAGAAACATGCTAATTTATGCTAGAAACATGCTAGTAACATGCTAATTCATGCTAGAAACATGCTAATTCATGCTAGAAACACGCTAGTAACATGCTAATTCATGCTAGAAACACGCTAGTAACATGCTAATTCATGTTAGAAACATGCTAATTCATGCTAGAAACACGCTAGTAACATGCTAATTCATGCTAGAAACATGCTAGTAACATGCTAATTCATGCTAGAAACACGCTAGTAACATGCTAATTCATGTTAGAAACATGCTAATTCATGCTAGAAACACGCTAGTAACATGGTAATTCATGCTAGAAACATGCTAGTAACATGCTAATTCATGCTAGAAACACGCTAGTAACATGCTAATTCATGCTAGAAACACGCTAGTAACATGCTAATTCATGCTAATTCATGCTAGAAACTCGCTAGTAACATGCTAATTCATGCTAGAAACATGCTAGTAACATGCTAATTCATGCTAGAAACACGCTAGTAACATGGTAATTCATGCTAGAAACATGCTACTAACATGCTAATTCATGCTAGAAACACGCTAGTAACATGGTAATTCATGCTAGAAACATGCTAGTAACATGCTAATTCATGCTAGAAACACGCTAGTAACATGCTAATTCATGCTAGAATCATGCTAACAGCA
Organism: Danio kyathit; assembly: GCA_903798195.1. NCBI lineage: Eukaryota > Metazoa > Chordata > Actinopteri > Cypriniformes > Danionidae > Danio > Danio kyathit. The sequence goes on from LR812525.1 coordinate 8,426,069, forward strand.
TGCTAATTCATGCTATAATCATGCTAGTAACATGCTAATTCATGCTAGAATCATGCTAATTTATGTTAGCAACTGCCTAGCAACCACTAGAAACATGCTAACATATATGTACTTATCTATGCCGACTGTTTCAAACTTCATAAAAACTACCTCAGTTATTTACACTTTCTCAAGCCACCATAAAGTTTGCCCTCAAACTTTAATATCTAGTTCCTTCATGCTTCACAAATCGGTTAAAGGTGTCATACTGCATTGGTTTATGCCCCGTTTACACTTATAAGCTTTAGTTTTAAAACACATAAGTTTTGCTACGGTTACTCCATCTGTCCACACTACACCGGAGTTTTTGAGCTCTGAAAACGGAGCGTTTTAAAAACACTGAAGAGGCCGTTTTCATTTTAAAACGCTGCTGCTCTGTGTCAGTGTGGATGGGGAAACTGAGACGTCTGAAAACGGAGGCGGGGCTGCAGACATTCGCCTATCTGATTGGGGCTTTTTCCTCAAAATTAAGTAGCCTACACACAGTTCAGTCTTGCATCCTTTCCTTAAGTTCAGACTCGCAAGTTTAATATGGAAAACAAACTCCAGAGGACACGTCGTGTAAAAACTGTGTACTTTATATTCACATCACCCTGACTACGTTGTTTTATTTACTTAACAATGAAATGAAAACATGATTTAAGGAACTGCCTATTTTCATTTTGATATTAGCAACTTAACAGACACCAAAAATATTGAGGCGTTGTGTAGCTGCATATTTATATGAGCGTCAACTTTACTGTATGCATATTTATAACAAAGGGGGGCTAATAATTCCGACTTCAACTGTACATAGTAGGTTTATAGATTTGGTAAGTTAAACAAAAATCTCCAGAAACGGTTTTATAAGCTCATTTATTACTCCATAAAATACCCCTAGAATCAGAAGGTCCATGATTGACTATGTATGGTTCGTGTCATGAATATTAATGAGCTCAGCTCTGACGTGTTGCTCCTACACACGGAGCATGATGTACACTGAACACGAACAAATAAAAACTAAATCAGAGTAATGTTTACCTATTTTGCTCGACAGATCTGTAAATGCTAAACTATAATTAAACTTGACTAAAGAGAGTGTTTGTATTTTGAAGCTACAGTCAAAGCAAACACCGCCAGGACTTGTATCAACCTCCGCATGAACAGATGACAGTTGAGCTCAATTCAGCAGTCTGTGTGCGTTTGTTGAAACATACATATCAAATTTCACAATAAACACGATCAAATACACAAAAGATGTAAGTAAACATACCTTATGACTCTTCAGAGTGGAGATGAATAAAGGTGTAATCTGTAAATCATACATTTTGCGTCCTGAGGCGACTTTGTAACTTGCCTCATACTGTCATTGCCAGTAATAACGCACAGTAAACTAATAATTGGCGCTCGCGTTTTCAAAATAAAAGTCCCACATACATAGTAGGTAAAATATACACTAACGATAACTGAGGGAGGAAAATTATCACTGTTGTATTACTAGAAAATGTTTGACTTATCAAACGCAGCATGAGGCATGAATATTAATCTCAGAGTTTTTTTTTCTTTTGTGATCTCAGAGCTGCATATCCACATGGTAAAGAGTCACAAAACACCAGAACACATATGTTGAGATGTTGACAGTCAAATATGTGTCCCACATTGCTTAAAACACTATTAGGACACACATATTTAGCTAACAAGTGAAAATTAGTTGTTTCTGCGTTGTTTAGAAAAAAATCGGTCTTCTGGTATATCCTCCTAGGGCCAGAGTGTCCACATATGTGGACAGCACATTTTAGCTCTTAAGTGGCTATTTAAAATGCTTTGAGTGTTTTATATTTTGTTACAGACATACAGTGCAATCCTGCAACTGTTTTGCAGCATATGAAATGTCCCAAACCCTATTTTTAGCTGTCCAAAATGAGGAAAAATGTTGTTTTTACTCTCTGATACCCAAAGCAAGTTCAAAAAAAAAATTGTATGTTAAATATGCATAAAAGAAAATTCAGGAAAAAATTTTTTATGTAAATTTGGACCACAAGTTCACATATACGGAAATCATTTTTCTCTAAAAGTACATCATATCAAAATATGATACTTAGATTTTTATTCTATTTAGGTTCCAATAGGCTCAAATAGCTAAGAGAAATAAAAAATGCATGTAAAAAAACACCTTGGGCCTTAAGAGGTTAAAAAGAAAGTTTGAAGCTACGTCACGACCATGAGATCATTGTGCAAATTCCAGCGTGGAGATTGGCTATCTGTAGCGGCTGGTACAAAATGACGTCTTTGAGTTTTCAGCACATCTGTTTATTAATTCATGGGAAAGACTTGGTTCGAACCAATCAGCGTGCTCTTTTGTGAGTGAGGTGCAACTTCATTAATATGCGTGATATAGCGTGATCAAAGACTCTTTTTGCCTGTTACAGTGTTCAGAGAGACGCCATGTTGTGTTGCCAACCGTAATTCAAACAAATAGCAGAAGAACTGTTCGGAGACATGGGCATACCTGTCAACATCAGGATGTGAAAATAAGGGATGCAAAAGAAAACCCACCAAGATCGGCATCTTTGGATGCTATTATTATTATTTTTATTGTTATTATTATTATTAATTATGTGTATGTGTTTGTTCAAACACACACCCAAAACCCAGACTTTCGCTCCACTTCAAATCGCGTGTACAGAATCCCTTTTGGAAACAACATCTATTTATCACTATGGAGCGCATCTGACAGTCATGCACCGGTACATAAACTGACTGTTTTGAAGATTGTATATGCTTATTTCACGCTGCCGCCATTTTAAAACACGAAAGTGAGGCTGCGGTGGGAAGAAACCCGGAAGAATAGGATCAGCACTAAACATTGCAACAACTTATCTTAACTTAAGTTAAGGAGTAGTAGTGTGTAAAGCGCTTTGAGTGTCTAGAAAAAGCGCTAAATAAATGTAAGAATTATTATTAATATTTGTCTATTTTTGGGGGATTATTTGTGGCCTCTCACACCTCATAGTGGACCCACTCTAAGTGTCAGAGAGATGAAAGAGTGTGTTTTCTACATCTGGTTTGTCAAGCCCACTCACCTGTGTGAGGCACACTCAGAAGTAATAAGATTTGTGGTTGTCAAGTGTAAGAGAAGAGAAGGTCTGGGTTTGAGGTTTTTAGTTGTCGTTTGAATGATACCAGTGAATCTGCAGTCCGTGTGGGAATGGGAAGATCATTCCACCACTGAGGAACAGTGAATGCAAAGGTTCTGGAAAGTGACTTGCAACACCTCTACAATGCTGCCACAAGGCAATGTTTACTCCCTGACTGAAGGCTCCTGGAGGGGATGTAGACCTTCAGGAGCAGGTGGAGGTAGGAGGGTGCAGGTCCAGTGGATGTTCTGTAAGCAAGCATCCTCTATTTAAACTTGATCTGAGCTTCAACCGGTAACCAAAACAGAGAGATAAAGAGAACTGTTACATAGGCTTTCATTGAAGATCAGACGAGCTGGAGCATTCTGAAGCATCTGTAGAGGCTTAAGGGTGCAGAATGGGAGTCCAGCTAGTAGAGCATTGCAGTAGTCCAGCCTTGAAATGACCAGAGCCTGGACGTAAAGTTGTCCAGCATGATCTGTTAGGAAGGGTCTGATCTTTCTGATGTTGAAAAGAGCAAACCTGCATGATCGAGCTGTGTTAGCAATGTGCTAATTAAAGTTTTCAGTGGAGTTGCCCGATTTAAAATGAGCATATATGCAAATATATTATAGATATACATTGTCACTTTGACCTGATCATTTATATTGATTATTGGTTATTATTATTGACATTATTATTGCTATTCTTATTATTATTATAATTATTATGACTGCTAAATATTACTTAATACTAGCAATATTATCCAGATAGTCACTGCTTATTTCTCTTATTTCCTTTTCTGTGCTTTCGCTGTTTGTGTGTTCTCTGTTTACTGTATGTTGTATGTTTTGCACTCTTAATAATAAATGCAGTAAAATAACACAGAAAAATGACTCATGAACTGTCCACCGCCGCCGAATTGCCATGTTTAGAGTTATTCCTGTGTATTTGTGAAGTGCCGGTCAGACACCCACACTAATAAACACACATTACTGACTGTGATTACTGCTTTCCGCTGTTAAAAGGTCAAGTGCAATCTGTATTGACTCTCTCTCTCTCTCTCTCTCTCAAGCTTTCTTTCTCTATATCTCTTTCTTTCTTTCTCTTTCTTTTTCTCTCACTGTTTAATTCAATTCAGTTCAACAGAGCTTTATAGGCATGACTTGTCAAGTATTGCCAAAGCATTGCAGATTACATCACCAATCAGTAAAATAGCAAAGTGGTTATATAATATATATATAATATATATATATATATATATATATATATATATATATATATATATATATATATATATATATATATATATATATATATATATATATATATATATATATAAACACACACACACACACACACACACATATATATATATATATATATATATATATATATATATATATATATATATGTGTGTGTGTGTGTGTGTGTGTGTGTGTGTGTGTGTGTGTGTGTGTGTGTGTGTGTGTGTGTGTGTGTGTGTGTGTGTGTGTGTGTGTGTGTGTGTACAGAGAATAGAATCATTCAATTACTTGCTGTTAGGTGACATTTGTGAATGAGCAACGGTTTCTACTGTTGGCAGAGGAAAGTAGTTCCTCATACAAAAGGATTTTGAGACTTTCCCTGTTTGATTTTTTTTTTTTTTATCTACACGATTATACTGTCAAACTGTTGTAAAAACGCAATATCACATGAGTAGCAGTGCGATATGGCTGTATATCAGCACTGGTGGGAAGATAAATAAAATACAGTATATAGTTGAAGTCAGAATTATTAGCCCCCCTGTTTATTTTTTCCCCAATTTTCTGTATACAGAGAGCAGATTTTTTCAACATTTCTAAACATAATAGTTTTGATAACTCATTTCTAATAGCTGATTTATTTTATCTTTGTCATGATGACAGTAAATAATATTTGACTAGATATTTTTCGAGACACTTCTATACAGCTTAAAGTGACATTTAAAGGCTTAACTAGGTTAATTAGGTTAACTAGGCTAATGGTGTTTAAAAAAATTAAAAACTGATTTTATTCTAGCCGAAATAAAACAAGTAAGACTTTCTCCAGAAGAAAAAATATTATCAGACATACTGTGAAAATTTCCTTGCTCTGTTAAACATAATTTGGGAAATATTTAAAAAAGAAAAAAAATTCAAAGGGGGCAAATAATTCTGACTTTAACTGTAATACACTACAGTGCATTTATCTCTCTCTCTCCAACAACAAAAGTATCTTTCATTTTAGTCTTTTAGCTGTAAACATTATCAGGAACATTATCAGTATTAGTCCTGCAGAATGATCAGAGATGCGCTGCGGTATCTTCTGCAGTAAACTTAGATGTTATCTCTCCATGCTGGGGTTTGATCATCTGAAAATGTCACAAAGCATCCTTAGGTTTGTCATGTATATTACTACACTCTAAAAAACGTTGGGTTATTTATTTAACCCAGTGGTTCTTAACTCCAGTCCTTGGGCCCCCCCCGCCCTGCACATTTTGTGTCTCTCTTATTTGACACACAAGGATCACTTCATGGATCTCGCTGTTAATGAGCTGATGATCTGAATCAGGTGTGTTAAGTAAGGAAGACATACAAAATGTGCAGGGCAGGGGGGCCCGAGGACTGGAGTTGAGAACCACTGATTTAACCCAATAGTTGAGTTTAAAATACTTAGTGCTTTGTTGGGTTATTTTGAATCTTTATTGGGTTATTTATTAATAACTCAACCAGTTTGGTTAAATGTTTGGTGCTTTGTTGGCTTATTTTTAGTCTTTGTTGGGTTATTTATTTAATATGTCAACCAGTTGGGTTAAAAATTTAGAATTTCAACAGTCAACTGATTTAACTGACACAAAACAGCTGTATTAATATGCATACGTAATGTTGTTTTTGCGTTATAAAGTTTATTTTAGCTCTAACGCAGTAATGTTGTTGTTGTTGTTTTTTTATCAAATTGCCTCTCCGTGTCGGGGTTTTTATATGCGTTTTACCAGCACTCTTAATTTGATGATACGAATGTAAAAGTGTTTCTCTACCTCCGTGTTCATTTCTACAGGTTTTTTTTTTTTTGAGGAAATGATACACTTGAGATATTAGTGGTTAAGCCACTTTTTGGCAAAATAACCCAACAAATAAGTTATTTTATAACCCAAATTGTTGAGTTGACCTTAACAACTCAATAGATTGGGTTAAAACAACCCAACAGCAGTTCTGTGCCAAAACAACCCATCATTGAGTTACCTGTTGGGTTATTATTAACCCAACTGTTTTAAGTGAGTACTACTGTACTACTACAACTAATAATAATAATAATAATAATTTTAGTTGTATAGCACTTTTCATACTGTATATCAAATGCACATTGAAAGTGCTTCACAAGCATAAACAAATATTAAAGATCCCATGAAATTTAAATAATGTTTTCTAGGTGTTATCAGTGTGTTCGTTTTAAAGGGCACCTATTTTACCCACATTTTAAGATTTAATATTTTGTGTCTCCAGAATGTGTTTGTAAAGTTTCAGCTCAAAACAGCCATCAGATTATGTATTATACCTTTCTGTATCTGGGAAATTTAATCTGTTAGGTCTCTGTAGCTGCTTTTGTTGCCTGTCCCTTTAATGCAAATGGGTTGGTTCTCCCCGCTCACCGCTCCCACATGCGTGTGAGCAGGATGGACTTAACCAATAAGCAAGGTAAGCAGCTGCTCAGGGCCCCAGGGGAATTAGGGACCAATGCCAAGAAGCCTATATTGATCATATAGCTCTTTGTTACCAAGTTGAATGAAAAAATGCAAAAAGATAAGGTTACTTCTTCCTCACTCTGTGCTAGACATGGTTTAGTTCAATTTAAAGTTCTCCACAGGCTACATTTTACTAACTCTAAATTAGCAAAAATTTACCCAAATGTTAGCCCTGCATGTGGAAGATGCTCACAATCACCTGCTACCACTGCTCATATGTTCTGGTTTTGTCCCAAGCTAGAAGAGTTTTGGAAAGGGATCTTTGAAACATACGAACAGATATTTAGTATTCCAATTGACCCAGATCCATTGATGGGCATTTTTGGTGTCCTGCCTGAGAATATAGATCTCAGTAAAGATATACATTCGGTTATTGCTTTCACTACATTACTAGCAAGACGTTTAATTTTATTCAAGTGGAAAAGAGTAGACCCCCCAACACACTCTGGCTGGATAAATGAAGTGATGTCTTACATTCAATTGGAAAAGATTAAATACATGATTCGAGGCTCGAAACGCAAGTTCCTAGATAAATGGTCCCCCTTTATTAAATACTTTGAAGAACTCCCTGGCCTTTAGAATAAATTTATTTAGTTATTTTTATAAATTTTTTTTCTTCTGTGTTATTTCTATCTTGTACTCTTTGGATGTTACCAAACTCTTCATATCAAATGATAACAAATTGACTAAAAACATGACAACGTATTGCCTCACTGTTAACTTTGATATATCTGGAAGGTTTTGTGATTCAAGAGGATGTGACTGTTTTGGTTGTTTTCTATTATAAATATCTTTTTTTTTTTTTTTTTTTTTTTTTTTTAAATTAATTAATTAATTAATTTATTTTTGTATTAAGAATCACCTCTTTTTGCCTCTCATGTTAAACAATTATGGAACACTCTGTTTTCTCAATGTCGACTCAGGAACTTTGGAATGTTATATGTTTTATTCTTGTGTTTTGTTTTGTGTGTGTTTTTATTTATTTATTTTTTTTGTGCCATGGTTATGGTAGGGTAGGGGTAATGTAATGCTTTAAATTGTAAATGTAAAAACTCAATAAATAAATATTCAAAAAAAAAAAAAGATAAGGTTACAAAAACAAAATAAAAAATAAAATGCAAAGGGGTATCAAAGTAAACAAATTAAATGTCTAACACAACCTAACATATAACGTTCAAAACAACAACAAATGACATAGGAGCAAAGTTCAAAATAAACAAAAATAATATAAGCGGTGGGTCAGCCAAAGGAAGTCAAACGAAAAAATGATCCTCCAAAGCAGTCTCTCCAATGCGTCTTAGCAGCTTCTTAAATAAGCTGTAAGATTAACCGCACCTGCTGCACCATAATGGGTCACCTATCAAGAAAAAGAAAGCAAAAGCCATGAAACAGAACGAACCAATCACAAACCCATAACACTCTTTTATACATTTTCTATCGTATATTGTAAAATCGGTCTACAACTGTTAAGATTTTAACATTATTACTTCTTTTCACCCCCCCCCCCCCTTCTTTTCAAACCCCTTCCCCCCTCCCCCCATGAATAATGGAATGTTCCATTTCTACTGCACATGCGTGAGGTGCAAACGCTTCAATCAAAGACACTGCCGGCCAGTGTTGCCAACTTAGCGACTTTTCAGACTCCCCTTGCGCCAAATTTTCTAAAAAGCGACTAGCGAATGCTTGTAGGTGTTACCGGAGATTTTAGAGACTCTCATGTGTCCGTGCTGTACCATTCCTACTGTTACTCTTTGCAACATGCTGCGGGTGATGTCGTCGGTCGAGTCGGTCTCTCCCCGACTCAGAGCACTCAAAGGCGGCACAGCGCCACTTAGCCATCTCGCACACCTGCAGCATTGAGAGAGCAGATCATTCCTCTGCATACCGACGGCAAGTGTTTTAGCACCGGCAGCGTGAGGTATTTCCCTGATGCGTGTAGCCTTCACATAGATAAACAGCACAGTGACAAACAAAAATGAAGCAGATCTCCCTAACTAAAGTACGTTCCCAATGATTATTTGATCAATGTATTTGTTGTGGAGTTAATTCAAGCCTTTCTGCAACGATGAGTCACACACAATACACGCACACACACATGCATACTGTAGCGAAATTAGCTCAGTTTATGAATATTAATGATCAATAATAACGAGTTATTACTAATTATTAATATTCTGAATTAACTTATAGTTCATTTAACAAAATAAATAAAACAATGACTTCACCTGCTCGTCAGAGCGGACTCTGTAATTATTTATTTATTTAGAAAGGGAATTATAGCTACTTTTTGTTAAGTAGACTAATAGTTTAGAAGTTTAGTGAACTTAATCAGCTTGTAGCAAGATCTATCTTTAAAGTGACATTTTCTGTGAGGCAAAATGAAGACCAGTGGTGTAAAGTACTTGAGTAAATGGACTTCGTTACTTAAGTATTTTTTTGGCTACTCTGTACTTGTACTGAGTATCAAAAATATAAGCAACTTTTACTCTCTACTTGACCACATTTTTGATTGAATATATGTACTTTTTACTCCACTACATTTGAACAGATGCTTACCGTTACTCACTACATTGTGATTGTGCGCGACAAGTCGGCATCTTTATCTACCGCAGCTAATTTGTTGGGCGGATGAGGCGATATCGCCATCTGCAGGGTGCTGAAGGTACTGTATGCTATTTAAGAGCTAAATCATGTGAACGTGAATGAGCAGCTTGCCTAATACCAGGTGTTTAATAAGCGACATGGCTGCAGCCAGTGATGAAGCCGAAGCCGGCACATCAAGCATTGCCAGCTTCAACTTACAAAGTTGAAAAATAACACTGCTCCTCTTTATTTAATTTTAATACAAAGAAAACATCCTAATCAATTGAAAAACTACTTAAAATAAAAATATTGCCCCCCTCTGAGACTGAGAGGTGAATCACAAAGTCTCTGAATCTTTTTTTTTTACTACGTTTTACTACTTGTTTGTTCCTTTTTTGAACATTTGAGTTTGACTGAGACTTTTTGTTCTATTTTTTAAATATATTTAAGGTGTTAAATTTAATTGATATATTAGGAAAATTAAACCTTTCTTGGTGTTCTTTGAGCCTACATTCAGTATGAGTAAAATACTTAAGTTCTTTTAAAATCGGATACTTTAATACTTTTACTCAAGTCTTATTGGAATTGGTGACTTGTAACTTGTAATGGAGTCATTTTGACAGTAAGGTATCTGTACTTTTACTCAAGTATAGTTTTCAGGTACTCTTTACACCTCTGATGAAGACAATCCAACGTGGCTATAGCGTGATTTATTGACTAGTCTAACATATAACAAACAAACGCACAACACATAACAACAAAAACATAGAAAAGAAAGCGAGGAAGTAAAGGAATTTAGATAAAAGAATGGCAAATCTAACTCCAGTTCAACTAAGAACCACCAAGACTATAAAAACACCTTTTTGATAAAGGGGCGCACAGCCCTAAACGCACGACTAAATACCTGTTTGTCTCTCGTTGTGCGGGTTTCTCGGATGCTTTGAAGTCTTTTAGAAGTCCTTTTAGTTGGCGTTTGCGGCGCAGATCGAAGGTTGCGCGAGACGCAAACTTTAAACTGAGTTTAATTTGCCGGAAAATAGTAATGGGCGATATAAGCGATATGCGATATAAACGATACAAAATTGGCCTACGATAGAGATTTTAATTCTATTGCACTATCGCGATAATGCATGTTTGATGACGTAATCTACCCGCGAAATTAAGAGCAAAGCCGGCCGCGTATCCAATCTAGACTTTACCCCATTCGGTGCCATGCATTGCTTAGCAACGTATACAAAACAATGTAAAGACTGCTTGACGTGAAAGTAAATAAAAATGCCGCTATATTAATGTGCATATCGCATTTCCGGCCGCGCGCGTATCCAATCTAGACTTTACCAACCGGACATGTCCGAGATTCTGCTTTTGCTTTCGATATTAATTGTATTCATTTTTGCATTACTTTATATGCAAACTTTGGCTGGTGCATCTCAATCTCTCAGCAGCACCAACACTACAGCAGACAGAGAGAGAGAGAGAGAGAAAGCAGATTTGACCTGTCAGTGGTGCTCACTGAAAAGAAACAAACTTTTTTTTTTATTTGTTTGTTAAATAAGAATAAGAAATCAATAAGAAATTATTCTGTTGCTGAAGGTCATTAAAGTTATATAGAAAAGATGGTGTTACTTTGGGGCAGAAGGAAAGAATGAAAGAATTTTCTTTATTTAAAATAGCCATGCCTAATACTGGAAGTATAGCCCTAATTCACAGTGTCCGTTCCTTTATTAATTGACACCAGTTTTAATTTCATTAGGAGATCAACATTTTTAAAAACCAAATGTGTTACCTTAGGCTGCAGGTTTGAAATTTGTTTTTATTTAAAGTATCTGCAATACACAATTTTATTTGACTAATTAAAACTGGTGGTAATTTCAGTACAGTGTAAGTTCCTTAACTAAAAAGACACCAGTTTTTTTGTTCTCTGCAACTTGGCATTTAGGAACCAAGGACTTAAAAGAAAAGTCTTTCTTTCTAAAAGGCACTACATTTAGTTTATTTATCTGCAACATTGTGTTGTTTAATTACAGTTTTGCTTTTGCACAATAAATGTTCTCAAAATGACATGCAACGTTTCTTTATTTCTTAAAAAAAAATAGCAGTTTGGCTTTCCTAAGGGTCTATGTAACCTGTTCTGAAATGGTTCTATTATAATTTATATATCGCAATATATATCGCTATCGCAAGAGGCTGCAATGTATATCGCAATATGGATTTTAGGCCATATCGCCCATCCCTACCGGAAAATAAGAAACACGGACTCAGGCGAGTCACGTGGGTACAGAAACGCGGTCTGCCCCCTCAGAGGCACTTTTGTGGGGACCTTCTGCCGGGACTTTTCTGCTCCGATTTTTTTGGGCGTAGATGGGTTTTAACTATGGGTTGTCACACCCATTCTCTACGGACTGACCAATGGTTTCATGGCAAAGGTTTGAGCGCAAGATTTCCTTTGTCTCTGGACTGCTCATATGCATAATGAGAGTCCTCCAGAAACATACTGACCTTTAATTCAGAGTATTAAAGAATGTAAGCTGTATAAGTAGGGCTAGAGGGAATCTGCGGACGTTTTTTGCTATTTCTGCAGAGAATTTTGGTAAAAATCTGCGGAATTATAATATGTGAAATAAAAAATAATATCTTTTAAACTTTTATTTAATGTTTAAAATGCAAATCCAATTAGATTCACTTCATTTGGTAAACAAAGCAAGTCTCTCATATAATATCTCTACTAAAAGACAGAAATATTACTGTACAAACTGCATTGTACATAAATCAGATGAACATTTAGTCAATAATATTACTGTAATTCATTTAAAAACTGAATAAATTTAGATTTACACACATTTACTCAAGTAAATAAACAGAATTAATGATGGGCTAAAAATCTGCGGAATTCTGCGCACGCAGATTCCGTGTGGGCCTACGTATATAAGTTATTATCATGCACTATGCATCATGTGTTGTAAAATGGCAGGAGAAATGTAACGGTACTAAACACGACGGTTTTAAGATCACATCAACATGATTCACACATTCTTACTCTATCTAATGCTTCAAAAAGGGTAAAAATACAAGGCGTATAGGTTATATAAGGGAGCATACAAATTACAAAAGTTAGGTGTACTTCGGAAAGGGATTTTTGGGTTCTAAATGTCCTTTTTAAATATTGGGGAATGTCTGTGCGTAGGCAGAAAGGTAAGGCGAAGAGAGGGTTTTCCCTCCTTTTTTCTTATCTGCCGTGTTTCTTTGAAGCCCGAACAGAGAGGGCTGAAGCAATCCGCCAAGTGTCCTGTTAGAATAAAGGTGTCACAGAGTAACAGACTTGCTGGCACCAGGGGTCATAAACTCGCGTAGAAAGGAACCCAGATTCCCTTTTTGGGTCATGATGGAATTTTACCTCCGGACTGTATGTTATAATACATATGTTTAAGTTTGTACTGGTTTGCATGGCAAATGTGACAGGATACGCATTATTATCCACTGCTGTAAGGACATCTGTTATGTTAATGTACAAAATTAACCCATTTTAACATCCACAAACCAGGATTGAAGCGTCTTCTTTTTTAATGGTACTGACATGCGGCTGTGGTAATGAATTACAGTGATTTTACTGTCTTTATTACAAACATGCACTGTTTTAAAACGTGTTAAACTTGTAAAACTCACTCTTGAGGTGCAGATGATCACAGAGAGCTGAACAGATCTTTTAATCCCGGTTGCTTTGTGCATGTCCTGTATTGTTGATATGATTATACACATTACTGCTGTGTAGGGATGCAACAATACAGTTAGTCTACGGTTCAATACAAACCTCGGTTTTTTAACACGGTTTTCGGTTCGGTTCTGATGGCTTGACACATGTGGGTTTTTTTTATTCTATGCTTAGGCAATGGGAACAGTAAGAGGTTAAGGACAATAAAATAAAAACGATTTATTGCAATACTCCTTTATTTTACTTAAAAGCTAAGAAACGTACACTAGTTCCTGGTGTATTGTATAATAAAAAAAAATGAACACTGAAATCTCACAGCTGCTGGTAGCACATGTACAAACTGGGGAACACATAAACTCCTACATTTTGAAAATAAACATGCATGTGAGTTTAGTAAACATAAATTGACCGTATCAAATATTTATTATATATACACATTTCTTTCTTTTTTTTTCTTTTTTTTACTACTATTTACTGTGTTTACTGTTTTGTTTTTATTATATATGCATGTTACATTTTATGTAAACTTTAGAACTGCTTTGGCAATACAATTGTAACATATGTCATGCCAATAAAGAAACTATTGAATTGAATTGAGAGAGAGAGAGAGAGAGAAAGAAAGAGAGAGAGAGAGAAAGAGAAAGAGAGAGACCATGATCGCGTTCATCAAATTTGCTTAAACTAAGCGTTCTTCTGTATTTCTCAAGCAGGGATTCTGACACAGCAACGTTAGGCAGACGCTTTACAAAAGTTGCGTGTGAGGGGAAAACACGTCAAACTTAATGAAACATTTGAGGGCGCTTGGAGTCAACTTAGAGAGGAATGGGCTGTCTTTGACAGCTTGCGACATCATCTGCCACTTTCACTGGGTACATTTACATGGATCCATATTATCCTTTATCCATATTTCTTTGCACATTAAACACACGCAGGGCCGGAGCAAGCTGAACTCACGCCGCCCTCAACCCGAAAGTGAAATAGAAAGTTACCGGTTTGCGGATGAACGTGGACCGGGAGGGAGGGTGATGAAAATGAGGACTGGGGGGTTTGCTCTCTATTCTGCCGCCCAAGGCCCTGGCTATACGTGTAAAACAATGCTTGCAGTGCACACTGTCATTTTTTTTTTTTTGCTCACCGTTTATTCTTCCTCGACATTACCGAAATGTCTCCACACCGCGGATTTGAAAGACACCCGTGCTTCCTCGTACTGTAAGTTACTGTTGCTGCCTCTTCACCGCCACTCACCATGGCCGTGGAATGGTGGTTAAACGCCCCCTAACTTTGGAACATAGTTATTGGATATATATACACGCGGGGAGGAGTTTCCTCAACTCAGCTAGTAGACTTACAGGCACACACAGTCAATTCGGCGAGAAATAAAAGCACATAAATTATTTAAACATAAAACCGAGAAAACCGCAATTCACAAGCGCGTATTGAACCGTGGATGTCGTACCGAACGGTTCAATATTATATTGAGAATTGTGGCATCTCTACTGCTGAGACATGTTAATACGTGGCTGTCAATCAATTTGGTGGGCGGGGAAACTGCACTCCTACGTCACGTTGCGGTCGGCCTCAAAATGGGAGGGAGTTGGATCCTATTTTAACATCAGGAAATTTTAAAAAAGAGACTTGTTGTATTTTTATCACTTTAATATGACTGTGGACACACTATACCTACACACAGTTCTGTCCAAACAGCTTTAAAAAGATGATTTTCATCATAGGTGCCCTTTAGAAATTCAAAAAACTCTTGACTACTTTTGATATTTTAGCAGATTTATATACATCTAGTACAACTTTAACGCCTGTTAGTTTTAATTGTGGTGGAAAAAAGCATACTTTTGAGCTTTTGTCAGCTTATTTAATCTAAAATCATCATTGGAGCAGAATCAAAATCAATGACGTCGCACTCAACTGCTAGTGGAGTGATGTTACGTCAGTGTCTCATTATTATTCACAGACTGAGTTTTCCTATCCAATGAGAAGTCCCTGCTTCTTGAATATTCTTGACAACACGTGCTTTCAAATAACAGACCTGCCAAGCTGGAGATAGTAGTTAGGCGTTTATGAAGGGTTGTAGGTGTTAGTTTCTGTGGTGTATTTATGAGTTTAGGTGTGTAGCATATAGCTTTCCTGGCGATACTGACAGGGCTATACTCTTGCTGCGTCTCAAGCAGACTCCCGAGTTAATTCGTGAAAAGATAGTGTACGCGAATTTGGGCGCTAGTAAGGGCAGGGATGGATTAAGTGATTTAAGCAATTCCAGTCATGGGGCCTAACAGTCCTAAATATACGTCATTTGTATTTTTATTTATTTTATTTTTTGTCTTTTTCCTATATCACTCAATCCTCCTTTCTACATTTTTTTCTTAAGAAGTAAATAAATAAATCAATTGTTTTTAAAACTAAGGGCTCTATTTTAATGATTTAGGCACAAAGTCTAAAGTGAAGGGTGTGTCTGAATCTACTTTTGCTATTTTAAAGACGGAAAAATAAGACGGTTGTGCTTATTCTCTTAATGAGTTATGGGTGTGTTTTGAGCATAACGTGCATTAAACCAGAGTCTCATCTCCCATTCCCATCCAAGCGGCAACCTCCTGCTCTCCCTCGGGAAGCCAATACGGAAGTAATTAAAACTGCAATTCATCGACTCGCCATTGGGGGCTGGCTCCAGGAAATCCAAATGATTTCTGACTGTATTGGTAAAGTGGCCAATTTTACAGCTGATAAAAACATGTTTACAGCCTGGTACAAAACATGGTTTTGGTGCATATAGCTAATATTCACAACAATAACACAACAAAAGAGAAAACCATGTGCTAATACTCAAAACAAACAAAGAGACATTAAACACAGACAGGAGTGACAGGGCTGTAAGGGGTGGATCCTGACACCCCGAGGTGAAGAAGGCATGAAGTTTTTTATATTTATGTAGAAAATAATAATTTTTTGTAACATTTTAATCCTCATATGTAAAGATATTTGTGTATTGCTGAACATCCTGTGTGTATTAAGCCATACATGCATGTGTAAGTGTTTGGACCCGCAAATAGGCGCATAACTAACGCGCTCTGCGCTGGACTTTAGAGCAGCTTTTAGTTGGTCAATGGTGTGCGTCAGTGGCGATTTTAGGATTTTAATTTTAGTAGGGCTCAGCTCCTTATGAGAAAAAAAAACATTTATATATAAAAAATAAATAAATAAATAAATATATATATATATGTAGGGCCTCGCACACGTAATACACAATTATGTAGTGCGTTAACATTAAATTAGCTCAAAGGGAATATAACAGAACTTAAAGTGGCTCCAAAAGAATCGACTCTCTTGAACTGAACAAACGACTCGTCCAGCGCTCGTTTGAACAGACAGAGCTGTTGACTCAACAATGAATATTGCTATTCGAACTAAAGTAAAAACACTTTAATATTTAAGCAGGGTAACAAGATCTAGGTATAAGGCATTAGATTCATAAGTATACACAGGCCACTTTCCTTTCAATACAAAAGAGACTTTATTGACTACAAACAAAACTAACAAAACACACATACACACACGCATTCATACTGGTTTCAGACAAGGAATAGAAGGAAAGAAGAGTTTAGGAGAGATGTGATGTAAAACCTCAAGATGTAAAACCTAACCAAGCGAACCAAATAATCAATTCAACCTTTATTGTGTCTTAGACAGGGTTATCTATCATTTAACATGACTAGCAGATCATACACCAGTTCAGCAATGGATCTGGAGATGTACTTGCGTTCCGTAGTGATGTGGGAAAGTCCCTCTGTGGAGCTGGATTCCCACATGAGTTCGCTGGTGGTTGGCTGGTCGTTGAAGTGACGTCTCTGAGGCTGCTGATGAAGTGAAGTCTGGTAGTTTAAGTTGGAGACGGCCAAACTGTTGTCGTGTTGACGGGTTTCGCGACGCAACTTAACTTAACTAGACTCTCGACAGAAAGAAAAGAAAGAAGAGTAAACGGAAGATGGGGAAGTTTGAGGCTGGTCTTATCCCATCTTGGTGTCCAAGTCCGGCTGGACTGGACCTGGAGAAGAGTTGTCCTGGAAGTGGAGCATCTCCACTTCTCAACAGCTGCTGCTGGTGCAACTCTGTTGGACGGGACGACTGTACTCTGCTCTGCTCAGACTCTGCTCTTCTCCACTTGCTGCTTAGAGAATGTTTGGGGTGATGGGTTTTAACCACCAATGTTTCCGGCCCCTAATAGAGCTGGATCAATAAGGCATTGTCCGTGGATCTGCGTGGCAGTCCCATGTTAGCACATGCAACTTTGGCGTGACTCACTCACATGAGCCATGGTGCTTAGACATATAGCATTAAGCATACATTTATAATATGAACATGATACATTTTACATATCTATAATTAAAAGGGAATGAAAGAAGGGGAAAGGGTTTCACTCATTCATCTCAAATAACATACACATAATGGTACGTTGTGATAACTCAAAGCATAATGGTTACCCATGATTAATGCATTCTTAACATATACAGGATTCAGGTGTCATACAAGAGCAATAACATGACATTTCATTAAAAGTCCGCTATCATCGTTTTGAGGATGATCTGATGAACTTTAATGTTTGGTGATAGTTTTAAATTTCAGAGAGGATTTTGATTCTCTGTTTTGGAGCAAAGTCAGTCACTTCTCTGTCTTGCATGGGGCTGGAAAACCCCATTTCCTGAGGTCAAACACAAGTTCTTTGTTAAGAAATGTGTTCTCGTGATCAGTTACCCATTCGTCTTGGGTTAACTTAATCAGGATAGTGGGTCCGATGACACTTAACTGATGATGAATCAGTCATGTGGCCCATAGCCGCAAGGCTTCAGCTTCCTGCTCTGTACTGCACCAATGTGGCCTGACCTTCTGATTTTGGTCAGAGACCAAAATGGCTCTCGATCAAGGTGATTCTGATCACAGGTGTCGACTCAGTTATTGGTGTCTGCATCGTTAAGTCCCCATATATATATATATATATATATATATATATATATATATATATATATATATATATATATATATATATATATATATATATATATATATATATATATATATTGTTTTTAAAATAAGTAATAATTTAATAGTAATACACTTAAAAATGTTTGACTAAATTTTTGTTTCCATGTATTTAATAAATAAAACTGCCACTTTTCTAATTAAATGGCATACATATTTATATATATCAAGGTTTCCGCTACATTCATTCATCCTTGGCGGGCCGCCACGCCAAAATTCATCCCGCCACGGCTACATTACAACTTCTCATTTAAAACATTTAGTCGTGTTTTTTTTTTACTGGGTTATAATCGCACCAAAACATATTAAAAGGTCAGTGAATTATAACAACGCAAACTTTTCTGTAACCGTAGTAGTGCTGTGCGCTGTTTGTTCAACCCTTAAGGTGACATGCTGACTGACTGACTGACTGACTGACAGGTGCGTGATGCGTGAGGCCAGCAAACACGGCGTAGCTTTCAGTTGAGATGAACACAGTTTCCATAAGTATACTTATCTTTCTGGAGTTTATAGCCGTTTCACTTTACTTCAGGACGCGTTAATGTCGGAAAACGCACAAATCGCACTTCAGCAGCACTTACTGGAGAGCGCACGAGAAGATCTGCACTTGAGCATGTAAATTTGAGTGCGTCCAAGAAGTTTTGTGCACGAAGAGGAAATCGGCGCGCAATCAAAGAGATTCGCATGCTCATATTACATGAATGCGTTCTCGACTTGATACTGCGTGTAATATTTGTCTTTGAAATAGTTGGCAGATCTGTGTAAAAAAAAAAAAAGCCTGCCGCCACAGCTGGGAAAAATCCTAGAGGAAACACTATATATATATATATATATATATATATATATATATATATATATATATATATATATATATATATATATATAATTTATTTATTTTTTTAATAAAAGACAACAGGTGATGTTTCTATCTCTGTCAGTGACTCTGACAGTTAAAATGAGTACATTCACTAAGTGGTTCTGTCACTGTGTTTAATCCTTTCTGTGCATGACTGTTTATAATGCCACATGCACTGTAATGTGTTTATAATGGTTGTTCATGTTGAAACAAAAATAGTTATATGTTCGTTAAGAGTTACATTTTCGCTGGAGGAAACAGCTGTGATTATGAGGTGAGCACTGAGGAAACAGTAGATTGGAAACCCGATTGCTCCTATTCTATGACATTGGGGTACAAGTGATACATAAGCATATTTTATAACAATTTATCGATAAACACACACCTTGTTCTCGCTGCACAGCTGTGGTTTGCTGATCAAATGAAAAACGAAAGTCGGGGAGGAGCCGAATTCCGCCGCCGTCTTCATATCAAATTTAAAGGAGACAGAGATGATAGTTTGGTCTACGGTTTATGAGCTAAACGGAAAAGTTTTAGAGGGGCTGAGTAGAAATATAGGGGGGCTACAGCCACCCTAAAATAGGCCTAGCGACGCCCATGGTGCGCGTTCAGTTCCTCAAAATAGCAACGCACCAACAATGTGCCTTAACCAGTGGCACAATTCCCGGGGGGGACAGGGGGGACATGTCCCCCTCACTTTTTGTTCGTTTTTTTTTTCGATAAAAATCCCCCTTTACTCCATGCTATAATTTCTCTTTCATCGCATATGCGTGCAGAAAACCATTCGCGCGCAGCCGCGCACCTCACACACGCCGCTCCTGCTTGACCCTGAGACGCTTGACGTGCTGAATCCCGGTTGTTTACATGCATGCAGACAAAATATGCGCCGCTCATGCGCTATGAAACCAGAGTAACAGCCTTTATGTTACAGTTATGAACTGCGGTCACGCCATCTGCAGTTCCGAGAGAGACGGGTCACGCTATCTGTGCTTCAAATTGCAGTGCGCGTCTACTCGGTGTTGCGCGGTAGATTAAAGACGCGTGTGTTTAATGCGCTGCAGTTTTAATCTTGTTTCACTTTTATTCGCGTATGATTTAAATTAGATAATCATAAATGGTCACTTTTATTCATGTTTGGATATATAATAATCATGACTTTGCATGTAGGCTATGCTATTTTTTCTTTGTTTTGCTGTAATTGTGTTTTATTTGCGACTTTAAAACAAATTAATAGCATTTAAAAGTCATTACCCCGGCTGTCATAACTATTCACATTCGTTTTCATATTTACAACCTACTATTTAGGTGTTTACCCTACTGGATTGTTTTAATGGTTTATTTGGGGTTTTCGGTCAATATTTTCCCTTATTCATGTGAAATGTTGCTAAATATTTTTTAAAAAAAATGAACAATTATGTTACCACTGTGCTCACTTTTCATATATCACTGTTTCATATTTTAATAATAGCGTGCTAACTCATGGAAAATACAGTGTTTTTTACTTTACAGTCAAATTTGAAAAATCATAAAAAAAATTAATTCAAATTGTTTTCTGCCAACTCCACCAGAATATTGTTCTTCATGTCCTAATGTACCACTGTACTCACTTGTCATATCATATTACTGTTTCATATTTTAATAATAGCGTGCTAAAATCATGAAAAATACAGTGTTTTTTACTGAAGAGTCATTTTAGAAAAATCATTAAAAAATTAATTCAAATTGTTTTCTGCCAACTCCACCAGATTATTGTTCTACATGTCCTGATGTACCACTGTACTCACTTTAGGATTATATTTGAGCAAGAGTCAATTCAGAACACGAGATTTGTGGAGTTTATGTAAAATTTAACCATAATGGAGTGAAATTTTATAATTTGCATGTTTTAAGGCCCTGGAGAGATTAAAGAGCAGGCAGAGGACATTTTATCAATTGAAAGTTTAATAAAGAAAATTTGATTGGTTTAATTATACAGTGCAGTTTAATTTTTACATTTACTAAACCACAAACTTTTATTGTTGCTTTATTGTATTTATCTATGTTTTGTAATTTGTTTAATTACATTTTATTTTATTCACTCCCCTAAGTTATCCCAATCAATCAAAATTAATTCATTTGATTACACTTTACAAATCCATTCTCACTATTAACTAGTTGCTTATTAACATGCATGTTATTGAGATATTGGCTGCTTATTACACTGTAAAAAATAAAAAGTTGAGTTAACTTTAAATTTTAAAGCAACCGGCTGCAAAGAAATTTTGAGTTTAATAAGCTTCAGTGGTTGAAGTTGTGCCAAATAATTTTTTTAAGTTGACCGAAAAGGCTGGTTTAAGTCAAGTATACTTTACAGGATAATTTGGCACAACTTCAAACACTGAAGCTTAATAAACTCAAAATTTATTTGCAGCTGGTTGCTTTAAAATTTAAAGTTAATTCAACTTTTTAATTTTTTGAACATATGGAGAAATAAAAATTTAAAGTCTCCTCAACTGAATATTTTACTTTCATTGAACAAACAGTTCCAAACAGTTAAATCATTTTTATGAGTAAATTCAACTCTGAGCTCAAAAATATGTCCACCTAACTTACAATTTTAAACTGAATTAACAATTTGTAGGTTGGATTTTTAACAGTGTAATACATATAATCTACACATCCTTCATGATCTTAATCTACATCCCTAACCCAATACCTAAACTACCTTAATATCTATTAATAAGGAGCAAATTTGGAGTTTATTGAAGCAGTCATAGTGAATTGTTTGCTAATAGTGAGAAGTAAACCTTTCTAGTGCTATTTAATCATTTGGTCAAATTGTACAGATACAATATATCGTACTATATATTGCAAAAAGATAAAAATAAAATTGTAGTAATATTTTTGGCAATTACTAAAGATATATTTGCCAACATAAGACCAGTTTCACAAATATGGATATTTTAATGGCTTGTGTTTTTTTAATCAGTTTAATCCAAGTTATTGAGTCAAATTGTTTGATTACAAGGCAAGATTACAAATCCTTTTCAAACCAATAATTTATTCTAGACTACAATATTAATATTAATATGATTTTATTAGTGTGTAATGGGCATTGGAGTGTCTAACATGTCACAAAGGTCAACAGAGTAAGCTTTCTTTGTCACAGAACAAACAGTAAGCAGAAATAGCACAGACAAACACCAACATTGAGAGAGAGAGACAATAGCAGAAACAACACAGACAAACACGAACGGTGAGAGACAGAGAAAATCTGCCAACAATCAGTTTTATCAAATGAAAAGAGAAAAAATATATTTAGCTTTTTTTTTTTTTTTAATAGATATTTAGCTTTTTTTTTCTTTTTTTTTTTTATAGATATTTAGCTTTTTTTTTTTTTTTTTTTTTTATAGATATTTAGCTTTTTTTTTTTTTTTTTTTACACTTTCTTATGTAAAATCCAAATTTGTTCTTTTATTCTTAAAAACAATTAAATAAATTATTTACATTATTTAATAAAAATGTATATTCTTTCATTTGTTTTCATAATAATTATTCACTCTATATGTTATGTTAAAATGTAAATTAAAATTGAAATTTAGGCTTTTCTACACATAGTTACATTGCTGCACATTTCCACAACTATCGCCATCAGTCAGATTTGGTCCCCCCCACCTCTCAGACCAGAATTGCACCCTTGGCCTTAACATACCTCCTTTATAGATCGGCACACCCTTGAGTTCACAAAGAGGCGCGAATGGATTTACTATTTAAACAATGTGGTGCCAAATGTGAAAATTAGGGTTGCACTGGTCTGAAAATAGCAACAAATCGCACCAAACACGTCTTGCACCGTATTGCGCCGGGTGTATGATAGATCTTCATCTGATTGGACTGCTCCATGATTGGGACAAATGCACAAATGTAATAATTACATTAACGGTTTATTTGTTAGATCCTCATCATACAGATATTTATTATAAACCATGTTATACATCATTTATTTTAAATTAAAAATTTCTACATTTAAATGAATCTTTTTAAAGTAGTGTTTGGTAAAATAGGGTAAAACCCATCACTGGGTTAAGTTCTTCAATTAGATTCAAATGCCATTGAAATTTCAATGACACTTCAAATGACCCATTGGCTGGGTGTGTCATATTTCACCATACCACATATAGGTTATAAACCCTTTCAGAGAGAGAATTGAATTGAATATTCTCCTCGCCTTTCTATTTTGGCGAAAGAAGGGGAAGTTAAAGAGAGTGTGAACATGCTGAGATGCTACTCAAATACCCAAACACACACACAGGCCTCACAGCAGCATCTCTTCCCCTCCGGCCGCCTCTCTGTTTGTCCCCTGTGGTTCACAGCCTCTGCATGTAACTTTCCAACCACAGGCTCTTCCCCTAAAACACACACACACACACACACACACACGTACAAACTCACAAATGCACACACCCCCATCTGCTTGACCTTCTTGTGTTGCAGTTTCCAGTGCAGTGGGACAGGATCATCACACACACACACATCCAAACAGAAAGACACACACACAGCCATACTTGTATATATCTTTTATGAGGACTATAATGTGTTTTATACTGTAAATAAACGCTTATTATATGACCCTACCCCTTACAGGAAACCACTGGCTCAATTTAAATATCGAGACCCTTATTAAGTATGATTTTTAAGCATTTGTAAGTTATGAAGACACAACGCATGTCCTCATAAACCACCTCAATAAAGTACAACTCATACTCTTGTCATTATACAAATTTGTGTCCTCATAAACCACATAAACAAGCACACACACACTAGCACAGCTTTCTTAATGGGGTCTTCCTGTAGATGTAATGATTTTTATACTCTACAGGCTGTATATTCTATATACCCCTCCTCCAAACTCAACCTTCACAGGAAACAATGTGCACGTTTACACTTTCAAAATGCTTCATTCTGTGTGATTTATCAGCCGTTTTCCTAATGTGGACCAAAAAGTGTCCCCATGAGGTCAAAAATTATTGGTTTTGCTATAAGGAAGATATACACTCAAACACACGTACACACACAGAGAGACAACCATATATATGCTCGCCGGCCACTTTATTAGGTACACCTAAGCGCGAATCATCTCAGACTGGTTTCTTGAACACGCGTTCACTGTACTCAAATGGCCTCCACAGTCACCAGGTCTCAATCCAATAGAGCTTCTTTGGGATGTGATGGAACCGAAGACTCACATCATGGATGTGCAAATCTGCAGCAACTGTGTGATGCTATCATGTCAATATGGAGCAAAATCTCTGAGGAGTATTCCCAGTACCTTGTTGAATCTACGCCATTAAGGATTAAGGCAGTTCTGAAGGCAAAAATGGGGTCCAACCCGGTACTAGTAAGGTGTACCTAATAAAGTGGCCGGTGAGTGTATGTCTTTTGTTGGTCTGGGAAATGTTGCTCTGATAAACATCGTATAATGCGTCTCGAACTCAATACCTTCCTCCAACCCTAATCAAACACAGCTGATCCAACTAATCAAGCTGTTCAAGACTACTAGAGACTATTAAGCAGGTGTGAGTTGGGGGTGGTTGGAGCTAAACTATGCAGACCCTCCACCAGGAATTGAGTTTGAGACCACTGCTATAAAGTATAATGAAAAGTGTAGGGGCAGAGTAATGAGCAATGTGGCGACGCTCGAATGCTTCACTTCGAGATATTTCATCCTGAGCGTTTCCAGAAAACCTGATGATCTGAAATGAGGTAAACACCTCACAGCTGCAACACGGTAAAACACCACAACAAAGCCACACTCTGACCAGCCTGAGAACGACTGCAGAAAGCGGAAATACAGTCTGCGTTCGTGTCGAGTTTTCTGAAAGCTCTACACACTTCATTTATCATAAAGCATACGCGTTTGAGAGGCTTTCGTGTTCTTGATGTTTGGAGAGATCGCGTTTGAGTTTAGCCCGTCAGTAGCTTTTAGCCTCAGACAGGAAGTTAATGTGCGTTTGTAGATTTACAGAGGAATGCTTTTTTTGTCAGTGTTGAGGTAATAATACTGTGCCCACATGTAAAAATACTAGTGTTTTTGAACTATGCTATAGTGCAGTGTGTTATGTTTTATAGTATTTACAACTCTTAATGAATGCTACAGTCTTTATTAACTATAGTGAACTGTAGTATACTTTAGTTTTTTTTACCACAGTGAACTGTGGCATATTGTATAGTTTAACACTCCCATAGATGTGGAAAATTACAGTATTGAATCATTTGTTTATATTACTATAGCTTTTGTGTTACCATAGCAACTATAAAATTACATCTACTGTTTATTCGCATCTCTATCTATCTATCTATCTATCTATCTATCTATCTATCTATCTATCTATCTATCTATCTATCTATCTATCTATCTATCTATCTATCTATGTCTGTCTGTCTGTCTGTCTGTCTGTCTGTCTGTCTGTCTGTCTGTCTGTATCTATCTATCTATCTATCTATCTATCTATCTATCTATCTATCTATCTATCTATCTATCTATCTATCTATCTATCTATCTATCTATCTATCTATCTATCTATCTATCTATCTATCTATCTATCGTTCTATCTATCTATCTATCTGTCTATCTATCTATCTGTCTATCTATCTATCTATCTATCTATCTATCTATCTATCTATCTATCTATCTATCTATCTATCTATCTATCTATCGTTCTATCGTTCTATCTATCGTTCTATCCATTCATCCAATCATCCATCCAATCATCCATCCATCCATCCATCCATGCATCTATCCATCTATCTATCTGTATGTCTATCTGTCTATCAATCTATTGTTCTATCTATCTATCTATCTATCTATCTATCTATCTATCTATCTATCTATCTATCTATCTATCTATCTATCTATCTATCTATCTATCTATCTATCTATCTATCTATCTATCTATCTATCTATCTATCTGTCTATCAATCTATCGTTCCATCCATCCATCCATCCATCCATCCATCCATCCATCCATCCATCTATCCATCCATCGTTCTATCTATCTATCTATCTATCTATCTATCTATCTATCTATCTATCTATCTATCTATCTATCTATCTATCTATCTATCTATCTATCTATCTATCTATCTATCTATCTATCTGTCTATCTATCCGTCTGTCTATCTATCTATCGTTCTATCTATCGTTCCATCCATCCATCCATCCATCCATCCATCCATCCATCCATCCATCCATCCATCCATCCATCCATCCACCTTTGTTGTTACTTCTGTTGTTTTAAGAGAGTGAGTGTGTGTTTATTTGTGTGTGTATGTGAATATCTATAGTTTAACATATCTAATATTTTACAAAATACATATTTAATGTTATAAAATGTGTGTAATAACATGGTGACAAAACTGTGTGTGTGTGTGTGTGTGTTTCTTTCTAAGGCTCTGGAGTGCAGTGTTGCTGGTCTGTCCGAGAAGCTGCTGTTATTTAGACATGAGCCGAACTCAGAGCAGATCCTGCACAGACTCACTGAGAAACACGACATCCATGATGGAGATCTGCTGGAGGTGGTGCTCGCTGGTCAGTATACACACACACACACACACATACAATCACTTAAACACACTCAAAACACACAAACAAACACTCAAACACACTCACTCACACACTCATTTATCACCGCAACTGATGTTGACAGCTGTCAATCACTCTGACTCCTCCAGGAACAGCTTCAGTGACAGAGACGAAGTACCGCCCACATTCACTGTCCGTCCAATCGTATCGCACGCCGACCTTCTGTCACTACTGTGGAGAGATGCTGTGGGGTCTCGTCCGACAGGGACTCAAGTGTGATGGTACGAACACACCACATACACACCATTTTAACTCTCACACATTGAATTGCTTTGCTTTTGTGCCATTGTTCCGAATTGCTATTGCGCTAAACGTCTTTAAAAATGCTGTGACATTATGTCTTTTGATTTTAATGGTTGTTTTTTTTGGTTATATATATATATATATATATATATATATATTAGAGATGCGCGGATCAGCTCAAATGTCACCCGAATCCGCTCCTTCATTCTAATCATCCATCCGCCACCCGCCCGCACATATTGTTTTATCTGATATATATATCCGCACCCGACCCGCACCCGATCGCCACTTTAATAATCCTAATTCTTTGTTTTAAGCATGATGATAGGTGTAACTTTCTCC
This sequence comes from Danio kyathit, assembly GCA_903798195.1. Lineage (NCBI taxonomy): Eukaryota > Metazoa > Chordata > Actinopteri > Cypriniformes > Danionidae > Danio > Danio kyathit. The sequence continues at coordinate 8,453,342 of LR812525.1, forward strand.
GCAATGTCCGGCAGCAGAGTAACAGCTCGTTAATTCATGCTCGAGCAAATGATGAGACGGACAAAAGTACTCGATGCATGCCCTTCTTTTACTTATTTCAGTGTTTTCAGGTTCACAGTGCAAAACAGCTCCCGGGTGGAATTACTAAAGTAAACATAAAACAAAACCGGATAAAACTTTCTTCCTCTAATTCACCGCATGCACAGCACACAGCGAGAGCTCACATCACACAGCATGCGTGTCGAACTACACTACCCACAATGCCCCTCGCTATGGACTACAACTCCCGTAAAAGCAATCCACAGTATTTCCCCTCTCCTGCAACTTAGGTCACAGTGGATCGTTCGTTATTAACAGCAGATTCAGCTTTTATATCTACAGGAAAAAGAGAACAAAAACGGCGTCCCTTCAGCCTAAACAGCAGCTATGTTGTGTGTACTTGGCGCTTTTCTTAACACTGTGCAAAAACAGAATAGCATCTACTGTGCCTGGATTCGGGCGATTCCGCCTCGCCTCCAAAACACGGCTGGCTGCACTAAATGAGCGTTCGCGCGAACCGCTTGTTGCAGGAATGCACAAGCTTCTCCTTGCAAGGCGCTGCAGTCGTGTAAATAAGCGATCTTGTTTCTCCCAGAATGATAGCAGATTCTCCTCTGATGACTCCTCTAACTGAAGTTAGCACAGTACTCTTGCACTTCATCCATTATTTTGGGCGTCTCTCATCTTCACATTCTGCGAAGTCCACTCTCTGCTTTTTTGCTGGTCAACTGCTATGACCCGCTACATCCACCCGCAACCCACCCGCAATTAATCATAATGTATTTTTTTATTACCCGACTGACCCGTGGATTATCCGCAGCGCCCGCGGAATTAACCGCCATCCGCGCATCACTATATATATATATGTGTGTGTGTGTGTATATGAATGAAAAACTCGTAGCAGTGCGATATGGCTGTATGTCGACAATGGTGGGATGCATGTGTTGACTTGAGGCCACAGGCCGAATGCTTTACTGTCCCATCAGTGACGATATACAGCCATATTGCACTGCTACGAGTGTGATTTTGCGTTTATTAGGTTAGATTAGATTCAACTTTATTGTCATTACACATGTACAAGTTCAAGGAAACAAAATGCAGTTTAGGTCTAACCAGGAGTGCAATAGCAGCAAGTGCAGGATACAGGTATAAGTTATAAAGTGCAGTTATAGAATTACTATGGTGATATTTACAAATGGATGTACTATGAACATTATATACAGGTTGTGTTAGCTATGATCAGAGATTTAAAATAGATGAATATATGTACAGGTTGCTATTTAATAATCAGAAGTGTGCAGATAGATAAACATAATTACAAATGTACATGTGCAGTGGGTATGTACAGTTCAAATAAATGAATCAGTGCAATGAATATGTGCAAATGTTAAATAGTGCAGTGATTATTAGGGATGCACCGATACCAGTATCGGGTATCGGGTCGATACTTGGTTAAAATACTCATACTCGTATTGGACATGAAAGGCCGATACCACGCACTGATACCGCTGAACAGTAATTCACTATTGTTACGCACTGTCTAGGGATGGTGCACAACATGAAAGACAATACAAAGAAAATGAAATCAAAGATTTATTGGGGTTTGAATTCGGGAGCTGACAAGGCCAAAATAACAAACCAAAATTCCTTTATTTTAAATCTCTCAATTACCTGTTCAAAAAAATGAAAGAAAAGAAAATACAATTCACTACCCTAACTACCTAACACAAAAACAGAGATCAAACGGTTTTACAAATCAAACGGCGTCAAACTCCTTACTATCCCAATATATATACACTATTTACAAACTATTTACAAAACAGACAACCATATTTAAAGGACAATCCAAAAATCATAGTCAGGAGGCAAAAAGGTCTAACAAGCCAGTGGAACAAAGTATAAACAAAGCAAACACAAAACAAACAGTATTCACAAATCTTTAGTCACACCAAAACAAACAGTACTCACAAATCTGTAGTCACAACTTTAACATTCAAAAACTCTGCACTATACCACAAACAACCGTTTCAACAAACACAAAGCAAGTGACCAAAACAAGATGGCCGCCAAGGAAGTGTGTGTGTGTGTGGGGGGGGGGGGGGGGGGGGGGGGGGGTTGTGTTGATGTTGCGAATGAAAGTCAGTAGTACGTTGGGGGCGCGTTTGCTGCCCTCACTATTATGCCGCCCTAGCTGGCCGCCTAGGTCGCCTCTATGGACGCATCGGCCCTGGGTGTGCAGTATGACTATTGAGCCATACGTTTACACACTGCATACACAGGCCTACAGCTCTGGTGTGTTATGAATTGCGTGTTTTAAATGACAGTGAGGCATGCTACATTTAGTTTTATAGTAAAATATACATTATAACCCAGTACACAGTAAAATAATATTTTTGAATAGCTTGCCTATTGGGAGCGCATATAACCGTTTTACGCTTAAATAGGTTAAGCATATTTTTATTCATATTAAAACAAATTAATACAAACTAGCCACCCTTTGATTTTTTTTCGTTTCCGTATATTTTTTATCAAACGAAAAATGCAATGAATTGTTGATTTTGGTTTTCATTTTATTAGAATTAATATAGTTATTAGGCTACACAAATTCTACATAACATTGGCTCTGATTGCGTCAGATAACCTACAGATAAACTTTTCGGCTCAAAGACATTTATGCCTATTATTTCAGTGCTGTATATTGACAGATTTCGCAAAGGCTTCAGCTATTCTGTAAACTGGTACCAGTCTTCGTTTTGCGGCTTGACTTGTGCGGCGTCTCCGTATCAATGTCTGGATGACAGCGAGAGGGAGAGATGAGATCAGACCTCAGTTTCGATGTGTGGCCGCACGTCACAGTTACTTTACTGCAGTTTTTAAATATTGGCTTATTTAAATTAACTTTTCATTCGATTAAAAGCCGAAATATTGCCTGACATAAGCAACTTTCGGTTTTAGAAGAGAGAGGCTTCAGTGAAGACGCACACACACACAGGATACACTCTTGAGGTCTATTCATTATTGATTTTTTAACATTAAACGCATAATAATCAAGTGCAAAAAAGAACAGCTGGACTTCGGAAAAAGAGATCACTGCGGTTGCCGCGATGGTTGCTTTGTTTTTCTGCAGTTGGCTTGTCAATGGCTCGGCATTGCTAAATCACTTTTGTTTTAATAAAACAAGATTATTTATTAATAAACATTGTGAGGTGATGGTCGCGTGATTTTTAAAATGACAGTATGCGTTTTGTATTTATGGCTATTAACCGCAACCCACCCATAAACATCAAGTACTTTTTGATTACCTGACCGCGAATCAAAGGCAGGACACATGAATATGAAAGAATGGCACAAAACAGGGTTTTATGCGTCCCCAATATGCAATGACAGTGACTCTATAAGGTAACGTACACTGCACACACCTTGTGTAATGTGTAAAGTCGTGCACACATGTAAGCGCAAGGATATCTCATCCTTTAAATGTCCATGCTTAATCAATAATAGATAAGGTCTGAGTTTGCAGGGTTATCAACAATGTGTATATTTTTGGCTTGGAACAGCCTCCTGTTAAAGATTTTTGTGTTCATCCTTGCTACAGGCAAAAAACAAAACAAAAAAAACGAACAAATAAACTTAATTGAAACCAAATCTCTAAAGTATCGGTATCGGTACTCTGTATCGGCGAGTACACAAATTAAAATACAAATTAACATACTCGTATTGGTTTGTAAAAAAGTGGTATCGGTGCATCCCTAGTTATTATGAGGAGTATAAGGTATGAGGAGAGTGTGGGTATATCAGGGGGCAAAAGAGTCAGTGGGGGGCAGAGTTCAAAAGGGAGACAGCTCTGGGGAAAAGCTGTTCTTTAGTCTACTGGTTTTTGTCCGCGGGAGCCTGAAGCGCCTGCCAGAAGGCAGGAGAGAAAACAGTCTGAGAGCAGGGTGAGAGGAATCCTTATGAATACTGCGTGCTCGGCATAGACAGTGTTTCCTCTGGATGTCTTCTATGGCTGGCAGTGTGGTCCCTGTGATGCATTGGGCAGTTTTCACCACCCGCTGCAGCGCCTTACGCTCAGCAACAGAGCAGCTTCCATACCAGACTGTGACACAGTTGGTCAGGATGCTTTCTATTGTGCAGCGGTAGAAGTTCACCAAGACGGCTGATGACAGCTGGTTCCTCTTAAGTTGCCTTGAGAAAAATAGGCACTGGTGAGCCTTCTTGACCAGGCTGGAGGTGTTGGTGGTCCAGGAAAGGTCCTTTGAGATGTGGGTCCCCAGGAACTTGGATGAGACAGGCTCGACGGCCATCCCATTGATGTGGATGGGATCATGTGAGCCTGTTCGTCCCTTCCTGAAGTCCACAATGAGCTCCTTGGTCTTGTCTGTGTTAAGGAGCAGATTATTGTCGGTGCACCAAGTGGCCAGATGCTGTATCTCCTCCCTGTAGGCAGTCTCATCATTGTTGCTGATTAGACCAATCACTGTGGTGTCATCTGCAAATTTGATGATGGTGTTAGAACTGTTCACAGGCCTACAGTCGATGGTAAAAAGGGAGAAGAGGAAGGGGCTCAGCACACAGCCCTGTGGTACACCAGTGTTGAGTGTGACGGTGGTGGAGCAGATGTGGTCTGATCTAACATTATGAGGTCTGTTAGTCAGAAAGTCCATAACCCAGTTGCAGAGAGACGTGTTGATATCCAGGTCTCTAAGTTTGATCATTAACTTAGAGGGTATGACAGTGTTGAATGCTGAGCTGAAGTCAACAAACAGCATTCGTGCATAAGTGTAGTGCTATGGAGACTGCATCTTCTGTGCTCCTGTTGCCACGGTAGGCAAACTGATGTGGGTCCAGTGTGGATGGCAGAGAGTCTTTCAGATGTGCCAGGACCAGCCGCTCAAAGCACTTCATGATGATGGGTGTGAGTGCTGCAGGGCGGTAGTCATTCAGGCATGTTGGGCTGGAGTGTTTCGGCACTGGCACAATACAAAAACTGTTTATACAACAGTTCCCAGTATTTCTCAGTTGCAAAAGGGACATAACAGTAATTGACCCCGATAAAGCCAAAGCAAAGCAAACACTAGCAAAAATACTACCAGACTATGGAGTAAATACAGCACTACAACAAACAAAACAGAGAGGTCGACTTAGAAAGTCACTTACCAGTTTAATAATGATTTAATCCGCTGTAGTTATGAAATTTGTCCTGAGTTTTTCTCCTCTAAGTACTTATTATGCGGTCTCTGTCGCCATCTTGTGGCGGAACATCAACCGTCTTTGCTCTGCTCAATATGACAAGCTGATGGCCACCGATCTCCGAAATTATAAATGTTTTAAATAGGTACTGTCCTTATAAATAAACTGCATAGTTGCGATCTAAACAACTACATTCTCGTCTAAAAAGCCTCAAAAGTACATTATGTTGGCCAACAGCTGCAATATTTGTCGGTATCTTGTGGTAAATTATGTTTATCACATTTAAAGAGCCCCTATTACACATTGAAAAGGGGCATATTTTGGTTTTATGGGTCTCCAACAAAATACTGATATGTATGTAAGGTCAAAAAACACTTTCATGGTCTTATAATATGCATTTATTTTTACCTAATTATCCCAGCGACTCCCATATCAATCGTTCAGCGATTCATTTGTTCTCAAACCCCTGCTTAGCGCGAAGCTAATCTGCGCTGATTGCACCGATGACAGCCTGTTGCGATTGGTCAACAGCGTTCAGCGAGAGACAGTGAAATGTCCAGCGAGGTTTATCAACCCCCCGGGTCGCTAACATTGGTATAGGATCCGATTGCAGCGAACGCCCGAAACATGCTTCAAAGTAAACTTACTAACACCACAGTAAACAGTACCCGGTTCTCAACAGTGTTATTCAGACACCTCAGCGCCGAAAGCAGTGCAGTTTAACACCAGCATTGCTCTCAAGTATGACACACATTCAGAATTAATCCACACAGCAGCAAAAGCCGAACTATTCTGAACCTTGACCGCTGCACGTGTGCAGGATCAGCTAACAGTGGCCATAGCAACGACAAACGTTAGTGAAACGAGCTCACTAACACATTTAAATGCGTAAACAAAGCAGCACGCGTCGCGTTTTCAACGTGGCATTAGACGCGATATGAGAATAAAAAGAGTTAACCGGATACAGTACATGCGGTAACTACTAACAAAACATGTAGATCATTTCTATTTGCAATCATTGCTCTGGCACCTCGTCCGTGAACTGCTATATTTTCTCATGGCTTACCTGTACTCTGCTATTCCAAACGATCACATACCCAGCCGGGAGGTTGTAGCATCCTCTGTCCTCTGACAAGCTATCTCTGCTCCCTTTACAAGCCCGAAGCCCAGCGTTTAGCAGCCTGCCGGTGTACCTAATAATTTGTCCTTATTTTGCCCGCACGCCTGGTGTATTGTCTGTCCATTACAAGATGGAGGAAGAAACTTAATGCATGAGCTGTGTAGTGATAGATCGCCCATTGTAAGTGTACAGATTTCTGAACGACCCCTTTTCCCTCACACTTCCAATAATATCCAGGTAAGCACAGCGTCTTCATGAGCGTCCTGCTGCTGTGTTAGTGGGCGGAACCGCAGGTTTAAATTTTGCCGGGTCTGCGCACGCAACCATTATGTTTCGTAACGACGTCACGCCGAAACGGCTGATGACTCGATATCAAGAAGATTCATTTAAACCACTATGAGTCGACTCTTATAGATGAATCAATAGTTTTAAAAACTGTCCACTTTCAGATTTAAGCTTTAGCTGGATATTTCACTTCACTAAGAGCTGTGTTACACATTACATAGTAGGTGATTTTCAAAAACCCATATAGGGGCTCTTTACTATTTATGTCTACAGTTATGGCTAAATATTTTGTGATAATTGTAGTAATAATACTATTAAAAATAATAATAAAAACAATAAAAATAGCAACAATATTAATTAAAAGTAATAGTAATAAATATTTAAAGTGTAATAAAATACATTTAAATTTACATTTATTATTTTTTATTGCTTTTTATGATATTTACTTTTTATAAATTATGATAAATAGCATTTGTATTTATAAAACTCAACAGTGTGATAGTGAATTAACTTTTTCTACTTATTTTGCAAGATACTAGTATTCAGCTTAAATTTGAGCTAGTAAAAATACGTTATTCGATGACTGGATTGAAAAAGGAATTTATAATTTTATAGACCTTTCAGATCAAATATTTCCTTCATTTGAGCAACTACAAAGCAAACACAATTTACCTCGATCCAATTTTTTTTAAATACCTGCAGGTGCAAAACTTTGTTAAACAAAGCAACCCACTGTACCCTAATTCTCCAAATCAATCATTAATAGAATTGATAATGTTGCGTGACCCTAATAAAAAAGGAGATATTTCATATATCCATATGGAATGCTCTTCCAGTTAACAAACACAGAAACTTTAGAATACCTAAAATCCTCTTGGGAGGAAGATTTAGGTGTTGAAATCACCAAAGAGCAATGGGAGATAGCCCTTAAACAGACCCACAGGTCATCGCTATGTGCAAGGCATGGCCTCATACAATTTAAAGTAATACGTTGTTTACATTGGTCCAAACAAAAACTTAGCAAGATAGTTCCAGAAGTAGACCCTGCATGTGATTGGTGTGGGCTAGAGCCAGCTTCACTGGCTCATATGTTCTGGAGCTGCCCAAAATTATTATTTTACTGGGAAAATATTTTTCTAACATTATCAAAAATAGGACAAAAGCCAATAGATCCAGATCCCCGTATCGCAGTTCTAGGCATTACTGATTTTGAGAAAACAGAACAAAATATAGTTCCATTTGTCTGTCTACTAGCACGAAGGTTAATATTACTAAACTGGAAACAGAAAGCTGCTCCTATATGTATACATTTAATGAGGGATGTAATGAAACATTTGGAACTGGAGAAAATCAGATTTTCCCTAAAAAAGAAAGAAGACAAATTTGATAAAATCTGGCAACCTTTCATGGATTATTTTAAAAACATAAATTCTGCAAGAGATAGTTAAATTAAAGAGGATTGGAATAATTTAGATTAAAAAAGAAGGTCAGATTTTTTTTATATAATTTGTTTCCTTGTTGTATTGTTTGTTATTTATTTTATTTTATTATTTTTTTTCACTGTATTAATCTATTATCATTATACTTCTGTATGTTTTATTTGTATATTGCTTGTTTAATTGTCAAATGTTGTGTGCATGCTGGATGGACCAGATTTGTAAGTCGTTGTGTTTGAATGTCTAAAAAAACTACAAAGAAAATTTACAACAAAAAACAAACATTTGAGCTAGGTTAAACTAGAGAAGTATAATCCGGTAAGTCATTGGACGTCAGTGCTTTGTTCTGTAGATAATCAGGGGAAAAAGGCTAAAAGTATGGAGTCAATTTAGGGCCATTAATGCTTGCAAAATAAAAGAAAGTTTTGCAAACAAAAAATAAAGTATTGAGCAAAAAAATAAATAAATAAATGCAAATCTCCAAAAATCGCAAAGCGAAAATTTAATTGAGAAATAAAAATTAATTTTGCTAATAAAAATAAAGAACCTCAAATAATAAGCAAGCAGTGCAAATAAAAACTCAAATATTTGCAATTTAAAAAAAAAACTATATATATGCAAACATTTTGTACAGCATTGCCATTACAAAACCCATCCAGTCTACTGCAATGCTCATTTTGATTTGCTTTTTAGTCCACCGTGAGTTTGCGAAGCTGTTTTCACTTTGCGCTTCACGTTTCTGCGCGTTTCACTTTGTAGCCCTGATTTGACAAGGGGGCGGAGTCAAGCGAAATTGGACCTGCCTCCATTTAAGCGACGTCATCACCTGGAGACACAGTATCACCGAGGTGGCCTTACAGCCCAGTAGGTCCGAGCCTGCCGTAAACGCCCAAGTTCCCTTGACTCCGCCCCTCAAAAAAACACTGTTTTACAATGACTTGCCTAATTACCCTAATTAACCCAGTTAAGCCTTTAAATGTCACTTTAAGCTGAATACTAGCATCTATATATATATATATCTATATATCTAGTGAAATATGATGTGCCGTCATCATGACAAAGATAAAAGAATATTAAGTTAAATTACTGTTTAGAAATGTGTTGAAAAAAATCTGAAATTGGGTAAAAGAATATACAGGGGTCTTATAATTCAGGAGGGCGAATAATTCTGACTTCAACCCAATATAATTTATAAATAAATTAAAGTGAATAATAAAAGTGTTTGTCTCCTCAGGCTGTGGTCTGGATTTCCACAAGCGATGTGCCCTCCGGTTACCCAACGACTGCTCTCGTGTGTATCGGCGATGTGGGCCGAGTCTGTCTCTGCTCCCCCCGGGTCGACCGCGTGCCCCGTCGCTCTCCATACACACCGGCGGGAGTCTGGAGGAGGTGAAGATACAATTAAATTCAATTCATCTTTATTTTTAGAGCGCTTTTACTATGTAGATTGTGTCAAAGCAGCTTCACATAGAAGAATTCTAGCAAATTGAATCTGTGTCAGTCCAGTTTTCAGAGTTGAAGTTCAGTTTAGTGTGATGTAAATGTCACTGCTGAAAGCCAAAACACTGAAAAGCAAATCCAACCATGCGCAGCTCCACAAGTCCCATAGCATCTGCTCAGGATGCGGCCGGGTCCAGGATTATGGAGACCTCGGGATAAGTAGAAACAAACTAACATATGTGTAGATGCCGTATAAATTATAATGTCTTTTTGGAAAGTGTTCCCGGCTCCGGTTGCTCTAATTAATGTAGCCTAACAATCCTTTAGAGCAGGGGTCTCAAACTCGCGGCCGATATTTTGTGGCCCCCGCCTTGCTTTGAAAGTTTAATGTTAGTGCGGCCCGCGAGTTTGATATGTATAGCACTTTACTGTGTTGAACGAACCTACCAATCACGGTGGTGTATATGGCTCTCGGGGGCAGGACACTGGCTGGGCTTGACGCAGGCAGAGAAACGTTTCCCAATGAGTGAAAGTTACAGCAGCGCTGCCATGGAGTGTTTTCTCCCGTGCATGGCTGGCTGCCTCGTTTCTACTGGGCACATGCGGACATTCGTCCCAGCGCGCCTCATTCACAACACTTCCAAAAAGTTTTTTAAGTTGCTGCCCAGCGGGACATTATAAATATATAAATGTATATAAATCAGTGCTTAATTCAAGCCGGATCCTGTTCCGGGAAGTGTCAGTGTTTATTTTTTGTCGGTATTTATTTTAATTGATTCGGCATTAACTTGTGCAATACCTGTGAATACCTGCATGTGTGTGTGTGTGTGTGTGTGAGAGAGAGAGAGAGAGAGAATGTGAATGAGTTCAGCGTATGCTGTGTGGATTGTGTGCGCGCACATGACGGTAGTCACCATGCGCTAGTTAAAGCAAAATTCACGTTTACCTATTGGTCCTGAACAATATTTTCAACCAATCATCTTTCTTGCGTTTACAATCACTCTCATTGGTTGGTGGTTATTGTTTCGCGTGCAGTGAGCAGAAAATAAATCAAAGTGATGCGTACGCGGCAGGATAAAAGAAAAGTAAGGAACTCAATGCAGCCTAATGTACTGTAGTTGTCTGCAGTCACATATCGACACCTGTCCATCAGCAATAAGAGTCCCTAGTAACCAGGACCAAAACGCTCATTTCACGCGACCGCCATTTTAAAAACACGAAAGCGAGGCTGCGGTGGAAAGAAACAGCACTGTGGGGACGCTTCCCTGCTTCAGCCTATGTAACCTGGTGAGCGATAAAACAATGCAGTCCTCTGTAGCACATCTTCGTGTTGTCTTTAACAGTGTTGTCCTGGTACTGAAGTTTTAAAAACGTCCATTTCTCGCTAACATTTAAGCGCCGCTGAGCGCGCTCATAAACACCGTTGATTTGCCGTAGTATTCACCAGTGCTCAACAGAATGAATGTGAAGGTTATCAGTTCACCGCTCTTCACAAATTGAAAACACACATAGATGGACATTGGAGCGTTTTATAGCTTTGAAGATCAGTCGATTACATACCTGCCAACACTCCCGTTTTTCCCAGGAGTCTCCCGTATTTCAGACCTGTCTCTCGTATTGTTCTGTCTCCCGGTAAACTCCCGGAATTCCCCCGCCCCCCGCTCCTCAGCATTTTGGTACAGTCCGGGCTGAAACTTGGTGCTTGTGCTCTTCCGGTCGCGCGCTACAGTTCGCGCGCCCCCATCTCCCCAAACCTCTCACTCCTCCCGCTCCCTTCTCTTCAGTTTGCGCCAGTGTTGCCAACTTAGCGACAAATTTTCAAAAAAGCGACTAGCGACAAATCTAGCGACTTTTTTGTGTGTTACTGGCGATTTTTATAGACTGTCGTTTGTCCATTAATGTACGGTCCTTACTCTTCTCAACGAGCTGAGGGTGATCGCCGGCCCCTCCCCTGCAGCCTGAGAGCAGAGCACCTCTCTGCATACCGACGGCAAATGATTTAGAACAGGTGGCAGTTTGAAGGTATTTCCCTTGTACAGTCAACCCGATCTGCTTCTCCTTTATTTTAACAATTTAATTTGACCGTTTATTCTTGTTCACAATCAGAGATGTTTTAAGTGAGAGTTTCAGAACTTGTCTGAGTATATTACGTCTGAGAGATTACTGTCTCTAATTCCCTACTCATCTATAATGATATACTGTATTCAAACAGCAATAAATTTAGTTAAATTGACAAGCTTACATAAAGCGTAGTGCGAATATAAAATACCCCATTTATTTAGCATAGGCTGTTAAACAAACAGAAATGGTAGAACGCGATGACTTCAGTAATATGCAAATTCCCCCCCCCCCCCCCCCCCCCCCCGAACCAAATAACCAAATGTTGACAGGTATGGTCGATTCATCAGCGGATCTCTTGTCTGTGTTTGCACTCCATAAACAGCGGTGAGTTTGGTGAACTGATGACCTTCACTGCCAATCATAGTAATTTCTGTTGAGCACGTGAACACAATGGTAAATCAGCGTCGCTGTTTAAGAACGCCATCAACAGCGCTTAAATGTTAACGAGAAATGGGCGTTTTTTTATTTCATTACCGAAATTTTGGTATCGTGACGAGTCTAATATAGTGAAAGAATCAGTTCATTAACTTGAGTTTGAAGAATGGCATCTAAAACGTGTGTTTGGGAAAGAAAACATTAGTTAAATAGTGCCATTTCCCTTAACTTAGCTTTTTCCCTTAACTATCCCTTTTTAATTTCACTATTCATTCAGAACAGACCTTCGGGACACTCGGAAGGCGGTGAAATTATAAATTTGGGTCACTTTCTCTTCGCTGATAAGATATATAGCCAGGTACACAATATTCCTGTGTGACTCAGGTGATACTTCCGGGTTTCTTCCCACCGCAACCTCGATTTCGCTGTTAATAATGGCGGCCGCGTGAAATCAGTCCATTATAGAGTCGCACCGTTATTTGGGGGTCATTTGCATCGCTCTACCTGCATTGTATTTGCATTACCACAATAAACATTACATATATTTCTATATGATGTAAAAGTAGTCAAAACAAATGACAACAACACAGTATTGCTTCTTTTTCCTGTAGCAACAGCAAGGCGGATAACAGTAAATCTAATTGTTATTATTATTATTATTACTATTTATTACTGATTGATTTATTTTCTCATTAATTTTTAATTTATTTTGTTCATCTTATTTTGTGTTTAAAAATTCCAATCTTCTCAAATCTCTTTATTTTTATTTATTTTTTTAACACAAAATAAGATGAAAAAATAAACAAAGTAATAGTTAATAATATAATTAATTTAATGTGGAAAACCTGATGCGGCCCAGCCTTACCCAGACTCTGCCTCCAGCGGCCCCCAGGTCAATTGAGTTTGAGACCTCTGCTTTGGAGGATTTGGATCTCAAAAACATTTGTGTTTTATGTGTATGCCAATGCAAAGAGATGTGTCTTTAATCTAGTTTTACACTGACAGAGTGTGTCTGCTTCCTGAACTGTCCTAAGAAGGCTGTTCCAGAGTTTAGGTGCCAGATATGAGAAAGATCTACCGCCTACAGTTGATTTTGATATTCTGGGAGTAATCAATTGACCAGAATTAATTAAGCATAGAGGATGTGAGGGGAGCTCCCTCAAATACACTATCTGACAAAAACCCAGTCGCCTATCCTAATCAAAGTTTTAGGAACAGCAACTAATAATTTGACTTCTAGTTGATCATTTGGTATCAGAAGTGGCTTATATGAAAGGCAAAGGCCTCTGGATTACACTTATTTGACCAAAATAAAATATGATCATGCCTTGATTTTTAATGATTTCATTAGCACAGTAAGGTCTGACTTTGCTTAGACAAAAGTCTAAGAACAGAATAATGTCCAGTATAGAATATAAAGTCATGCTGCAGTGAAAACAGAATGAATATTGTGTCTGACTCCATCATGAGCTTGGAGGACTGCATCCATACATCTCTGCAATGACTCAAATCACGTATTAATAAAGTCATCTGGAATGGCAAAGAAAGCGTTCTTGCAGGACTCCCAGAGTTCATCAAGATCCTTTGGATTCATCTTCAATGCCTCCTCCTTCATCTTACCCCAGACATGCTCAATAATGTTTATGTCTGGTGACTGGGCTGGCCAATCCTGGAGGACTTTGACCTTCTTTGCTTTTAGGAACTTTGATGTGAAGGCTGAAGTATGAGCAGGAGCGCTATCCTGCTGAAGAATTTGCCCTCTCCTGTGGTTTGTAATGTAATGGGCAGCACAAATGTCTTGATACCTCAGGCTGTTGATGTTGCCATCCACTCTGCAGATCTCTCGCACACCCCCATACTGAATGTAACCCCAAACCATGATTTTTCCTTCACCAAACTTGACTGATTTCTGTGAGAATCTTGGGTCCATGCTGGTTCCAGTTGGTCTTCTGCAGTATTTGTGATGATTGGTATGCAGTTCAACAGATGATTCATGGGAAAAATCGACCTTCTGCCACTTTTCCAAATGATCAACTAGAAGTCAAGTTATTATTCGTTGCTCTTACAACTGAGATCGACGACAAGACTTGTGTCAGGTAGTGTACTGGGGAGCTAAGCCGTTCAGGGCTTTGTAGGTAGCCAGTAAGATTTTAACATTTATACGCTGTTTAATAAGGAGCCAATGCAATGATGAAAGAACCGGAGTAATATGATCATATTTCTTAGTTCTAGAAAGCACTCTAGCTGCTGCATTTTGAGCTGAAGTTGGTTAGTTAGGCCTACAGGGCGATCACCTAGTAATGCATTACAATACTCTAACCGAGAGGTCATAAAAGAACTTTTTCGCATTACGTTTTTCAACATTTTGGTCCTCATCAAACACATCCACACGGGACGCTCTGGAGATTCTGCTTCTGGGCTCTGTCCGATGCTAATGCTTGATTGCTCTGTCCTCAGATCAGCTTGTCGAAGCCGATGCGCTCACGGCCACCATCCTTGGCCGATGTGTCGGTGAGTGTGGGTGTTTCCGAGGGGAAGGAGGGGCGGCCGCGCGTCCCTCACACCTTCCACATCCACACCTACACCAAACCAACCGTCTGCCAGCACTGCTTCCGCCTGCTCAAGGGCCTCTTCAGACAGGGCCTGCAGTGCTCCGGTGAGAAACACTCATGCACACTTACTGACAGCAGGTGTGTTTGCACTCCCTGATTAATCATCAGGGGTCGCCACAGTGGAATGAACCGCCAATTACTCTGGCGTTTGTTTTATGCAGCGGATGCCAACAACCCAGCACTGAGAGTACAGTAAGGCTGGGTTCACACTTCATTTAAGGCGGGGTTATGAGACCTTTAGGGCACAGGTAACAAGGATAATTTAGGGCATGACTAACAATCCTTTAGGGTGGGACTATCAGTCATTTAAGGCGTGGCTAACAATCACTTAGGGTGGGACTATCAGTCATTTAGGGCGTGGCTACCAATCACTTAGGGTGGGACAATCAGTCATTTAGGGCGTGGCTAACAATCATTTAGGGTGGGACTATCAGTCATTTAGGGCGTGGCTAACAATCACTTAGGGTGGGACTATCAGTCATTTAGGGCGTGGCTAACAATCACTTAGGGTGGGACTAGCAGTCATTTAGGGCGTGGCTAACAATCACTTAGGGTGGGACTAGCAGTCATTTAGGGCGTGGCTAACAATCACTTAGGGTGGGACTATCAGTCATTTAGGGCGTGGCTAACAATCACTTAGGGTGGGACTATCAGTCATTTAGGGCGTGGCTAACAATCACTTAGGGTGTGACTAGCAGTCATTTAGGGCGTGGCTAACAATCACTTAGGGTGGGACTATCAGTCATTTAGGGCGTGGCTAACAATCATTTTGGGTGGGATTATCAGTCATTTAGGGTGTGGCTAACAATCAATTAGGGTGGGACTATCAGTCATTTAGGGCGTGGCTAACAATCACTTGGGGTGGGACTATCAGTCATTTAGGGCGTGGCTAACAATCACTTAGGGTGGGACTATCAGTCATTTAGGGCGTGGCTAGCAATCACTTAGGGTGGGACTATCAGTCATTTAGGACGTGGCTAACAATCACTTAGGGTGGGACTATCAGTCATTTAGGGCGTGGCTAACAATCACTTAGGGTGGGACTATCAGTCATTTAGGACGTGGCTAACAATCACTTAGGGTAGGATTATCAGTCATTTAGGGCGTGGCTAACAATCACTTAGGGTGGGACTATGAGTCATTTAGGGCGTGGCTAACAATCACTTAGGGTGGGATTATCAGTCATTTAGGGCGTGGCTAACAATCACTTAGGGTGGTACTATTAGTCATTTAGGGCGTGGCTAACAATCACTTAGGGTGGGACTATCAGTCATTTAGGGCGTGGCTAACAATCACTTAGGGTGGGACTATCAGTCATTTAGGGCGTGGCTAGCAATCACTTAGGGTGGGACTATCAGTCATTTAGGGCGTGGCTAACAATCACTTTGGGTGGGACTATGAGTCATTTAGGGCGTGGCTAACAATCACTTAGGGTGGGATTATCAGTCATTTAGGGCGTGGCTAACAATCACTTAGGGTGGTACTATCAGTCATTTAGGGCGTGGCTAACAATCACTTAGGGTGGGACTATGAGTCATTTAGGGCGTGGCTAGCAATCACTTAGGGTGGGATTATCAGTCATTTAGGGCGTGGCTAACAATCACTTAGGGTGGTACTATCAGTCATTTAGGGCGTGGCTAACAATCACTTGGGGTGGGACTATCAGTCATTTAGGGCGTGGCTAACAATCACTTAGGGTGGGACTATCAGTCATTTAGGGCGTGGCTAGCAATCACTTAGGGTGGGACTATCAGTCATTTAAGGCGTGGCTAACAATCACTTAGGGTGGGACTATCAGTCATTTAGTGCGTGGCTAACAGTCACTTACGGTGGGACTATCAGTCATTTAGGGCGTGGCTAACAATCACTTAGGGTGGGACTATCAGTCATTTAGGGCGTGGCTAGCAATCACTTAGGGTGGGACTATCAGTCATTTAGGGCGTGGCTAACAATCACTTAGGGTGGGACTATCAGTCATTTAGGACGTGGCTAACAATCACTTAGGGTGGGATTATCAGTCATTTAGGGCGTGGCTAACAATCACTTAGGGTGGGACTATCAGTCATTTAGTGCGTGGCTAACAGTCACTTACGGTGGGACTATCAGTCATTTAGGGCGTGGCTAACAATCACTTAGGGTGGGACTATCAGTCATTTAGGGCGTGGCTAGCAATCACTTAGGGTGGGACTATCAGTCATTTAGGGCGTGGCTAACAATCACTTAGGGTGGGACTATCAGTCATTTAGGACGTGGCTAACAATCACTTAGGGTGGGATTATCAGTCATTTAGGGCGTGGCTAACAATCACTTAGGGTGGGACTATCAGTCATTTAGGGCGTGGCTAGCAATCACTTAGGGTGGGAATATCAGTCCTTTAGGGCGTGGCTAACAGTCACTTACGGTGGGACTATCAGTCATTTAGTGCGTGGCTAACAGTCACTTACGGTGGGACTATCAGTCATTTAGGGCGTGGCTAACAATCACTTAGGGTGGGACTATCAGTCATTTAGGGCGTGGCTAGCAATCACTTAGGGTGGGACTATCAGTCATTTAGGGCGTGGCTAACAATCACTTAGGGTGGGACTATCAGTCATTTAGGGCGTGGCTAACAATCACTTAGGGTGGGATTATCAGTCATTTAGGGCGTGGCTAACAATCACTTAGGGTGGGACTATCAGTCATTTAGGGCGTGGCTAGCAATCACTTAGGGTGGGAATATCAGTCCTTTAGGGCGTGGCTAACAATCACTTAGGGTGGGAATATCAGTCCTTTAGGGCGTGGCTAACAGTCATTTAGGGTGTGGATATTAGACCGTTAGCTATCAGTCCTTTAGGCTGTGGCTAACAAGTATTTTGGGTGGGAATATCAGTCCTTTAGGGCGTGGCTAACAATCATTTAGGGTGGGAATATCAGTCCTTTAGGGCGTGGCTAACAGTGATTTAGGGTGTGGGTATTAGACTGTTAGCTATTAGTCATTTAGGGCGAGGCTAACAAGTATTTCGGGTGGGAATATCAGTCCTTTAGGGCGTGGCTAACAAGTATTTAGGGTGGGAATATCAGTCCTTTAGGGCGTGGCTAACAAGTATTTAGGGTGGGAATATCAGTCCTTTAGGGTGTGGCTAACAAGTATTTAGGGTGGGAATATCAGTCCTTTAGGGCGTGGCTAACAATCATTTAGGGTGGGAATATCAGTCCTTTAGGGCGTGGCTAACAATCATTTAGGGCAGGACTCCTAGTCATTTAGGGCGTGGCTATCAGTCCTTTAGGGCGTGGCTAACAATCACTTAGGGCAGGACTTTCAGTCATTTATGGCGGGGCTATCAGTCCTTTAGGGCATGACTAACAGTAATTTAGGGCAGGCTATCAGTCCTTTAGGGAGTGGCTAGCAATTACAGGGCAGGAATGTCCATCCTTAAGGGCGTGGCTAACAATTATTTACGGCGTGACTACTATTCATATAGGTCGTGGCTAATGATCATTTAGGATGTGGTAGTAATCATTGAGGGTGGGGCTTTCAGTCCTTTAGGGCAGGGCTATCAGTAATTTAGGATGTTATTTGGGGCGTGGCTAACAAAAATTCAGGGCGGGACTATCAGTGCATGTTTTGTTTCTGCCCTGCTTTCATCTGTTCATCAATCCTCCGATATTTTGTTTGCAACACCCATTTTCCGATGATCAAGTCAGTTCCCAAAAGATGAAATCAAGCACCGCCCTACATTTTTTTCGTAGTGTATGATTGTGTCTGTGAATGCGAGTGTGTATGGGTGGGTCTCAGTACTGGGTTGCAGCTGGAAGGGCATCCGCTGTGTAAAACATATGCCGGAATAATTGGCGGTTCATTCCGCTGTGGCAACCCCTGATAAGTGAAGTTTATTTATGAATAAATTTTGATAGGATCATGTGCTTATGATTGCTAGCAGCTGGACCCACATTATCCAAATTCACTATGCACCAATCAGACAATCCCTAAGCTACTACAAATACCCCGGGTTACGTATCACTGCTATCTTCACTTTGAAGAATCCCCCCTTCCACCCTTACTCCTCCTTCCTAGATGGGTGACACGGTGGCCCAGTTCTTAGCGCTGTTGCCTCACAGCAAGAATGTCAATGGTTCTAGGCTTTACCAAACCAGCGGGCATTTCTGTGTGGAGTTTGCACGTTCTCCCCGTGCTCACGTGGGTTTCCCCCGGGTTCTCCGGTTTCCTCCCACCGATTAAAAACATGCAACCTAAGTTATTGACTAATCAACACTAAAGACTTGCTCCCTACCTAGTACCTATCTCGTTAAAGAGAACTACTATCTGCTCTTCAATCACTAAGACAGGGGAGTTTTCGAGATCTACCTGAGCTCAATCTCACCTCTCGCCTTGCAACGGGAGGGAGCCCCGGGCTCGAGGATCTAATGAGCTCAGGGCTCTCTCGCGGGACAGCATGCCAAACAAGCTTTATAATAAATCATCAGCTAAGTGTCAACTCCTGAAATAAGGGACCGAGCCGAAGGAGAAAAAAAGAATGAATGAATTTACGCAATTTAAGGGGTTATGAAAACGCTATTACGCCCCATTCACACGGGGCGTCAGCTTCAACGCTTCCCATTCACTTTGAATGGGTGACGTCAGGCGTTGCCGAACTGCATTGTGGATCCGTCAGCGCTGCTTCAGAGGCGTTGCTCGCTGCGGAAGTTGGGACATGCTCAACTTTTCAAGCGCTGATGGAAGCGTCAGCCAATCAGATCGCTGTATGCAAATA
Source organism: Danio kyathit (assembly GCA_903798195.1). Lineage (NCBI taxonomy): Eukaryota > Metazoa > Chordata > Actinopteri > Cypriniformes > Danionidae > Danio > Danio kyathit. The sequence continues at coordinate 8,472,711 of LR812525.1, forward strand.
CACCAGCTCCAACAGTGGCCTATTGCTGACTAATTTCATTGGCTGACGCTGCTATGACGATCACGTCAGCCCCAACTTCAGACACGCCCTCTGTCAAGCGTTGAAGCTGAAGCCTCGTGTGAATGGGGCGTTACAAAGCTCAGAAAACCTTGTTATCAGCGCCGGTGGCCATTTAGTGAACTACAGCAGACTATGTGTGTGTTGTCATGATTTTGATATTTGAAGGCACCAAAACAAACATGCGCCTGCTGTTTTAAATGTTTTATTTCTCCATCTTGTTGTCTTTCCAAGCATCTGTAAGTCTAAACACTTACTGGACGTTTTGTTCATAATACAATGACCAATTTAAATGCCAAAAGATCAAAGCTAATTTGATTCCTCTCCTCAAAACTTTCAACAACTGAACAATAATGTTTGTTTGTGTCTGCGTTTCACTCCAGACTGTAAGTTTAATTGTCATCGCCGCTGTCAGGCTCTCGTTCCTCCTGAATGTAGAGGTGAAAGAGCAAACGGAGAAGGTGGGTTTGATCACATATTTTCATGAAATTCTTTTCGTAATTAAGCCTAGTTTTAGGACGTTATGATGTTTATTTTAAGGCAGAATATTTCAGATATGTCTTTGTATAATATATAAATGTTGTATTGCCGTTGCTGTGGTGTGTTTTCAGAGAGTGACGCGGGTCAGGAATCAGAGGAAAACGTGGCTGTGGAGTCAGTAAACGCACTCTATGAGGAGCTGCGCTATAAAGACCCACCACTGGAGCAGCTGATGCCACTGCAGACACCTGTCACGTAAATACACACACACACACACACACACAAATTAAAATCAAATCAAAATCACTTTTTGATTTTGAAATTAAAATCACTTTTATTGTCACACTTTTATTGTCACATCATTAGCAGCACGTGTGCTATGATGAGTGAAAAGCTTAGGTGCTGGCTCCAGACAGTGCAAAATACAACGACATACTCACAAAAAAACTAGACAATGTAAAATTGGCAATGTTGACAGCGATACGTACGATGGATAGGTGTACACATAGTTGTAGGCAGTATTGTTTTAAGTATGGATTTGTTAAAGTGCAGTGCATGCTACATCCTGATGGTGTGCAGTGTGGGGTATGGAAGAGTTTGTGTGGGGTGTGTTAAGTGTTCATCAGCCTGATAGTCTGAGGGAAGAAACTTTCCTTCAGTCGGCTGGTGCGTGACCGGATGCTGCGGAACCGTCTGCCTGAGGGTAGCAGAGAGAAAAGTCTATGGCTTGGGTGGCTGGAGTCGCTGATGATTCTCTTGGCTTTCCTCATGCACCTCCTGGTATAGATGTCCTGGAGGGAGGGAAGCTCACCTCCTACTACGCGTCCAGCAGTACGCACGATCCTATGTAGACCTTTGCGATTGCTGCTGGTGCTGTTTCCGTACCAGGTGGTGATGCAGCCAGTCAGGATGCTCTCCACAGTGCAGGTGTAGAACGAGCGGAGGATGTGGGGGCTCATTCCAAACCTCCTGAGACGCCTGAGGAAGAAGAAGCGTTGTTGTGCCTTCCTATATATATATATATATAGATGCATACAGTATATGGGAGGAACTGTTGCTTTTGGGGAACACTCGAAAGACAATTACAGACACATTATGCCAAAAGAGAGTCCTCATAAACTACCAAAACAAGTATATGTGTGTTTACGACTGTGTGTGTGTGTGTGTGTGTGGCAGGCCGTGTTTCAGCAGTAATATCCCCCTGATGCGAGTGGTGCAGTCTGTCAAACACAGCAAGAGAAGAGGCAGTGGAGTGTTGAAGAAGGGCTGGTTAATCCACAACACCAGCATCGACACACTGGTCAGAAAACACCCCACATGCACGAAGAATTACTCACAATGGGCTGTTGATGTATATAAATGTCATCTTTCATCATCCAAAGTTGTCAGATCAGACGTAATTACCCCTTAATGCAGTCTGAAAACATACAGATTTTCATTTCATATATTTTCTTTGCAGAAAAAACGTCACTACTGGGTGTTAGATGGGAAAAGCATCACCCTGTACCCCAATGAAACCACCAGCAAGTACTATAAGGTGTTTATAAAGTCACTTTTCTGATGCAGCTTTAAAGGAACACTCACCTTTTTATACAAATATGGGGGGGATCAGATTTCAGAGGTGCCAGATCCGGCTTGTTCATTTTATCCTACCCATCAGATTATGATACCAACACTGTATTTGAATGGCTCTGAGGTTGGGGTTGGGGTTTAGGGCAATATTACAGCTTCATATCACGCTAATCCACATTAAAATTTACACTGGTAGCAAAATCTGACGGGTAGCACATTGCGTCATCAAAATGTGCTTCCTACTTTTTGAATGGGAGGTAGGACAATCTGACAAGGTAGGACAAATCGACAGAACACCGGCACAAATTGTGAATGGTACACAAGTGTACCTATTTAATCAGTACCTTTGTATTTTACCTTTGTTTCTGAGAGTGTAGGAGAGCTGTAAAATGAGCATTAAAAAAGTGAAGTCCTACATTATGTCTGTGTAGGAGCTCTCCCTGTCGGAGGTGCTGCAGGTTCGAGGAGCAGATCAGATTAGCGGCGATCACTCATTGGAGCTGCAGACGGGCTCTCTGGTGTACTGTGTGTTTGCTGAACAGGACGGTCCCGCGTGGGAATCGGCCCTCAGGCTGGCCCTCAGACCTGTTCAGGGCTCCACAGCCGAGGACTCAGAGGACAGTGGTGAGACAAACACCACACACTCATAACCATAACTGATTCGTTGAGATTACAAAGGCTGTTTTGCTTTTAAAAATATATATTTTAATAATTGTGAAACAATTATTGAATAGTTTTAATCGTGTAGAGTAATTTGTTAGTTTGGATTTACTGAATATTTTAAATTAAACAAAATTTCAATATTTTTTTGCCTTCATTTGAATTGTTTGTGTTTATTTTTTGATTTACTGTCCGCTTTATTATTGTTTTTTTTTTAAATAATATTTATGTATTTTTATTTATTTGAATTATTAATTTAGTTTGAGTTGTGTTTTTGAGTATTTTAACCATACTATAATAGTGTATTGAACAGTATATATTAATACAGTATATATGTTAATGAATGCTCCAAAATACTGTAGTATTAACTATATTGCGTGGCGACACGGTGGCTCAATGGTTATTACTATCGCGTCACAGCAAGAAGGTTGCTGGTTCGAGTCCTGACTGAGTCAGTTGGCATTTCTGTGTGGAGTGGGTTTCCTCCGGGTGCTCCGGTTCCCCCACAGTCCAAACACATGCGCTATAGGTGAATTGTTTAAACAAAATTATGTTATGTTATTTGGGAAGTTAAAAAGTAGTCATAATATAGATTTACAAGTTGATAATGAAGTTCTAGAAAGAGTATATGCAATCAAGTTTCTCGGTGTTGTATTGGATCATAAAATTAGTTGGAAACCGCAAATAAATAATGTGATATCAAAATGAGTAAAAACTGCAGCAATAGTGTATAAAGCAAGATTTATCCTGGATGTATATGTTATATAACACACTCATGTTGCCATATATAAGGTATTGTGTTGAAATTTGGGGGAATACATATAAATCTAATTTACAATCGTTATGTACAATGCAGAAAAATGTAATTAGACTGATAGAAAATGTGGGGTATTTGGAGCATATAAATCCTTTATTTTAAAATGGAAGATACTTAAGTTCAATGATTTGGTTAAATTTAAAACAGCACAATTTATGTTTAAAGCTAGGAATAAATTACTTCCGAAATGCATACAAAAGTTATTTGAAGAAAGACAAGGGCGATATAATCTGAGAGAAGAACAACATTTTAGGAGGTTGAAAACAAGGACAACTTTAAAAAGTTTGTGTGTGTCTGTATGTGGTGTGAAATTATGGAACAGTCTAGAACAGATTCTCAAACAATGTCAGGATATTAATCAGTTTAAAAAGTTGTATAAATATATATTATTAAAGGAATATAATGAAGGTGATTGAAAAGCATAAAATGAGAAAGGTATGATGAAATTGTAGTTAATGGCTATTTGTAGTTGTGATGAAAACGAGCCCACCAGCTCGTCTTCAGGGGGAGAAATGTGAGTTTGTAAGGGGAAAAAAATTATGGCTTACTCGCAAAGCACTGTCGTGCAAGGTGACGTTTATTTACAGTGCCAAAATGTCCATCCACAGTGAAGGTATATACATGTGCCAACAAAGAAAATCCAAAAAAAAAAGTATCAAAGAAACAACAAACAGGAAAATAAAATCTGCAAAAAAATATACTCCAATTATATCTACCAAAAATAATAATAATAACAATAACAATAGGTATCCACAATATATTCGCTCGAGGCACCACGGTAGCACTCTTGCATTGACTTGGTAAACAAGTGGTTTTTTGGTAGTTGGGCTCTGGCTTATATAGCCCAAACTCCCGCCCATTTGTGGGCTATACCAATTACAGGTAAGTATTAACTTTAACAAATACACCAATATAAAAAAACTTAACATTCAATCCACAGTTCACATTAAACACATAAAGAAAAATCCTTAATATGTAATTAACAACAAAACATAAACTTCCTTATTATAAATAAACACATAATACAAACTTCATACACACAAAACACCTATTCACAAACATAATGGTTTCGTCAGCTTCCGATCGCTGTGCGCATGCGCACACACTCCCATGCATTCTTATACTGGCACTTTCAATGTGCTCGGTTTGACCGATCGCGACCGGAAGTCTGACTACGCCCACACAGACAAACACCAAACGAAATGTTATAAAATGTAAATGTACAAATGGAATCAAACATGTAATATGTTAAGATGCCATAAGGATAAAATATGTCTTATGAAAAAAGTAGACATAAGTAAAAGAAGAAATAAGTTTAGGTAATGGACGAATGATGTGTGTGGTAATGGGGTCACTGTTGTCAACTATTTTCAAAGAAAAGACGCTAAGCTCTGCCCGAAAAGTCGCTAAAAGTCGCTAGATTACGTCATACGCTAATTTGCATATTACTGACGTCATCACGTTCTACCATTTCCGTTTAACAGCCTATGGTAAATAAATGGGGTATTTATATTTGCACTACGCTTTATCTAAGCTTGTCAATTTAACTAAATTGATTGCTGTTTGAATACAGTATATCATTATAGATAAGTAATTTGCAGTAATCTCTCAGACGTAATAAACTCAGACAAGTTCTGAAACTCTCACTTAAAATATCTCTGATTGTGAACAATAAACGGTCAAATCAAATTGTTAAAATAAAGGAGAAGCAGATCGGTTTGACTGTACAAGGGAGATACCTTCACACTGCCGGTGCTAAATCATTTGCCGTCGGTACGCAGAGGGGTGATCTGCTGTCAGGCTGCAGGTGGGAGAGACTGCTGTATGAGGACTGGGCCGCCTGTCAGTGCTCTGAGGCGGGGGAGGGGCCGGCGGCATCATCACCCGCAGCTCGTTGAGAAGAGTAGGGACGGTACAGTAATGGACAAACGACAGTCTATAAAAATCTCCAGTAACACACAAAAAAGTCGCTAGATTTGTCGCTAGTCGCTTTTTTGAAAATTTGTCGCTAGGGGGGTCTGAAAAGTTGCTAAATCTAGCGACAAAGTCGCTAAGTTGGCAACACTGAATGGGGTGGGAAAATAATAAGCTTGGGCTTCATCCTGCTCCATTTTCAACCATGTTAAAATGTATATTTTTTGTTGAAGATATTGTATGCATGATATTTTGTTCGAAAATAAATAAATCAAATCAAAAATTGGCCATATTGACCTTATCTTCAATGCGGAAGTGCGCTCGTTTTTGCGATTGTTTTAGAACTTCCGATTCAGTTGCCTATGGAAGAAACGACTTGGAATAATAAACGTGAGAAAATGGTCAAACTACTCGCTCTACAGACAAGTGTTTGCATGACTATACAGACAAAGCAGAATAATATGATATGAAACTATCAGTTTGCAACATCAAGCAGCAAAGCGAGCTGTTTATAACGTATAAAAATGAATGGAAGTGAATGAGACCGGAAGTCTCGAGCCAATATGATTTAAATGGCTGCGCCCGCTTGTCCGCGGAGAATAAGGTGAATAGTGCATGACAGGGGCGTCGCTAGACCCAATTTACTGGGGCACGTGCCCCAGTATAAATCGCCAGTGCCCCAGTAAATGCTTTTGAAATATGATTTACTTCATATGCAAGTGTAGGTTATTATAAGAGGGGTAATCAAGGAATAAAGACGTTATTCTCTACGTATGTGCAACCGAACCAACGCTGGTGAGAGCAGTGTAGTTTAATCAAAAAGCAAACTGACGCATATCTGCATGTGCGCAGAAAACCACACCCGCGCTGCCGTCTGAACAGTGTAAACTGGTAAACAGTCTCCGGAGCTATCATGCATATTAATGAAGTTTCACGTCATACACAATCGAGTGCGCTGATTGGTTTGAAGCACGTCTTTCTCATGAATTAATACTGCACACTCAGATACGTAAGAACGCCCTAGAAAAGACAGACAGCCACTCTCCGGCTGGATTTACACCTTAGTATCTCATGGCCGTGACGCAGCTTCAAAAATTCGTTTCAAACCGGAAGAACGAATTTGCTCAAAATAACGCAAAAACAACCAATTTTCACTCTTTAGTGCAATATATGTGTCCTAATAGTGTTTATAGCAGCGTGGGACACATATATGACAACAGGTCAATAGCTCAAAACATGTGTTTTGGTTTTCCCTTTAAATGACACCCTGGGCGAACCCTGCTCATAAGGAGTTATGTATGCTCTATATATAATTTTGAAATGGGTAAGATGGTGAGCTAAGTTTTTAGAAGTTAACAAGGTTAGACCACATCCGGTTCCAGTCAATCGATAAGTCCAAATCTGTATTTCTAATCTCTTATAGCTAATGTTGTCTATTTTTCGACGTGCATGTTGTCTATAATGTGAAATATTCTTGTGTTTCTTCTCTTGTCAGGTGATGAAAAGAATGGAGACAAGAGTCAGGTGAGGAAGCTGCATTTTTACTGTTAAATTATAGCTTAATTAAGATGCTATTCATTTTTTTTCTAATATTTTTTTAATTTACATTTGCTAATTTTCACTGTGGTCAAAGTTTTATTGTGTTTTTGTCTTGTTTTATATCTGTATGTTTACATAAAACTAAAAAAAAGTTTCATTTTTTGTTTCATTTAAAAAATAAGAAGTATTTACATGTGTTAAAATAAAATAAGTTGAAGTCTTTCCTTTTATTCTTATTATTATTATTATTATTAGAGTGAATTTCAAGTCACATTTTTATTAGCAGTTTTAGTTTTAGGCAAATACAATAACCCTGTTCCTGAACAGTGACCACTGTGTTTTGCTGTGTGTTTCAGGACATCAGTGAGCTCTACCAGATCTTCTCTGATGAGGTTTTGGGTTCGGGTCAGTTCGGTGTGGTTTACGGGGGGACACACAGACAGACGGGACGACCAGTCGCTGTTAAAGTCATCGATAAAACACGATTTCCCTCTAAACAGGAGCAACAGACGAGAAATGAGGTTGCAATACTCCAGGTAGGAGTTTAAACAGTTCATGGATCTAACGTACTGATACACTTCATATTTCTGTGTGGCACTTATGAGTGTTTGTGCTCAATAATTTGTATATCAGGAGTTTAAACTGATATACAGAGTGTTTGTTGGAGTAACTGAGATACACAGAGTAAAGGCTCCGCCCTCTTTTAGAAAAGGGGCAGGGAGAAAGAGATAATTTGCATTTAAAGGGGTCATAAACTGCTTTTTTGTAATTTTTGTATTGCACTCTCAGGTCCAATTATATTGTTGTCAAGACTATTTACATGACACTGTTTATATTAGGTTAAGATTATTTACACAAAGTGTAAAGGCTCCAGCTCCACCATATTTTAGAAAGGGGCCTGGATAAGGAGCTCATTTGCATTTAAAGCGGTCATGAACTGGCTTTTTGTGTAATTTTTGTATTGCACACTGAGGTCCAGTTATATTGTTGTCAAGATTATTTCCATTAGGTTAAGATTATTTCCATCTTTTAGGAAAGGGGGTGGGGATAAGGAGCTCATTTGCATTTAAAGGGGTCATGAACTGGCTTTTTGTGTAATTTTTCATACAGCACTCTCACAACTAGTTATATTGTTGTCAAGATTATTTACATTAGGTTAAGATTATTTCCATGTTTTAGAAAAGGGGCAGGGATAAGGAGCTCATTTGCATTTAAAGCAGTCATGAACTGGCTTTTTTGTAATTTTTGTACTGCACTCTCAGGTCCAGTTATATTGTTGTCAGATTATTTACATGAAGTTATTTATATTCGGTGGAGGTTATTTACAGAAAAGGCTCCACCCTCTTTTAGAAAGGGGTGTAGATAAGGAGCTCATTTGCATTTGAAGGGTTATAAACTGTTTTTTTGTAATTTTTGTATTGCTTCCTAAGGTTCAGTTATTATGTTGTCAGGATTATTTCCATGAGGTTATTTGCCCTCTCTTAGAAAGATTATTTACATTAGGTTAAGATTATTTACACGTTTTAGAAAAGGGGGCGGGGATAAGGAGCTCATTTGCATTTAAAGCGGTCATGAACTGGCTTTTTGTGTAATTTATGTTCTGCACTCTCAGGTCCATTTATATTGTTGTCAAGATTATTCACGTAAGTTAAGATTATTTTCATCTTTTAGGAAAGGGGGTGGGGATAAGGAGCTCATTTGCATTTAAAGCGGTCATGAACTGGCTTTTTGTGTAATTTTTGTACTGCACACTGAGGTCCAGTTATATTGTTGTCAAGATTATTTACATTAGGTTAAGATTATTTCCATCTTTTAGAAAGGGGGTGGGGATAAGAAGCTCATTTGCATTTAAAGGGGTCATGAACTGGCTTTTTGTGTAATTTTTCATACAGCACTCTCACAACTAGTTATATTGTTGTCAAGATTATTTACATTAGGTTAAGATTATTTGCATCTTTTAGAAAGGGGGCGGGGATAAGGAGCTCATTTGCATTTAAAGGGTCATGAACTGGCTTTTTTGTCATTTATGTTTTGCACTCTCAGGTCCATTTATATTGTTGTCAGATTATTTACATGAAGTTATTTATATTAGGTTAAGGTTATTTACACAAGGAGTAAAGGCTCCAACCTCTTTTAGAAAGGGGTGTAGATAAGGAGCTCATTTGCATTTAAAGGGTTATGAACTGCTTTTTTGTAATCTCTGAATTGCTTCCTAAGGTTCAGTTATTATGTTGTCAAGATTATTTACATGAGGTTATTTGCCCTCTCTTAGAAAGATTATTTACATTAAGTTAAGATTATTTACATGCTTTAGAAAAGGGGGGCGGGAATAAGGAGCTCATTTGCATTTAAAGCGGTCATGAACTGGCTTTTTTGTAATTTACGTTCTGCACTCTCAGGTCCATTTATATTGTTGTCAAGATTATTTACATTAGGTTAAGGTTATTTCCATCTTTTAGGAAAGGGGGTGGGGATAAGGAGCTCATTTGCTTTTGAAGGGTCATGAACTGGCTTTTTTGTAATTTACATTCTGCACTCTCAGGTCCAGTTATATTGTTGTCAGAGATTATTTACATGAAGTTATTTATATTAGGTTAAGGTTATTTACACAAGAAGTAAAGGCTTCAGCCTTTATAGAAAGGGGTGTACATTTTTGCACTGCACCCTGAGGTCCAATAATATTGTTGTCAAGACTGTTTTAATTAAAAAGCAACACAATGCTGGAGTAATAGGTTGTTTCATGTCCTGTTTTGACTTCCCTCATCCGAACACACTGTTTGAATAGGTGTGGCAGATTGTATACTATGAAGTAAATGCCCACTGGTCTGCTTGGCCAACAGTTTTGCATATTAAGCTATTAGAAATTTGACAGTACAGTTGTTTGCCACTGATGTAAACCTTTGCATGTTTTTGGACGGTCGACATCCTTCTTAGATGAACACTGGTTTTATTTCAGTTAACAATAAATAAATACATCTAACAATCTGTTTCAGTCTTTCTGAAAATCCAGCATCAAATTGTTATCTTAAAACTCATATTTATCATTTGGTTTGATTTTTTTGCCTGTGCAGTGTGAAGTAGTGGGTGGGAAAAAAGGCAGTGATTCAGAGTCAGTGGGTGGCGCTAAACAGACAGTGATGTAAAAGCAGTAGGGAAGCTAAACAGACAGTGATGTAGAAGCAGTAGGTGAGCTAAACAGACAGTAATGTAGAATCAGTAGGCGAAGCTACACACAGTAATGTAGAATCAGTAGGCGGAGCTAAACAGACAGTGATGTAGAATCAGTATGCGGAGCTAAACAGACAGTAATATAGAGTCAGTAGGTGGAGCTAAACAGACAGTTATGTAGAGTCCGTCGGCGGAGCTAAAGAGATAGTAATATACAGTCAGTGGGCGGAGCTAAACGGACAATAATGTAGAGTCAGTAGGTGGAGCTAAACAAACAGTGATGTAGAGTCCGTTGGCAGAGCTAAAGAGATAGTAATATACAGTCAGTGGGCGGAGCTAAACGGACAATAATGTAGTCAGTAGATGGAGCTAAACAGACAGTGTTGTATAATTAGAGGGCAGAACTAAACAGACAGTAATATACAATCAGTAGGCGGAGCTAAACAGACAGTGATGTATAGTCTGTCGGCGGAGCTAAAGAGATAGTAATATACAGTCAGTGGGCAGAGCTAAACAGACAGTGATGTAGAGTCTGTCGGCGGAGCTAAAGAGATAGTAATATACAGTCAGTGGGCGGAGCTAAACAGACAATAATGTAGGGTCAGTAGGTGGTGTATAATTAGTTGGTGGAGCTAAACAGATAGTAATGTAGGAGGTGTTTATCTTCTGTGGAGGCGGGGTTTAGTCACACTATTACATAATAAAGTGTCACATTCACAATCAGTCATTTCGGTGGATCAGTTCCAATCAATGACTGTATAAAATATGGACGACGCGACAGCGGCATTTTCCATTAAACGCTGTGAAGGAAAAAACGCCTCGTGACGGGCACAAACTGTCGCAAAAGACTGCTGAAATTGGAGCCTGGGCATGCGCAGTAGGACTGCCTGATGGAGCCAGAGGAGGAGCTGCGGAATCAAGCTTCCAACCAAACGCTTGTACATCAAATCAACCACGCCCCCCGAACTTCTCACTTGACCGCTGGTGTCTGCACTACAACAAAGGCTCGCTAATGTACACTTTGCGTTTACATAGGAGCCTGCATTTGCTGTTTTATCGGGCCACAGCGCGGGCAGTGAGTCCATAGGCATCCGGCCCGAGTGAATCGGGCCAGATGCGGCGGCCGTTAGCGAGCCGACGCTGCCGCATCTGAGCCGGATCGGCCTGCGAGTAATGTGCGCGAGTAGCTACAGCAGACGAGTCGGGCCGAGGGGTAAGTCTCAGGCAGGCAAGAGTCTAGCCGGAACTGGCCCGAGTGTATTTTGCTATCTAGGTGGTTAGGCGTGTATCAGCAAACTGATAAAGCCCTGACCTTACCGAATAAACAGTGTTCCACCAGATCCTGTATGTCAGAAACTATAGTTTACTGCTGAGCAACTCATTTTATCATGGTAAAATAACACAGAAATCGAATAATAACCCTTCAGTCTCCTGCCGAAGCTCCGACGTCGACTTTGAGAATCTGTCAATCACAGCTGTCAATCACGATGACACGGCCAGCATTAAATTACTGCTCAAAACATACTCTTTACAAAAATGAAGATCTGCACCTATATCAGCTGATAACCAGTGCCTTAACTGACCAGAACCATCTTTCAGAACATTTTATTGCAAGTGTAATTAATTTTTTTTATTTGGTCTCATGTCTCCTTCATTAACACGGAGGAGGCGGGGGTTATGACTTGTACTGGAGCCAGCCCCCAGGGGGCGATCTAACAGCCGAGACCTTCACTCAAAAGCAGGCTTGTGGCACACTTGGTTCCAATACATTGACTACTTGATGCTGAGCAGAAAGTTTTGAGTCCTGAAACTTACAGGATGTGTTTATAGTACAGTGACCTCTTCTGTGTCAACACATCAAGGGATTTTTTTTATTTCTAAGTTCATGACCCTTTTACAGAGACCCACACAAAACTAGCAGAAAGAGAATTTTACAGCATGATGTAATAAATAAATGATCTGTGAGATATTTTGAGCTGAATTTTCATGTTTCATGTGACACATTTCGTAAAAAGAGGCAAAATAGGTGCCCTTTAAGACATCATGTTGAACCAGTTCAGACTAATGGTGTTATTTTTGTTGTTGTGTGTGTGTTTCAGAGGCTGTCTCATCCAGCGGTCATTCACTTAGAAGGCATGTTTGAGACTAAGGAATACACATTTGTAGTGATGGAGAAGCTCCACAGCGACATGCTAGAAATGATTTTGTCTCATGAAAACGGACGTCTGCCCGAACGCAACACTCGCTTCCTGGTCACTCAGGTAAATAAGCTCATTCACAATAAAAATACCTTCTTCTAACATTAGTCCCTGTTTTAGGGGGGGAAACCACTCCTAAAGTTCTCAGAGCGATCTCTTAGGTTTTCAGTTTTGATAACCATAACTAATGTTGTTAACTAATAACTAATGCATACCTGTCAACATTGGGATGTGAAAATAAGGGATACTTATCCCCCTAAAAAATAAATAAATAAATAAATATGTTCATCTGGAGCTGTTTCATTGTAAATAAACTTCTGAAATGATCAGTAATACGTTTTTATTATGATTTACAAAGGATATAATATTTAGTATACATTAGAAAAAGCTGCAAATAAATTAGCAAACAGTTCAGCTCATTAATACTATTATTAGGTATCAAATCTCATCTTTTCTTCACTGTATAATTTAAACATTCTGATTAAAGAGCAGCGGATGAATCTCTCATTTAGATTTTTTTGGTTTGATTACATTAAATAACAGAGCTGTCACTTTAAAACTGCACAGATCTATAATGAAAGCATTTGACTGTTTTCCTAACTGTTTAAGCTCATTTAAGACAAAATTTGTTGTGTTTAAAAGAAAACCCAACAAGATCGACATGTCTAGATGTTATTATTATTATTCATTCATTCATTTTATTTTCGGCTTAGTCGCTTTATTAATCTGGGGTCGCCACAGCGGAATGAACCACCATTATTATTATTATCATTATCATTATGATGATGATGTGTATATGTCTGTTTAAACACGCACCCAAAACCCAGTGTCTACTTGAGCTCAGCATCTAATCGCGTACGTAGAGAATCCGCTTTGGGAAACAGCGGCTATTATCACTATGGAGCGCCTCAGCTGACAGTCATGCATCTTTATATGAACTGACTGTTTTGAGGATTGCATAGGGGCAATGGCGCCTGTAATGAAAAGGAAATGAATCGCGCCGTTTTTATGTCTATTTCAAAGTGTTTCCATGCCTAAATAAAATGAAAGCACAGAACTGTCTCACATTTAAGAGCAAGGGCGGCCCCTGGTGGTTTAGTGGTATAGGTTGCAAATAAGGAGGATCGGCTCTTCCCAGAAAGATAGAAAATATGGGAAAATACCTTTACGGGATGACAGCGGGATAGAACTGTAAAATACGGGAGAATCCCGGGAAAAACGGGAGGGTTGACAGGTATGCTAATGTGATTGCTTGGGCCCTCTAACAATAGCTCTCAACTCTTATTTCATTCCCTCATTCATTCTCTTTCCTTCGGCTTAATCCCTTATTTATCAGGGATCGCCAACTATTCCGGCATGTTTTACGCAGTGGATGCCCTTCCAGCTGCAACCCAGTACTGGGAAACACCCATACACACTCATTCTCTCACACACACGCACACACACACACTCATACGCTATGGCCAATTTAGTTTATCCAATGCCCCCTTTAATAATAATACAAGATTAGTGTTAGCACTGTCGCCTCACAGCAAGAAGGTCACTGGTTTGAGTACCGGCTGGGCCAGTTGGCGTCTCTGTGTGGAGTTTGCATGTTCTCCCTGTGTTGGCGTGGGTTTCCTCCGGGTGCTCCGGTTTCCCCCACAAGTCCAAAGACATGCGGTACAGGTGAATTGAATAAACTAAATTGGCCGTAGTGAATAAGTGTGTGTAAATGAGTGTGTATGGGTGTGATTAAGTGTGTATGGCTGTGTAAAACATATGCCGGAATAGTTGGCGGTTCATTCCGCTGTGCGACCTCTGAAATGGAGACTAAGCCGAAGGAAAATAAATGAACGAGTAAAACCTTTGATATACAAAAGCCAAAGAAAAAAAATCATGTCTAATTCATTCATTTTCTTTTTGGCTTAGTCCCTTTATTAATCAGGGGTCGCCACAGCGGAATGAACCACCAACTTATCCAGCATATGTTTTACGCAGCGGATGCCCTTCCAGCTGCAACCCTTTATTGGGAAATACCCATACACACTCATTCACACACACATACACTACGTACAATTTTAGCTTACCCAATACACCTATACCGGACTTGTGGGGGAAACCGGAGCTCCCGGAGGAAACCCACGTGAACGCAGGGAGAACATGCAAACTCCACACAGAAACGCCAACTGACCCAGCGACCTTCTTGCTGTGAGGCGATCGTGCTACTTATTAGTATTATTTTGTTGTTATCTTCATGTGGTGTTCTTTGAGCCTTTAACATCCATATCATTTTTCCATTCACTAAAGTTTATCTATAGTGTCAGCATTTTTATAATGTTCTTTAAATTAAGGAAACTGGTTCTTATAAGAGCTGTTTATTGAAAGTTACAAAATATGCTGCTTCTTTTTAAAAAAAATATCCGTAGTGGACTTTTTTTAAGAGTGTAAATGAGTAAAGAAGACTGAATGTGTTGTTGGTGTTTTAGGTTTTGGAGGCTCTGCGGTATCTACACATGAGGAATATCGCACACTGTGACCTGAAACCTGAAAACGTGCTGCTGGCTTCACCTGAACCCTTTCCTCAGGTGTGATATTTATCTTTATTCACGATTTTCTGGCATTTTGACACTTGAATATGACACAAACCTAAGGATGTCTTTTAAAAATTGTGCAAAATCAAAAAGTACAATGTTTATGTTGCTTGTTCACATTGTTATTCTTTAAGTGAATGATTAATCCATGCAAGTTAATCTATAAAAAAAAAGAAAGAATCCACAATCAAAGTCTGTGGATCTGCTTCCGTGTTTGGAATGTCGGTTCTTCTGTTGATGTCAACCTGAGGGTTTCCATGGCCACTGTATATTAGTACACTCTTTTTCCATTAGTTTGCTATAAGGGTATGCTGCGCAAAATAAAAAAGCCCCACTACCTACTCCATATTCCGTTTCAGTAGGAAGTACATCAACATACTGAAATAATAGTGAATCTAGTGAATCAAAAAAAAAAGGTTTGTTTTGGTAATCTTCAATCAAAGTCTGCGGATATGCTTCCGCATTTGGAATGTCGGTTCTTCTGTTGACGTCAAGCAGAGGGTTTCCATAGCAGCTGTATATTAATACCCTATCTTTTTTAAATTTGCAGAAACAAACAGGAACATGCAAACAACAGCAAAAAAAAATAATAATAATAACAAAAATAATAAAGAAAAAATGTATACAAAAATAATAATAATAAAATAATAAAGAAAAAATGTATACAAAAATAATAATAATAAAAATAATAGTTTATTTAATTATTATTATTTTTGTATACAATATAAATATACGAACATAATATAAATATAAATATACGATAATAATAAAAATAATAATAATAATAATAATAAAAATAATATAGTAAAAATTTATAAAAATGTATACGAAAATAATAATGATAAAATATTAAAAGAAAAAATGTATACGAAAATAATAATAATAAAATAATAAAGAAAAAATTTATAAGAAAATAATAATAATAAAATAATAAAGAAAAAATGTATAAGAAAATAATAATAATAAAATAATAAAGAAAAAATGTATACGAAAATAATAATAATAAAATAATAAAGAAAAAATGTATAAGAAAATAAAAATAATAAAATAATAAAGAAAAAATGTATAAGAAAATAAAAATAATAAAATAATAAAGAAAAAATGTATACGAAAATTATAATAATAAAAAAAATGTATACGAAAATAATAATAATAATTTTTGTATACAAAATAAATATACAAAAATAATATAAATATACGAAAATAATAGTAATAAAAATAATAAAGTAAAAATGTATACGAAAATAATAATAATAAAATAATAAAGAAAATTTTTTTAAAAATGTATACGAAAATAATAATAATAAGAAAAAATAAAGAAAAAATGTATACGAAAATAATAATAATAATAAAAAATAAAGAAAAAATGTATACAAAAATAATAATAATAATAAAAAATAAAGAAAAAATGTATACGAAAATAATAATAATAATATAATAAAGAAAAAATGTATAAAAATGTATACGGAAATAATAATAATAAAAAGAAAAAAGAAAAAATGTATAAAAATGTATAAGAAAATAATAATAATTAAATAAGAAAGAAAAAATGTATAAGAAAATAATAATAATAAAATAATAAAGAAAAAATGTGTAAAAATGTATACGGAAATAATAATAATAAAATAATAAAGAAAAAATGTATACAAAAATAATAATAATAAAATATTAAAGAAAAAATGTATACGAAAATAATAATAATAAAATATTAAAGAAAAAATGTATACGAAGATAATAATAATAAAAATAATAAAGAAAAATTTTATAAAAATGTGTACAAAAATAATAATAATAAAATATTAAAGAAAAAATGTATACAAAAATAATAGTGATAAAAATAATAAAGAAAGAATGTATACGAAAATAATAATAATAAAATAATAAAGAAAAAATGTATACAAAAATAATAATAATAAAAATAAAGAAAAAATTTATAAAAATGCATAAGAAAATAATAATAATAAAATAATAAAGAAAAAATGTATACAAAATAATACTAATAAAAATAATAAAGAAAAATGTATACGAAAATAATAATAATAATAAAAAATAAAGAAAAAATGTATACGAAAATAATAGTAATAAAAATAATAAAGTAAAAATGTATACGAAAATAATAATAATAAAATAATAAAGAAAATTTTTTTAAAATGTATACGAAAATAATAATAATAATAAAAAATAAAGAAAAAATGTATACGAAAATAATAATAATAAATAATAAAGAAAAAATGTATACGAAAATACTAATAATAATAAAAAATAAAGAAAAAATGTATACGAAAATAATAATAATAAATAATAAAGAAAAAATGTATACGAAAATAATAATAATAATAAAAAATAAAGAAAAAATGTATACGAAAATAATAATAATAATAAAAAAAAATAAAGAAAAAATTTATAAAAATGTATACGAAAAAAAAAAATAATAAAAATAATAAAGAAAAAATGTATACGAAAATAATAATAATAAAATAATAAAGAAAAAATGTATACAAAAACAATAATAATAATAAAATAATAAAGAAAAAATGTATACAAAATAATAATAATAAAAATGTATAAAAATGTAAACGAAAATAATAATAATAAAAATAAAATACAGAGCATAGCATTTAGTCATTTTAAAGATTATCAGGGGAATAAAAACATTTGTTGTAATGTATAATATATTTATACATATCTTAGATTATTTTTTTATTTATTTATTTTTTTATAGTAGCAATAAATAGTGTACAGTGATGCCACTTAAGAGAGTGTACATTTCCCATTGCTAAACATTTTTCTTTTTTTTTGCAAACTATAAGGTAAAAGAACACAATAAGAAAAATAAAAGTTTCATAAAATAAAATATATGAAAATAACAATGGGTCGTAAATTGAAAAATGTTTGTTCTGTGGATGGGAATTAGATTTCTATGAAGATTGGATGGAGCAGTCTAATGTAATCAGTCCACTTGGACCAGATATTTCTAAATGCATTAATTTGAAGTCGAAGGAAGAATGTCATTTTTTTCCATCACATAAATATTATATACTACAGTATTTCTAGCCATTCTTGGCTTGTTGGGGATTCAGGAAAAAACCAGTGTCTTGTAATTGCAACTGAAATTGTCAACACTCTATACCAGGGATCACCACACTTGTTCCTGGAGGTTCGGTGTCCAACCCTAATCAAACACACCTGAACAAGCTAATCAAGGTCTTACTAGGTATACTTGAAACACTCAGGCAGGTGTGTTGAGGCAAGTTGGAGCTAAACCCTGCAGGGCGCCGGACCTCCAGGAACGAGATTGGTGACCTCTGCTCTATACTCAAATTTCTTGTAACTGTTTCAAACTTCTTAAACTACTTCAATTATTGAAACTTTAAAACTACTTCAAACTTCAAATGCGGCTAGTTTATAATAGCATAACAATTCATTTTAAGTGTGGCTTATTCAAAATAAAGGTCTATTATTCTTTAATTTACCAATGGATCCTTGTTGTTAAAATATGCTCTGTGTTTCAGGTCAAGCTTTGTGACTTCGGCTTCGCCCGAATCATCGGAGAAAAGTCATTTCGGCGCTCTATTGTGGGCACGCCGGCGTATCTGGCGCCCGAGGTCATCAATAATCACGGCTATAACCGCTCTCTGGACACGTGGGCGGTCGGCGTGATCTTATACGTCAGTCTGAGCGGGACGTTTCCCTTCAATGAGGACGAGGACATTAATCAGCAGATCACCAACGCCTCCTTCATGTACCCGCGTCAGCCGTGGTCCCTCATCTCACTGGAGGGTAAGAAAACTGATGTACAGTTGAAGTCAGAATGATTCGTCCTCCTGTGAATTTTTTTCCTTGTCAAATGTTTGCTAAATGATGTTTAACATATTCAGGAATTTTTCACAGTATTTCCTATAATATTTTTTCTTCTGGAGAAAATCTTATTTGTTTTATATCTGCTAGAATCATTTTTTTTTTAATTAAAACCATTTTAAGGTCAATATTATCAGCCCCCTTAAGCAATATTTGTTTATGATAGTCTACAGAACAAACCACTGTTATACAATAACTTGCCTAATTACTCCAGTATCCTGAAGAATATCTAGTCAAATATTATTTACTGTCATCATGGCAAAGATAAAATAAATCAGTTATTAGAAATGAGTTATTAAAACTATTATGATTAGAAATGTGTTAAGAAAATCTTCTTTCCTTAAACAGAAATTGGGGAAAAAACATATAGGGGGCGAATAATTCTGACTTCAACTGTACTCACTCATTTATTTACACTAAAGTCTGTTCAAGTATAAACACTTAATGTGCTTTAAAATGTGCATTGTCTTATTCAGAGTGTGACGTAATCTCAACTGAACATAAAGAGAGGGCGAGGCATGTTGTAGCTCCTCCCCCTTTAAAAAAAAACAGTCAATGTTTGACCCCAACATTAAGGAAAACATCCCTCATTTTCTATTTAGGGTACAATATTTGTCCTTCAGGTCAGTTTTGACCTGCCAGCTCTAAAATCATTTTTACACCACAAGCACACACACATGCACACTTCAACAAACACACACATACATGTTTGTTTTTGTGAAAAGTGAGTACATTACATAGGCTTCCATTCATTTTATACAGATCAAACCGTATATTATATTGCCCTCACCCCACCCTACCCCTAAACCCAACCATCACAGTGTACAGCTTTACTCTCTGAAAAAACTCATCCTGTGTGATTTAGAAGCTTTTTGAGAAGTGAGGACGTCAGCAATGTCCTCATATTTCACCTGCTTTTTGTAAAACCTGTGTCATACCTATGTCATTATACAGATTTGTGTCCTGATATGTCACAAAAACACGTACACACACACACAAAACAAAGAGAAAACTGAAGTCATTGCGTTTGGGAACAGAGATGGGGTTCTCAAGGTGAATGCATACCTTGGCTCTAAGGGTCAAACAACAAAAAATAAAGTCAACCTCTTAAGGCCCAAGGTGTTTTTTTAGATGCATTTTGTATTTCTCTTTGCTATTTGGGCTTATTGGAACCTAATTAGAATAAAAATCTAAGTATCATCTTTTGATATGATGCACTTTTAGAGAAAAATGATGTCCATATAGGTGGACTCGTGGTCCAAATTTACATAAAACACTTTTTCCCGTATTTTCTTTTATGCATATTTAACAGAATTTTTTTTTTGAACTTGCTTTGACTATCAGAGAGTAAAAACAACATTTTTTCCCCATTTTGGACAGTTAAAAATAGGGTTTGGGACATTTCATATGCTGCAAAACATTTGCAGGATGACACTGTGTGTCTGTAACAAAATATAAAACATTCAAAGTGTTTTAAATAGCCACTTAAGAGGTAAATATGTGCTGTCCACGTATGTGGACACTCGGACCCTAGGAGGATAATCTTGCTGTAATTCTAGAGTCAGATCTGAGCTTCAATAGTCATGTCAAACAGTAAGTAAATCAGCATACTATCATATCAAAAACATTGCAAGAATTAGATGCTTTGTTTCTAGTGGGAAACTTGTTCATGCTTTTATCAGCAGCAGGGTGGATTACTGTAAAGACCTCCTCACTGGCCTTCCCAAAAAGCAGTGTTGGGGAGGTTACTTTGGAAATGTAATAGATTACAGATTACAAATTACCCTAATTAAAAAGTAATAAGTAGCGTATCTTTTCAATTACTTTACAGAAGTAACTGATTACATCTGATTACTTTTAAATTTCTAATGGATATTTTCAGCTAAATCATTTATATAGCATTTATACCAAGCAGGTGTGAGCTTACAGTAGCTCTGTTTACTGTTAAAATCTCAACATCTTTCATCACTTGAATTAAGATTATATTAATTTAATTTTAAAGTACAGCCACCACAAAACCAGACCTTACAACAAAAACAGTGTTTACTGTTGTTACAAAATCTAAATTGTAGTTAGTTGTGCAGGGGGATTTTTGTGGTGTTTGCAATAAAAAATACATCTGAACTATTTCTGCAATATTAATTTTTAAATCAAAGCAACTTAAATCCAAGTCAATCAGATCTTACTGATCAATAAAACTGTCAATGAAACATTCATTCATTCATTTTATTTTCGGCTTAGTCCCTTTATTAATCTGGGGTCGCCACAGTGGAATGAACCGCCAAC
The DNA here is from genome assembly GCA_903798195.1 of Danio kyathit. Lineage (NCBI taxonomy): Eukaryota > Metazoa > Chordata > Actinopteri > Cypriniformes > Danionidae > Danio > Danio kyathit. The sequence continues at coordinate 8,493,833 of LR812525.1, forward strand.
TTATCCAGCATATTTTTATGCCCTTCCAGCTAAAACCCATTTCTGGGAAACATCCACACACACATTCATACACTAAGGACAATTTAGCCTACCCAATTCACCTGTACCGCATGTCTTTGGACTGTGGGGGAAACCGGAGCACCCGGAGGAAACCCACGTGAACGCAGGGAGAACATGCAAACTCCACACAGAAACGCCAACTGACCCAGCCGAGGTTCGAACCTGCGACCCAGCGACCTTCTTGCTGTGAGGCGACAGCACTACCTACTGCGCCACTGCGTCGCAGTCAAGGAAACCTATTAAGGATAATTGTTCAGCTCAGTTATTTACTGTAAATAATATGCTGTACCAAACAGAAACTAACTTTAGTACATAACAGCAGGAACAAAAATCCAATAAAATCAAGTGTTACACTTTTAAAATACTATAGTAATTTATAGTAAAGGGAAATATTTAAGAATAAGCATATATTGTATATATATTAAGCTGCACGGTGGCGCAGTGGGTAGCACGTTCGTCTCACAGCAAGAAGGTTGCTGGGTCGTTTCTTTGTTGGCGTTTCTGTGTGGAGTTTGCATGTTCTCCCCATGTTGGCGTGGGTTTCCTCCGGGTGCTCCCTCACAGTCCAAACACATGCACTATAGGTGAATTGGGTAGGCTAATTTGTCTGTAGTGTATGTGTGTGAATGAGTGTGTATGGATGTTTCCCGGTGAAGGGTTGCAGCTGGAAGGGCATCCGCTGCATAAAAACATATGTTGGATAAGTTGGCGGTTCATTCCGCTGTGGCGACCCCTGATTAATAAAGGGACTAAGCCAAAAAGAAAATGAATGAATGAATGATCGTGTGTATATATATTTACAACTCCTCATTAATAAATTACACTACATAATGTAGTATCATTAGTAACTATCATGATCTAATATTAATTACCATAGTATGCTTTAGCCTTTACTACAGTAAACTATATACTGTATATATAGACCTCCTCTCCCTCAGTCATCTTTCCATCAAGCAAATTTCTTGTGTCAGCACAATGATTGGTTGGCGACGTCACCGACCAAAGCGAGAGGTGGCAGTAACACACCAAAGCGTTTGTTGTCGACCACCGTAAAACAGGTAGAAGAAGAAATCGCCATTCTCGCAGTCAAATGGATTTACTTTCATCGGCTAGACACCGGCCTCACAACTCTGTGAATGTCAGTGCCGTCACTTATTTTCACGCCATGCTACTGAGAAATGTAGTTAAGCAGCGTCACTTCTTGTAGCGTAGCTACTCCCCAACACTGTTAATGTGATAAAAGGCTGGCTGTAGTAGCGTAATGCTTTCAGCGGCAGAGAGGATCAACGTAACTGGTAGACGTGGTGCACCGCAATCAAACCAATCAAAAGCATCAGAATAGCAACTCTTTAATAAATGGTCTTAGCATAAGGCATCGTGCATATCGAAAACAGGCAAAGCAACAGATTAATATTATTACTCAACATATTTGGATGTAACCCCATTTGTAATCTTTAACATTTTCATAAGTAACTGTAATTTAATTACACATTCTTTCTCAGTAACTGTAACAAATTACTGTTACTTTTATTTTGTAATTGAATTACGTAACGCCATTACATGTAACTAGTTACTCCCCAACACTGCCAAAAAGACAGTCAAACAGTTGCAGCTCATCCAGAACGCTGCTGCCAGGATTCTGACCAGAACCAGGAAATCAGAGCACATCACACCTGTCCTCAGGTCTCTACACTGGCTCCCAGTTACATTCAGAATAGATTTTAAAGTATTATTACTTGTCTATAAATCACTAAATGGCCTAGGAGCTCAATACATTACAGATATGCTCACTGAATACAAACCTAACAGATCACTCAGATCTCTAGGATCATATAAACTAGAAGTTCCAAGAGTTCAGTCAAAGCAGGGTGAATCGGCTTTCAGCTACTAACAGCGCCCCCTGCTGCTGGAATCAGCTTTCAGAAATGATCAGATGTGCTCCAACATTAGGCACATTCAAATCAAGACTGAAAACACATCTGTTTAGCTGTGCCTTTACTGAATGAGCACTGTGCTACGTCCATACCTGTCAACCCTCCCATTTTTCCCGGGATTCTCCCGTATTTTACAGTTCTGTCCCGCTGTCATCCCGTAAAGCTATTTTCCCATATTTTCTATCTTTCTGAGAAGAGCGGATCCTCCCTATATGCAACCTATACCGCTAAACCACCAGGGGCCGCCCCTTGCTCTTAAATGTGAATCTGTTCTGTGCTTTCATTTTATTTAGGCATGGAAACACTTTGGAATAGACATAAAAACGGCGCGATTCATTTCCTTTTCATTACAGGCGCCATTGCCCCTATGCAATTCTCAAAACAGTCAGTTCATATAAAGATGCATGACTGTCAGCTGATGCTCTCCATAATGATAATAGACGCTGTTTCCCAAGCGGATTTTGTACGTACGCGATTTGATGCTGAGCTCAAGTAGACACTGGGTTTTGGGTGCGTGTTTAAACAGACATATCATCATCATAATGATAATAATAATAATAATAATAATGGTGGTTTATTCCGCTGTGGCGACCCCAGATTAATAAAGAGACTAAGCCGAAAATAAAATAAATGAATGAATGAATAATAATAATAACAGCATCTAGACATGTCGATCTTGTTGGGTTTTCTTTTAAACACAACAAATTTTGTCTTAAATGAGCATAAACAGTTAGGAAAACAGTCAAATGCTTTCATTATAGATCTGTGCAGTTTTAAAGTGACAGCTCTGTTATTTAATGTAATCAAACCAAAAAAATCTAAATGAGAGATTCATCCGCTGCTCTTTAATCAGAATGTTTAAATTATACAGTGTAGAGACTCGCTGGTCAAAACCAGTTCGAACCAGGCTTTGGAATGTAAGTGCAAATGGCCCTACTCGCTCCAGGGCTTCTTTAAAGAGTAGGCTAAGGGGAGAGCAAGCCTAACTCGGACAGATGCTGCAGCTAATTTTGGTTAATCGTTAACCAACGAGACAAAGACGCCCTTCAAATTCTCCATCACAAGACTGGTGTACGACCCTCATGTGATATCCGGCCATGCGGTCGGACCATGAGATGGACATAATTCAGAGACAAAAGAAATGAAGCAGACTTGAGGAAAACGATTCGTATAAATGTTATAACCAAGGCAAAATTTGATATTTTGAATGACATTTATAGGTCTTGATGTGTTTATTGCAACCAACCAGGTTCATAATGTGATTTTACCATTATAACAGTCTAAAATGATCTGTATGTGTCTGAAATGCTTTGTTTGTATTCAAACAAAACCGCTCGTTATTTGCAACACATTGCTGTAAATGAGAATTTTGTGATACGAACTATATCCATATTGTAACGTTTGATGTCAGATAGTTACAATCTTACCAGAGATTTTATCACGTTAAGTCTCTTGCAGTGGGTTAATTAGTAAACTTGCCTACGTTGGGACGGGGCGTGTCCCCGCCCTTCATCTTGCCGTTCATTGGACGACAGGATCAAGAGGGATGGCTCAGAGCCAGCCTATAAAGCCTCCGTGCTATGTCAACCATGCGCGCAGCCTTTTAACATCAAGCTGGTATCAACCGCTGTTGTTCTCCGCCCCTAATCGCCACCACGCGGTTAGGCCAACATCCCAAACTTTCATCCACATCCTAAGTTTCGCAACCGCTGAAACTTCCGCTAAACTGACTCTCAGCCTCAACGGAGTCCGTTACCCAGGACAACAACTCACGCCAGAGTGAGTTCCAGCGAGCGACGTCACAGAGAAGCCACGCTTATGCCACGTGTTTCCTCCAACCCGGAGAGGGAAATTCGAATCAAGAAAGACTTCAACAAATTCGCAAGTAACGCAAATAACTGTTGTTTCTAGCTGATCGGGTGCATATGCTTTTAAGCAGTTAAAGATAAGTCAATCCTCTGCTTTTGTGGTTTCTCAGGTGATTCAAAGATCTGGTACGAAACAGATCGGCTGGACTGTTTGTTCAATTCATTTTGCATTCTCTGAACTGCCTGTGTGTGTGTGTGTGTGTGTGAACGTGTGTGTGCATTTGTTTGTTTGTTATTTGTTGTTTTGATTACTACGTAGTTAGCCTCGTGTGTCGAATAGTGTAGCAATAAATCCTTGTTCTCCCTTAAAGAACCGTGTTCTGGTTTCTGTGCTTTATAAGTCTCTGCCTCAAACTACAGACCGTGTTACCTTGCTAAAAGTTAACCCTATTCCGTGTTATGTTATTATCGCTTGGCCACGAAAATAATATAGACGAGAATTAATAAATGACGTCTCCATTTGCGGGACAAGTTTGAATCTTTGATCTGATTCAATCTGACTCAATTGAGTCGAATCAATGATTCGAATCTTCAGGATCCGAGTCATTGATCTGAGCTAATAATTTCTAAATTGATCTTTTAACATAGATTGATTTCTTACATTTAATGGTGGAGGATGCGGGCAGTTTGAACAGACTTTTTAGCACAAAACAGTGTTGTTTTCTTTTCTATTTTTGTCCGGAAGAATAGATTAGAGACAGAGAATCAAAGGTGTTGTGTTACTGTTCGATTCATTGTTGTGCTACCCAGCGTGTCTGAACCACAGACTGTGGTCCACACGCCCTAATGCATCTCGAGCGCTTCTGAGAAAGCGAACTGCAGAATAGTTTGTCCACGAGACAAAGCCGCTGTAAAAGCGTGCGAACAGAGAAATAATAAGCGATGCTCCTTATTGTCTTCTCCTAAAGGCCTTCCACCGTTAGATTTAAAGGTGCGTGTCCCAGCTTTAAAGTCTAACCGTGAAGCTCCCCCTGGTCAAAATTAAGCACAGAGTAGCTAACTGTCTTTTTTGCCACTTTTGATTCACTAACGCATGAGTTGGCGAAACTCCAGCGCTGCGCTCGGGAAGAGCGGCTGTGAGTATTTTTACGGGAGAATTTAGCTTGATCAAGTTATTTGTGTGGTTTAATCCACGCGTGTCTTTGACTGAGAAAAGTCCTGACACAGAGCGCTGATCCGCCGTGATCCAATAGTGCTCCATTCTTGTGAGATGTGCAGCCATTTCACATGTGACATTATCTGTGTTAATGTGTGTTCATGAATGCGTTTGCTCTGTGTATGTTGCCATAGCAACGGAAGTCCTGAGAGACTTTTCCGGAGTATGTGCGCAGGCGCAGTCCTCCGCACGTGGATCTGCTGTTAGCATTAGCACAAGTAGCTTTCATGTGCGCAGGCGCAGTCCTCCGCACGTGGATCTGCTGTAGACGCTAGCACAAGGCTAAGCTAACTGAAGCATGCTGTTGTATTGAGTTGTGTGGTGTGGTTGTAGCATTAAGAGCTAGTGTTTAGCGCTCTTGTGGTTTGAATGCAGTGTGTTTGAAGTGACAAACTAACACACGTTAGCGAGAATCCTAGTCTCGTTTCTCCTGCTTTATAGGCTATTTGCCTTGTTTCTCAGTTTCACCCTTTCTTGGAAAATGCTTTGACTAATGCAGATTTGATAAACCCTCATTGAATGCGATTTCATCGCTGGTCTAATCACATTTGTCAAATGCTTTCCCGCTTATCCTGGCCTGTTTGACCAATACAAATGCTCATGAGTTGTTGGTTTATTAGCAATGAATTATAGTTTGTTCTACAATACTATAACTTAATGCTTTTGATTGCTCAATCATCAAATTAATGCTTAACGCTTAATTACTGATTTATTGCTTTTCTGAAACTTTCAACATTATAGGAACAACCATTTCCTATGACTGTTGATATTTGAAGTTGATTTATAAGCACAGTGTTTTACGATTAATTTAATAATAACATTTATTGTTTCTGGGACTTTACCAACACAATCACTATTCTGGAATTTTAATTTCATTTAATAGTTTATTGATGATTGGTTGCCCTATTTCAATAACAGTTATTGATTAATTTTAAATAAACACTTTTGATCAATTTAATGACATTAGGAATATTACCATTCCCTATCATCACTGATTAAGAAATTGATTTATTCCCATAACTATGGTTTGCAGGAATGCTGGCTGATTAATTAAAATCATAATTGTGTTTATGGCTTTAATGACAACATCACTGAGTGTTAGTCTCAACCAACATTTATTGCTATTTGGAAATTTTAATTTCATTAATAGTTAATTGGTGTTTGGTTTCCCTTTTCTATAACCATTATTGATTAATTCAATTATAGCAGCTCCTAATCAAGTTTATGAATAAAATCAGATTTCTGAATCACTTGATGTCATTACTAATTTGAATTAGTTTTAAATTAATTCGCAATCAAGTTTTTTTATTCTACTTTTAATTTTTTTTATTATCCTTCAGGTTTTAAGTTACCTCACAGGACAGTGCTCCCCCTGGTGGTTGGTTGATGCAATGGGACAGTGTAGACTGAGTGGCTACAACTGAACTCAAGTCAGCATTAAACTTAACCTACCAGCGCAGTAGCCTCCAATTAGCCAAACCCAGAAGGAAAATTAGGATTTTCCTCTCCACTTAGGCTAATTAGTTATTTTGATAACACAATAAACCAACCCTTTTGATGTATTGACTCAACAGCGCCACCAATTTGTCAACTTTGTAATTTGAAAACTTGCTCCACTTTCTACTCTTTCTTTTAACTGTCTTTTCCTGAGTTGACTACCGCTGCCATTTTGGGAATGTACCTGTGGGAATCATGAAAGCAGAGAATGTTTGAAACATTTAACAGATGTTTGTAAGACTTAAACATTTTACGTTTAAATGATCTGACTCTCTCTCTACCCTTTCTCGCCATAGGACGCCACCCAATCAATGACGAAACGGATCAACCGGAAGACAGGCGTTTTCAAATTTTATTCTAGATTTGCATCCAAAGTGGTCTACTTGGTGTATGGTGTCAATCCTAACGAGTAAGAAACCAATACTGTCATTGTTATTGCACTTTCTTTCACCTCGGAGGAAATTGAATAACAAGCACAGTCCTGGTGTTTAGAGCTCCCCATTTCCAACTTCCAGCCTAGAAGCATCCTTTCACTTCACGCTTGACAAAGCTGAAGGAAACGTTCTCTCTAGGAGCCTGGAAGCAGCCAATTATCAACCTACTCCTTATCAGTCTTCTTCTCTTCCTCTGTTCTCTAGCTGTCCTAACTGTGTGTGTTACTGACTGTCCCCACAGAGACTACAAGTTAGACGCACGCCCCCCAGAGGATCACAGTCACGGAGAACACCCACCTGTTATTCCACCCTCAACAGTAGCTCACACTCGATTTTACACCCAGACACTTTTGTTTGCCATCTGTTTTGTTTTTGTTTTGTTTTTTCTCTCTCTCTCTCTCTCCCCTAGGTCTGTGTCAGTGTCAGTTTTAGGTCTTCCCCCTCACCGCCGCACAGCATGGCTCTCCCCAAGGACCCTGTTGGCCACTGGAAAGACCTAGAAACATGGCTAAGTGTTGCAACGGACAGCCTCCTCCCTAAGGCCGCCGAAACGCTACAGCACCTAACACAGGACCAGCTGGATGAGAACCTAAACAGCCTCATGAAGCAAGACCCAAGTAAAAGCTACAATCACAAAGACCTAGCCAAGATCACAGGTACCTTGAGTCACATTCTCATCGCCACCCTCAAACTGAGTGACCGGCATTCCGCCCAGCTCAAGCACCAGCTGACATGCGTGCAAACCCGCATCAACCAGCTAGAACTGGAGGCTCAGGAACGACCGGAACAGCCAGATGAGACTGATCAAGCTGCCAAAGAGATCGATAAACTTCAAGAGACTCTAGATGCCACCACCCACGAAATGGAACAAGCCAAAGCCGACCATGCTGATGTCGCTAACAAGCTTGAGTACGTCGAACAGCTACTAGAAGAGGTAAATGCTGACTCCAAAGACAAGAACAGCAGAAACAAAGCCCTCGAAGCTCACCTGCTTGAAGCAAGACAGGAGATCAGACGACTCACACAGCAGCTGGACTACATCAAAGAAGAGTCCAACAGCATTAAAGATGAACTTAAACATGCATATGAACTGTCACGCAACAAGAAAGCTGAGGGGTCACTGCTAAAGCCCTCACCAGCTCCCTCTGTTCCAGCCAGCCACGTATCACTAGGTGGCCTGGACCTCAGAGACCTTGACAAGCTAGTCAAGAACCTGGGCAAGTTCACGCCGAATTTGCCAGGTAGCCAAGATGTTCATGCCTATCTGCAAGACATTGACTTTCATCTGGAAGTGAGACCCAATGTCACTGACAAAGATAGACTTTATTTGCTCCGAGCAACCTCCAGCCCTGAAGTACGCAGCTTCCTTGATCGTCAGCCTGCTCACACCAAGACTGACTACCTTCTGCTCCGAGAAGCCCTCATCAGAGAGTTTGATGACCCAGAGTCTGAAGAAGGACTTGCAGCTGCCCTGGAGACGGAACAAGGTCGCCATGAGTCTGCTCAAACCTACTACAGCAGACTCAGACGAGCCTACTTCGGCACCCGCAATGAACCTGAGATGGAAGAGGACCTGAACTTCAAAATTCTCTTCCTGAGAAATCTCCATCCTGAAGTAAGCCACCATCTTGGGGTTCTTGCATGCCCCCACACAATGAACACTCAGCAGTTACGAGATTTGGCACATAAAGCCTACGTCAAACAAAAGATGACTCCAGGAAAGAGTGCCAAAATCCCTGCTGTTTATGACTTCAACACTCAAAGTCAAGATCTGTCCCTTGAGGGTGCCCAGGGCCCAGACAACGCTAAACTACCTCCCAGTGAGTGGAATGTGTCGTCTTACAACAGCCAACGAGACCGTCATGCTGACACCAGACCTAAACAGTGGAACAGCCACTGGGATGGACCGCCTGGACGACAACACTCACCTGAACGTCACCGGGAGAGACCGTGGAACAGGTCCACCTCATTTGCAAACCAAAGGGGGACAAGCTCGTGGGAATCCAGTGATACCTCTAAGGTAAAACACCATCACCTTGACACAACCAGCTCAAGAGGTCGACGACAAAACTCACAAAGATTCCACGCTGATCGAGCTCGAACTGAATCCCCAGAAGGGAAAACATCACCATGTTTTGACCCTCAAGAACTGATGAAAATGATCCTGAAAGAGTTCTTCCGACGAAGGGAAGAGGATCGGAAGTGGGAAAGGAAAGAAGACCCTGATTCAGCCTGACAAGCAACGACCTCACGAAGCAGCACGTCTGCACCTCACTTACAGAGACCTGTAAGCACCATAACTTCAAACATGCAATAGACTGTACCTGAACACCAGAGTTAGACGCTAACTCAACACCTGATGCCTCAGGTCATCACTGCATCATACGAACACTTGCGGACGAACCCCCTCCAATGCCTAAGAGTGCTGTCTTGGTCGTTTGTCACCCCGCTGAACTCAGAATCAATCCCAATCCTGCCTGTGCCATGCCAACTCTAGTCCCTCAACTCCAAGTGACCAGAAAGGGGGAGGAGCCAAGCTGCTGACACAGACCCACTATCCTAAGCTCTTGGTATAACGCTAACCTGTTTTTTTTTTTTTTTTCATTTGTGCTATTTTAGGAAGACACCTAGCCTTAGCTATGTTTCCTAAACCCAATACATACACTCTCTCCTCCACTGCACTTCTAGGATCAGTCTCTAGTAGAGAGGAGCCATTACACATATGTGACACTTGTTTGTTGTTCTAAACCTCACTCAATGACCTTATGTCTCAGTTTCTTCTTTCTTACTCTTTGTCTTTCAATTCTTGCCTCATCAGGGAACCCCCACAGATGATGTTTTAAGCCCAGAGCTCAGAATTAGGATTGACTCCTTTCACCAAGCCTCACGGACCAATGCCTTGAAGGTGCGATCACTGTATTGATAATTTAACGTTGTAACACCTGTCTGACGACGCGTTTTAGGCGAAAACTCAAAAGATTTGTTAACCACATTTCTTCATCTTCAATCCAGAACAGAAAAGTGGATTGAGGGTAAAGAATTAAATTTATTGGTTCGACTCTCGTTAAAACAGCATCGTAGGGTATATGTTGACTTTGACACCTGCCTTCTTCCGCCACGAGCGAATAAAGGCCATCCAAAAGTGGTTCAAAAGTACACACCCCACATCCCGTGCATGCTTAGATGCGATGACGTTAACCAAAGATTGAATTCTTTACAGATTGAGATACCGCCTATACAACTTCGTTGAGCCTTCAATACCTCGGTTAGTCGTAAAAGCCTAAATTCTGATAAAACTGAACTATGCTCTTCCACACCATGAGTGTTGTTAACCGGAGCATTCCAACGCGCCTAAAACCTGCACCAAGATTCAGTTAGTGATGACGTTGTTTGTGTCTTGTGTTTGCCTGTTCTCTCTGCTTCTGCCTGTTTGTTCCAGTGCCTGCCGATGTTCACACCGGGAACATCCCCTGGCAAAGGGGGAATATGTAGAGACTCGCTGGTCAAAACCAGTTCGAACCAGGCTTTGGAATGTAAGTGCAAATGGCCCTACTCGCTCCAGGGCTTCTTTAAAGAGTAGGCTAAGGGGAGAGCAAGCCTAACTCGGACAGATGCTGCAGCTAATTTTGGTTAATCGTTAACCAACGAGACAAAGACGCCCTTCAAATTCTCCATCACAAGACTGGTGTACGACCCTCATGTGATATCCGGCCATGCGGTCGGACCATGAGATGGACATAATTCAGAGACAAAAGAAATGAAGCAGACTTGAGGAAAACGATTCGTATAAATGTTATAACCAAGGCAAAATTTGATATTTTGAATGACATTTATAGGTCTTGATGTGTTTATTGCAACCAACCAGGTTCATAATGTGATTTTTACCATTATAACAGTCTAAAATGATCTGTATGTGTCTGAAATGCTTTGTTTGTATTCAAACAAAACCGCTCGTTATTTGCAACACATTGCTGTAAATGAGAATTTTGTGATACGAACTATATCCATATTGTAACGTTTGATGTCAGATAGTTACAATCTTACCAGAGATTTTATCACGTTAAGTCTCTTGCAGTGGGTTAATTAGTAAACTTGCCTACGTTGGGACGGGGCGTGGCCCCGCCCTTCATCTTGCCGTTCATTGGACGACAGGATCAAGAGGGATGGCTCAGAGCCAGCCTATAAAGCCTCCGTGCTATGTCAACCATGCGCGCAGCCTTTTAACATCAAGCTGGTATCAACCGCTGTTGTTCTCCGCCCCTAATCGCCACCACGCGGTTAGGCCAACATCCCAAACTTTCATCCACATCCTAAGTTTCGCAACCGCTGAAACTTCCGCTAAACTGACTCTCAGCCTCAACGGAGTCCGTTACCCAGGACAACAACTCACGCCAGAGTGAGTTCCAGCGAGCGACGTCACAGAGAAGCCACGCTTATGCCACGTGTTTCCTTCAACCCGGAGAGGGAAATTCGAATCAAGAAAGACTTCAACAAATTCGCAAGTAACGCAAATAACTGTTGTTTCTAGCTGATCGGGTGCATATGCTTTTAAGCAGTTAAAGATAAGTCAATCCTCTGCTTTTGTGGTTTCTCAGGTGATTCAAAGATCTGGTACGAAACAGATCGGCTGGACTGTTTGTTCAATTCATTTTGCATTCTCTGAACTGCCTGTGTGTGTGTGTGTGTGTGTGAACGTGTGTGTGCATTTGTTTGTTTGTTATTTGTTGTTTTGATTACTACGTAGTTAGCCTCGTGTGTCGAATAGTGTAGCAATAAATCCTTGTTCTCCCTTAAAGAACCGTGTTCTGGTTTCTGTGCTTTATAAGTCTCTGCCTCAAACTACAGACCGTGTTACCTTGCTAAAAGTTAACCCTATTCCGTGTTATGTTATTATCGCTTGGCCACGAAAATAATATAGACGAGAATTAATAAATGACGTCTCCATTTGCGGGACAAGTTTGAATCTTTGATCTGATTCAATCTGACTCAATTGAGTCGAATCAATGATTCGAATCTTCAGGATCCGAGTCATTGATCTGAGCTAATAATTTCTAAATTGATCTTTTAACATAGATTGATTTCTTACAACAGTGAAGAAAAGAGGAGATTTGATACCTAATAATAGTTTTAATGAGCTGAACTGTTTGCTAATTTATTTGCAGCTTTTTCTAATATATACTAATTATTATATCCCTTGTAAATAATAATAAAAACGTATTACTGATCATTTCAGAAGTTTATTTGGGGGGGGGGGCAATGTCACACACAATAAGAATCTGATGCTTTAACTTTTATGAACACTGTCTTGCTAAACATTTTTAACACTCTTCGCTGTATTCAAAAACAAGTGTTGTTGATTCTGTCTTCGTTTCCTCTCCTCGCTTCCTTTCCTCACGTCTTTGCTCCACTCCTTTAGGATTCGAGGGAAGGACATGAGGAAAAGACGCGAGGACAGAAGAGTTGAATGATATATTCTTGCTTCCTTTAGCATCGCTTCAAAATGTTATTTAATTCGGTGAATACTGTAGAGCACTGATTTTGCTTGCACGTCCAGATTCTTGAATATTACAGATAATCATTTACAGCGACACCACATCTGTCTGTATTTAATTTACTTGTGATTAACAATGAATTATTCCATGTTATTAATGGCTTTTTATTTGTGCTGAGAGGTATGGCACATCAAAGTGAAAGGAACTGTGAAATCAGTGCACAATTACAATGACTTTATGCTAAATATTCACATTAATGTGTGTTTGATTTTTCAACTAAGTGATTATCGGCGCAAGAGTGAAGAGGGAGGCAAATTTGGGATGAGGATGAGGTTGTTTCTTCATGCAAAACAGATTTGAGGATTGAAATGAAATTTTGCTGCTTTATCCTCGAGGTTTAGTAAAGGCGGCTCATTATTGACCCGAAGGACAAATGGTGTATACAGAATTCTAGAACTACAGGAGGTTTAAAGGCCCCATGAATAGGGTTACCACTTTTAATACAAAAAAATAAGGGACGCATACTGCAGCAGGGGCCACATCCCCAATAGCATGCCAGTGGTGGTAAATCGCAACTTAAAATATGTTTTCAGAAAAGTATGAACACTTGGACATTAAAATAAACTGTCTTTTATTGAATCTGTGTAAACAGATCATATGCAGTCAGTCTTTCTCTTTTACATCTCTGCAGCACTGTTATACCTGATGTTCTGTTTAATAGTGTGGTACACCTGTGTTACCTCAGCTGCTGTAACCTAGAAAAGAGGAGAAAATACTAATGAACCTAATTTTAAAGGGTGGTATTGATAACAGATTTTGGCTAAAATATGTCATTATTTGCAGTAACACATATCCAAACATGGAAACAGCTACAAACATTAGCTAGTAAAGTTTTCAAATAGCCTATTTCTAATTTAAAAATATGGAAAGTTGCAATTTACTAGTTTATTTTTTTTACATGGGCATAGGGCTGGGCGATTTTTTTTCGATTTTTTCGATTAATTCGAATTTACGTTTTAAGACGATTTTATTTTTTACAAAATCGAAAAATCGCGATTTTTTTATAAAAATATTAAAGCCACTTTCCCACTATCGTGCCAAACCGTTCTAAACTGTTAGACAACCGTGCTGAATTGTGCTGATTCTGTGTGTTGACGTCGCGGCTCTGTTGATGAGCTACCAGCTGATTTAGCGGAAGTGCGCCAGGGCGGACTTGCCATTGGGAACACCGGGACATTTTCCCGCTAGAGCAACAACAGCTCCGCAGCCAGCCAGCTTCGCTAATGTTTTCACGCGCGTCGTGCTGTTGTTCGCGTCCCCGCAGCCATCTGTCTGTCTCTCTCTCTCCCGCGCGAGCTGCGAGACGGGCTCGACAGGTGGAGTCACTTTTAGTCACTTATGCCCGCGCACCCATCGCTCCATACACACACACAAGGAAATAATTGCACCTAGTTCAAAGCCCAGATGGCTGGTTTTGTATATTATACCCGCGCACCACCTGAAGGACGGTACTGTATGAATTAAATCATAACCCATATATGCACCAATAAACAAGTAAAATGAATGAATGAATAAAATAAATATGGATTCTTAAATGTCGGCAGTTTTTACTCCAAAAAATATCAATACGTATCGACAAATGTTTTATAAAAATAAATTGAGCAATTTCCAACATTTCAGCTATAGGCTGTTATACGATTCAGTTAAATATAAGATAGACATTTAAATATAGATAGATATGTAACAGGTTTTTTTTTTTCACGGTGATCTTTAATATACACTGGGTGGTGGAGCTACGCACAAATATTTTCTAAAACGTCAAGCAGATATTTGTCTATAGCTCGTTAGTTATTTATGAAGACAAAAAATAATTAAAATAACAAAAATAAAACTATAAAATTACAAAGATAAGAAGAGCAGCATTCTGCTAAATATAGTCCTTTATATCCTGATATGCTGTGTTGTTTCATTCGTTTTTTTATATTTAACTTGATGCATTCGTTATTTAATGTTTTAATACTGAAATCGTTTAAATGGTTATATTTTACCATCAAAATGTAGTATATTTTATATCATTACCAACTTTTGATATAAAACCGCTGTTATTTTATTGATTGTTATGAAATAATTTAAGTGCTATATTTTTTATTAGTGAAAGTGCCCGCTCACTTTGACAAGGCCTGTCTAAATATATATTTCTGCCATGCCACTAATACAGATAAACTATTGTTGCATTATCATTGTTTATTTTTCTGTTATGTACAGAGATTTGAATATTTATTTCCCCTCCAATCCTTTTTAATCTTCACGTTACATTTTGGTCATTTTCTCTCCAAATAAAATTTGCCCAAAGCTGCACAACATATGACCTCTACATAAATACGGGTGCTGTGACTTCTATTGTAGCTATGTTTAGCATCCCTATATGAGAGAGTGCCATAACAGCGTTTAGTCACACTATTGCTTTTCTTTTACAAGTGAGCATGAAAAAAACTAGTTTCAGCATTTATTTAAATTTAAATGAACAAGGTGAGCTGGTAAGGTAGTTACACAGTAAAAAAAAATTAATAAAAAAAAAATAAAAAAATCGAAATTGTGAATCGGTCAAACTTTATGAAAAAATCGAGATTTTTTTTTTTTGCCATATCGCCCAGCCCTACATGGGCATTATGTTGTTTATTAATGTAATAAATGTAACGTTTCATGTAATAAATTAATGTTTATCTGTCTGACTTAATCTTAACAAGCAAATCATAATATTACATTGAACCGTGATCCACTTACATTAGGCCACAGAGAACGCTCTCTGACAAATCGTGCAGTTGGCTTAATAACAATTTCAGCCAGGTATTTGTTTACTACCACTCTCTGCGGTACTTCTGCAGCCGCTTGCGTTTAGACGCGGGGGGTTACCTGGTGAAGCATCTGCCATAAAGGGTACTTGACAGACTCTGCTTAAAAGGTCCGCCCTCCTCACGGACAAAGACCAATCAAACTAACGATGACGTTAAGTATTACCCAATCAAAAGTAGGAAATGAGACATATTCATGAAATGCGTGTGGGATGATTTGCATGAAAAGCTACTTTTTAAAAAAATGGTTAAAAAAATACGGGACAAAACCCATCCCGTATTGATTCAAAACGGGACGTGCAGTTTCATTCTCAAATACTGGACGATTCCGTATTTTAAGGGACGGGTGGCAACCCTACCCATGAAATTAAAATAACGTTTTTGGTGTTAGTATCAGTATTGTTAGTTTTTAAAAGGTATCTATAAGCTCTAGTGTGCACCAAAACAGTAACAAAATTCACGTTTAGAAGATATCAATCTGATATAAACATGTGAAGCTTGTAGTTTGTCACTTCCGCCTGAATGGATCATCACAATAAATCATAACCAATCAAATGCTCCCTAATATCTGACATGCCCCGCCCTCTTTAAGACGATTCTCATTTGCTTTTCATTTGATGCGCTGGCAGAGCTGTGAGAAAACAAAACGCTATTGGCTGTTTTTTAAAAAGGGGAGGGGCTATTCTATTTCCCAACCTCTCGTTGAGATTACACAAGCGGCAACCTTCCGTTAGTCCTGGCTCCATAATAGAGCAAATTTCTATTGAGCCCACTGTTAGAATGGCCAACTTTACAGCAGAAAAAAAGGTGTTTACAGCCTGGTACAAAGAACGATTTTGGTTCATATAGCTAATATTACCCTTCGTGACAACTGTGAGGGGGTGAATTTTTTTATAACTCATCCGTTTCCTTTATATTAGGTTATATTAAGTTTGCATAATTAAGGGCGTGGCCACTTGAGTGACAGCTAGGTCTCGCTGGTCGCCATCACTTCACCTCAGCTGATTACGGTTGATTAGCCGCTGATCTCGGCATATTCATCGTATTTTTGTGTTGTTATATGTGGCTTTACACAGTCGGTTGCCTTTTGGAATTATTTCCTACAATTATCAGATGATATGGCATGCTGTGTGCACTTAATTGTGCTCACAAGCCATTCACGTGGCCTCCATTTCCCAGGTGAGGGAAATATATAATTATATACCATCTCTATGAATGTATTTGTTTTATTTAAGATCATTTATCATTAATAATGTTCTTTAGAGCTGTAAAGCACTCCAGAATCTGACAGATTGATTAGCTGTAGGCTCTAGAACAGTCATCTGAAGCGTTGTCATACAGTGTTCTGCCTGGACTTCATAATTAGCCTTGCATTTACTAACACAGACTATACAGTATGTGAGGTTTTTGGAAGTAATTCGCACTTTCCTCCTGTTGAAAAACATCATAAGCGCAATGCTTAGTGGCTCAATGTGTAATGCATTGAGCCACAAAGCATTGCGCTTATGACGTTGCTTATGAAACGGTGTTTTTAATAGTCTAAACACTTTATTGATAAAGTGTACAACCAAGCACATGTGGTCAGAACACAAACAAGTCGCAGGTGTTGAAGTATTAGGCGTTTCTCCCATAGGAAAGCCCGTAAGCAGAATGCCAGCATGCGTCTGTAGCTCCGCTCACGCTCCGCCTCTTTGCCCTTGTATGGTATGCCTGGGGTTGGTGTGATGACGCGCGAACAAAATGGCGATGGTCGGCCACGCCTTCTGGTAGCTTCTTTCGGGTTCTTCATAAACCTATGGGTGACGTCACGGATACTACGTCCATATCTTTTACAGTCTATGAGATTACATCATACATCGAATAAAAAATGCGTATTTCAAAGCACATCACGGGACCTTTAATGTGTTATAAGTGAAGAAATACTGAACATTTCTTTCTGACTGTTGTTTAACTTCTGTGATTTTTCTCTCAGCGGTGAACCTGATCAATAACCTGCTGCAGGTGGTGGTCAGACGCAGGTTCAGTGTTGGCAAAGCAATGGGTCATCCGTGGTTTCAGGTCTGTCCAAATCCTTCTAATATCATTTCCAAACCATTCCATACTTCATTGACATGCACATTTCATTACCAGTGTTGGGACTAGTCATTAGTTACTGTAATTAAATGACTTAGTCACTGAAAAAGGAAAGTATTATTGATTAGAATGATCAGCCGGCACGGTAGCTCAGTGGTTAGCTAAGCAAGAAGGTCGCTGGTTCGAGTCCCGGCTGGGTCAGTTGGCATTTCTGTGTGGAGTTTGCATGTTCTCCGCATGTTGGCGTGGGTTTCCTCCGGGTGCTCCGGTTTCCCCCACAGTCCAAACACATGTGGTATATGTGAATTGAATAAGATAAATTGGCCGTAGTGTATGTGGGTGAATGTGAGAGTGTATGGAAGCTTCCCAGTACTGGGTTGCAGCTGGAAGGGCATCCGCTGTGTAAAACGTATGCTGGAATTGTTGGCGGTTCACTCCGCTGTGGCGACCTCTGAAATAGAGACCAAGCCAAAGAAGAATGAATGTATATCATTAAAAATGTTATTATTTGGTTTCTCTCTGAACCTACAGCCCTCTGATTGTAAATTTATCATTAATTGATGTACTCATGGCTAAATTTTACATCCATAAATGTACAATTTCAAAGAAAACCCCTTACTTTTTTATTCTCAGAAAAAATGTTAATACATGTGTGAACTCCTTTAAAGACTCTAGTGATTATATTGCATGTTAAGCTCTTTCTTGGTGTAAATCTTTTAAAGGGCACCTATTTAACCCTTTTTTCAAGATTTAAGATACGTTTTTTGTGTCTCCAGAGTGTGTATGTAAAGTTTCAGCTCAAAACAGCTATCAGATTACTCATTATACCTTTTTAAATCTTGGAAATTTGATTTGTCAGGACAGTGTAGCTGTTTTTGTTGCCTGCGCCTTTAATGCAAATGAGCTGGTGTGTGTCAGAGCCTCAGAGATCTGTGCGTGTAGCTCAGGGATGTCAAACTCAATTCCTGGAGGGCCGCAGCCCTGCACAGTTTAGTTCCAACCCTAATTAAACACACCTGATCAAGCTAATTGAGTCCTTCAGGCTTGTTTGAAACCTACCAGTAAGTGTGTTGAAGCAGGGTTGGAACTAAACTGTGCAGGGCTGCGACCCTCCAGGAATTGAGTTTGACATCCCTGGTGTAGCTTCATGTAGATGCACAGCACAGTGACAGACAAGAATGAAGCAGATCTCACTTACAGTAAGAACTTTTCCAACGGATATTTGATATACTTGTTGTGGAGTTAATTCAAGCCTTTCTGCAACGTTGAGTCACACGCACACACACGTTTCGGTTTTGCACTGTTTTTGCACGGCAAATATGGCAGGATACACGTTAATATCCACCGATGTATGGATATCTTTTATGTTAATGTACAAAATAAACCTGATTTAATGTTTACGAACCGGGATTGAAGCGTCTTCTTTTATAATTGTGCTAACACTATGAGGCTGTGGTGATTACAGCAATTACCCAGTGTTCTAACTATACCGTGGCCTTTGGGTTGAGGGGGAGAGTCCCTTGCCACAATGATGTAGGCTATAAAACACGCAGGATCACTCCGGTAAAACAATCGCGAATTCAAAAATGAAAGAAACGCAATTGAAAGGGGTTCTATCAAGGTTACCCTGCTTTCAGCTTAATTGTCCAACATGTTTACAGCAATGTCACGGTGTTTAAAGAAAGGACAATGTATTGGCCTACTGTATGAAGCAAATAAAACGAAAGCAGTGTTTCAACGTCCATATGAAGCATCTGGCTGTCATGCTGCGTTTACACCAGACGCGGAAGAAGCGTCAGGCGCGAGTGATTTACACGTTAAGTCAATGCAAAGATGTGAATAGACATCCTGCAGCGTGATACGCTCGAATGAGGTGGCGCAAATGACGCAATTCGTGCGAATGAAGTGGCTCAAGTTGAGCGTTTTGCTCGATTGACATGCTTAACCCCTGTATCGCTCGAGTTCGAAAGTCTGAACTTCAGCGGACATTTGTACCGCGTTAATCAATCAGGAGCTTGCTCTTGTGGGGGCGTGATTGTGACGTAGCACCTGTAGTTGGTGTCCCGGGGGAAAATACTCCAGCCGACACCGACAACAGTTCATCAAACTGGGCTCGGCTCGGTCAGACGCACCGCTGAAAGCCTCCATCATCCAGGTACAGTTTCTGGAGGAGTTTATGAATACATAGAGCTGCTGCACCTCTGAATGGATCTAGTGGACTCAGACACTGCTCTAAACGAATCAACGCTGTTTTACAGCCTTCATAAAGCACATAAACACAGTTATTTTCGCAATAAAATCCATGTTAGCCATTTAGCAATGAAGCTAGAGTCACCTAGCAGACAGAAGCCCTGCCCATGATGCGACTCCGCATCTGTTGTGAAGTGAATTTGACTCGCGAATGAATCGAGTAAACTCATTGTTCACGCGTCTATTAAAGCCTAGTTCACACTACAGGATTTTAAACATCGGCAGATCGCTGTGCAGTTCACACTACATGACTTGATTTTGTGTCTTTTAATCACTGTGGTGTTCACACTACGCAACACTACGTAAATGATCCACAAGAGGGGGGTCACACACTACATGATCTGACAACAACTTGTTCAGTCAAGCTACCAAACCACAGCCAATGAAATTTTGAAGGAGTCGTCAGAAAAAGCTGAACACTATTGGCTGCTTGTGTGCTGAATACATCACTGACAGCGTTTCAAGGGAGCATTTAAAAACATCATCAGTCAGCTAATGCATCAGCAGATCAAGCGCTCATCTGCAAAGTTCAAGTGGAAAGATTGAAATAAAACTAACATATCTATAACACTCTGACGGTTTCTAAATATCTGTGTATGTCTTTCTAACATTGTTATTTTTTTAAATTACAAAACAGTAACGAACTGAGCATTTCTAGCTTTAATTACCACATTGGTCAAAAAGACTGCATGCATGTCTGCTTCTTTTCGCTGTGACTTTAAATATGCGTGCATTTTTTGCCTAGCAACTTCCTGCTGAAATAAACAAAACATTCTGATAGCAAAAACAAAACTTTACTTCAGATATATCTTTCAAAACAGCATATTCTGTGCCGCGAAATAGCTCCTGTTTGAAAGTGAAAATGAAAGCGAGGCTCAGACCTTTACGTGTTCTAGTATCTTAACTACATATTTATAGGCTGTAATACCAAAATAGATCATATTTATTAGGGTAATGCTGTCATAAAATATGATGACAGACATTCAAAGCTTAATTTTAATATCGCAATAGAGGTTTTGAATGTAAATATGATGTGAGAAAGGTCAGAATGAGCATTATGGTAATTCTAATAGTTACAGAACTCTAGTTCCACTGTTAATATAGCCTACTCTCGTGTCTGTGTTAACACAGAGAATGAAGCGAGTGCATCGATGCCCATTCTAGCCAATCACAGACGTTTCTGTTCAGCTCCTGAACACACGACCGGTCACCTCATGCTGCTATGCTCTCTCATTGGCTGCAGCTCGTAACTCCATCTGACCACAAGTGGGGTCGAGTTGGCTGCTCTGGAATATTCAGTATGCTAAATATTGGATTTTCGTCTGCGAGGTGTCGGCGACGCTTCAGCGAGCCTCTTTGACGCGTTGTTCAGTAGTTCACACGTAAAGACTGCCGAGCGCCGTGCACCCGCAGATTTTTCCCCGATCACAGCCCGATCTGTCGGCGAGCTCTTTAACTTCCAAATCGGGCTCAAATCAGGCTTAAAGGGCCACGAAACCCCCTGTCTCAGCAGGGTGTTTTCACACCTCTGTTTTGAAAAAAGTCAGGAAAGTTGGGCGTGTCCAGCTCTGGGAGTGTGGGAGTGTCGGGGGAGGGAAAGAGGGTAGGATTTGCATAAAAGGGAGTTTCCATTTGGCCACGCGCTAAGTTTGACAGGAAAAACAAACACACAGAGGCTGATTTGATACGGCGAATAAGAGAAAAAAATCCTCCGCATTTCTCTGTAACTTATGTACTCGGTAGGTAGCGTCAGAAAGCCGTGTGTGTATAGACTATCCTGTCACAAATTGCAGCGAAAATCCTGCACGACGGGAATAGTTTGTGTTTACATGTTTACACTCGGAGAGCAGCATTTAAACAAAGGGCAGTCCACTGCAAACCCTTACCAAATCTGTAGACAGACAATCAAACTGGAGCTGTGTCTTTTTATTAAAAGGAGACGAGCGGCATCGATCCGGATTTCACCATTTCCAGATGAGAAAAAGCTCTCGGGTAAAAATGTTCCTTACAAACGCGTTTCTGTCGCGTGCACTGTAATCCACACGTGAGTCCAGCAGCTCTCTCATAGAGGGAAAATGAAAACAAAACCTTCGTTGCAACACACTAATAACACCTACGACTTTTGTCTTGAAATTCTTGTACTTTCACTTGTTTTGGCAACACAACGTGGCGTCTCTCTGCTGTCTGAACAGTGTAAACTGGTAAACAGTCTCTGGAGCTATCATGCATATTAATGAAGTTTCACGTCATACACAATAGAGCGCGCTGATTGGTTTGAAGCACGTCTTTCTCATGAATTAATGCCGCACACTCAGATACGTCAGAACGTCCTAGAAAAGACAGACAGCCACTCTACTGCTGGATTTACCCCTAAGTATCTCATGGCCGTGACGCAGCTTCAAAAATTCGTTTCAAACCGGAGGAACGAATTTGCTCAAAATAACGCAAAAACAACCAATTTTCACTTTTTTGTGCAATATATGTGTCCTAATAGTGTTTATAGCAGCGTGGGACACATATATGACTGTCAACAGCTCAAAAAATGTGTTTTGGTGTTTCGTGACCCTTTAAAATCCTGTAGTGTGAACTAGGCTTAACGCGTGAATAGTGCGATTTATCTGGTGTGAACACAGCATCAGACTTTGACATGACACATACAGCATGTGTAGTTATCTTTTTTTTTTTTTAAGTGAGGTGTAAATCGCCGTCATGCATGAATGAATGATATTTTTGCACTTTTACACATAATAATCCAAGGGCACGTTACAGAATACTGAAACCGCACGTCAAAATAACACAGTCAATATTTTTGAGACCCCAAATTTTTCAGGGGAGCCCATGCCTAATTTCGGGGAGCTGAGCTCCACCGTAGTTCGCACCCTGGTTTTCTGTCTTTTCTTTATTACAAACATGCACTCTTTTAAAAACATTTGAAACTTGTAAAAGTCATTCTCGAGGTGCTGCTGATCACAGAGAGCTGAACAGATCTTTTAATCCCAGCTGCTTTGCGCACGTCCTGCCTTGTCTCCATAGTAACACGTATAATCATATCAACATGTTAATACGTGGCTGTCAATCAATTCAGTGGGCGGGGAAACCACACTCCTACATCGCATAACGGTCGGCCTCAAAATGGGAAGGATTTTGGATCCTATTTTAACATCAGGAAAATAAAAAAAAGAAACTTATAGTGTTTCTGTCACTCCAATATGACAGTGGACACACTATACTTACACACAGTTCTGTCCAAACATCTTACAAAAGAGGATTTTAATCATAGGTGCCCTTTAAACTTGATCGTATGATTTTCTGGGATTGATTAAAAATATTTTTGGCTAATACTGGCACGTTTTTGTATTATTAATGTGCATTGTCCATGTCAAATAAACCTGAAATTAAAAGTAAATAATCATTTTTTTGAAGTAACAGTATTTCTACCGGTGGTTTATCAGGCCCACTCACCTGTGTGAGGCACACTCCCAATTGCATAATGAGATTTTCATGTGGTGTGGTGGGGAGAAGAAGAGAGACGGACATGTCACTGCCTTGACCGGATGCTACATATACTGTATACTGCAGTATCACCGATGTGCATGTTGTTTATTGCAGAACTTCCAGCTGTGGTGTGACCTGCGAGAGTTTGAGCTGCGCATGGGTTATCGATATCTCACGCACGAGTCTGACGACAGCCACTGGAGATCCTACGCTCAGGAGAAAAGACTCAGTTTCCCGGAGCACCTTGCAGAAGCAGCAGAGCAGCAGACGCCGGGCTCGTAGATCTGACATCACTGTGAATACTGTATTATATGAACATCATATCAGTCTGACTGTGTACATCTTATTATGGTGTGATGATTTATTATGTTCGAAATGTTTTTCAATAAATTAAGAAAAGACCAGCATTGATTTGTTTTTATATCACATTATACACACTCAAAAAAAATTAAGTTTGGTGTTTGTTTAAACTGCTTATTTAAAATGAGCTGAAACAACACAATAATTGAGTTTTTTTTTTACTTGGGACAACTTAATTGTTTTATGTTCAATCCACTTAAATTTGTAAAAGCTAATAACCCAGGTAGCTAAGAATTCAATTTTTTGTGGTTTCTGGTTAAAGTATAAACTTATACCCACATAGCAAATGTTTTCTGGCCCAGCTCCGGGCCGCTCAATAACTTTTCCCTTGGCCCAAGTAGCGCAAAGAATGACGGTCCTGAAGTGGCCCATAACTGGATTAAAGACGAGGGCCACACATGGGCCATAACTGGCCTGAATCTCAGCCAATTTATTGCCCTTAACTGGCCCTGAACTGGGCCAAAACAGCTTTATTATTGGTACCGATTCTCAGCTATAAGGGCGTACTCACACTATGCTATGCGAACCGTGCCCAGGCCCGTTTCCCAGATCGTTTGAGAAGTGTGAGTGCTCTGAATCGGGCTCAGGCACGGTACACTTGGCCGGCCCTGGCCCGGTTGGAAGAGGTGAGCCAGAGCGCGGTTCACTTGGGCTTTGGCGCGGTACTCTTACAGTGTGAGTGCAAAACGCGCCCGAGCCCAAAACTGAAAGCGAGACGTGACTTTTAAGCGACTGTTTGATATGGATTAATTAATCATTCGTACTGTTCAATAAACGCAAACTGTCGTAGATTATTAAAGACACAAACCCCTCACTGCACGACAGCTGCGCCTTCAGCAAACCTCCTAACTCCTGCAGCAGGAGGACTTTATGTTTGTTTATGAGCGTCAAAAGTGGCTGATCTGTTCAGCGAAATGTTTGACTGCGTGTCACCGCATATCAAACGACTTAAACGATATAACTAAAGAAATCTCCACTGTGCTGAGCGAGAGCGCTTCTTAAACTGAACAGCGCATCATTAATGACGGAAGCGCGCCCAGGCCCGAATGTAATGTGAATGCGGGCCATCGGGGGAGATGGAAGGGGGGGACAAGCGTGCGTTGGCCCGGTTCAAGGCAACTGTACATAGTGTGAGTACGACCTAAGTTAACCAAATCAACACCACCCTTTAACCAGAAACCCCAAAAACTGAGCCATAGCCCAGCCTAATGTTACCTAAACAATGTGAACAATCGCTACACTGATCTGGGCCACACACCTCCCATCCACAACTGGGCTAAATGTAGTTTACCGTCATGCATGCAGTGCCATCATTGCCATGCATGGACCACATTCGGCTGACATTATGGATGCCAGTGCCGTCAACACGGCAGCAGTGCCATAATGAGGCCACATTTCTGCCAAGTCCATTTGCTATGTGGGTAGCTGAGAATCGGTACCAATAAGGATGTTCTCTGTCATCCTAAGTGCACCTGGCGGCAGTCAGCCCGGGTGTGAGGTCCCATTCATCGCTGCTTGCAGCTTTACCTTATAGTTAATACTATAGCGTTTTTTTTAAACATACTATACCCACATCACAAAATGTCTCAGGCCCACAAAATCAGCTTTTGCTTGGCCCAGATGCCGTAGTGAATTACTGTACATGACGGGACCAAGTCTGGCTTACAGACAAGGGCCAATCATGGACCATATCTGGGCCAAGTCTCAGCCAATTTAATAAGCCATAACTGGGCCTGAACTGGTGTGTCACGACTGCAGTGAAACTGATAAACCCATGAAGCATTGCAGTTTAGGTGCACTATGGGCGTGCTTTTTCTTAAAGTGACCTGATTGGTAGAATTTTCTTTCTTTACTCAAAAATAATTAAAATGTATTTTAAATGTGGGTCAACATAGGCCAAATGTATCTGGCCCACATATCAGTTTTTAACATCTGGGCCAAATACTACATTTTACATATCTTGAGTGCTGCCTTAAAGACGGTGTCACCTCTGCCAAACCCGGGTCATGTTTGGCCTACATGCTGTACAGCAGGGCTATTCAATTGGCGGCCCGCGGGCCAAACCCGGCCCCCGAGGCAATTTGTTCTGGCCATTCAAATAGTGTGATCAAGACATCAACAATAAATTTAGTTCAGTCAAAAAACGGGCACTATAGTTATGAAGTGACGTGTGTCTGTTCAATACAGCCTGAGCTGCGCAGAGCGTGAGTCACCTGACATTAAGCGAGTGGCGAGAGCAGCCGAATACATTTGAATATGTTTGTAGAAATGGTTTTTTGTACAATGCACTGATATCATTATTAGGGATGCAACGATTAACAGATTTCACTATTAACTGCGCTTTAATTCGTCATGGTTAATTAATCGTAAAGGCTTCTCTAAGCCGCATTTCTGCATTTCTGTTCTGCCGCACGAAACGAAACTGCTGAACAAAGTTACGCCAAGTTGCCAACTGTGCGCTAGTTTAAAGTTCCGAGCTTGTCCACCGAAGCTAATACGCACGCACACTGTAATAACTATAGCCGCGGGCCGTTTCCATATCACGTCTTTCCCGCGCGCAAGTTTCTTATGTCGTAAGAATATATGCCAATATGCGGGCGCAAGCGGAGCAACGCTCTCGCGGCTGTCTGGGCCAATAATATCCAGCTGCAGGCCCGCAGCACACACGTTTCAGGCACACACAATCCAGCACACACGTTCTAGGAAAGCCATATATGGTAGCTAACTAACTCCTTAGGAGCTTTATCGCCACCTAGTGTATCTCACAAGTACGGTGATCGAGAACGCCCGTGCTACGATTGCCATTCATTAGACTGTCAACAGTTTATGGTTTCCCATTTCAGTCATTATTTCATTATTGTAAAGATCATTTTAACATCGCTACAGTTTCTGAACTCAAATTATGTAAATAAAAGTAATTGGTTAAACACTTAAGACTTTATTCACGTATCCACATACACAAAGAAAACATAACAGACCGTCTAATTGTATTAAGTGTAATAAACTAATTCAGGATCTTAAATGTTGTCATACTTGGTTAAAATTGTTTTGTTGTAAAATATATATATAAACAATAATGTGTCACATTAAAAATGAATTACTATAGATAATAATTTAAAATTAATATAGTTATAAACTGATTTAAACTACTATCTTTTACTAAACTGTAGCAACTGTTAGTAATATATATATATATAATTTATTTTAATTCATTATTAATAGTTAATTTGTATTGCTAAATTTGTTGCAACTATAATTACCACAAATTACCAGTACTTTATAAACAATATATTACTTACTATAAATTACTATAGTATTTAATGTGGGAAATCAGTAATAAAAAAGTTATTAGAAAATTAAGCAAATAAATACTATTAAATCGCTTGAGTAAAATATAGTGTTCACATTTATTAAATGTAAAAAGATTTTTTATTACATATAAAGATGTTATTGCCTATGCATATTAACTTGCTATTATTTCCTTCATCCATTATATAAATTAAAACTGTCCAATTTAGATAGTTCAGCAAGGCCAGCAAACGAGTATCTGCTATATTGACTCTGTCAGATAATAATGACTGATCATCTATGATGACTGATAGAAAACTATTTAGTCTATTATATTGAATGGCGATCAGAAACAATGTTCATCATTTGCCCGCCTCGATCGCAATATTTGTGAAACAGTAAACACTATTGTTTATTGTGTACAATATTTATCAACAATATATATAAAAATATATTGGTGACGATGCCCGAGAAGACGTTAATAACATTAACATCCGTCATAACCATATATGGTTTGCCTAGAACGTGTGTGCTGGATTGTGTGTGCCTGAAACGTGTGTGGTTCTGCGGGCCTGCAGCTGGATATATCTCGTCTGGGCGCACGCAGTAGAAAACATCTCATGCTGTAACGGTGAGAGTTGTGCTTAGCTTTCAGTGCAATGTAAACAAAAGACATGTTAGACGAACTATTATTAAAATGATTATGTATGTATGAACGCAGATGATAACAACAGTTAATCTAAATATTGGCGCCGACCTTCATAACAATTATTATTATATTATTTTCTCCCGTTCCTCTCTATAAACACACACATAATTAAATTGTGTAGCCCTATAAGCACAGAAAAACCTTCAGCATAAAAACTATTACTAATGAAAATGCCTTTTAAAGGTTTTTTTAATATTAGTTAGGGATTTCCAGATCTAAATCTAGCTAATATAAAGCTTAAATTTACATTAGACGTGATAACTGTGAAACGCTGATTATTCTTCACACTATATAATCGTACAACCAAAATCTATAATTGTTGCATCCATAATTATGCAGTTCAAAACAGAACATATGAACGTGTAGAAGAAGCCTACTTAAGCAATACACTGATTTTGTTGTGCTGTGAAATACAACATTTGAATGTTTGTTAAAAAAAACCTATTGTACAATGCAGTGATATTATATAGTTTCAAAATACAATATATTCACATTTTAATGTAGACAAATACAACGTGGGTGTCTAAAGGAGCAAAAATACATAATTGGCTCTTATATGCAGTTGTGTCATCATTTATAATGCAAGTCATGTCTCTCCGGCCCTTCGTTTGGGATGCTTTTCATGAACTGGCCCCCATGACAAACTAATTGAATAGCCCTGCTATACAGTATGCCAGTGCTGGATGAATGTCTGCTGTGCCAGCTTTATGCCAAATCTGGGCCAAAATTCTTTGCTACCTGGGAAGTAAACTATTATACTGCAGTATTTACAACCCTTTGGTTATGAATGCTTCAGCATACTGTTGTATTAACTATAGTGAACTGATAAACTGTAATAAATACTGTAGTATGCTTTAGTTTTTACTACAGTAAATTGTGGTGTATTGTAGTATAATATATAGCTTGAGAAAACCTAGTGTCATTCATTTATTCATTTTCTTTTCGGCTTAGTCCCTTTATTAATCAGGGGTCGCCACAGCGCAATGAACCGCCAACTTATCCAGCATATGTTTTAAACAGCGGATGCCCTTCCATGACTGGGAAACACCCATACACTTCCATTCACACACATACATTACGGACAATTTAGCTTTCCCAATTCACCTATAGTGCATGTGTTTGGACTGTGGGGGAAACCGGAGCACCCACACGAACACGGGGAGAAATGCCTGAGTAAGGGAGTAAGGTCTGACTTTGTTAGACAAAAGTCTTGTCACTGAACAGAAATAATGTCCAGTATAGAATATAAAGTCATGCTGCAGTGGAAACAGAATGAATATTGTGTCTGACTCCATCATGAGCTTGGAGGACTGCATCTATACATCTCTGAATGACTCAAATCACTTATTAATAAAGTCATCTGGAATGGCAAAGAAAGCGTTCTTGCAGGACTCCCAGAGTTCATCAAGATCCTTTGGATTCATCTTCAATGCCTCCTCATTCAGCTCAATAATGTTCATGTCTGGTGACTGGGCTGGCCAATCCTGGAGCACCTTGACCTTCTTTGCTTTCATGAACTTTGATGTGGAGGCTGAAGTATGAGCAGGAGCGCTATCCTGCTGAAGAATTTGCCCTCTTCTGTGGTTTGTAATGTAATGGGCAGCACAAATGTCTTGATACCTCAGGCTGTTGATGTTGCCATCCACTGATTTTTTTTATTCATCCAACTTGTCTAATTTCTGTAAGAATCTTGGGTCCATGTGGGTTCCAGTTGGTCTTCTGCAGTATTTGTGATGATTTATTTCGAAGGACCCACCCCACACTGACAAAGGTCCAGAATTTGTCCCATACATGAGCTCATCTGTCCTTTGACTGCTATGCCATCATAAATTGTGAAAATAATCCCTCGAGTAAGGCTTTAACACCAAGCGGAATCCTGTGTTGGCTGTTGCGGCAGCGTGACTGAGGAAAGTTAAATGTGACTGTAAATGATATTTAAATGACAGTAGGCTAGTTGTTTATTTAAAACTTTAACAGAGTTGTAGTTTTTTTTCTAGTGAGATATGATGTCATTGATGATGTATATAATATAAATGATAATTGATGTAAATCGAAATGTTTTTGGTACATCGAAAAATATACAGAACAATGCCAGGGGTACATAAAAAGATTTAGAGTTAAGTCACTGGTCGGACACCTGACCCCCCACCAGCCAGATGTTAATGGCCACCAACCAGTCACTAGTAGGACACCTGACCCACCAGCCAGTTGCTAACTGCCACCAACCAGTCACTAGTAGGACACCTGACCCACCAGCCAGTTGCTAACTGCCACCAACCAGTCACTAGTCGGACACCTGACCCACCAGCCAGTTGCTAACTGCCACCAACCAGTCACTAGTAGGACACCTGACCCACCAGCCAGTTGTTAATGGCCACCAACCAGTCACTAGTCGGACACCTGACCC
This sequence comes from Danio kyathit, assembly GCA_903798195.1. Lineage (NCBI taxonomy): Eukaryota > Metazoa > Chordata > Actinopteri > Cypriniformes > Danionidae > Danio > Danio kyathit. The sequence continues at coordinate 8,523,708 of LR812525.1, forward strand.
CCCAGCCAGTTGTTAATGGCCACCAACCAGTCACTGGTAGGACACCTGACCCACCAGCCAGTTGCTAACTGCCACCAACCAGTCACTAGTCGGACACCTGACCCACCAGCCAGTTGCTAACTGCCACCAACCAGTCACTGGTAGGACACCTGACCCCCCAGACAGTTGTTAATGGCCACCAACCAGTCACTGGTCGGACACCTGACCCACCAGCCAGTTGCTAACTGCCACCAACCAGTCACTAGTCGGACACCTGACCCCCCAGACAGTTGTTAATGGCCACCAACCAGTCACTGGTCGGACACCTGACCCACCAGCCAGTTGCTAACTGCCACCAACCAGTCACTAGTCGGACACCTGACCCACCAGCCAGTTGCTAACTGCCACCAACCAGTCACTGGTAGGACACCTGACCCACCAGCCAGTTGCTAACTGCCACCAACCAGTCACTAGTCGGACACCTGACCCCCCAGCCAGTTGTTAATGGCCACCAACCAGTCACTGGTCGGACACCTGACCCACCAGCCAGTTGCTAACTGCCACCAACCAGTCACTAGTCGGACACCTGACCCCCCAGCCAGTTGTTAATGGCCACCAACCAGTCACTAGTAGGACACCTGACCCACCAGCCAGTTGTTAATGGCCACCAACCAGTCACTAGTCGGACACCTGACCCCCCAGCCAGTTGTTAATGGCCACCAACCAGTCACTAGTAGGACACCTGACCCACCAGCCAGTTGCTAACTGCCACCAACCAGTCACTAGTCGGACACCTGACCCACCAGCCAGTTGTTAATGGCCACCAACCAGTCACTGGTCGGACACCTGACCCACCAGCCAGTTGTTAATGGCCACCAACCAGTCACTAGTCGGACACCTGACCCCCCAGCCAGTTGTTAATGGCCACCAACCAGTCACTAGTAGGACACCTGACCCACCAGCCAGTTGCTAACTGCCACCAACCAGTCACTAGTCGGACACCTGACCCACCAGCCAGTTGTTAATGGCCACCAACCAGTCACTGGTCGGACACCTGACCCCCCAGCCAGTTGTTAATGGCCACCAACCAGTCACTGGTAGGACACCTGACCCACCAGCCAGTTGTTAATGGCCACCAACCAGTCACTGGTCGGACACCTGACCCACCAGCCAGTTGTTAATGGCCACCAACCAGTCACTGGTCGGACACCTGACCCCCCAGCCAGTTGTTAATGGCCACCAACCAGTCACTGGTCGGACACCTGACCCCCCAGCCAGTTGTTAATGGTCACCAACCAGTCACTGGTCAGACACCTGACCCCCCAGCCAGTTGTTAATGGCCACCAACCAGTCACTGGTAGGACACCTGACCCACCAGCCAGTTGTTAATGGCCACCAACCAGTCACTAGTCGGACACCTGACCCCCCAGCCAGTTGTTAATGGCCACCAACCAGTCACTAGTAGGACACCTGACCCACCAGCCAGTTGTTAATGGCCACCAACCAGTCACTGGTCGGACACCTGATCCCCCAGCCAGTTGTTAATGGCCACCAACCAGTCACTGGTTGGACACCTGACCCCCCCCCCAGCCAGTTGTTAATGGTCACCAACCAGTCACTGGTCGGACACCTGACCCCCCAGCCAGTTGTTAATGGTCACCAACCAGTCACTGGTCAGACACCTGACCCCCCAGCCAGTTGTCAATGGCCCACCAACCAGTCACTGGTCGGACACCTGACCCCCCAGCCAGTTGTTAATGGTCACCAACCAGTCACTGGTCGGACACCTGACCCACCAGCCAGTTGTTAATGGCCACCAACCAGTCACTGGTTGGACACCTGACCCCTGAGACAGTTGTTAATGGCCACCAACCAGTCACTGGTCGGACACCTGACCCACCAGCCAGTTGTTAATGGCCACCAACCAGTCACTGGTCGGACACCTGACCCCCCAGCCAGTTGTTAATGGTCACCAACCAGTCACTGGTCGGACACCTGACCCACCAGCCAGTTGCTAACTGCCACCAACTAGTCACTAGTAGGCAGGGGCGTAGCAACCAGGGGGGACGAGGGGATATGTCCCCCTCACTTTTAGAGCCAGACCATTTAGAAATAGGTGATTAATAATTATATGAACATAAACTCATTCAGCTGTCCCCCCCCCCCTTTTTAAATGTCAGCTACGCCCCTGCTGGTAGGACACCTGACCCACCAGCCAGTTGCTAACAGCCACCAACCAGGCTCAGGCTCTGGTCACATGACGCACCTGCCAGTTGTCAACTGCCGGGTTAAATGCGGCTGCCACTGGCAGATCATGCTACCCGACAGTTGGACACTGGCGGCTGCCACCAGTCACTGCTAGGTCACGTGACCCGCCACTGGCAGCTCCTGCCAGCCAGTTGAAGATTGAACCCCTACTGCTTTGATATGGATAAACGGTTTTAATGACGTCACTCTACACTTCAGCTTGTCGTGAGACTTTCAAGATCTCAGTTCATATTGCTTTTCCAAGGTTAATATGAGTGGTAATTTGCACCTTAAGGATGTTATTTGTTACTTTGAGAACCAAAACAAGTCGTAAGAAGCCACTGTGAGCTTTCTTATACTTGCTGGGAAATTTTACTTTCACAAACAGAGGTTCCTTAAAAAAAATCCAATCTTTATAGACTTCCTATATGAATTAGAACATCTAATTAAATCACTTAGATTAATTGAAAATAAGAAATGTGCTTCTTTCTTAAGTAAATATGATGAGATCTTTCATGCTACTTGAATATTTATCTTTTTTTTTTATTATTGCATTGTCTTTTCATTTGTTTTTTTTGTTTGTTTGTTTTTTGTTTTTTTAATGTATTGCATTTTGGTTTTTGCTCTGTATCCTGTGTATCTAATATGATTATTGTGTAAAAGAACTGTTATCTTTTACTGTATTCTACGTTGTATTATACTGATTCTTGAAATTAATTAAAAAAAAAAAAAAAAAAAAAAAGATATTGAAAACTAATGGACTAACTAGTTATAAAAAACAAAACAAAAAAAAGATATTGAAAACTAATGAACTAACTAGTTATAAAAAAAAAAAGAGACTTTCAAGATCTCCGGTTTTTGGTAATGATATTTATGTTGGTTTGTTGATATTTAGGTTATTTAATGATGTTTGATTAACGCACATCATTTGTCCGCTACACTTTTATCCCGGAATCGGGACCCTTATTTTAAAAAAAGACGACTTTCCACCTAAATAGGGCTCTTGTTTTGTCTTAACGCGGAACTTCCGCATACGTCACTGTCAACGTGCGAACTAGAGATGGACACAAACAGAGCAGCGAAGGTGTGACTTTAACCATAATTATTTTAATAATAAGTGCTGTAATCGCTATTAGTCAGGGTTTTGATTAGACAGATTATATTTGAGGGTGTGCTACATTTTAATCACTCGTTTAATAAGGTTAGCTGTAATAACGCCATTCCTACAGGGCATGTTCATTTAGTTAATTATATCATCATAATTGTAAACATAATTTCTTTAACAAGTAATCCAAGACTGACATGTTTATGTAGCTTTTGCTTGTCCTTGTCTTGCTGTTTGCCGGCTTATGGAAACTTTTATCCTGTTTATTATTATTTATGTCTGTTCAGCAGATGATTATGTAATGTCAGACCTGAACATCTAGCGTTAAACTGTGAAAATAATTACACAAAACTGTCAGTTTCCTAGCATTTACTTGGTCTGGGTTTGAGTAAAATGATGATATTTATTATACAGACACTATCTGACCATTTTAGAGTCTCTGCATTTAAGATTTTTAGTTAAACGTTTGAGTGAAACTCATTTTCATTTTATTCTTCAAACTTTTAATGAAATGTCTCCCAAATTTAAAGTAAAATGTGTACAGAAAGACACAGAGAGAGAGAGACTATATTTAGTACATATGAAAAAAATAACGTCACATTGCAAATTAACTGCATGATTATGTCTAATAAATATTTTAAAGCTAATCATGATTAATATCATCTAAAACAAAAGATAGAGGTAAAGTTGGTTTTATATTCAGATATTCAGACATTCTCCTTAATAATATCATTTCAGAAAAGTATTCTTTTCAAATTCTAAATAGGGAAATCATATTAGCAGCAAATGACTATCAAAGTACAACATTGTTCACAGTGAATTAAATAGTATTACTGTTATTTTGAAGTCATACTTGCATGCTAATTCCAATCGAATATTCAAAGTAACATTGTAAACAATATAGAGACTTCTAAATGAACGAATGTGCGAATATAAAACCAACTTTACCTCTATAAACAAAAGTTTGTTTTGACATAATGTGTGTGTCTGTATGTATATATATATATATATATATATATATATATATATATATATATATATATATATATATATATATATATATATATATATTATACACTCTCACCGGCTCCTTTATTAGGTACACCTTATTAGTACCATGTTGGAGCCTCTTTTGCCTTCAGAACTGCCTTAATCCTTCGTGGCATAGATTCAACAAGCTACTGGAAATATTCCTCAGAGATTTTGCTCCATATTGACATGATAGCATCACGCAGTTGCTGCAGATTTGTCGGCTGCACATCCATGATGTGAATCTCCTTTTCCACCACATCCCAAAGGTGCTTTATTGCATTTGACCATTCTCTGTAAACCCTAGAGATGGTCATGCGTGAAAATCCCAGTAGATCAGCAGTTTCTGAAATACTCAGACCAGCCCGTCTGACACCAACACCCATGTCACGTTCAAAGTCACATAAATCAGCTTTCTTCCCCATTCTGATGCTCGGTTTGAACTGCAGCAGATCGTCTTGACCATGTCTACATGCCTAAATGCATTGAGCTGCTGCCATGGGATTGGCTGATTAGAAATTTGCATTAACGAGTAGTTGGACAGGTGTACCTAATAAAGTGGCCGGTGAGTGTAAATACATATGCATGCATTATTTGAGAACATGTTTATTCATATTTACTGTAGATATAAAATATGAGTGTATATGATACAAATTATATATAAATGCAAATATCTATGTAACAAAATAGTTTGGTAGAGTTTTACTTCTATGTGTGTGTGTTTATTATATAATAAATATAAAAGACATATATTATGTCAAACCAAACTTTTAATTTTGGTTGCGATTATTAATCACGATTAATCTTTGCCCAGCACTAATTTAAATACACACTCTGTCTTTTTCATGTTTGTTTGTGCAGCTTGAGTTTGCTGTGCAGATGTCATGTGACAGCTGTGTTAATGCAGTAAAGGCCGTCTTGGAGAAAGATCCAGGTGAGTAAAACCCAGAATCACACCCTTCTGTGCCAAAGAGCTGTTCTCTCTTTCATATGCATGTTTTATAGATGAGCAATTCCATGCAAATGTCAACCTTGCCATGAAAAAAAATTAAGTTTTCGCCAAAATAGCTAAACCGTTTCTGCATTTTTTGTGTAAGCAAGTATTTTACAGTACTTTAAAAATACTGAAAATTGTATCTGTTAAGGTTTTCAAACTATTATATTTGATTTACCAAAATCACACAAGTGGCAATTTCACATCTGTCACATCCATAACGGAGCATTTTCCTCATAAATGCAAAATATGTCAAATAAAATCAAATCAATCATGTTTTTTCTATAAAGAGCCAGCTTTTATCCTTTTGATTAGCATTATTTCTTTTGGGTTGTGCAATTTAATTCACAGAATTTCTACAACGTATGTTGCATACTCCAAACTCGCTAACTTTTTTCGTCACATCCATAACGCATCTTTATTTTCCATATTTAAAGTATAAAAACGTTTACAGATTGATATTTTTCTGCTCCCATAACTCTGTCGTTAGTAGTTTTGGAAAATATAAACAGATGTTTCAATATAATGTTACCATATACTTTCTATGTGAATTTATGTTTTAAGATTTTACTGCAAATGTCACATCCATACCGCTGGTATTGCTCATATATATATATATGTGTGTGTGTGTGTGTGTGTGTGTGTATATATATATATATATATATATATATATATATATATATATATATATATATATATATATATATATATATATATATTAGGGGTGTAACGATACTTCGAACTGAACCGAAATATCGCGATACACCAACCACGATACGTATCGCGAAACTCTCGTGGGGTACCGCGATACTCTCACGCCCCCTGCTGCCCATTGTTGAGGTTGACGTCACTTGTCTCTAACTAATTAAACCAAATTTAAGCACATATTTATTTGATCACATTTGATTAAATTGTATTAGTAATGAGGTTTTGTTCTAAATATTATATTCTAAAGTTAGTATTTTGCAAGTGCATGTCATGTCATGTGAGTGCGCGATCACTCGACTACTGCATGGTTTCCGCTACATTCATTCTTCCATGGCAGGGCGCCACACCAACAATCACCCCGCCACTGACTGATGCTTGCGCGCCGATTTTCTCTGTTGGTGCACGGGATTCTTGCGTGCCCTCGTGTATACTCTGCTCAAATGCGCTTTCAAAAACACGCAGCTGAATTGCGATTTAGTGTGTTTTCGCATCACGCATCAGTAACTGACTGACAGGTGCATGCAGCGTGTGAGGCTGGCAAATACGACCGCTTTCAGTTAAGATGAACACAGTTTCCATAATTATACTTGATAGATAATAGATAATGCTTTATAATACTTTAAAATGTATAGATGAGGTTATTTTGATGGAGTTTTAGCCGTTTCACTTTACTTCAGGGAGCATTTATGCCGCTCGGGTCTATTGGAGACATTCATAAATATTTCTAGCAAATCTAATGAAGGTTGGAGACATACATGTTACATAAACACACTAAGGAGCACTTGAGCGGAGTATATATGGGGGCACGCAGGAGTTTTGTGCATGGACGGAGAGAATAGGCGCGCAGGCAATATATTGACATTGCAGTTTTCAGCGCCGTGCACCGCATTCTTCCCTATACTGAACTGTAAAATAAAATAAATACAAATATGACGTTCACCTCTTACCTGATGTCTTTAACAATAGCCTACATTTTCTATGTGTTTGCAAAATGGAAGTCATAAGACATGTGAACTTGAGGAGGTATAGCTCAATGTAACGGGAAATAGCCAACAATAGCTGAGCCAAAAACTAACAAACAAATCAATCAAAATAAAAATGTACAAAAATCACAAAAATATCTCAGAGTGGGCAAAAGTAATGCTAAATAATTTTGCCCAAACGAAAGTTAAGCAAAAACAACGAAAATCATAATCATGTTGACAAAATTCACGAAAAACGAGATCAAAGGAATATGCGCTCTTCTCCGCTTTTCCTGACGGGCTTTTTATATCCCCGCGCCACGACGCCCAGTGATGATAGATCGGTCTCCTGACCAATCAGCTGTCGTGAAGGTGGACATACAGAAATAACAGGCACGGAGAGAGAGAGAGAGAGTGAGAGATAGAGAGAGCGAGAGCGAACGGGAGGCTAAAATACAACCAGCTAGAACCGTAACATTAGTTTCAGACAAAACTGCAGTGTATTCTCTTTGCTTGCGCGCCGATTTCCTCTGTTCCTGCGCAAAACTTCTTGCACGCCCGCCCTCAAATATACACGCTCAAGTGCAGATCTTTATGTGGGCTTTCAAATAACCGCTGCTGAAGTGCGATTTAGTGCGTTTTTGTGCGTTTTGCGACATGAACGCGTCCTGGGGTGGAGTGAGGCGGCTATAGACTCCAGCAAGATAAAGTCATTGTATGCAGAGCCATTGACATTTATCAGTTAAGTATAATTATGGAAACTGTGTTCATCTTAACTGAAATTAACTGAAATATTTCATATGTTCTTAGAGAGGTCAAGCCTGTTTATCTTTCACTATAGTCTACACTGCAGTTATTTATTTAATTTGAGTTTACTTTCTTAAGATGGCTGCACTAAAGAGAATTGTTTTTTCTGACTAGTCTATATTGGAGGTATTTATTTAATGTTTGTTGTTTACTCTGGTATCCTGACTGTACTAAAATGTGATGGCAAAATTAATAAAGAAAAAGTTTAGTTGTTCTTGTTATTAAGTGAATCTATTGTTCCTTAGCATTACTGTTAAGATGACATCAACCCTAACCCCACAGCAAACAGAAACCGAACCGAACCGAACCGTGGCTCCAAAACCGTGAACCGAACCGAATCGTGCCTTTGGTGTATCGTTACACCCCTAATATATATATATATATATTAGGGATGCAACAATACAGTTAGTCTACGGTTCAATACAAACCTTGGTTTTTTAACACGGTTTTCTGTTCGGTTCGGTTCTGATGGCTTGACACATGTGTTTTTTTTTTTTATTCTATGCTTAGGCAATGGGAACAGTAAGAGGTTAAGGACAATAAAATAAAAACGATTTATTGCAATACTCCTTTATTTTACTTAAAAGCTAAGAAACGTACACTAGTTCCTGGTGTATTGTATAATAAAAAAAAAATGAACACTGAAATCTCACGGCTGCTGGTAGCCCATGTACAAACTGGGGAACACATAAACTCCTACATTTTGAAAATAAACATGCATGTGAATTTAGTAAACATAAATTGACCGTATCAAATAAACATATGTGTATGTGTGTGTGTGTGTGTGTGTGTGTGTGTGTGAGAGAGAGAGAGAAAAAGAGAGAGATTCAATATGTTGAACAATAATGTGATATATTGAATAATATTATGATGTATTGAATAATGATATATTGTTGATATTTTTTATTATATATACACATTTCTTTCTTTTTTTTCTTTTTTTTAACTACTATTTACTGTGTTTACTGTTTTGTTTTTATTATATATGCATGTTACATTTTATGTAAACTTTAGAACTGCTTTGGCAATACAATTGTAACATATGTCATGCCAATAAAGAAACTATTGAATTGAATTGAGAGAGAGAGAGAGAAAGAGAGAGACCATGATCGCGTTCATCAAATTTGCTTAAACTAAGCGTTCTTCTGTATTTCTCAAGCAGGGATTCTGACACAGCAACGTTAGGCAGACGCTTTACAAAAGTTGCGTGTGAGGGGAAAACACGTCAAACTTAATGAAACATTTGAGGGCGCTTGGAGTCAACTTAGAGAGGAATGGGCTGTCTTTGACAGCTTGCGACATCATCTGCCACTTTCACTGGGTACATTTACATGGATCCATATTATCCTTTATCCATATTTCTTTGCACGTTAAACACACGCAGGGCCGGAGCAAGCTGAACTCACGCCGCCCTCAACCCGAAAGTGAAATAGAAAGTTACCGGTTTGCGGATGAACGTGGACCGGGAGGGAGGGTGATGAAAATGAGGACTGGGGGGTTCGCTCTCTATTCTGCCGCCCAAGGCCCTGGCTATACGTGTAAAACAATGCTTGCAGTGCACACTGTCATTTTTTTTTTTTTGCTCACCGTTTATTCTTCCTCGACATTACCGAAATGTCTCCACACCGCGGATTTGAAAGACACCCGTGCTTCCTCGTAAGTTAGGTTACTGTTGCTGCCTCTTCACCGCCACTCACCATGGCCGTGGAATGGTGGTTAAACGCCCCCTAACTTTGGAACATAGTTATTGGATATATACACTTTACATATAACATAGTTTTTATATATATACTTTCTATGTGAATTGTGAATTTATGTTTTAAGATTTTACTGCAAATGTCACATCCATACCGCTGGTATTGCTCATATATATATATATATGTGTGTGTGTGTGTGTGTGTGTATATATATATATATATATATATATATATATATATATATATATATATATATATATATATATATATATATATATATATATATATATATATATGTATATACACACACACACACACAGTTGAAGTCAAAATTATTAGCCCCCCCTTTGATTTTTGTTTTCTTTTTTAAATATTTCCCAAATGATGTTTAACAGAGCAAGGAAATTTTCACAGTATGTCTGATAATATTTTTTCGTCTGGAGAAAGTCTTATTTGTTTTATTTTGGCTAGAACAACAGCAGTTTAAAATTTTTTAAAACCCATTTTAAGGTCAATATTATTAGCCCCTTTAAGCTATATATTTTTTCGTTAGTCTGCAGAACAAACCATCATTATACAATAACTTGCCTAATTACCCTAACCTGCCTAGTTAACCTAATTACCCTAGTTAAGCCTTTAAATGTCACTTTAAGCTGTAGTGTCTTGAAAAATATCTAGTCAAATATTATTTACTGTCATCATGGCAAAGATAAAATAAATCAGTTATTAGAGATGAGTTATTAAAACTCTACCGCATGCATTATGATAGATCTATAAAAAAATCTTTGACTGTTTTTTCTTTTCTTAGAATGGCTTAACTTGAAGTGCTGTAAAAGAAAATTTGGAAAAATGTCTTTTTTAAGGTACTTTATGATATGCTGCCATATGGCAACAATGTCCAACAGTGGATCTAACCTAGAAATTTCAAATGTAGAACTTTCCTTATAATTAATAATTTTGTTGTTTGTTTTGATTGAATTGGTGTTGCAGTATTAGAAGGTTTAACACAGAACTTATAAATGACACCTTATACATGTTTTCCAACAACTCATATTCCACCAGCTTTCATTTATTCCATTCTTTTTTGCTGAAAATTATTGAAAACGAACCTAATATTTTATTATCATGTATACAACATACAGTAAATATTATAACAAATAAATAACAAGTCTAATATATCCAGATGCATCAGAATCATGTAGCTACTAGCTAACAATGTTTATATATTATACTCTATACCAGGGCTATTCAATTAGATTGTCATGGGGGCCAGTTTATGTAAAGCATCCCAAATGAGAAGCCGGAGAGATATGACTTGCAATATAAGGGATGTCTACATTAAAATGTTAATATGTTGTATTTTGAAACCACATAACATCACGGCATTGTACAATGTGTCTTTTTTTACAAACGTATTCAAATGTTGTATTTCAAAGCACAACAAAATCAGTGTATTGCTCAAGTAGGCTTCTTCTACATTCAGACACATTCATATGTTATGTTTTTATAACTGCATAACAATTAGGGATGCAGCGATTAGAGATTTTGGTTGTTCAATTATAGTCTAATAATAGTCTAGATTATAGAAGAATAATCTTTCACGGTTATCACCATTATTATGCATTTATTAAATACAAAACACTACTAGTTTAGAAAATCACAAGAAAACTGCTTATATTTTAAAGTGTTGTTTGTTGCTGCTCAGTAACCAAATACAGCACACAATATTAATAAAAACCAAACAAAAGTCAATTTCTCTTATTGGACTTAAAAATAAATGAAACATTTTTGATTTAAACATGAGAGATAATTTTACAATGAAAATAAATGACAGAACAATGAATAAATACATAAAAATAAGAATAAATAAAAATAGTATTTGTCTAATGTTAATTTAAGCTTTATATTAGCTAAGATTTTAAATGAACTGTTGTTATCATCTGCGTTCATACATGCATAATCATTTAAATATTTGTAATAATTCGTCTAACATATCTTTTGTTTACATTGCACTGAAAGCCACGCACAACTCTCACCAGTACAGCGTGAGATAATTTCTACTGTGTGCACCTGGAGGGCGCAAGTGCGTCGGTCTGCTTGTGAGCCGTGCGTGCACAGCTCCCAATATGCTCACATCTCCATTGGAAATAATGAACTTGCGCGCGGAAAAGACACAATATGTAAACGGCCTGCTGCTATAGTTAATCCCATGTGCGTGCGTATTAGTTTCGGTATAAACTTGGTATAAGCTGCCTTTAACTGCTGCTCGTGCTGTATTGAACAGACGCTCGTCACTTCATAACTATAGCGGCCGTTTTTCGACTGAACTAAATTTATTTTTGATGTCTTGGTCACACTATTTGGAGGGCCGGAAGAAATTGCCTCGGGGGCCAGGTTCGGCCCGCGGGCCGCCAATTTAATAGCCCTGCTCTATACTATACTACGCCTGTCTTATCTGCCTCTGAGCTAACTTCCCTGAACTGTCTCCATCACTGCTCTTATCAAATGTCCAGTCTGCATCATTCTCATGGTCACTAAAACCCATCTCATCCTCACTTTCATCTGCAGGAAGAGTCAGTTCTGTCCTTTTCTACTTTCCCTTACCGAACATGGTGGTCCTCACTAATACACTGTTCCCTGTATTTATATCTAATCAAAACTAGTATTGCCATTAAATTTAGATTTTATCCATAATGCAAATGCCATTAACATATCACTAATCAGCATTATATTACCAGCATTCATGTTGTTATTGTTACAACTTAAAAGATCACAGCTGACCTTGCTAGCTACTGTAGCTAACCTATTGCAATATTGCATGTTCCACATTTGGCAACACATACATTTGATCGCATTACAAAAAACTAATTTGATAAAAACTTTGAGTTGTGAATGTCATCATAACCTACTGGAGGTGATGTCTCAGATTTTTTTGTGGATCTGACATAATTTGATCCTTTGTTTTTATTGAGGTTTTCATTTGCATTGAGGAACTACTCACATTGAACGCCAGTCTGTCAGAAATCGCGCCACAGAAAAACACAGCACGTCATGTGACTTAACCAAAGCACATCATTGGCTACACTAAAGGTCTTGCAAAATATTATTTAATAAGCAATTAGACTTTAAAACACCACGAATGACTAAAAACCATGGTGGAAATCCTGATTGATATTGGCTGATGTCATATTCCTCTCTCGTCTCCCAGCATTAGTGTTTATTTTCAGCTTCACCTTCGGAGAGGCGGAGATGACGATAGTAAATGCCTCATCTGATTGGTCAGATTTGGATAATCAACCAATGCATGCAGCGCACAAGTGCTTGGCACATAAAATTCACTTAATTTATTGCACTTCTCAGTGATATGGATATTGCATGTACTATTATCGCCAAAATGATAATTTTTCAATATATTGTGCAGCCCTTATATACATATACAGTTGAAATCAGATCGGCTTTCCTGAATTATTAGAAATTAATAATTATTAATAATTAATAATAATCCCCCCCCCCCTCCCCCCACCCCCCCTGTTTATTCCCCCCTTCCAATTTTGGAAGTAGAATGCACATTTCTAATCATAATAGTTTTAATAACTCATCTCTAATAACTGATTTATTTCATCTTTGTCATGATGACAGTAAATAATATTTGACTAGATATTTTTCAAGACACTTCTGTACAGCTTAAAGTGACATTTAAAGGCTTAACTAGGTTAATTAGGTTAAAGTTAGGGTAATTAGGCAAGTCATTGTATAACAGCGGTTTGTTTTGTAGACAATTGGAAAACAAATATTGCTTAAGGGGGGTAATAATATTGACCTTAAAATGGTTTAAAGAATGAAACCCTGCTTTTATTCTAGCCGAAATAAAACAAATCAGACTTTCTCCAGGAGAAAAAATATTATAGGAAATACTGTGAAAATTTCCTGAATCTGTTAAACATCATTTGGGAAATATTTGAAATAGAAAATAAATTTACAGGAGTTTGTGTGTGTGTGTGTTTCAGGAGTGCAGTCAGTGCAGGTAAACCTGTCTAAGGAGGAGGTTTTGGTGGAAACGGCTCTGACGTCTCTGCAGGTTCAGACTCTAATCGAGAGCACCGGCAGACGAGCCGTGCTGAAGGGAATTGGAGGATCAGACTCGGGTGAGATCACACACACTGAAGGCCGATTTATACTTCTGCGTCAAGCGCACGCGTATGCTACGGCGCAGCCTACGCGTAGACGCATAGCCCTCGTCTTCCGTCTTCTGAGACTAATTTTAAAGTGTATCTCCTCCTAAACCTTTCAAGCTACAAACTTCAAACTTTCGTCAAACCTTCAAACTGGTCTGACTCGGGTTGCTATATCTTTTCCAACTAATTCGACTTTCGGTTTTCCGAAAAACGACCCAGAAAATTCCTGAAAGTCCCATTGACTTAACATTGGGTCAAATTTTGTAACTCTGCATCAGACTGTCCTACAGACTAGAGTCTGGGCTCATTCAACTCAGTCTGGCCTGCAGCCAATCACTGATGACTTTTAAACTTACTAGCCACTCCTTAGCAACCAATTTCAGAACCCTAGCAACTGTCCCATAGACTGTGACTAGCTATTCTAACACATGCTAATAGTTTTAACATCCTACTGATATGCTAATCTTGCTAGTGAAATGCTAGTCATGCTAGCATGATAACTCATGGTAACAACATGCTAATTCATGCTAGAATCTTGCTAGTAACATGCTAATTCTTGCTAGCAACATGCTAATTCATGCTAGAAACATGCTAATTCATGCTAGAAACATGCTAGTAACATGCTAATTCATGCTAGAATCATGCTAGTAACATGTTAATATATGCTAGAATCATGCTAACAACATGCTAATTCATGCTAGAATCATGGTCACAACATGATAATTTATGCAAGAAACATGCCAACAACATGCTAATTCATTTTAGAAACGTTACCAAGATGCTAATTCATGCTAGAATCATGCTAACAACTTGCTAATTTATGCTAGAATCATGCTAGAAACATGCTAATTCATGTCAGAATCATGCTAACAACATGCTAATTCATGCTAGAATCATGGTAACAACATGCTAATTTATGCAAGAAACATGCCAACAACATGCTAATTCATTTTAGAAACGTTACCAAGATGCGAATTCATGCTAGAATCATGCTAACAACTTGCTCATTCATAATAGAGTCATGCTAACAACATGCTAATTCATGATGGAATCATGCTAACAACATGCTAAGTCATGCAAGAATCATGCTAACAACATGCTAATTCATGTTATAAACATGCTAATTCATGCTAGAAACATGCTAACAACATGCTAATTTATGCTAGAACCATGCTAATAACATGCTAATTCATGGTAGAATCATGCTAACAACATGCTAATTCATGCTAGAAACATGCTAACAACATGCTTATTTATGCTAGAACCATGCTAATGACATGCTAATTCATGGTAGAATCATGCTAACAACATGCTAATTCATGCTAGAAACATGCTAATTTATGCTAGAATCATGGTAACAACATGCTAATTCATGCTAGAATCATGCTAAAAACATGTTAATTCATGTTAGAAACATGCTAACAACATGCTAATTCATGCTAGAAACATGCTAACAACATGCTAATTCATGCTAGACTGGCTTATTTCAGTTTTTACAGTGGTTAAATTGTTGACAGCAGGGATCTAAAACATTCTTTTAGCCAATAGTATTTAGTTTGATACTTTTTCAAACTAAATGAACTACTTCTAACAGGCTTTCTCAAGCCACCATAAAGTTTGTCCTCAAACTTTAATATCTAGTTATTATTATTATTTTATTTTTTTGGTTTTTAGGGCTGTGCCTTCTGGCAAAGGGACCACAAATGAAAACTAGCCTTTGGGCTAATGTGGGTAGATTTACATTCTTGGGGAGTGTTGATTAATGTACACTGTCCCTTAGTTGTGAAATATAAAATAAAGAGTTTTAGAAAAGGCTGAACAAACTCAGGATTTACTGGGATTAATTTCAAACCAAACCTATATAATCAGCCTTGTTGGTACCATAACTAAACTGAAACGTATCTGGTTAACCTGCTAAACCATGGTACTGGACTCTGAAGCTCCTAGTGTGTTTGTTTGTGTGTGTTTCTATATCAGATCTTGGTGCTGCTGTGGCAATGCTGAGTGGGGCGGGGCTTGTCCAGGGCGTGGTCAGATTCCTGCAGCTGTCACATGACCGCTGTTTGATTGACGGGACGATCGACGGACTCAGTCCTGGAGCTCACGGTCTGCATGTGCATGAACTGGGGGATCTCACACAGGACTGCAGGAGGTACCATCAATAATACAGCAGATTATGATCATGAACATGCAGCGTAACATTATTAAGGTTGAAGGACAATTAATTAAATTTAACACGGAAAATGAGAAATAAAAATATTCCAGAAGATTAGATGTTAATCAAGTCATTCAAACATTTTGATCAAAGTCTTCACTTGAGCGCCGGTGTTCTGTCGATTTGTCCTACCTTGTCAGATTTGTCCCATTCAAAAAGTAGGTAGCGCAATTTGATGACGCAATATGCTACCCATTAGATTTTGCTACCAGTGTAAATGTTAGTGTGGAGTAGTGGGATATGAAGCTGTAGTATCACCCTAACCTACCTAATCCCTAACCCCAACCTCAGAATCATTCAAATACAGTGTTGGTAGCATAATCTGATGGGTAGGATAAAATGTCAGAACACCTGTCTCATGTGTCCGCCATGTTTGTAGTTCTAATCGATTTCTCGTCTGAAGTGTAATGTATTGTGGGTAATATTAGCCATTAGAGATCATCGCATCCTATTGGATCTGCAGTTCTTGTGTGCTCGGCAAAAATGCAGACTAGACTTATCTTTATTACACCTGTTAAAGCTAAACTTGTTTGTCTTGCGCGTTTTTGCTAAATAATCAGGTTTGTGTTCTGTTTATCAGTTGTGGAGATCATTTCAATCCCTTCAGGAAGCAGCATGGAGCTCCACAGGACTCTGACAGGGTATATTTATTCAACATTTGTTTAGATTTCAGTAATGTTCTTATTTAACGTTTTGAAGACACGTTATCAGTAATGTATAAAATTAATATAATATACGACTTTAACAGTTTATTATATAACCGTTTATTCAAAACACATACCTATTAATTGAGTTTATTTGCAAAACATACAACTCCATTTTCAGCATTTCTCAGAAATATATATATATTTTTTTTGTAAGTGTGCTCTTTAATACTTAAAGGGCCACGAAACCCTCCTGTCTCAGCAGAGTGTTTTCACACCTCTGGTTTGGATAAAGTCAGGAAAGTGGGCGTGTCCAGCTCTGTTTAGGTGGGAGTGTCGGGGGAGGGAAAGAGGGAAGGATTTGCAAATATGGGAGATTCCGTTTGGGCACGCAGACGCAGGGGAGAAAGAGAGTGACTGTGTTTACATGGACATCAGTAATCGAATTACTTGCCAAATTATTAATTTGTCGACTTTAACTGCAGTTTGTCACTTCACTTTTTATTCAGGAACATTTCCTGCATGTCGCCCGGACAAACGTGACAAACTGCTGGAGAGTGGAGTTTTAATGGAGTGTTTGATATCGCACGGCAAATGGGAGAAAAAAATCCTCCGCATTTCTTGGTAACTTAGGCCCCGTTTACACTAATGCGTTTTCGTTTTAAAACGCATAAGTTTTACTACGGTTACGCCATCCGTCCACACTACGCCGGAGTTTTCGAGCCCCGAAAACGGAGCGTTTTGAAAACGGTGAAGAGCCCGTTTTAATACTGAAACGCTGCTGCTCCGTCTCAGTGTGGATGGGGGAAAACGGAGACATCTGAAAACGGAGGCGTGGCTGCTGAGATTCGCTACCTGATTGGGGCTTTTGGGTCATTGCGTATCCTTCCCTTATTTGTCAAGCCCCTATCACATGACTATAATGCTACCGGAAGACGGCAGACCAGCCTTCACTCTCAACAACAACATGGACACAGAAATGGGAGCGTTGTTTGCACTATTGTCCGTTTTAGGCGCCATTGTGCAGTTAAACTCTGCCTTTTTTACTACAGCAGCTGCATATATTCGCAAGAGGCAAGCTATTGTTCGAGCACTCGCCAATCGCTCGCGTTCATCGTTCAACCAGCGTTTGTTGACTAACAATCACCAAATGCCAAGTGAGATACATGCTTCCTGTTTATACTTAAACTCGCATGCCCAGAGTGCGCGAATGGTCACGTGATATACGTTTTTGGTGGAGTAGTGTGGACGGAGATATGTTTAGAAACGCTAGATGAAACGCTAGTGTGGACGCGGATCATTTTTGATAAAAAACGTTTTAAAACGAAAACGCATTAGTGTAAACAGGGCCTTAGATGCACTCGGTAGGTAGCGTCAGAAAGCCATGTGTGTGTCTAGACTATCCTGTCACAAAATGCGGCAAAAATTCTACACTATGGTCAATATTTGATTGCTGTGTTTACACTCGGAGAGCAGCATTTAGAGCGGATCTTTCAGTCTATAATATTGTACTGTAATATTGTAGTGATATTAACATACTGTAAACTTAGTAACTCATTTTGACTATGGTATGTCTTTAAAAACTGAAAGAGCACTGCTGACGATACGAACTAACTTTGCCATCTGAATGAACAAACAAAGGGCACTGCTCTCTCACACACACTTACCAAATCTGTAGCAACAGGACAATCAAACTAGAGCTGTGTCTTTTTTTAAAAGGAGACGAGCGGCAAATCCGGATTTCATCATTTCCAGATGCGAAAAGCTCTCGGGTAAAAATGTTCCTTACAAACGCATTTCTGTTGCGTGCACTGTAATCCACACGTGAGTCCAGCAGCGCTCTCATAGCGGGAAAATGCAAACAAAACCTTTGTTGCAGCACACTAATAAACGCAACACTGACGACCCATGTCTCCAAATTCTTGTTCTTCCACTTGTTTTGGCAACAACGTGGCGTCTCTGTCGTCTGAACACTGTAACAGGTAAAACAGTCTTCAAAGCTATCATGCATATTAATGAAGTTGCACGTCATACACAACAGAGCGCACTGATTGGTTTGAACAAAGTCTTTCTCATGAATTATTGCCGCACACTCAGAGATGTCACGATGTTCTCGCCGGTACAGACAGCCACTCTCTAAGCTGGATTTACACGCAAGTATCTCATGGCCGTGACGCAGCTTCAAAAATTCGTTTCAAACCAGAACAAATTTGCTCAAAATAACGCAAAAACAACCAATTTTCACTTTTTAGTGCAATATATGTGTCCTAATAGTGTTTATAACAGCGTATATATAACACATATATGACTGTCAACAACTGAAAACATGTGTTTTGGTGTTTTGTGACTCTTTAATGTACTTAATACTTTCATAAATCATATTTTTTTGTAATTATACTCTTCATCTGAAAATGAATAAAAACTGAATTACCTGATTTTGCAAATAAACATTTAATTTAAAAAAAACCCCACTTAATAAAAAAAAAAAAAAAACAGCTCATTTATTATAATAATATACACTCACTGGCCACTTTATTAGGTACACTGTACTAGTACCAGGTTGGACCACTTTTGCCTTCAGAACTGCCTTAATCAAGGTTTCCGCTACATTCATTCATCTGTGGCGGGCCGCCACGCCAAAATTCATCCCGTCACGGCTACATTACAGCTTCTTATTTAAAACATTTAGTCGTGTTTTTTATAGCGGATTATAATCGCACCAAAACATATTAGAGGTAAACAGCGCAAACTTTTCTGTAACCGTAGTGCTGTGCGCTATTTGTTCAAGGTGACATGCTGACTGACTCTCTGACAGACTGACTGACAGGTGCGTGAGTCTAGCAAACACCGCGTAGCTTTCAGTTAAGATGAACACAGTTTCCATAAGTATACTTTATTGATAAAGGTCAATGGCTCTGCATACAATGACTTTATCTTGCTGGAGTTTAATGCCGTTTCACTTTACTTCAGGACGCGTTAATGTCGAAAACGCACTAAATCGCGCTTCAGCAGCGCTTACTGGAGAGCGCACAAGAAGATCTGCACTTGAACGTGTAAATTTGAGTGCGTGCAAGAAGTTCTGTGCTCGAACAGAGGAAATCGGCGCGCAAGCAAAGAGATTCGCATGCTCGTATTACATGAATGCTATCGCGACTTGTTATACTGCGTGTAATATTTGTCTTTGAAATAGTTGGCAGATCTGTGTAAAAAAAAAGTCCTGCCGCCACTGCTGAAAAAAATCCTAGAGGAAACACTGCTTAATCCTTCGTGGCATAGATTCAACAAGATACTGGAAATATTCCTTAGAGATTTTGCTCCATATTGACATGATAGCATCACACAGTGGCTGCGGATTTGTTGCCTGCACATCCATGATGCGAATCTCCCGTTCCACCACATCCCAAAGGTGCTCTATTGGATTGAGAACTGGTGACTGTGGAGGCCATTTGAGTACAGTGAACTCATTGTCATGTTCAAGAAACCAGTCTGGGATAATTCACGCTTTATGACATGGTGCGCTATCCTGCTGGAAGTAGCCATCAGAAGATGGGTACACTGTTGAGGAGGGTTGGATGACCTCACTATTCTGCCGCCCTAGACGGCCGCCTAAGTCGCCTCAATGGACGCACCGGCCCTGTATCTACATGCCTAAATGCATTGAGTTGCTGCCATGTGATTGGCTGATTAGACATTTGCGTTAACGAGCAGTTGGACAGGTGCATCTAATAAAGTGTCCGGAGAGTGTATATAAAAATATTATTTATTAGTCATGTTTATATCATATGAATGTTATGTATGTAATTTGTTTGTTTTTTAAAGCTACTTTCTAGCCTTTTCTCCTTCATATTGCTCTGATATACAGTATGCTTTGATATATATCACTGTTTTTATACGCTTTCTATTGATTGGTATTTGCATTAATTTTTATATTTGATTGATTGCTTTGCATTAATAGTAATTATTACTGTTTATTGATTTGTTGTATTGATTGAAATTTCAATCCTGCTGATTGATTACATTTATCGATTGATTGATTGGTATTTGCATAATTTTTTTTTTATTGATTGCATTTGCATTAATGATGATGATAATAATAATAATTTTGATTTGATTTATTACTGTTGATTTATTGATTGATTGGTAGTTGCATTACTGTTGATTTATTGATTGCATTAGCATTAATAATAATTGTTTCTCCTTCTCTGCGCTCTCCAGCATGTTGGTGATCTGGGAAACATCAGCGCTGGTCCAGACGGCAGAGCTTCATTCAGACTGGAGGACTCTCAGATCAAGGTAAATCCAGTCCGTCAGCGTGTGTTTCTAAACCCTGCGGCCGACAGTTCTGCGTAATAATCTAAAGCCTCTGTTATTATAGTAATTACACCTTTGACTCACAGCTCTGACATGGGTACACCCAAAGACTCTTCATTGAAGTTAAATCCTGGTCACTCTGCGGCAATATTTGCAACACCTCCAGTACAGTTTATCCTAATATATATTATATATATAGTACTGTGCAAAGGCGACACAGTGGCTCAGTGGTTAGCACTGTCGCCTTACAGCAAGAAGGTCACTGGTTCGAGTCCCGGCTGGGTCAGTTGGCATTTCTGTGTGGAGTTTGCATGTTCTCCCCGTGTTCGCTTGGGTTTCCTCCGGTTTCCCCCACAGTCCAAACACATGCGCTATAGGAGAGTTGGATGAACTAAATTGGCCGTAGTGTATGTGTGTGAATATATGGGGGTTTCCCAGTACTGGGTTGCAGCCGGAAGAGCATCCGCTGTGTAAAACATATAATAATAATAATAATAATTCCTTACATTTCTATAGCGCTTTTCTAGACACTCAAAGCGCTTTACACATTGGGGGGAATCTCCTCATCCACCACCAGTGTGCAGCATCCACCTGGATGACGCGACGGCAGCCATTTTGCGCCAGACCGCACACCACACACCAGCTGATTGGTGGAGAGGAGACAGAGTGATGAAGCCAATTATGATATGGGGAGGGTTCGAAGGCCATGATGGACAGAGGCCAGTGGGCAGATTTGGCCAGGATGCCGGGGTTAAACCCCTACTCTTTTTCGAAGGACATCCTGGGATTTTTAATGACCACAGAGAGTCAGGACCTCGGTTTAACGTCTCATCCGAAAGACAGCGCTCACTGAGCAGTATAGAGTCCCCGTCACTATACTGGGGCATTAGGACCCACACAGACCGCAGGTTGGGCGCCCCCTGCTGGCCTCACTAACACCACTTCCGGCAGTAACCTAGCTTTCCCATGTGGTCTCCCATCCAGGTACTGACCAGGCGCAGCCCTGCTTAGCTTCAGTGGGCGACCATGTGAGAGTTGCAGAGAGCTAGCTGCCGGCAATATGCTGGATAAGTTGGCGGTTCATTCCGCTGTGAACACATGATGAATAAAAGGACTAAGCCGAAGGAAAATTAATGATTGAATAAGTACTGTGCAGAAGTCCTAAGCAGTATACCAGCTTTATTGGCCTAATACTTTTGCACAGTATATAATCAATACACCCATACAGCCTCTACAATATTCAGGTCTGGACTCTGTGGAGGCCATTTCATGACTGTCTGTGTTTTCCTCAGCTGTTTTCTGTTCAAATAGGATTTCACTGGAATTAGCAGATCATTATCATGCTGAGATGAAAACTATTACCACAGAAGCTCCTTCCAGAAGGAATGGCATGGATTAAAACCTATCTGTACTTTTCAAACTTCACATTCGCATCAATTCAGACAATATTGCTAACAACACTGCTGGAAATGCAGCTCAAACCAGGACAAACAGCCTCTCTCCAACATTCTTTTACGCGTCTTAAACAATTAAACCAAAAATAATTCAAACTCTAACCTATCCTAACAAACCATACATCCACTGAAAGATCATTTATTCACCCTGTATGAATCTCAGTAAAAAAAAAAGACAAATAAATATACACTTATGACTGGTTTTGTGGTAAAGGGTCACATAAATCCTTTATACCATCAGTAAAACAACAGATTTAATGTTAGCCTTTTGCACAGTACTGTACATATAAAATGCATAATATCTGCCAACATATATTGTTTTTTATGCTTTAAAGTAATCAGAAATGTACATACAGCTCATTTCTCTGATCCGAGATGTTTTAATAGTGGGTCTTGATTTGTCCTGTCTGTCAGGTGTGGGATGTGATCGGCCGCTCTCTGGTAGTGGACTCAGAAGAGGATGATCTGGGTCGAGGTAATCACCCGCTGTCCAAAACCTCCGGAAACTCCGGAGAAAGGTCAGTCATGTCAAGTCGAGACATCATTTGTATCATTTAATTTGCACAGATTCTATATCCTGCTTACAAGCACTTGAACCGATCATCTTTATAGCATCACAGAAAAAGTGGACTTAGATATTATTTTTTGCTGGATACCTGGTCATATGGGATTCGTTGGAAATGAACAGATAAAGCAGATAAGGAAGCCCTACAGTTGGAGATAACAGAGTGTAAAATTCCTGTGTCAAATCTGCTTTGGATCGATTTGTTGCTATTTTCAGACCAGCGCAGCCCTAATTTTCACATTTTGCGTCACGTTGTTTAAATAGCAAATCCATTTGCGCCACTTTGTGGACTCATGGATGTGCTGGTCTAATAAGGAGGTGTGTTAAGGCGCATTGTTGACACGTTTCTATTTTGGGGAACTGAAATAGGCCACGCCATTGACCAACTAAAAGCTGCTTTAAAGTCCAGCCCAGAGCGTGTTAGTTATGCGCCTATATGGGTCCAAACGCTTACACATTGCTTAATACACACAGGATGTACAGCAATACACAAATATCTTTACAAATGAAAACAACAAAGGATTAAAATGTTACAACAACTATTATTTTCTGCATAAATATAAACACCACTGCCTCCATGCCTCATCTCTGGGGGCTTTTTCAGTTTATTCATGACAATCTGCATTTCTATAATGTTATTATTATGATTAGTATTATTTATTATATGCATATTTATATTTGTTGTAATAAAAACAAGTCTAGATTTGTCCACCTGTGGGTTTTTGGAGACGTCTGCATCACCATAACGGGAATAAGAACAGGACGTGTGTTTGGATATAAGTTTTTTTGTCCACACTTCATTATTATTGTTCATCTATTCATCTGCTGGAAATTAAAACTGAATTTAGAAATAGTTTTGAAACAAATCTTTTTTCTTAACAAACGAAATTAAATATGTCAGCTAATGGATGTCTTCAGTGGAGAGTTTACAACAGGGGTGCTCAACCCTATTCCTGGCGATCGACCTTCCTGCAGTTTTCACTTGCAGCCCTTATCAAACACACCTGCCTGTAATTATCAAGTGCTCCTCACGTTCTAAATAATTGGTTCAGGTGTGTTTGATCAGGGTTGGAGCTGAAATCAGCTGGAAGGTCGATCGCCAGGAACAGGGTTGAGCACCCCTGGTTTACAACATCGTTTCCTCATCCACGAAAGTAAAGGAGTAAAGTAAAGAGTAAAAGTAAAGTAAAGAGAAAGTAAAGAGGCTAAATGGAGGAGGCTTGTTCTTTATTCTCGCGCTGCAGATGATCTGTGTAACTTTTTTCTCGCTAGTGAAGTGTTCAGTTTTTCCACTTACAAAGTCTGCCATGTAAATAGCAAATGTGCCATGGTGTAGACGCTACTGACTCTTAAAGGGCACCTATTTTACCCCTTTTTTAAGATGTAATATTAATATTTTGGTTCTTCTGAGTGTGTCAGTTTAGGTTCAGTTCAAAACACAATTCAGATTTTTTTATTATAATGTGTTAAGTGCCATTTTGGGGGCGTGTACACAGCTCGTTGTTTTAGGGGTGTGTTGCTTCACATGAAAATTAGTTTCGACTTCCCGCCCAACTTAACAAGGTGGCGGAGCCAAGAGCTCCCCCTCTTTGTGTATGGCAACAGACAGGCAGACAGAGAGAAAGGACCAGCATTCAGCCGTACATGTACGACTCGGACACAGACCAAGCAGAGACTACTAAATCATTTGTGTCTTTGTGTAGTTTTACAGCCAACTGTTTGCTAGTTTAAAGCTCCGAGCTTGTACACCGAGACTAATAACCAAAACACACTGAATTAACTTTGACTGAAGGGCGTCACACACCGGATGCGCCGTTCAGCACCGCAACACGCTGCGCACATGGCGGTTGAAAGTATTGCACACCAGATGCGCACCTAGCGGCGCTTCTGGTGTACGACCAGCTTGAGGCTATAACAAAAGGGTGTCATACACCGGATGCGCTGCTCAGAGCCACGACACGGCACACCAGACGCGCACATTCGCATGTTATTTAAAATGAAACTATTCAGATAATGCTCTGTGGCGCGGCAGAAATATGAACAGTGTCCTGAGTCGTGGCTGGGCGCAGCAGACAGCCACCGACTTGCAGGGCCGTTGTGTGTACGCTGATAGAGACCTATGTTTAGAATTCTGAAATGCATGGCGCTGCGCGTGGTTAATTCGTTATTTCCAATGGAGGGACGCGCACGTGTGGCAACGCGCTCACACTTTCCAGCTGCACTTAGTTAAGATGACAGGGAGCTTCTGTGACTGGGGGAAATGCAAACAGCTAAAGTTTAAGGAAGACACAATGAAAAGTACACATGTATGCAAAACCACCTAAAGTTACAAACACTGGCGCCGAGGAGAGCGATAACGTGGTGAATGTTGATCTTGTGTTGAGCCCAATGAGCCTTACATCTAAAAATAGAGCAAGGGTGCTTCTTTGGTGACGTCGCTTTGACTCACATGCTGAAAATGGCGGACATGAAACAACAAACTGAGCATATGGTAATGCGCACCTGTCAATCAATATTGGTGGGCGGGGGGACTGCACTCCTACGTCAAGTTGCGGTCGATCTCAAAACCGCTCCAATTGGTCCACCGTTTTTATGTTGTTAAATTGAAAAATAAAAAAGGACTGTGTGTGTTTATATCACCCCAATATGACGGTCTATACACTATACCTACACACATGTCTGTCCAAACAGCTTGAAATGTAGATTTTTCACCATAGGTGCCTTTTAAAGGGAATGGAAGATGAGACTCTGATTAGTTTATTCTCGAAACACACCTAATAATAACTCATTAAGAGAATAAGCTCAACCACCGGGGCTCATTTTTCCATCCTTAATAGCAAAAGTGGATTCATACATGCTCTTAATGCTTTTGCGCCCTGCACTTTAGACTTTGCACCTAGATCGTTAAAATAGAGCCCGTAGAATCAGCCAGTTAATCATATTTATTGAAGGAGGACTAAAACCCTAGTTGTGACTTGTGTAAGAATATTTTCACAATAAAGCATATTTTAAAAGAATGCGTATTTTTATTAGCGATATTAGAGAACGTTTTTATTCAGGAGATATTTGAAGGGAAATGTTTAAAAAGGATGTCTTCCGGAGGAATTTTTGAGTATTTATCGTTAATCATACTAAAAGATTGTATATGACTCTTTTCAGTGTTGTTATTTGTATGTTTTTTGAATGTTTATTAAGAAACCAATGTAGCCATGAATGTAGCCAAATGCTGCTGATATGGCATTGAAACATCAATAAATAAATAAATAAATAAATAAAGAAAATGTATACAGTGTTTCCTCTAGGATTTTTTCCAGCTGTGGCGGCAGGTCTTTTAATCTAACTACCTTTGGAGTTATTTCAATGACAAATGTGACGCAGTACTACAAGTCGAGATTGGATTTGTGTAATACGAGCATGCAGATCTTTTTGCTTGCGCTAGGATTTCCTCTGTTCGTGCACAAAACTTCTTGCACGCCCTCAAATATATACGCTGCTCAAGTGCAATTTAGCATGTTTACGTAGTGAATTTGTCTCCAACCTTTATTAGATTTGCAAGGAATATTTATGAATGTCTCCAATAGACCTACAGAGTGGCATTAATGCGCCCTGAGGTAAAGTGAAACGGCTATAAACTCCAGCAAGATAAAGTTTTTGTTTGTTGTATGCAGAGCCATAGACATTTATCTATAAATAAAGTATAATTATGGAAACTGTGTTCATCCTAACTGAAAGCTATACGTCGTGTTTGCTGGCCTCACGCACCTGTCAGTCAGTCAGTCAGTCAGCATGTCACCTTAAAGGGTTAAACAAATGACGCACAGCACTACTACGGTTACAGAAAAGTTTGTGCTGTTATAATTCACTTACCTTTTAATATGTTTTGGGGCGATTATAATCCGCTATTTTAAAAAAACGACAATGTTTTGAATGAGCAGCTGTAATGTAGCCGTGGTGGGATGAATTTTGGCGTGGCGCCCCGCCATGGTAGAATGAATGTAGCGGAAACCTTGGTATATACATTTTTATATTTGTTTAAAAATCAACACTTTAGATTAGGTCTAATTCTTACTATTAACTGTAGTGGCTCTTTACCTCCCTATTATTAAACTATTGGCTGTTTATTAGTTGTTATAAAGCACATATTCTTCAGGATCTTATTCTTATTAGGAGTTCATTGAGTTAAAAGTCTTAGTTAATGGTTTACTAATAGAGAGAATTGTACCTTAATATAAAATATGACCGAAAATGATGTTAATATTTATAATATTTTACATCTTCAAGTTGTGCAGTCTAATTAGGAGAATAAAGAAAATGCAGTCCCTAGTGCAGTGTGTGTGTGTGTGTGTGTGAAGTTTCAGCTCAAAATACCTCACATATAATGTTTTATATCTCTCTGAAACTGACCCGTTTAGGCTTTGATCCAAATCGTGCCATTTTGTTGACTGTCACTTTAAATTCAAATGAGACCTTTTCACTAAAGGGCGGAGCTACAAACTCTAATGGCGGATGGCTGCTTCTCACTCAGGGATGTTTATGCTAATAAGCGAGAGATGGTCACTAGTGGGCGGGTCTTTCCCCCTGTGATGACACATACAAAGGGAGAATGTCAATCAAAGTGTTTCTGTATGTTAGTGTGTTCATGTCTGTGAGTGTATCTCAGACTGGTGTGTGGCATCATTAATGTGTGTGTGTGTGTTTCTCAGATTGGCATGTGGGATCATCGCTCGCTCCGCCGGGCTCTTCCAGAACCCCAAGCAGATCTGTGCCTGTGACGGAGTGACGCTGTGGGAGGAGAGAGACCGTCCCATCGCCGGCAGAGGACGCAGAGTGGAAACCCACACCTCTCATCTGTGACCACTGCAAACACACACACTCGACCAGAAGGAGATTATTCATGACCAATGAGAGCCTGAGCCAGTGTCTGAGGTGTGCACGCCACTGATACACACACACAACACCACATGCTAGTTAGATATCGATATCTCTATCAAACACCACAGTGATTGTGTTGTATTTTAGGACGTTTGATTGTTCGTGCTGCTGCTGAATCACAGTTTCGATGTAGGAAACGTAAAACAATTATTAATTTATATGTGAGCTGATTTGTCATTTGATGACATTATTGATTTGAAATATTGCTCGATTTACAATGAGGGTCTATTAGTTAACATGAACTATGAATGAACAATGCTTTATATCGTTTATTAATCATAGTTCAACATTTACTATTAACGCAATATTAAAATCTAAAGTTTTGTGCTAATTTGTGTGTGTGTGTGTGTGTGTGCGCGTGTGCATTTCTGTATGCATATGTGTGTGTTTGTGTGTGTGTGTTAATGCATTATTATTACAAAATTGAATAACTCATATTAATTTTTTATCTCTCTCATTAGTCTCATATTACAGGCAGTGCAGAATTATTAGGCAAATGAGTATTTTGACCACATCATCCTCTTTATGCATGTTGTCTTACTCCAAGTTGTATAGGCTCGAAAGCCTACTACCAATTAAGCATATTAGGTGATGTGCATCTCTGTAATGAGAAGGGGTGTGGTCTAATGAC
Organism: Danio kyathit; assembly: GCA_903798195.1. Taxonomy (NCBI): domain Eukaryota; kingdom Metazoa; phylum Chordata; class Actinopteri; order Cypriniformes; family Danionidae; genus Danio; species Danio kyathit. Next base: position 8,552,163 of record LR812525.1, read on the forward strand.
ATCAACACCCTATATCAGGTGTGCATAATTATTAGGCAACTTCCTTTCCTTTGGCAAAATGGGTCAAAAGAAGGACTTGACAGGCTCCGAAAAGTAAAAAATAGTGAGATATCTTGCAGAGGGATGCAGCACTCTTAAAATTGCCAAGCTTCTGAAGCGTGATCATCGAGCAATCAAGCGTTTCATTCAAAATAGTCAACAGGGTCGCAAGAAGCGTGCGGAAAAACCAGCAAAATAAACTGCCCATGAACTGAGAAAAGTCAAGCGTACAGCTGCCAAGATGCCACTTGCCACCAGTTTTGCCATATTTCAGAGCTGCAACATCACTGGAGTGCCCAAAAGCACAAGGTGTGCAATACTCAGAGACATGGCCAAGGTAAGAAAGGCTGAAAAACGATCACCACTGAACAAGATACACAAGCTGAAACGTCAAGACTGGGCCAAGAAATATCTCAAGACTGATTTTTCTAAGGTTTTATGGACTGATGAAATGAGAGTGAGTCTTGATGGGCCCGTGGCTGGATCGGTAAAGGGCAGAGAGCTCCAGTCCGACTCAGACGCCAGCAAGGTGGAGGTGGAGTACTGGTTTGGGCTGGTATCTTCAAAGATGAGCTTGTGGGGCCTTTTCGGGTTGAGGATGGAGTCAAGCTCAACTCCCAGTCCTACTGCCAGTTTCTGGAAGACACCTTCTTCAAGCAGTGGTACAGGAAGAAGTCTGCATCCTTCAAGAAAAACATGATTTTCATGCAGGACAATGCTCCATCACACGCGTCCAAGTACTCCACAGTGTGGCTGGCAAGAAAGGGTCTAAAAGAAGAAAAACTAATGACATGGCCTCCTTGTTCACCTGATCTGAACCCCATAGAGAACCTGTGGTCCATCATCAAATGTGAGATTTACAAGGAGGGAAAACAGTACACCTCTCTGAACAGTGTCTGGGAGGCTGTGGTTGCTGCTTCACGCAATGTTGATGGTGAACAGATCAAAACACTGACAGAATCCATGGATGGCAGGCTTTTGAGTGTCCTTGCAAAGAAAGGTGGCTATATTGGTCACTGATTTGTTTTTGTTTTGTTTTTGAATGTCAGAAATGTATATTTGTGAATGTTGAGATGTTATATTGGTTTCACTGGTGAAAATAAATCATTGAAATGGGTATATATTTGTTTTTTGTTAAGTTGCCTAATAATTCTGCACAGTAAGAGTCACCTGCACACACAGATATCCTCCTAAAATAGCTCAAACTAAAAACAAACTAAAAACTACTTCCAAAAATATTCAGCTTTGATATTATCGAGTTTTTTTGGGTTCATTGAGAACATGGTTGTTATTTAATAATAAAATTAATCCTCAAAAATACAACTTGCCTAATAATTCTGCACTCCCTGTAAATATGAAAACAGCACTTCTGGAGGAACTATGACGTCACCTTATAGGCCAGGGGTGTGAAACTCGGTCCTGGAGGGCCGGTGTCCTGCTGAATTTTGTCTAACCGGATAATCCTCACACCAAAATACAACTTTGAGCAGTTTTGGATCTTAAATGCAAACGCAAGAACTGAAAAGCTAACATTAGGCTATAAACGGACCACAGAGCCTTCGGGGTGCTCGCCTGTGACGTCTGCACCACTCTGCTAACGACAACTTTTTAAGCTTATCTTTAGAAATCTAGTCCATGATAAAGATTTACTCTCTCGGGTTATTATATTATAATCCACGCTATACAGTGCATCCGGGAAGTGTTCATAGCGCTTTTTCCACATTTCTTTATGTTAAAGCTTTATTCCAAAATGGATTCAATTCATTTATTTCCTCAACATTCTACACACAATCCCCCATAATGACAATGTGAAAAAAAGAGTTTTTGAAATTTTTGCAAATTTATTAAAAATAAGAGACCTGTAAAATCAGAAAAGGGCACTGCTTCTTCATAATATCATTTAATTACAATAAATGATCAACAAATTAATCTGTCTTTACAAGTGAAGGCATTATCTACACACAATTAGAAAAATACTACAAACTATAAAATACTAGTCATGAAAAGACTTAAATTACAGACAAACCCAAATGCTCAACACAAGCAGGCTGTGTTCCTGATCAGTTCAGCTCGATGACAGATATTAGGTGCGTTTGACATGAAGCACGGCTACAGCCGGCGATCAACAAAATTAGCCATGCGCAGACGGGGGTGGAGTTGAAAACGGAGCCGTCAAGCCGGACACTTCGGGGCTCAAAGTTACGGCTGTCATGATGACCGATCACATGGCGGGATCATTTATTTATTTGTTTATTGCAATAATAACAAAAGATTTACAGTACAAATAAAACAGAATACAGTCTCTACAAAGCAAAGTTCATTTTAAACAAGGGAATTATGAATTAAATTTAAGTAGCCTATATTCAATTCAATTCACCTTTATTTCTCTAGCGCTTTTACAATGTAGATTGGGTCAAAGCAGCTTCACATAGAAGATTATAGTAAATTGAATCAGTGTCAGTTCAGCTTTCAGTGTTTAAGTTCAGTTCAGTTTAGCTCAGTTCAGTGTGGGTTAATAATCATTACTGAGAGTCCAAACACTGAAGAGCAAATCCATCAATAACGACAGCGGTGAGGAAAAAACTTCACCAATCGGCGAAAAGTGATGAATTATACTATATAACTATATAGCAAACACATGAGAAATAAGGGGAAAACGAGAGGGCACATAAAAAGGAAATAAATATCCATGAATAGGCCTATTAAACACAACAATAAGCACAGATTCTTGGAGTTTAAGCATCAGTCTTTGGGCTATAGATGTTGAATGGGATGTCAATACTGTTCCAGTGCTTGTTTGAATATGCTAAAAGGGGTTTACATTTATAGATATATAACTTTCCAATAGATATTAGTGTAAAACCCAAAACAAGGTGTTTTGATTAAGTCTCAAACAATGATTAAGATTATTTTGGATAATAAAAGCATTTTTTAAAAAGCACTTTAATCCAAAAAGATTGAACAAAAGGACCAAAATAAATGAGCTACACTAAGTGGAAAATACCCAGAAAGAGCAGGTACATCAGTGACACTTTTAACATTTCTGCATAAACGGCTTAACAGGAAATAAAATATTTTATAATCATATATTTTGTTAAGAAATCTTCATAGGGGTGTCAGGACCAATGATGATAATTATTTTATTACAAGTCTGTAAGAGTTATTTGAGTTAATATTTAGGTTATTCACTAAAATATATCATTTAAATCGGAGCTGAATGCAGTAAATAGTCTGTATAAAAAGGCAGAAGGAACCTGTGCAAACAATCTAGACATTATGAACAAATGATTTAACAAAATATGATACTGCAGTAAAATATCTGTAGTCTTTTAATAAGCATGATGTGTACAAGATAGAGAGGGTATGAACAGTTAATTGTTTGTTTTGAAATTTGTGAGACGAAATTTGTCCAATAATAAACTCGAAATACACGTGGTTGTTGTCATGCGGTGAACTCGGCCAATCATTTAATATCAGTGTCGTCATCTTAGTTCCAGCAGTGGCTCTTCAGATGCTGCACCGGCTGAATCAGTCGTCTGATCTCGGAGCAGTCGCGGTACTTTGATGCCACTTGTGACAGTCACATGGCGTTGGTGCAGCATCAATCTGGACAACATTTCTAACCAGCATGCACCGCTTTAAGACAGATTTCGATCGATCTGCGCAGCGCTGCATGAAGTCGAACGCACCTAGTGTCTCCGACACCGCCTGTAGTCCCATTAAGCAACTCTATATCAACCGTCTTTTTAAAGAAGCGTAACCGATTTAATAAATCAAGAGTGTGAAGTAACTGATGTGTTTTATTTCGTAGAAAAAATGTGAAAATATCTTAAGTTGTGTTAGCCTCGAACCTTAAATCGAAATCCCATTCAAAAAACTCATTTATTTTGGGACGAGGGAACCGGAACTGCTAAAATGCTAACTCGCTTATAGGTTTTTGCATACAAATTGACGTCATAGTTCCTCCACTCTATATAAATATGAATTGCCTTAAGTAAATAACACATTAAACTGTTTTTATTTAAACAAACAACAGTGGTGTTATGTAAACAAACTTTACTTTAAAGGGTTAAAATCCACTTCTATAATTAATTGAATCTATAATGATCTCAAATCCATCGGAATTTCCCACAAACAAGCTCTTGAGCACTGATATATAAAGTGTCTAAATATCAAAGTAATTTTTGTACTGTTTGTAATGATTATTATTTTTTCATGAATGTTGTACAGGTAATTAAAACATAATGATAATATGATAATAATGTTTGTCTGCGTCACATTGCATCTTTTCAAAAGTAAATATGCATAGAAAGCTTATTGAATGCAGGAAGAGTGTGTAATATTTAACAACATTTGTGAAAGTAAAATGTCAAAATGGGTGGCTCAGTGGTTAGCACTGTTGCCTCACTGCGAGAAAGTCACTGGTTTGAGTCCCGGCTGGGCCAGTTGGCATTCCTGTGTGGAGTTTGCATGTTCTCCTTGTGTTGGCGTGGGTTTCCTCCGGGTGCTCCGGTTTCCCCCACAGTCCAAACACATGCGCTATAGGTGAGTTGAATAAGCTAAATTGTCCGTAGTGTATGAGTGTGAGAGTGTATGGGTGTTTCCCAGTACTGGGTTGCAGCTGGAAGGGCATCCGGTGTGAAAAACATGCTGGATAAGTTGGCGGTTTATTCCGCTGTGGCGACCCCGATTAATAAAGGGACTAAGCTGAAGGAAAATGAATGAATGAAAATGTCAAAATGTGGATGAAACAATGCTTGGTTATTCAGTGTAACATACAGACAAAATGAAATGTCTTCAAAATGAGACGTGTTCTGAATTGTATTTGTTGTGAGCTGTAAAAGATTTGTAAAAAGAAATCCAAATGGTTTCCAACATTTTTTTAAAGAAACTCAGTTTTAAGTTTATTTATTTTAAGGTTTGAGTAAATGAGTAAATGATGACAGAATTTTCATTTTTGGGTGAACTATCCCTTAACTTGATTGGTATGTAAAAGATTAGATTCAGAGGATTACCGACCAGACTCAGTATGAGTGAGCTTTTTAATTTATTTATTATTCATACCAAGTATAAGTGAACAATTTTTAATAATTTACCTTAAAAACACAGTAGAACAGGCCTGTTGCCAGCCAGGTAAAAAGGGTGGTTCTTTTCTTTTGGACATTTAACTATTAACTATTTAACTATTAACTAAATTAACTATTTAGTTTTAAATACTGCATTTTAGTGATTTATTTTTTTATTTTTTATCTTTTTGCTGGATTAGCAAAATCGGACTGTTTTTGCTTGTCGGACCGTAATCATAAGCACATTTTTTGATGGACCAAAAATATTTCCTAAATATTTGGAATAAATACTAAAAAAAAACATACTTTTATTAAAATACACATTTATTAAAAAAAATGGAATCTGTTAAAGTTTTTAATCAAAATTTTAATTACGCAAATAACAAACTAGCCAGCACAACTTTCCTCAGTCAGAATTTGGTCATTAATAAAAAAATAATAATTAATAATAATTTTTCTAGCCTCTCTTGTAAAGAAAAAAGTCAATTTTAAAATTCATAGAATCAACTAAAACCTAATTAGTATTCAAATGAACTTTAATATGGGCCATTTGTGGTGCTTCATGCCTAAAATTAGTCTTTTTCCAGTGTAATTTAGCAAATTGTAATCTGGCTTTTTTTTGTTGATTCTGGCTTGTTGATTTTCCCATGTTGTCACACAAGGAAGCAGTGTGTTTGAGGTTTTCCTTAAATACTATTCTACAGTTGTGCCTCACATTAACTCAAATGTTGTCAATTAGCTAATCAGAAACTTCCAAAACCTTGACACCATCATCTGAGCTTTTTCAGAGGAATTATAATCTTATTGTATGTAAACTTGACTTTCAAGAAAAGTTATAACAATTTCTCAAAACATATCTCTCATTATTCTGCTAATAAGCAGAACAGAAACAAACTTGATAATCCTAACTTACCTAAAAGAGAAAAAGTTTAGTCACATTAACATCTGACTTTTTTAAAATGGTTATGTGCCTTTTTATACAGTGTATGTAAACCTCTGGTTTCAACTGTATTTCATAATATTTCCTCCAAGCGCTGAAGCAGATCCTCAGACCTTGATTGAAGATTACCAAAATATTTTGTGTGTGGATTAATTTGCATGGATTAATTACTCACCTTAAGAATAACAATGTGAGCTAGCAAAATAAACTTTGTGAATTTTGATTTTTATCGTACTGTAAGACTCCTTGCAAGTATACTTTTATTTATTTATTTATAATTTCATCAAGTACTGTACTAACAATTTGTAATCATTTACCTTAAAAACACAGTAGAAGACTAGACTCTTCAGTAAGGGTGTGAGATGTATAAGTTTGTAGCCTATAAGTTTGTACATATTTCAGAATTTATATTTCCTCCAAATGCTGAAGCAGATGGTCAGACTTTGATTGAAGATTACCAAAACGTTTTTTGTATTTGTGGATTAATTTGCACTGATTAATTATTCATTTTAAGAATAAGAATGTGAGCTAGCAAAATAATCAGTGTGGATTTTGATTTTCATTGTACTTTAAGACTCCTTGTAAGTATACTTGTTAATGTATTATTCTTTTTAGCAAGTACTGTTCTATAAGTTAAACATTTGTTATAATTTATCTTAAAAACACAGTCGGCTAGACTCTTCAGTAAGGGTGTGAGATGTATATGTTAGTATAGATTGTAGCCTACATATTTCATAATTAATATTTCCTCCAAACACGGAAGCAGATGGTCAAACTTTGATTGAAGATTACCAAAACAGACACATTTTAATTGTTATTAATTATTTACCTTAAGATTAACAACGTGAGATGGCAAAATAAACATTGTGAATTTTGATTTTTATTGTAATTTAAGACTCCTTGTAAGTATACTCTTTAATTTATTATTTTTTAGCAAGTACTGTACTATAAGTGAAGACTTTTTAATAATTTACCATAAAAACACAGTAGAAGTAAGACTAGACTCTTCAGTAAGGGTGCTTCCAAACACGGAAGCAGATGCTCAAATTAGATTGAAGATTACAAAAAACAAACACATTTTTTGTGTGGATTAATTTGCATTGAATGATTATTCACTTCAAGAATAACAATCTGAGCTAGCAAAATAAACATTGTGAATTTAGATTTTCATTGTATTCTGTAAAAAAAAAGTTGACTCAACTCAAAATTGTAAGGCAACTTGCTGCAGAGATTTGTTGAGTTGACTCAATTTTCAACCCAAGTACAGCACTTTACTTGATATAAGTTGAGTAAACTCAAAACAATCCTGAAGCTGGTTGCCTTCAAATTTAAGTAGTCAACTTTTTTTTACAGTGTACTTTAAGGCTCCTTGTAATATACTTGTTAATTTATTACCTTAAAAACACAGTAGAAGTAAGACTCTTCAGTATGGGTGTGAGATGTATGTTTGTACATATTTCATAATATTTCCACCAAACGTTGAAGCAGATGGTCAGACTTTAATTGAAGAGCACCAAAACAAACAGTATTGTGTGGATTAATTATTCACCTTAAGAATAACAATGTGATAAAGCAAAATACCCTGCTGAAAAAAACAGCTTAAACCAGCCTAAGCTAGTTGGCTGGTTTTAGCTGGTCGACCAGCCTGGTTTTAGAGGGGTTTTGGCCATTTCCAGGCTGGTTTCTAGCCATTTCCAGCCTGGTCTTAGCTGGTCAGGCTGGAAAATGACCAGCTTAAACCAGCTAAAACCAGCTTGACCAGCCTGGTTTAAGCTGGACATAGCTGGTTTTGGCTGGTCAAGCTGGTTTTGGCTGGTCAACTCCCAGCCTGACCAGCTAAGGCCAGGCTGGAAATGGCTGGAAACCAGCCTGGAAATGGCCAAAACCCCTCTAAAACCAGGCTGGTCGACCAGCTAAAACCAGCCAACCAGCTTAGGCTGGTTTAAGCTGGATTTTTCAGCAGGGTAAACATAGTAAATTTAGATTTTCACTGTACTTTAAGACTCCTTGTAAGTATATTTTAATTTGTTTATAATTTTTAACCAAGTACTGTACTGTAAGTGGACAATGTGTAATAATTTAACCTTAAAACACAGTAGACTAGTCCCTTCAGTATGGGCGCGCGCATCAGCATGCAAAAGAATGAGCGATTCTGAAGAACGGAAGTGGACCGACCATTTTGAAACCCCGCACCGCTTAGGTAAGATGGAAGATTTTTTTCCCTCATTATATACAATAATCCTCAAATCGATTCATTAATTCGTCTTATAGTATCGATAGCTAACAATATCCGACAAAGAACGGGATGATAATGCGGATCTCGCGGTGTGATTTAATAGAGAAAACCGCGAAGGGTTTGGGGGGGCGCGGGGGACACCCAAAAAATGCTCACAAAATGAGTCATTGAAGGTTTTTTGGGGGGGTGGAAGGAATGATAGCGAATATTTAATGAATTCATGGCTATAAAACGCCAACAGACAACGATGGTGTTGATTATTTACCATCGCGAATGTTTTGTAAACATCTGGTGTCTGAAATGTTACATTCAATAAACGCTGTTGTTGATGCTAACATTAAAGCGCTATATAGAGAACGGCTAGTCAGCGTTTTAGCACATTTTCACACCCAAATACTCACTTAAATGGGATTTTTTAAGGATTATCGTGATGTGTGTGCTAATAACACGAGCTGCTACATTGAGGAAGTGAACGTGTTTACTCTGCGTCACCAGATTGCGTTTTATGACTGCAAGTAACGCATTTTTATTTACAACATTACATAAATGTTTCATCGCTATCTTTGGCTGCTTTTCATGCCATATTCGTTCATTAATGTGTGTTGTTGTTATGTGTTAATGTTAAGATTGAATAAGCATGACGTGTATTTTGTTTGTTTGTTTATTGACAACATGATGATGATGACTTCCTTTTGTTTGTGAGATGTAAAAAAATCATATAATGAACACGTTATGTTGTTTTCACTAAGGAAAAACTATTAGATAACTTAAAAGCCTGTATAACTGTCCCTAATTAACATTAAACGGTACAATTTTAAAAAAAAAAGTTAACTATAACATCTATAGGCTATCTTGAGATTGTATCACTTTGTCTTTGTCTGAAATCACAAACCTTCCTACTAAATATCAAGCGATGAACAGCATGTGAGAAGTCGAGCATATCTGATTTTAAAAATACAAACGTTTTTCAGTGATTACTTATTATAAAAGTACATAATCAAGTGTATTTTTGTTAATATTTATGAAAAACATGCTAATATAAATGATAGAATAGTCATAGAATGATCACATTATGTTATGTTTCACTCAGGAACAACAATATAGCCATTATTCCCTCTCCCAGAGCCTGCATTACTCTCCCTGAGTCATATAAAACAATGCTAACAAAAAGCATGGTGTCACCATGTACCATGCGCTTCAGTATTTTACAAACACTCTTGATTGGTAATCATTAACTACCATATAATATCCATGATAACTTTTTTTTTCACAAGGGTTTGTTTAGCCTTCCCTTTTATAAATTGTGTAATAGGCATGGGATGATAACCGTTTTCAAGGCATACCGCGGTTTGGAAAAGTCAAGGTTTTAAAACTGGCAACATTTGCTGTTATACTGTTTCTACAGTATATACAAGAGTTATTTATTTATTTATTTTTATTTATTTATTTTTTACTCGTCATGTTTTTATGACTATTTTATTTAGTTTGTTAGGGCAACAGTATCTCCAGCAGAAAAGGACCCTCCGACTGTTCCAAAATATTTTAAATGTGTCTTACAATAAAATATATTGTGTTCAATGGGAGTTTCCCAGTACTGGCTTGCAGCTGGAAGGGCATCCGCTGTGTAAAACATGCTGGATAAGTTGCTGGTTTATTCCGCTGTGGCGACCCCTGATGAATAAAGGGACTAAGCCGAAGGAAAATGAATGAATGTTCAATGGGAATAAAAGTTGTTGTTTTTTACCCAGACATTTAAACAGAACATATTTTGGAGAAGTAATTACAATACCAGGATATCGTGAAACGTGATATTTTTATCCAAGGTTATCATATACCATCAGAATCTTATGCCGGCCCATCCCTAGTAATAACTATACATGCTTTCTATTTAATGTAACTGTTAAGTTTTACATATGTAGACCATCTTGGGATTGTAACAACTTGACATTTAAACTTTCATACCTATACAGGCGATAAACAGTATGTGAAAAGGTAAAGCATGCCTGTTTTTAAAAAGTAGTATGTCTAATAGAGCTGCACGATATTGGAAAAATCTGATATTGCGATATTTTATTTTTCTGTAATAAATTTTGCGATATGAATATCGTTACACAAGATAGTTTAAATAGCTCTACTTGATAGTCCAAATATCAACAAATATTTAGAGCGAGTAAAAATATTGTTTTGTTTTCCCCGTCAGAATAAATAAGTCACAATTAAGAGATTTTCATTAAAGCGAGCTAAATTATCTGCCAGTGGGGTGAAGGAAAAAAAAATCTGGTTTTCGCTTTGAAATGTACATATTTGGACTAGAAACAAGACAAAAATTCTAAGTAAGCATAAATCAAGGTTTCCGCTACATTCATTCTACCATGGCGGGGCGCCACGCCAAATTCATCCCGCCACGGCTACATTACAGCTTCTCATTCAAAACATTGTCGTTTTTTTTAAATAGCGGGTTATAATCGCACCAAAACATATTAAAAGGTAAGTGAATTATAACAGCGCTAACTTTTTTGTAACCGTAGTAGTGCTGTGCGTTATTTGATTAAGCCTTCACATGCTGACTGACAGATGCGTGAGGCTAGCAAACACAACGTAGCTTTCAGTTAGGATGAACACAGTATCTTATACTTTATTTATAGATAAAGGTCTGTGGCTCTGCATACAACAAACAAAGACTTTATCTTGCTGGAGTTTATAGCCGTTTCACTTTACTTCAGGACGCAATAATGCCACTCTGTAGGTCTATTGGAGACATTCATAAATATTCCTAGCAAATCTAATAAAGGTTGGAGACAAATTCACTACATAAACGCACTAAATTGCACTTGAGCAGCGTATATTTGAGGGCGTGCAAGAAGTTTTGTGCACGAACAGAGGAAATCCTAGCGCAAGCAAAAAGCTCGTATTACACAAATCCGATCTCGACTGCGTCCCATTTGTCATTGAAATAACGGCAAAGGTAGTTGGTAGATCAAAAGGCCTGCCGCCACAGCTGGAAAAATCCTAGAGGAAACACTGTAAATCATATAAATTCCACACAAATGCAGTGATTAAATAAAATTCTGTAGCTCCTACTCAACTTTAATTCAGACTGGACATTGCATATCTTTGCGATGTGACTATTGCGGATGCGCACATTGCGATATCGATGCTAAAATGATATATTGTGTAGCCCTAATGTCTAGTTTACATTTATACTAGCTAAAGCATAGTTTTTTTTTCAGTTTTACCCAATCAAAAATGACCTACTTAAGGGAATATGTGACCCTGGTCTACAAAACCTACAAAGTCTTATGTTAAATGAGTTTATTTTTGGCAGTAGACAAAAATACAGTATATGGGTCAAAATTAACCAAATTTCTTTTGAATATTTCATTAGAATAGATGATGTTTCATGAAGATATATTGTAATTTACCTATTATAAATATATCAAGACTTTTGATTAGTAATGCGCATTTCTAAGAACCTAATTTGGACAACTTTAAGCGTGATTTTGTCAGTATTTAGATTTTTTTGAACACTCAGATTCTAGATATTCAAATTGTTGCATCTTTCGAACAAATATTGTCTAATTATAACAAACTATACATCATTGGAAAGCTTATCATATTAGTGTTATTATATATAATGCATAACTCTCATGACTGGTTTTGGTTTAGTGGTCTAGGGTAACATGGAATCTGCCGATTTCTAGCCCATCATTAAGTCTATTCATTTACTTATGTAAATGTAAGTATATATTCATTCAGATTTTATATTAACTTCAGTAATGTTATTGACTAATATGCAAATATTTACATGATTTATTAACAATACAGTTAATAAAGTAATATTTTCTGCCATTTTTTATATATATTATATGAGAAACTTGCTTTGTTTACCAAACAATTTGATCTAATTAGATTTGCATTCTAAACTTTAAATAAAAGCTAAAAAGTTATGATTTTTTTATTTAATTGTTACTACCAAAATCATAAATCAGCAGATGTTTTAAATTATTATTTTTTACAAAATTCTGCACAATAATAGCAAAAAATGTCTGCAGATTCTGTCAGGCCCTAGAATAAAAGAAGTTATTAATTTTTTTAACACTATTTTAAGGACAAAATTATTAGCCCCTTTAAGCTAATTTTTTTCGATTGCCTACAGAACAAACCATCATTATATAATAACTTGCCTAATTACCCTAACCTGCTGAGGTAACCTAATTAAGCCTTTAAATGTGACTTTAAGCTGTATAGAAGTGTCTTGAAAAATATCTAGTCAAATATTATTTACTGTCATCATGGCAAAGATAAAATAAATCAGTTGTTAGAAATGAGTTATTAAAACTATTATGATTAGAAATGTGTTGAAAAAAATCTCTCTGTTAAACAGAAATTGGGGGAAAAACTAAACAGGGGGCTAATAATTCTGACTTCAACTGTATGTGACTGCTAATTATACATATACTATACATACCTAACTATACACATAACCTAAGACAGACTATAAAAGTACTTGTATAGTCTGTCTTAGGTTATGTGTATAGTTAAGTATTTATAGTATATTTATAGTTAGATTACTGCTCCAATATGTTAGTATCTATATGCTTAAAGGGTCACGAAACACCAAAACACATTTTTTGAGCTGTTGACAGTCATATATGTGTCCCACGCTGCTATAAACACTATTAGGACACATATATTGCACTAAAAAGTGAAAATTGGTTGTTTTTGCGTTATTTTGAGCAAATTCGTTCTTCCGGTTTGAAACGAATTTTTGAAGCTACGTCACGGCCATGAGATACTTAGGTGTAAATCCAGCAGTACAGTGGCTGTCTGTCTTTTCTAGGGCGTTCTGACGTATCTGAGTGCGCAGTATTAATTCATGAGAAGACGTGCTTCAAACCAATCAGCGCGCTCTATTGTGTATGACGCGAAACTTCATTAATATGCATGATAGCTCCTGAGACTGTTTACCAGTTTACAGCGTTCAGACGGCAGAGAGACGCCACGTTGTGTTGCCAAAACAAGTGAAAGTACAAGAATTTCAAGACAAGAGTCGTAGGTGTTATTAGTGTGTTGCAACGAAGGTTTTGTTTTCATTTTCCCTTTATGGGAGAGCAGCTGGACTCACGTGTGGATTACAGTGCACGCGACACTCGACAGAAACGCGTTTGTAAGGAACATTTTTACACGAGAGCTTTTTCTCATCTGGAAATGGTGAAATCCGGATTTGCCGCTCGTCTACTTTTAATAAAAAGGCACAGCTCCAATTTGATTGTCTACAGATTTGGTAAGTGTTTGCAGTGCAGTGCCCTTTGTTTAAATGCTGCTCTCCGAGTGTAAACATGTAAACACAAACTATTTCCGTCGTGCAGGATTTTCGCCGCATTTTGTGACAGGATAGTCTATACACACACGGCTTTCTGACGCTACCTACCGAGTACATAAGTTACAGAGAAATGCGGAGGATTTTTTTCTCTTATTCGCCGTAACAAATCAGCCTCTGTGTGTTTGTTTTTCCTGTCAAACTTAGCGCGTCCCTTCTATGCAAAATCTTATCCTCTTTCCCTCCCCCGACACTCCCACACTCCCAGAGCTGGACACGCCCAACTTTCCTGACTTTTTTCAAAACAGAGTTGTGAAAACACCCTGCTGAGACAGGGGGTTTCGTGACCCTTTAAAATAGACCTGAACGACTAAGAGTTTCTAAACCAAAATCATGATTTTTATAAATCTTATAGCTTTATTTCGATGCACTATCAAATATGGTAACAAGCATAGTTTTTGATAGTTCTTAAGCTCATTACCCTCAAAAATCTGAAAAATGTAACGCATTATAAATGTGAAGATTTTCTAGGCGTTAGAATTATTCGTGTTCTTTGCACTTTAAATGCAAAAACGTTTGCTGTTTCAACCTTATTGTAGAGTATCTTCAGTGTTTTACTGATGTAAAATTGTTTACAGTGTGTTTAGATTCCTGAAAGTTTAAGATTTTATATATAATTAATTTAATTTTGTGACATTCTAGTTATAGAGTGAACTATGACGTCAATTTGTATGCAAAAACCTGGAAGCGAGTTAGCATTTTAGCAGTTCCGGTTCCCTCGTCCCAAAGTCAATGTTTTTTTTTCAAATGGATTTCAGTTAAATCACTTAAATAAGGTTCGTGGGTAACACAAACTCAAGATACTTTCACGTTTTATTCTACAACATAAAACGCATCCGCTACATCACACTCTTGTTTTTTTAAATCGGTTTCGCTTCTTTAAAAAGACGGTTGCTATCAAGTTGCTAAATGGGACTACAGGCGGTGTCGGAGACATTATACGTCATCCAGCTGAACTTGCCTGAACGCAGCTCACTCGCTTTGGCAGGGCTCGAAATTGCGACCATTTTGGTAGCATATACACCCGAAATTTAATCTATGCGACCTCATAATATATTTGGGAGCATTTGTGCGACTAAAAACTTTTAAAGAGTGGTAGAAGTGAGACTTTTCTTACTTTCTTTGGTCCATTCTTTCTTGAGATGTATATTATTTTTCTATTTACTGATGACTGCTTTGCAGCTTTCAGCATTGGATTGAATGATTTATTATAATCTTACATTTGTTTTGTTGCAGAAATATTATTTATTTATTAAATTTACATGCGTATAAAATCAATAGTGGAAAATAAATATTTCTTACTGCAATGCTTCATTTTTGTTAGATGCAAACTATAAATGTATTTATCAGCAGGACCTTTTACAGTACATAACTCGCATTCAAGCACATTCAGGGCAGCATGATAATGAAAAATTTTATTCATTGTAAGTATTATTGACATCATCGTCATCATTAATAATATTTAATAATTATTAGACATTGATTAAATCAATTATTGCACAGATATCAACAAGTCATCACAGCATTAGTTAGATAGTTGTTTTTGTTTTTTGTTAGTCCTGATTGATGTTGTTTTCAAATACAATAAATCCCTTAATATACAATTTGCAGTGGTGCTCATTCATTTTTGGTGGGTGCTCCTAAATTTTTTCTGGTGCTCCTAAATTTTTAAAGTTGGGAGCACCGGTGCTACCAAGTAAAAAAGTTAGTTTCGAGCCCTGCTTTGGGCATTTGGATCTGTCTGTTATTTGAGTATTTTCATGAATAGTATTTTATAGTTTGTAGTATTTTTCTAATTGGGAATTTATATTGTGTGTAATGCCTTCACTTGTAAAGACTGTCAAGACATTAATTTGTTGATCATTTATTTTAATTAAACGATATTATGAAGATACTGCTTACCAGTGCAGCCTGTCTCTTTCCTGCTCTCAGTAATGCAAACGTGTGAATAAATGTGTAAAAATACATACATGTTAACTGTCATTTTAACGTGATCAAAGGATTTCTCGTCTGTTTTTTTTTTCATATAAACACATTTAACTCTGCCATAATACACTCCTCCTTAAAATATATAGCATGTGTGACTGTTTGGGCTGCTATTCGCTGTACTCCGTGACAAAAAAAAAAAAAAAGAATATTGAATGTTGTTCTCTATCTATGATGGAATTTGGAGGCATTTGATAGACTTGTCCCTCACGCCTCATTTCTGTCGTCTGTTACTAAGGTAAGCGGGCTGTATGCACGCGAGCGATACACTTATTTAAACGTGTCTTATGATAATACTTTGTAGGCACAATTACATATACGGTTTTAAAACTTTTACAATAACCGCAAAACAAAATGTATTTCCCACGTAAAAACTATCCAAAAGGCACATAGGTCAAGGTTTCCGCTACATTCATTCATTCGTGGCGGGCCGCCACGCCAAAATCCATCCTGCCACGGCTACATTACAGCTTCTTATTTAAAACATTTAGTCGTGTTTTTTATAGCGGATTATAATCGCACCAAAACATATTAGAGGTAAACAGCGCAAGCTTTTCTGTAACCGTAGTAGGGCTGTGCGCTATTTGTTCAAGGTGATATGCTGACTGACTCTCTGAAAGACTGACTGACAGGTGCGTGAGTCCAGCAAACAACGCATAGCTTTCAGTTAAGATGAACACAGTTTCCATAAGTATACTTTATTGATAAAGGTCAATGGCTCTGCATACAATGACTTTATCTTGCTGGAGTTTATAGCTGTTTCATTTTACTTCAGGACGCGTTAATGTCGGAAAACGCACAAAAACACACTAAATCGTACTTCAGCAGCGCTTACTGGAAAGCGCACGAGAAGATCTGCACTTGAACGTGTAAATTTGAGTGCGTGCAAGAAGTTCTGTGCTCGAACAGAGGAAATCGGCGCGCAAGCAAAGAGATTCGCATGCTCGAATTACATGAATGCTATCTCGACTTGTGATACTGCGTGTAATATTTGTCTTTGAAATAGTTGGCAGATCTGTGTAAAAAAAAAAGTCCTGCCGCCACAGCTGGAAAAAATCCTAGAGGAAACACTGTAGGTCTATGTGTTTTTGCATATTTATTTGTTTATAATATTATAGCGTGGATTATAATATAATAACCGGAGAGAGTAAATCTTTATTATGGACCATATTTCTAAATATAAGCTTGAAAAGTTGTCGTTAGCAGGATGGTGCAGATGTCACAGGCGAGCACCCCGAAGGCTCTGTAGTCCGTTTATAGCCTAATGTTAGCTTTTCAGTTCTTGCGTTTGCATTTTAGATCCAAAAGTGCTCAAAGTTGTATTTTCGTGTGAGGATTATCCGGTTTGACAAAACGTGTAAGTGTAGTAAACAGTGTTTGAACACAGAGCTTACTATTTGCAATCTTTGAAAAGCCTATGGGAAAATCCTAATGGGATTTTATTGAGGGAACCAGATTTATGCTAGCAGCCGATGAGCCTACAAGGTGACGTCATAGTTCCTGCACTCTATTTTCTTAATTTTCATGACAACTTTATTTTAAAAAAAATGGAAACAATGTTTAAGAGGTTTTTAATAAACAGCAGCATAGTGTAGCGTAGGGTTGTCATGATACTGGAATTTTAAAAACGTCTATTTCCCGCTAACATTCGGGAATGACAATGAAGCTCAACTTGACTGTCATCTAAACGTTGTTTTCATTCATTTCAGCACAATGGATAAGGGCCACACGGTTAAGCTCTTCGTAGGGAATCTGGCCCTGGACACCACACAAGAAGAACTTTCTGCCATTTTTGAGTCGTACGGACAGGTGGTGAGCTGCAGCGTGTTGCGGCAGTTTGCTTTCGTACACCTGCAGGGAGAGGGCGCTGCTGAGCGGGCCATCCGGGAGCTCAATGGCCGCGAGTTTAAAGGCCGTAACCTTGTGGTGGAGGAGTCCCGAGGACGCCCACTCCACTCAACCAAGGTGTTTGTGGGTAATCTGAGCAGCATGTGCACAACAGAAGACCTCCAGGAGCTGTTTCAGACCTTTGGAAAAGTTTTAGAGTGCGATAAAGTGAAAGGTACGCGAGTATCAGGTAGTTTCTTCTACTACTCTACATTTATCTACAGTCTTAATAAAGCACAATATATTGTTTTAGCATCGATATCGCAATGTGATCATTTGTCTATAGTCGCATCACAATATTATGCAAAGTTGAGTCTGGATTATTTATCATTTGCATGCATTTTTGAGGCCTGTTGACTGTATTATGATTATAAAAGCATTCAGGCGTAAGAAATTGTACCATTTGTAACCTTAACAATGATGAGTTTTATTGAATTATTTGTATTTATATTTTTCAGTTACTGCACCTGAATACTGTTAGAAAAATGATAAAACACTGTTTATTGTGATTGTATCTTTTTCTTTATTGTATTTGTTATATGCTTGTAGATAGTTTGTTCAATTTTATGCTGATACGTTCCCCAACAGGATCATCCCAATCAATCTAAAACAGGGGTGCTCAACCCTGTTCCTGGCGATCGACCTTCCTGCTGATTTCAGCTCCAACCCTGATCAAACACACCTGAACCAATTAATTAGAACCTGAGTAGCACTTGATAATTACAGGCAGGTGTGTTTGATATGGGCTGCAACTGAAAACTGCAGGAAAGTCGATCGCCAGGAACAGGGTTGAGCACCCCTGATCTAAAATGATCAATTCGTTCCAAATAGACATCATCAAGCCATCTGGTGGAATTGTATTCATGCTAGTGTTTTCATGATACTGGAATTCGGTTTCAGTCGGTACTGGATTTTAAAAACGTCCATTTCCTGCTAACATTTGAGCGCTGTTAAATGTGTTCTTAAACATCGCTGATTTGCCATTGTGGTCTCAACAGAAATGACTGTGATTGGCCGTGATGGTCCTCAGTTCACCGAACTCACCGCTGTTTACTGAATGTAAACAGATACAGGGATACTGGAGCTTTTTAAATCCACAAAGATCAGCTGGTCTGTTTATGAGCTGACATTCGAGTGATCCGCTGATAAATCGACTGATATTCGCGGCTTTAAAATGTTCCAGTGTCCCTGAATCTGTTTACACTCAGTGAACAGCTGTGAGTTTGGTGAACTGATGACCTTCACGGCCAATCACAGTCATTTCTGTTGAGCACGCAGTGCTTCCCACACACAGACTTTACTTGGGCGGGTCGCCTAGGTTTTAGGGTTGGGCTGATAGACGATGCCATCGCCGATAGATATCACGATGCTGAGCCGGCATCGGCGATCCTCCGCCCCGCCCCGTCGCAAATCCGCTCGTGAGAAATACACACTCAGGCCTCCTTTACACTAATACAGCTTAATTTTAAAATGCCATTTTAGAACGAAAATGATCCACATCCACACTGGCGTTTTATCTAGCATTTCTGAACAGCCCTCTGTCCGCTGAAAACGCACATCACGTGACCACACACACACCGCCACAGACACACACACTGTCATGCGCTCGTCTGAGCTCCAGAGAACAGTGTACGTCAGACAGTTTATCAAGGATGTATCGCTGGATCATGTCTCATTATAGTTATTAAACGTGATATTTAATTAATCTTGTCTCTATCCAGGGCTTAATTTGTGCCGGAACACGTCGGATCCGGCACCTCATTTTACAGATCTCCCTCCTCAACCGTCCTCCTCCCCTGTCCGCTGTTCATTTTCACTTTCTTCCTCGACTCTCCAACCCTCTTCACTTTCGTCCGCGACACCCCTCCGCCATCCATGACACAGATCACTCTGCCTACTCATGCCAGAGTCTTGCAGAAAAAGTGATTGACCGGTGGTAATTTATGTGTAACTTATCGTTTTTATTTATGATTTGGTAATGAGCAAAACAAAGACCAGGTAGTTGAAACGGTAGGCTACAAATAATTAATTCGTTATGAATTAATTATTCATAAATAATTAATTCACCTCCGCCTATGAAGACGATGCCATCGTCCATCGCGATGTTTCACATTAGACATCGTACGATGCTAAATTGGTCAACATACCTCAAAGGGTTGGGCGATATTAACGGCTGCCCAAGTATATTTTGTGACCGATTTTTGTTAAAAAATTTTTTTGTATACGTCCAATATAAACAAACATCCGCAAGCGATTAAGTAGTGGAAAATCTTCTCTCCTTTACCTGTTTCATACTGCTCGTTCTGTGTGTGCAAGAACTGACAACACTGCCACAGGTAATCTCATGTGCTCTGCAGACCAACAGAGATCTGCACTTTTTTGCATTGCGTCCAGCGGGGGTTTCTAAATCTACTCAAATGTCCGGGATTTGGTTTTGTTTTCGTTTTCTAAGCTGCCGTTAATTTTATGCACACAATCGTGAGAAGGACATTAAATAATGATTTCTTTAATCTAAATGACTCCGAAAAACTTCGAGACTAAATACTCTGAGAGGACGAAATTACATCTAAATTGGCTGCAGAATATTTGTACACCACTAGATATGGGTAATCAACTCATTTGTCTTATTTAAATAAGCCACACGTTTTATTCTTGTAATTGTTTAAATTTTTAGAGATTGTTTTTATTCATTTTTTCTGTCCTTTATTTCTCATTTGCTGTATGTTTTATTATTTTAATGATGTTAATATGTTACATATTTTATACATCTAAAATGCTTTGGCAATACTGTACAAAATGTCATGCCAATAAAGCAACCTGAACTTGAATGAGAGTTAGAGAAAAGCAGATTTTACCTGTTAGTGGGTGCACATGGCTCCTGAATAGCATATAAGAGAAAAAAAGTCTTTTTTTTTTTTTTACTTTAACCCATTGAAAAGAAAAAGTTTAAAACAGATAATAATGAAAATAGTGTTAAATATCAAATTATGTTTTGTTTGTTGCATACAGTTAACTATTTATGTGCTGTGGGTAAAAGGTGCGTTTTTATACGGCTACCACCGCAGGTATATTTCAAACCTGTGGGAAGCACTGGCACGAGAACGCAATGGCAAATCAGCAGTCAACAGCGCTCAATTGTTAGTGGAAAATGAGCGTTTTTACTAAATTTACAAAATTTCAGTATTGTGACAACACTGCTTTGAACATGACTGTGTAAAACGGTCAATTTTTGTAAATTACTTTCAATTTTAAAGTAAATATTAAGTGTAAGGAAAATGTTAAGCGCTGTAAAGACTTTCATGGCCCTACATATGCTGGGGTATGAATTACAAAGGTGCTTGATTTAAAATGAATAATGCATTAAAAAGCCCTCAAACACTTTGAATCAGCTGTTTATGAAAGCTTAGGAACCCTGGATAATAAAATAATAATAAAGTAGTGTTTTTTCCACAGGTTATGCCTTTGTACACATGGAGAACAAAGAAGATGCGCTACAGGCTATTGAAGCCTTGCACGGGACGTCCTTCAAAGGACGACCGCTATCGGTGGAGCTTTCAAAAGTTCAGCCAAGCAAGCAGACTCCCACTGGGAAAATCCCATGTGTAAGCTGCGGGAAACAGGGTCACTATGCAGGCGAATGTCCAGCTGGTAAACCCACCCTGGAGCAGTACCAAAGCCAAGCAGCAGTGTTAGCCGCTGCTGCTGCTGCTGCCGCCGGCCTTCCACTGCAGGTGCAACAGAGCGTCCACAATTCAGTGTACAACACCTCCACCTTTGACCCCACCTACGCTGCTCTGACTGGACTTACAGCTGCCGGTGCACGAGCAGAAGGTGGAGCTGCCGTGGCGCCAGCAGTCTATGGAGCGCTAGCTAGTCAAGTGTACGGGTCGGCGGTTGCCAATCAGCTCTACGGTGGGTCGGTTGCGAATCAGGCACTGAACAATGCTGCAGCTGCGGCGCAAGCGTACGGCTCTGTTAACCCTGCGCTGTACGGGCAGATGACAAGCGGTGCGGTCGCAGCGGCTGCTGCTGCAGCATATGGTCCACAGGTAGGCTTTCTGATAGTATCACATTTTCTTGTTGCGATTAAGGATTAAAGATTAATCTGGCCTAATACCATATATTGTGATGAAAGCTTCAGCAATTTTCTTGCTGCGATTTAATGCTAAAGCTTTTATCGCGGTATCACTATATATTGAATTATTAAATATTGCCATACGTCTATCCACAGGTTTACACACAAGCAGTAGCAAATCCAGTTTTCCTAGCTGCAGCACCAAGTATGGAGGTACCGGCTGCCGCCGCTGCCGTTAACCCAGCGTATACGATGGCCCCGGCTCTCTACAGCGCAACCCCAGCTTACGGGGCTCTGGGAGCAGCTGACCCAGCAGCTATCTTTGAGGCAGCAAGGGCGCACTACTTTGCACAAGGACAGCAAGTGCTTGCAGAACAGCAACAGGCCAGCTCAAAGTCTGGAGAGAGGGACCGAAGTCCTCTAAGAAGATCTGCGCCTCTGCTGCCAGACCCCATCATGAAACCGTTTATATATCAGCGGGCCAAACGCAGAGCCCTGTTGCCTACACCAGCAGGCCGCGAAGAAGCCGCCGCACAGGAGGATGACCCTGTAGCCAGGTGAGTCAACTGAAATAAAAGACACACATGCTGCATCCCAATTTGCAAATAAAATGAGTGTGTCCCAAATCATATAGTATGTTAAAATAAGTCACGGATAAGTCACAGATGGTCTAGTTTGATTTACATCAGTTCATACTAGTTCATGACTAATATTGGCCACAATTGAATGAAAGAACAATTCGATTAGAACTACAAATTAGGCATGGCCTGTTAAAAGATTCTGATGATATGTTAACCTTGGATAGAAATATCACAGTTTCACGATATTGTGATCACTCCTCTAATATATTCTCTTTTTAAGTGTCTGGGTAAAAAACAACTTCCCCCCCCATTGAACACAACATATTTTATTTTAAGAAACATTTAAAATATTTTGGAACGGTAAACATGTCAGGCTAAATAATTAAAGTAAATCATTAGTTTATCTTCATTAGTTTCAAAGATTTCTTAACGAATTAAAAAAATATCTCTGGATATTGATGGCTTTTGATGTGTGGGCTCCTTTTCTGCTGGAGATACTGTTGCCCTAAAAAAACTAAATTAAGCGTGCTTTCACACTAGCACTTTTAGTCCGGGTTCATTTGACATCAGAGTATGGTACGTTTAGCTAGTGTGAACGCTGTCTTCTGAACTCGGGTGCGCACCCAGGAACCGTACCCGAGTCCACCTGAAAGAGGTGGTCTGAGGTACGGTTCGTGCAAACTCTGGTACGGTTTACTTCTGATATACAGTTGAAGTCAGAATTATTAGCCCCCCTGTATTTTTTTCCCCTATTTCTGTTTAACGGAGAAAAGATTTTTTTTCAACACATTTCTAATCATAATAGTTTTAATAACTAATTTCTAATAACTTTAAAATTTGCTTTATCTTTGCCATGATGACAGTAAATAATATTTGACTAGATATTTTTCAAAACACTTCTATACAGCTTAAAGTGACATTTAAAGGCTTAACTAGGTTAATTAGGTTAACTAGGCAGGTTAGGGTAATTAGGCAAGTTATTGTATAATGATGGTTTGTTCTGTAGATTATCGAAAAAAATTAGCTTAAAGGGGCTAATAATTTTGACCTTTAAATGGTTTTTAAAAAATTAAAAACTGCTTTTATTCCAGCCGAAACAAAACAAATAAGACTTTCTCCAGAAGACAAAATATTATCAGACATACTGTGAAAATGTCTTTGCTCAATTAAACATCATTTGGGAAAAATTAAAAAAAGAAATTCAAAGGAGGGCTAATAATTCTGACTTCAACTGTAAATGCAGTCGTACCAAATAATGAAAGTGAATCGCCAACTGTACAACAAACTTTAGTTTTCATAACGTTCATTTATGCATGTCTGTATCACCTACCTTGGTGACAAGCGGGACGGACTCAGTGCAAACAGTGATAATGGGCCTGTTTCAGAAAGGAGGTTCAACCAACTCAGAGTTTAAACTTGAACTCTGAGTTGACTTACCGAGAGATTAAAAACTCAGAGTTTTCAGTTTCAGAATAGCTGATCTGGGTTGGGTCAATCATCTTTGAGTAGACCAACTCAGAGTTAAGCGCGCACACCACGACTATAAAAAGGCATTATCAATGGAGCGCAGATATTACGAGTTCTCCAGCTGAACTTGATGTGCTCATGCAAAGTTATAGCAAATATGACCAGAAATTTAAAAAAACAACACCACTGCATTAGCTAAACAAAGACAGTTAGCATAGGAAAACATAGCTGCTCAAGTTAATGCGTAAGTTTACATTTAAAGTATTTAAATATTTAAGTA
Source organism: Danio kyathit (assembly GCA_903798195.1). NCBI lineage: Eukaryota > Metazoa > Chordata > Actinopteri > Cypriniformes > Danionidae > Danio > Danio kyathit. Next base: position 8,576,100 of record LR812525.1, read on the forward strand.
TATTTAAAAAAGTAATGTAATATCTGACGTTTATTAAATTTTAACTTGAAAAAGTGGGGAATTGGCCGTAATTTTGAAGTTATTTCAGATGTAATTGCATTAAATTAATAGGCTACTGCATAGTTTCTACAACAAATTTGACAAAACAAGAATGCATATAACCTTAGCTTGTTCAGTGGAAAGTTTAATTTAAGGTTCTTACACACGTTGATCAGTTTTAATAGATTTATAAGTGCACTTGTGTGTCTGCCTTTTTTAGTGATCGAGTGGTAGAGGTTGATATCACATTTAGAATGTAAGCAGTACAAAGTTTTTAGAAGGAGTAATAATCACATTAATCTAGTTAGTACATGTACTGTGGAAGGTAAGTGAATTTAAGCTAATCAATTCAGTGTTTCCTCTAGGATTTTTTCCAGCAGTGGCGGCAGGACTTTTTTTACATAGATCTGCCAACTGTTTCAAAGATAAATATTACACGCAGTATTGCAAGTCAAGATAGCATTCATGTAATAAGAGCATGCGAATCTCTTTGCTTGCGCGCCGATTTCCTCTTTGTGAACTTCTTGCACATACTCAAATTTACACGTTCAAGTGCAGATCTTCTCGTGCGCTTTCCAGTAAGCGCTGCTGAAGCGCGATTTGGTGCGTTTTCCGACATTAACGCGTCGACTGAAGTAAAATGAAACGGCTATAAACTCCAGCAAGATAAAGTCATTGTATGCAGAGCCATTGACCTTTATCAATAAAGTATATTTATGGAAACTGTGTTCATCTTAAACTGAAAGCTACACCGTGTTTGCTGGACTCACGCACCTGTCAGTCAGTCTGACAGAGAGTCAGTCAGCATGTCACCTTAAAGGGTTGAACAAATAGCGCACAGCACTACTACGGTTACAGAAAAGTTTGCGCTGTTTACCTCTAATATGTTTTGGTGCGATTATAACCCGCTATAAAAAACACGACTAAATGTTTTTAAAGAGAAGTTGTAATGTAGCCGTGGCGAGATGAATTTTGGCGTGGCGGCCCGCCACAGATGAATGAATGTAGCGGAAACCTTGCAATTATTAAAAAAGGAGAAGCCATTCTCGTACATAACTTTGTTGTTTGTATGGCTGAAATGTAGGCAATAGCTCTGTTTCCATCCAAAAATGCAAATTAAATTTATGTGCAAAACTGGAATACCGCATACACGATATGTGAATAAAGCAGCGTTTCCATCCAATAAATCAAAGAGGACAAAGTTATCACTTCCTGATTAACTGCCAAATATCAACAGTAAAAACAGAATTTACTGTGGTAGAAGAGGCTGCGTGAATCTGTTCTTTATTTAATAAATGACTTGCGCCTCAGAAGACAATGCCGACACACAATGAACACGTGGTGGTGTTTGAAGCCATGAGATGCAGAGAACACACGCTCTTGACACGCTCCAGACTCTCTGGAGGTCATTAATATTATAATAATACTGAAACGGTTGAGGCGTTTTAGAATGACCAAAATAACATTTCAGATGTTTTACAATGTGCTCAGCCTGTTGGATTGTCCATTCACACACATTTTCATCATTCTCATTACAAACCTTATTTAATGCGTATATAAGTAGTTCAGTAAAAGTGTTTCCATAGTTTCTAATCTTCTCTTATCGAATAAAAGGTTTATCCTACTCAGTTATGTGCATATGTTTTTATGCCTATTTTCAAAAGTTCTGTGCATATTGGCGTTTCCATCAACCGATTTTTTTATGCACATATTCAAAATGCACATAAAAATAGGTGTGTGGAAACGTAAGGCTAAGGCGAGAAATGCCACTTCGTCTTTAAAAAAGGGCAGGAGACCGACAGAAACTCAGAGTTTAGAGAATAAAACCTGCTCCTGACCAGGTTAGGTTCACAGAGTAAGTTACCATGGTAACTGACTTTGAGTTAAAGTTACCTCTCTTTCAGAAACAGGCTTGACTTACCCTGCTTTCTCGAGTTTGACAAACCTGCCATTTTGAAACGGAAAACCCAGAGTTTCTCTCATTTCAGGGTTAAAATACTCTGAGTTTTCACTTAACCTCCTTTCTGAAACGGGGCCAATGTCTGTTTGTCTCAACCAAAAACGACTTCTGCAGACATTACGTGATGTTCTGAACGTTTTTAATATTTTTTTTTTTGCTGCAGATAGAAGCAAGTGGCTCTCTGTATTTTGGTTTTGGTAACAAAAGCAAAATATTCAGTAAAAGCAGAATGACCGTGATATGTGGACGTCTCTATTTTGGGGCTTTGCTTTCGTAGCCGTCACCTAGCAACAGCTGTACACAAAGCAGCAGCTTGATGACGCAAGCGTAGAGGGGTTCAGAAGAAAAAAAGTGGCAAGGGGGGACAATCAAACTGGGGTTTGGTCCAGGCAGTTGAACCAAGTGTGAAAACACCCTCAATGATCATAAAAAAACAACAACGTACATATACAGTATATCGCAGGAAAGGTATAACAGAATTAGTTTTTGTGGTTTTAAAACCTCAACTTTTCCAAACCACGCTAAACCTTGAAACCCGTTATAGTCCCATGCCTACTGCAAACATGGGTAAAAAGTGTTAAACTACAAACCTGGCTTTAGTAAAAATGTTTGATGATTCTTTCATAACATCTTACTTCACGTTTTTGTGTTGTATTTGCTGATCTTTTATAAAGACGTGTTTGGTCATTAACTTCTGAATGCATAATTATGCAAATGCATAAAATGCAAGAAAGACCCATGAATGACAGATTAACCTTTTGCTCCAATATGGTAGCATTAGGGACTGATCACACCAAACATGCTTTTTGCGTTGAGAGCAGTGGTGGAAAGAGTACTGAAAAATCATACTCAAGTAAAAGTACTATAACTTGCCTAAAAATGTAGAGCAAGTAAAACAAATACAACGTCGTTGGGGTACAACATCAATCTGACGTCATGTGCTGGGTGTTTAAGACTATTTCGGTCATCATACAGTAAACATCCGTCATCTTCTCATCAGTGACGTGCATCTAAACCAGTGGTGGGCAAAGTTTTTGGACCTGAGGGCCACATCAAGTTTTGCAAACCAAGTGAAGGGCCACATGTCAAATCCTTCAAAAAATAACTTTTATTTATAGTGGCAGTATGCATGGAATAATATGTAATATCGGACAGAATCATGTCACATTAATACAAAACTGATTATGTTAATATTAGTTATAATTGAGTCAAATTTACAAGTCATATTAATTTGCACTGCTATTTATATTTACTTATTAATCATCATAAAACAATAAAGTATAATAATACTATCAATAATAATAATAATGTAATAATTTTTACAGTGGAAAATAGAAAAGATAAAAAGAAGCGCATTTTGCGTGAAAGTGCATTTTAATATCCGAGAGTGTGTTCTAATTCTACTGGTTGCGCTAACTGTACCGCGTGCAATACTGCCACCAAATGGCATTCATTGTATTGCATCATTAATTTACTAGTTCTGAAACCAAACCACTCAGCAGCATTTTAAAAACTCCCTCGCGGGCCGGATGAAAGTGTTCAGCGGGCCGCATCTGGCCCGCGGGCCGTAGTTTGCCCACCTCTGATCTAAACAGTCTCTGGGTCAGTGTGTGTAAAGATTTTGGACATCTTCTTGGACACTTTTAACGCTTCCAAACAGTTTGCTGCATTTATAAATCGCCCATGTTATGAGGAAGTTCATTATGATGCGATTTACCTTCTGTGTGTGATTTGATTGGACAGGAATCACAGGACTGATTTTTCTAATCTCCATGGACAAGAAATAATAAAGTAGTTACTGCAGATTGAAGGAAATTAGTGGAGTAAAAGTACAGATACAGCACTAAAAATGTGCTCAAGGGAAAGTAAAAGTACACATTTATAAAACTACTTAGTAAATTACAATTTCTGAGTAAAACTACTCAGTTACAGTAGTTTGAGTATTTGTAATTTGTTACTTTACACCACTGGTTGAGATGCGCATCTTTTGAATGGTTTATTAATGGTCGCAGGCGCCCTTACGCTGCTTATGTGCCCTGCACTTTAACTGCCTGCTGTGCCTCGCATTTTTGCTAATGCGCGCTGTGCGCTCACAATTGAAAAAAGTCCGAGATGAAAAATCTTATCTCATTTTCATTCTCCAATCAAATGAAAGAAGAGGCAGGGTTTCTGTTGAGGTGACAGCAGTGTTTGTGTTGTCAAGATGACTATGGAGACTTCTAAAGATGGAAGAGAGACTAGTGGTCGCTGTTTCAAGTTATCCAGAGCTGTATTACTTTACAAGTCTTGAATATCACTAATAGGGCTGCACAATAACAGAAAAAATGATAATCACGATTATTCTGCTCAAAATGTTAATCACAATTAATAATGACGATTATTCTCTCTCTCTCTCTCCCTCTCTCTCTCTCTCAATTCAATTCAATATAGCTTTATTAGCATGACTGTAAATGATACAATATTGCCAAAGCTTGAAGTAGGAAGACAAATATAAAACTACAATAACATATCAAGATAAAGAATAGAAACAAACTATCTTAATAATTTAAACTGAAATAGACAATGTAAGAAATAAGAACATGTGAACATTTTAGACCAGTGTTTGACATAAAAACACATGCAGACAAAAGGGTCACTGTGGCAGACAGCAAAGAAGCATACAGTAATACATACATGACACACACACACACACATAAATGAGTTTATCTACTGTCTCTCAGGCTGTGGCACATCCACACATATCTCTCTCTCTCTATATATATTCTTATTAAACTTCACAGCCGCAAATCTAAAAAAAAAAAACAACTTGTAATAAAAAAAAAGTAATAAAACTTGGGATTAGATACTTAGATTATGAATTGGATACTTGTTATATAAATTAAATTTTAATTCCTCTTGTCCAATTCCTGCACATTTTTTTTTCACTTGCTACTCTGCCGGGAACTTCTGCGCTGGCGAGTACCTTCAATAATAATCTAAACATTTGTTTAGAGATGGACCGCAAGATGTGCTCAAAAGTGTGGCCACATGTGGTGAAGAACGATGGCAAAGCTAAGTGTAATTATTGTAATAAACTAATAAGTTTTAAAGCAGGATGTTGCAACCAACATGACAAGGCATCTGCGGTTGGTTCACATGCTTCACAAACATCGAATTTAAAGAATGGCGTGTTAGGTTCATTGTGTATCCATGGTGCAACCAACAAGAGTTGTGCATTTTAGTTGAACTTTTTGAGCATGCTGAGCAGTTCATTGTTAGTTTTTATTTAAATATCTTGAGGCAAAACTAAACCGCGCATTCTCTTCGCTTTATTTAGATGATTGTGGGTTTTTTTTTTTGGCGCACGCGATCAATTCCTGATCTTTTGCATAATGTATTTAATCAAAAGACACATAATTTAATTACTTTTAATGTGCAAAAATATTTGTCAAATTAATTTTAATTAAAAAAAGCATATATACATATTTAAACTGTAAAACAGAATAAAGTGCATGGTCTAATCGGAAATAAAGGAAATTACTGTAGTTATCTATTTCATTATTTAATGCACAAAATAGACTAGTCTTTTTATAAAGTGAGTTTAATTGATCTGAAACTGTTTATTACATTTTATTTTTCTTGTAAATACTAAAAGTTGCATCAGATTAATGAAAACGTGAACGGGGCCAAAATTACTATTTTTTATTTGTTTTTTTTTTACATTGAAACAATTGTCTTTTGTCAATTAGTCTTCTGTCTACACAACTGGCAAACGCGTCAGAAAAAACTGCCATATCTCCGCTAATATTTGGTTAATTTAGAAAACAATTGCTGTCTGGTTTAGTGATATTAGTAATGCATAGAAAAATGCAAAGCAGAATTCTCCTGAGCTCATTAACCCACTGAAGACAGCCACTTTGTGATGGCTTTTAAGGTGGTTAATGAGGTTTTTTGTGTTACCTTGGGAAGTTTGGAGTGAACAGGAGCAAAGGCTACCTGATCAACATTACATTCCTTGAAAAAAACACTTGCATTCTAGACACAGTCACCTCATGCTTGTGATGCGGTATAATCCGTAAAATCCACCCATTAAAATAACGGCTTGGTCTTTATACTGTAAAATCGCGACGATACTTATTCATTGATCGTGGGCCACAAATATTGTTATCATGATAATAATACGATTAACCGTGCAGCCCTAATCACAATATTATTATAATACAGTTATAACAATATCAACAGCAACACTCGCGCACAATACGCTGCTGATTCAGTCATTGCCTAGTGACATAAAAAAAGCGCCCCACACTTCTTTTTTTTTTTTTTTTGTCAACCAAAAAGGCATTGTGGTGCGCCTCGCGTTTTTGGAATGTAAAAGCGCTTTCGGTGTGATCGGCCCCTTAAGCAAGTAGTATGTTTCAAAGCTTGCATACTCTTGCTACATTCTCTACTATATACATTGTTTTTCACAATAGAAGTATATACTTTTATGATGTAGTATAAGAAGGCAAATTGGGATGCAGCAACAATAAATAATAACATCAAAATTACAAATACTGGCTGTCGTGGTTCCAATTTACAGTGGTGATGTGATGCGTGTTTGTTTGTGTGTGTAAATGTGTTTCCGTGTTTGTGTTTCTTTCCCTGTCTAATGGTGTATACATGCGTCTGTACATGCATGTCTATGTGATTTCTGTCTCTTTCCCTGTCTGCGTGGATGTGCATGTGTGTTTTCCTCTCCCGTTTCCCCCAGATACTATGCGGAGTACTACCAGCAGTACCAGCAGCTGCAGCAGTATCCTCAGTACCAGTATGCATACCCCGCTCACAGCGCACTCGCGGCCATGTCCGCGCTGCAATCTCTGCCCGGTGTGTCCGCTCAGCAGGTGGCGACGCTCGACTCGCTCAGGCCAGTGCTGCCCGCCGCCCCCGTGCCTGCCGCTGCCGCCATCGCCATGGCAACACCCCGCGTGTATGAGCCACCGCCGATTCCGCCGTCGCACAAGGAGCCCCTCCTCCGCCGCCCCGAACTCGCCCTACACACCCCTGAAACACCCTTCCGATAGTGTGCTCCACGTCCTCTCTGCCTCTCCTTTCCTTGTGCTGCAAGTGTGTGTGCGTGTGTCAGAAAGAATCCACAGGTGTTTGTTTATGACGTGTGTGTGTGTGTGTGTGTGTGTGTGTGTGCTTGGGTTTAAGACGGTGGCCGTGTCGGTTTTAACTACAGACTGGAGTCTCTAACCTTGGTTCTGATCTCACACACACACCCAGCGCAGTCAGTCAGGGCTGAAAAGGGAAACTGCATGCTCTCATTCCTGCACACTTAACCAACATAGTAACACATCGTCTGTTTTAAAGAAACCTTCAATCTATCGCCAATTAGTTTTGAAGGCGGGGGGGGGGGTAGGTTAGGCACTAGCCATGATGATGCTTTGTAACTTTTTATATTCCTAAGTGTTTGTAGTCTATATAATGAATACTGGACTTGATATTTTTTTTAAAATACTGCTCGATGATAGAGTTCTATAAACTTAAACCAGTTTACACGTTATTTTAGTTACGATTTCAGAAACATAAGTTGAATGTATGTTTACTCCAAAGGTGTGTGAAGTGTAGGACCAGGGTTGGACAGTATTTTTACATGTCTTTTGTGTGTGTTTCTTGTTTTTCTCTGGGACCGTGGTGTAGCGTGTATGCTTTCCATTGGTTGTCCTGACAGGAACGCACACGTGTACACGTGCACAGGGAAGCAACCTCGATCCACACGCACATGCATACACATCCCTCACACGTCAGATGGGAGAAACTTTTAGTGATGACCTCTAACCCCACCCTTCATCCCTGTCCACCCATCCTGAAAGCTGAAAGACACTGTGACTCTCTCCCCTCCTACTTTAATGTAGCTACTTCCATAGATATGGTGATTATTTGGGAAACAACCAAGCAGAGGAAGGTGTAGCTAGTCAGCTTTTGCTGGGATCTGTCTTATGGGAGCGTCTTCATGCTCGCCAACTTAACTGCCATGATGCATTGTAGAATCTGTTTTTTTTTTAACATGTCTTTTTATTAATGCTATCATGTTTTTATAAACCGCGACAAGGGACTCAAGTATCCATAGAGACGTATTTCTTTTAATTTTTTACTTTTGTTTACACCTGCAAGAGGGACGACGTGTTCTTTCTTGTGGCTTTTTCCACGGTGATTGTTTATAGCCAAAATTCTCTTTTTTTTTATATCTAGAAAAACAGCCAAAATCATGAGTGGCCTACGATTCTTATGCCTTAGTAGTGAAATGTATTAAAGTTTTGCTCTATTTTGTAGTCTTACAATGTGAAACTGGAATTAAGGCTACATGAAAGTGCTGTATATTATGTGGTGCTGTGAATTGGGATTAAATGAATTGGGAGATTCCTATCAGTTTCTTTCAGTCTTCCTGCTCATTTCGCTGCTGCAACCTCATAGATGACCCTCACTGCATTTCTCTCCATCTCTCTTTGCATCTGCCTCTCATTTAGTGACAGTATTTCATCCGTTTATCATCATGCCCCTGTTCGCACATACGTGCTGAGGATGCCAGTGTGTGAATGTGATCTTTAGAAAATGTGTCTGCATCGACATTCATGTCTGTAGTTTCTATCACAGTAACTTTTATTGCCGCAAGTGTTCTCGAACGAGAAGACTTAAAGATCTGTACACGATCTTTACCAACTATAACAAGCCTTCAAATAAAGAGCCTGCCTGATTATTTTAAAAAGGAAACTCAAGAGCTTTTGCTTGGAGCTTTTAGCTGTTCTTGCCTTCTGAATGTTTCATGATTGTTTTTCCTTTGTGAAACGACCAGACTCGTATGAATCGGAGCCCTGAAAAGAAGCTAAAGGACTAGAGACTGATCCCAATCTCACCCCTGTCTCTATGGATGGGGTAAGTCTGGGGGCAACCCCACTCTATCCCCCTCCCCCAGCTGCACACACCATACCAAACCCCTTCCCTGGGAGCAGCAAAATCTTCAACCCAGCTTTTGGTACTTTTTTTTTTAACCCACATAGTCCCCATGCAACTTCTTTAACAGGTACAATGGCTATTCCTTCACATGCTTCTATGATGCAAGCGTATTGACAAATGTATTAGTATCAGGGGCACATTCTGATATTTGTAAATGATAAGAATACAAATGTAAATTCAAGTGATCTCCCTAAAGGCTTCGCTGGCTTTTGCTTCCATTGTGCATGTTTCTTTTATTTTTTCCACCCCTAAAACGAACATACTTTTCTGATGTGACTGTTCCAACTGAACTAGGTCCCTATGGAACTGTGGAGACCGTACGCAGTGCTGGTTTGGGGGGAAGAAAGTTAGCGTCGCACAATGCACGGGAAGCTCTCTCTCACTCCATTCAGGTAAACGCACTGTGCCCCGCCCCCTTTCTATCTGTCGTCCTTCCTGATAGCGTTTACGCCTGATCGTGTATCCGCTCTATTTCTCCTTACCACCACCCTACCCCTCTTGTAGATTCCTCACTTCTCGTCACAATTGCCAATGGGGTTCTCTAAAACACCCGTGTTATGCTTTTATCTGCCAAAGAGGGGGGCAGCGGGGGTGACCGTTTACTGCTTCTGTGGTTAGTGTTCTTGGTAATGGGTGGGTGCTTGGTGCTGTGATAACGGATCTGTTGGTTTAGCTTTGGAAAGAATGTGGTGATCGTGTCCAAATGCAGATGACTAAATGGCATTGTTGTGGTTGGTCAGTGAATGAAAGAGCACTTTAAATGAACGCTAATCTTACAACTCACCTAGAGTTAGTTTTGTAATTTTTGAATTTATTCACTTATAGCTTAGCATAGATCATTGAATCGGATTGGACCATTAGCGTCTCAGTAAAAAATTACCAAAGAGTTTAGATAAGATTTATTTAAAGCTTGACTCTTCTGTAGTTACATTGTGTACTAAATTAGCCAATTTTCAGGTGCAGCATAATAACATGGCTTCTGCTGTACAGCAAAGTTCATTGATTATTATGACAGGATGAGCATTTTCATTTTTACGTTGGTCCTTAATACATGATATAACTACAAAACTACAGAAAAGTTACTGCTTTTAATTGAAAAATGATGATAACTCTTCAGTCATTTGAGCAAAATGCAAATGGTCTATAGTCCGATTCCATGACCTATGCTACTCTTAGCTAAAAGTGCTCCCACCAGACAAATATCTGCTTAATGGTTTCAAAAATAATAAAAGTAAAAAGATTAACTCTATGGGAGTTGTAAAATGAGCCTATTTTTTATTTATTTATTTTTAAAGTGTAGTGTTCCTTTAAATGAATGTCAAAAGTTAGCAAGACTGGCTGTTAAAAGGTGAGTGTTAGTGAGTCTAGGACTTGACAGATATAGACCTTCCTTGAGGGTTCCTCCAGTACCGCCGACCTCACCTGGCCCCCCTTCCATGTGCCTTTTTGTTTGTTTATTTGATTTAACCCCTTCCCCCAGGCTTCTTCGAGTCTACTCGCCGTTAACGCCCAGCTCACCGCCGCCCTCGTCGCATCCCCAGTGCTAGTTGTTCAGTGTTAACCACTGCTTGAACGCATCCCTAAAAGCTCTGCGACTGAATCCAAGACACTACTAGCCAAAAATTATTTGCAAGACTCTCATTTGGACTCCGTGACACAGGCTACATTTATTTTTGAGGTCAGTACTTCACACACTAATGAACCACAGGCAAATTTTTTTTTTTAGAAACTTTCTCATTTCCTAAATTGAGTTTCACAATAAACTTTGAAGTATACAATAAGCAATATAGTCATTGTTTACCAAACTGTTTTTGTTGGACTTGAATTAGATTCAGGGGCATGGGTTAAACTGAATGGTGCTACCTGTTCAAATGAGAGTCTGATATGATGTTTGTGTTTGAAATGGTAAATGTAGGATAAGTAGGAGGCACAGATTAAGTTTGCTTACCTGGTAAGATTACATACATTGTTTCCCAACCGTGTACTTGGAGGCACACCAACAGTACATATTTTGTATGCCTCCCTTATCTGACCAATTACTTCAAGTTTCAGAGTCTTTGTCAGTTGTTCTGTTGAGTTGATTCAAATGTGTTTGATTAGGAAAAGATTTACAATGGGTACGTCTCAATCAACTACCAAGGTCATGGATCAGTAGGTTGTGTGCACTAATTAGGGCTCTGGTAATACCACTAATGAGCTTGGTTTACTACATATTGGAACACTGAGTGTGACTTGAGAACGTCCTTGATGTACATTGTTAACTATATGAAAAATATTAGTTCTGCTGTTGTTTATAAATTCCTTTTTTAAATATATTTCTAGTTTTTAAAAGTGCATTATAGCTAAATAGTTTGATTGTTTCACATACTGTCAACATTTCAACCATTAAACAATTGTGTTTGCTAGATTGTTCTTAACCTGTCTAGCTGTTTGTTAATGTTAAATCTTGATAAATAAGATCTAGAAAAACTTCTTGTTTGTTTTTATGTTTGATGATTTGGTTAAAATGATACATTTTTTTGCACCTCCGAACTTCTATTAAAGGCACATGGTGAGCATTAACGCTCCCTGATTTTCATGGTGCATAATGGGACTTTTCAGGAAGCGAATGTTTCAGTGCACCGGAAGAATTTTGCAATTGAGAAAACACTTAAAATCGACTACCCAATCAGTGCCCTGACTAGGTCCAAATATTAAGACACACCCAATGTGTAGTGTTGGTGTGCCTTCAGGAACAGTGTTGGGAAACACTGCTGTAGAGGAATGTCATGTTAAACAAATGGCTTCAGCTGTAGGGGAAAAACCTGAGGGGTACTTACAGGACCTCTCCTCCAGAGGGCGCATATAGTGAAGTGTGGTTTATCTCGGTAGAAGGTGCTGTTGTTCATGACTTTACATCCACATATGATGATGGTTCTTCTTTACCAAAACATGCATAGACATGTTTTCTTCACATGCATCATCACACACATCTACATTGGTGTGGATAGAAATAAGTCCATAGTCTTGTTAATTTATAGAAATAAATGAAGACTAAATTTGAAATCTTATTCTGGAGGAAGAGAAAACTGTGCATCACCTGAAATAAGATACCTGTTATTTAGAGATGACCCTCCTCTTGTCCGTGGTATGAAGGTCTTTGACATGCAGGTATTTGTGGTTGACATTTCTGTGATGCCTGTGGTGATAATAATGACAGTGGTCAGTGGCAGATATCAAAGGTGTTTGAGAGCAACCTTCCATTCAGGGTATCACTTCTGTAATATTTAAACAAATCCCTCACCTCTTTCAGCCTTCTTTTCCCAAGTCTCTTTGTCTAGATGGTATGCTCCACAATTTCCATGGATAACAGAATGTCCTCCTTCTTTCTTCCTTGATATTGTCACCCCTCACAGACAATAACTCAACTTCTAGTGTTAGAAAGCTCCAGCATTTTCTTTTGTTTTTCCTTTCATTTTTAAAATCTCTCTGTAAACATAATCCCTACTGAGTACAAAGAAAACTCCAGTACTTTTGCATTTCCAGTACTAGAAGTGCGTAGTTTTATCACTGATTAACGAATTAAGAATAATTTCCATTGCAGGTGATAGGATATGAGCTGGTCGTAATGCTTTTTATCACCTTCTGAATATATGCATGCTTTGTTAATGTGTGTGTATATTTGCAAAACCTTGCAACTGGTAAAGTGTACTCTCCTACACCAGCTTCTGCATGAACACTGTTTGGCATCGCATGCTTACTGCAATAAACCAATACAACAACAGTATATGCCATGTTGTACTCATTTACTTAGTCATAGTCTACGTCCGAAATCGCCTACTACTCAGTAGGTACTGCATTTGAATTTAAATTTACTACTATGTTCTATATCAGGGGTGCTCAACCCTATTCCTGGCGATCGACCTTCCTGCAGTTTTCAGTTGCAGCCCATATCAAACACACCTGCCTGTAATTATCAAGTGCACCTCACGTTCTAAATAATTGGTTCAGGTGTGTTTGATCAGGGTTGGAGCTGAAATCAGCTGGAAGGTCGATCGCCAGGAACAGGGTTGAGCACCCCTGTTCTATACATTATAAATGTGAGTAGTATGAATGAAACTCTGACGTCCTACATCCGCCATTTTGTCATGATCACATGACCTACCTGCGTCAGTTCACTCCCATTCATGAATTCTCATCATGGGATAGCGTAGTGTGCATCTGATGCGCACTTTTTAGAATCTCGTCAGAAGTAGTAGACCATTGGGGTACTTCTCGACATTCATACTGTTTTTAGTGTACTATATAGTATGGAAGTATGCGATTTCGGATGCAGCCATAGTTTGAAACAAAGTTTCAGTAAGTTAATGGCTGCTTATAAAAGTCGTTTTGTGTTTTTTTTTTATTATTCCATGAGTGTAATTTGGCAGTTGCCGACTTTATAACTGTTTGATCTAAAGGTGCACTTACATGACAGTAGCTATGTTTCCATCCACCAATCCACCATTTTGAATATGCGCATAAAAAAGTTGATGAAATGGCTAAACGTTTTGAAAATGCGCATAAAAAACATTTGTGCATATCTGAGTAGAATAAACTTTTTATTCAATTTTATTATTTATTTTATTCAATTTTATGCAAAAATTATTTTGCATAAACTATGATGGAAACGCTTTTACTAAACAAATTGCATTATGCGCATTAAAAAAAATCAAGGGATTTTGTTATAAGAGATCATGTGATGATAAAATGTGTGTAAATGGACAAAACAGCAGGTTGAGCACACTGTAAAACATCTGAAATGTTGTTTTGGTCATTCTAAAACGCCTTAACCATTTCAATATAAGTGTTATATTATTAATTACATCCAGAATTGTCAAGAGCATCTGCGCTCTGTCTCTCACGCCTTCAAACAGCACCACGCATTCATTGCGTGTCGGTGTTGTCTTCCGAGGCGCAAGTCATTTATTAAATAAGGAAAAGATTGATGCAGAATATTCCATTTTCACTTTTGATATTTGGCGCCAGTTAATCAGGAAGTGACGATTTTTTTCTTTAACTCATTGGATGGAAATGCTACTTTATTCGTGAATCTTTTATGCGATATTCCAGTTTTGCGCATAAATTTAATTTGCATCTTTGGATGGAAACAGAGAAAAAAACTGTGCATTTTGTCCATTAGTCAATCTTTTGGAAGCTTGACAATTGAGAATTACACTGTTATAGTCTCAGCGTAACCTTCAACATTGTCAGATTGTGAAAACCGAAGTTGTGAGTGAGCATTTTATGTAATCAGTCAATAGGCATCTGCAAATACTTGACATGCAAAACAACAATTTTCATGCATTGGGGATCATTTTTGACAAAATTATCATGTTGAGTAAGTTACTAAGTAAAAAAAGTAATCAATTACTAATTACATCATTAAAATAGTATTTAAATTACTTTTGTAATTACTGAGTCTGAAAAGTAATTACGTAATTTTAATTATTGGACTCAATAAACTCTATAAATCTCAACATATAAAACTTTTTTAATTGTTTAAATTTGACTCAAATATGGTCATTAGCTTATAAAAAAATGAAAATGCTAAACGTATGTATCAAAACACAATGTTTCAACGTAATGACACATTTAAAAATACCATTTATTGCCATATTTCTTAATGCATGTTTTTCTTAATTGTCAGCCAAATCTAACATTCTTTAAGATTGTGTTATGCAAAATATCTGAACAAAATCTTTTCAATTTATTTACTCTATTACTCTGTATTTATATATTGTCATGAACTAATTTGTGCACATGTGCAATTGCAGAATGTACCCTTTATTAGTTGAAAACAGAGGAGAGCTTAGTGATTCGGGAGACCTAAGCAATTCCAGGTATGGGCCCTAAGCATCGAAACTCGAAACATTCTCTTTGTTTATAGATACATATTTTTTTCTCTGTATATATATATATATATATATATATATATATATATATGTATATGTGTGTGTGTGTGTGTAAATAATTTGCTGTTATTTAAACTACCATCTTAAAATGTTTAAAATATACTTTAAGTGGAACCTTTATCTTCTTAATGTAAAAATTAAATACAATAAATTCACAAATAAAAAAAAACAAGTTCACAAACTCTATATGTATAGTTAATAAGCCATATTTGTGATTAGATTTTAATATTTGCATGTGCAGTAGGCTACGGAAGGAACGTTCCACTATTCATGAGGGCCCCCGGTTTTGAAAAGTAATAACATGAAAATCTTAATGGTTCTAGACAGATTTTACAACATATGATAGAACATTTAGAAATGAGCTATATGATTGATTTAGGCAATTTTTGGCATGGGTCGGGGGCCCCTAAATTTCCGGGGCCCTAAGCGGCTGCTTACCTCACTCATTGGTTAAGTCCGCCCCTGGTTAAAAAAAATATATTTGCATTGCAAAAAAACAGATGTTAAATTTACCATATTTAAGGCAAGTACATAATTAATAAATTAAATTACAAATGAAAAGTAATTCCTTACATTACTTTTGTCAGCAGATAAGTACTCGAATTACAGTGACTAATTACACCCAACTCTTATTTTGAGTCTTTGTAATTCTTCTGAGGGATCAATTATCATCTGTAAACATTAATAAAAATACGTTTTTTTTTAGTTTTTAAGTACTGAATAGTAATGTGTCCTAAATATAGTAAAGCAAAATTGTGTGTAGTAAGCAATAATTGTATAACAATTAATTTATTATATACGGGAAGATGGTTAACAGGCCTGAGATCTGCTTGTGCATCTATTTTCAGTCCACAGCAGTAATTTGTATGTCGTTTAAACTGTCCCAAGAACTGCTGCTTGGGTAAATAGACATAAACTACTGCCAAGGACAACAGGTGTTCTTATAAAGCGGAGGGCACCAGTAGGCGTGTGTGAGGTCTTTCCCTGCCCTTCACTAAAAAAGCCTCCAGTAATTGGTCCCAGTGCACAGTGTGTCCCGCCTCTCACACCTTTTGGGCAGCACAACCCGACACCCCCATGACTAGTACTCTTATTTATTGGGGTGTAGTCACGTGTGCTACTTTTGACCAGGATAGGAGCACTGGGCAGCAGAAGCTCTGCTCGCACCTCCACACCGGCACCTCAGACGAGTGGAGTCTGGCCTCTTCCTCCGCGGTCAACAGGATTTAGAGCTCTAAAGAGCACATTACTTCTAATAATAAGGGTTAGAGGGATAGGTGTAAAAAGATGACGGCTGTTGTCGAGACGCAGATGCAGTATAACAACACCTACATGATGTCTACTACGCAAGACTACATGATTCAGGAGGATGATTGGGACAGGGACCTGCTGCTGGACCCTGCCTGGGAGAAACAGCAGAGGAAGGTATGTTTAAGTCAATGTATTGATTAGGCATGGGCCGGTATAAGATTCTGACGGTATGATAACCTTGGATAAAAATATCACGGTTTCACGGTATCACGGTAGTGTGATTACTGCTCTAAAATATATTCTTTTTAAATGTCTGGGTAAAAAACTAAAAGTTTTTCCCCTTTGAACACAATATATTTTATTTTGAGAAACATTTATAATATTTTGGAGCAGTAAACGTGCCAGGCTAAATAATGAAAATGAATCATTGACTTCTGCTGTCTTCATTAGTTTCAAAAACACAGATTTATTTACAATTTAAAATGGCATCTTTGGATATCTTTTCTGCTGGAGATGCTGTTGTTAAAAAAAATGTAAATAAAAAAATCTTACACATACCTTAGGATGGTATTAGAGAAAATTTTGGCAGTATGATAACCTTGACTTTTCCAAACCGTGGTATACCTTGAAAACGGTTACCGTCCCATGCCTAGTATTGAATATCTTTGAGGGTTTGATGTTATGATGGTGTGTGTATATATTTACCTTTTGTATAACTTTTCCAATCAACAGTGACTAGTAATTATTCCTCTAAGGTTATTATTTCTAAAAGGATGTTATACATTTTATATCACTGTATGCATTTGAAGTATCAATATCTTTTTTCCCATTTTTTTGGTACCATATTACATACATTTATGGACCAGGACTTTGCAGGGAGGGTGTTTTTAATGTATATATAGATTATTACCTCATTTATTAATTTAAATATAACCTAAATGACTGATTTTGTGGTGAGTTTCTCAAAACTTACTGCATAGTTTAATTTAAGTCTTGTGTTTTGCTGAAAATAGTCAAAAATCTTTCTTTTTGTAAATCTCAACAACCATTGGACCTGCAAATTCTTGGAGGGACTGATTTACTATAATAAAAGTAGCTTTTTAGCTAAATGCTACACCTACTACATTAGCATACAGGCTATTAACATTCATCTTTTTCTTTTACCATTACAATATTTGTGTTGCCTGATTTAAAAAAAAATGGCTAACATTCTACAACATGTAATATTTTACTATCTATTCGGTCTGACAAGCAAGTTTACAGGTCGCGCAGCTGTTGGTTACATTCACAGTTTTCCTCAGTGTTGTCTTACCACATCCCCGCCCTCCTCATTCAGTTTGTGGCTAATTTTATTCCGTCTTCATGTAATATATGAGCCTATAAAACCCTGTCATTAATCTCAATAACGAACAAGGACGTCCGTTAGACGTTCGTTAAACTTCAAAAGTTTGAAAATCGCCTCAGAAAAGCGCGCGTAATTTGCATTCTATATGGAAACCACCCTCTTCAAAACTTACCTGTGATTTAAATTATCAAATCGCCGCTGTTTTATTCTGTAAACACCGGCGTCGCTGTGTGATGAAGTGAACAGAGAGGTTCTTCTTCTTCTTCTTCTTCTTTAGGTTGTATTGGCGGGTTGCAAACCAGCTTTTAGGTGCATACCGCCACCTACTGTGATGGAGTGTGAAAAGAATGGATCTAATTCCTAACCTATTTGCTATATCCTGTCTATTAAACCAATATTTCTAATAAATTTCATAATTGTCCTAATTTGTTCCCCTGCATTTGGCCCATCATTTAAAACACTGCTTAATGTAAATTCAGATACTCCCTCTCTTACTAGTTTTTCTCTTAAATATTCTCTTTCCCTTTCATATGTATTACACCAAAACAACACATGTTCCACTGTTTCCTCTACTAAACATATATCACATAGACCTGTATTGTGTTTCCCTATAATATGTAATGTATAATTGAGATTAGAATGACCTGTTCGTAAATGTGTAAGTATGACTTGTTCTTTTCTGCAGATGTTATGGCTGACCTTACATTTCTTTATGCTTTTTTGTACTTTATGATAATGCTGTCCTGATTGACAAGAATCCCAACATTTCTGCCATTTCTTATTGCATGTTTCTAAAATCAGGTGTTTTCCTTCTGTTCTACTGAGTGTAATGTTTAAATTTGGTTCATTCATTTTTAGTGATTCTTTAGCCAGTTTATCTGCTTCTTCATTTCCTTGTATTCCCACATGTGCTGGAACCCAGATGAAACAAATTGTTAATCCAATTTGTTTAGTACTGTATAACATTGTCATGATTTCCCATAATATGTCATTTCTATTTGTTTGTAATGATTGTAAACTTTGAAGTACTGCCATTGAGTCTGAACATATTATAGCTTTGTCAACTCTAACTTCATGTACCCATTCTATTGCCATAAGAATTGCTATCATTTCTGCTGTGTATATTGCTGTACCATCTGTTATTCTTTTTGCCTTCCTAACTTCAAATTCTGGGATGTATATTGCAGCTCCTGTCCTATCAGTTTTTAAGTTTTTTGATCCATCTGTATATATTTGGAGAAATGTGTGATACTCTGTTTGTATGTATTGTTTTACAAATAACTTTAACTGAACTTCATCACACATGTCTCTAATTTTCTCATGTATTTGTAAATCTACTCTTGGTTGTTCTATTATCCAAGGTGCAATTGGCGGAGTCACAACTACTGGTGCAAATTTTTTATTTTCAATATTTGCTTCTACACTTAGCTTTTTTATCTTCCATGCAAATCCCTTACCTGTTTTGTTTAAGATTTCCCAGCTTTCCTTAAGCAGTTCTATTCCAGGATGATCACTTTTTTGTCCTTGCAGATTGACCCAATATGCAAGTGCTAGTTTTTCCCTTCTTAAACAGAGTGGCATTTCTCCAGCCTCAATCTGTATTACTGCAATTGGAGTTGTTTTAACTGCTCCTATGATGATTCGTAGCGCTTTGTTTTGAATAAGATCTAATTTCTTAAGTAAAGTAGCTGATGCAGATTCATATACTAGGCATCCATAGTCTAGTACTGACCTCAAGAGGCCAATATAAATTCCCTTTAAAGATTGTTTATCTGCCCCCCACTCTTGCCCTGCTATTCCTCTCATTAAATTTATTACTTTACTACATTTACTAACAATATAATTTATATGTTCTTTCCACGTAAGTTTATCATCAAACCACATTCCTAAATATTTAAATTTATCTACTTTTTCCAGTGTATGTCCATATAATTTAAGATGTTTATTCTTAATTATTTTTTTCCTTGTAAATATTTGGTAGCATGTTTTTGCTATTGAAAACTTAAAACCCCATTCAAGTGACCAATCTTCCACTATACTGATTGCATTTTGTACTCTATCCATACAATATGATATATTTCTTCCCCTTTTCCACATCAATCCATCATCTGCATATAAGGCTACTTTAATTTCAGGATGTACATTTCCAAATATATCATTTATCATTATATTAAATAATAACGGACTTATCACGCTTCCCTGTGGGGTTCCATTCTCCACTTTTACTACTTGAGATAATTCATTTCCCACTTGTACCTGAATTGTTCTCTCTATTAAAAAGTTTAAAATCCAATTATAAATTCTCCCTTCTATTCCAATTTTTCCTAATTTAATTAGTAATCCTTCTTTCCACATCATATCGTATGCCTTTTCTATATCAAAATATACAGCGATTAACCCCTCTTTCATTGACAATGCTTTCTTGACATCGGTTTCTAGTTTTACTAATGCATCTAACGTAGAATGACCTTTTCTAAACCCATACTGATATGATGCTAAAACTCCTTTTTTTTCTAAAACATAATTTAACCTATTTACAATCATTTTTTCCATAATTTTGCATAAATTAGATGTAAGCGCTATGGGTCTATAGTTTCCAGCAACTGATGAGTCTTTCCCTGGTTTAGCTATTGGTATTATAATAGCATGTTTCCATGATCTTGGCAATCTCCCTTCTCTCCATACTTTGTTGAATAATTCCAAAATTACTTTTAGTAAACTATCATCTGCATATTTGATCATGGGATAGCATATCTTATCTTTTCCTGGTGCAGTTGATTTAATTCTATAAAATACTCTTTTTATTTCCCATATTTCAAATTCTGCATCTGCTACTCCTATTCCATCTGTTTTTTTACTATATATATTTTGATTTTGCATTAATATTTCTTGTCTCTTCCTTTTATAATTCTCATCTAAATTTTCTGTACTATGTGCCTTTTGAAATGTTTTAACTAGTAAATCTGCTTTCTCTTTTACTGTTATAGCTGTTATGTCTTCTCCTACTATTACCGGAATATTTCTGTTTTTATAAATGCCTGTCATTTTTTTAAGCATACCCCATACCTCTCCCAATTGTGTTTCCTTTCCTAATGTAGAACAATACTCTTGCCAATATCTTTTTTTAGCTTGTTTTATTATTCTTCTGGCTTGAGCTCTTTCCTTTTGATATAGCATTACTGCCTCTGATGTCAAGGTATTCCTGAGAATTCTAAAAGCTTTATTTCTTTTTCTGATAGAGTTTGTACATTCCTCATTCCACCATGGTACTACTTTGCCCTTCCTATTTCCATTTACTCTAGGGATGGATTCTTCTGCTGCTCGGAGTAGTATTGAGCTTAATTTGTCTGAATATTCGTCAATATCAATTTCCATATTAAATCCACTGATTTCATTTTTGCAAATAATATTAAATTTCTTCCAATCTGCTTTATTGAATTTCCATCTTTGTTGCACTGATATATCATTTTTCTGTATTTCTAACCCTACTTTACATAATATTGGATAATGATCGCTCCCTAAGGTTGATTGATCTAAAACTTCCCACTGACATTTTGCTGCTATTGTTCCTGAAATTATAGTTAAATCTATGCAAGACATAGTTAAATTATTTATATTAACCCTTGTCCCTCTTCCATTGTTTAAACATACCAAACCATTATCTTCCATAAATTCTTCCACCACTGTACCATTTTTATCTGTATTTGAACTTCCCCATATAACATTGTGAGCATTAAAATCCCCACACCATATCACAATCCCTTCTTCTTTACTCCATATTTTGTTTAATTCTATTAAAGATAGTTGTTCACAAGGATTGTAATAATTTATTATAATTAACTTCCCTATTGATGCCCATACTTCCACCTTAGTGCTTTCATATTGTGTATCTATTTTAACTTCCCTATATGCTACCCCATACTTTATAAATGTTGCACACCCTCCACCACTTGATTTTGTTCTATCTTTCCTAACGGATATATACCCTGGAATAACGAAATTTAACTGCGGTTTAAGCCATGTTTCTTGGATGCAAATAACATCTGGAAGATTTGTCAACCGATGAATCATTCTTTTAAATTCTTGACCATTTGCAGTTAAACTTCGAGCATTCCATTGTAATATCCCAAATGACATATTATTTGTTTATCCCATGACTGCCAGGACTTTCCTGAGAGTTTGCATTATACTCATTCTGTCCCAACATCACCTGGATTTTATCAACTGTCAAACCTACCATGTCTAGATGCTTCGTAGCTGCTGATATGATAATTTTCAGTTTTTCAGTCCTTTTGCTCGTTTGTGCTGTACAGTTAATAACTTCAGCAATAAATGCAATGAAGCTCTCTTTATGGACCACAAGCATGCCTGCATCTATATTCTTACTGTTTGTTTCTTTATTTAGATTTGTTCTTTCATTTGTATATTCGTGATTCATGTGATTTCCTTGTTCTCCCTGTACTTTCCTTACTGCTTGTGCATATGATATGTTTTGTGTTGCTTGGAGCTGCCTTGCCTCTACTGCTTGTTTTTGTGCTATACATCCTAGGTAAGCTGCACTATGCGGACCTCCACAGTTACAGCACTTTGGTGTCACAGAGCTACATTCTCCATACTCATGTTCACCTCCACATTTGCAGCATCTTTTTTTCCCTTTACATATCCCTGCCACATGACCGATTCTTTGGCAGTTATAGCATCTTATTGCTGGTTTTATATAAGGACGAACTTGATAGCATACATATCCTATTTTTACATTCTCTGGTAAACTTTTGTCATTGAACACTAACATCACTGTTGTACTCATTTCTCTTTTACCATTTCTGTTTGACATCAGTCTTTTCACCTCTGTTACCTTTAAACTTGTGGTCTGATTTTTAATCACCTCTTCTGTGAGTCCTACTGGAACTCCACTTATCACGCCTTTGACTCCATTTATTTCTCCTGGTACATGACATTTTACTTCTATTCCTCCCAGTTCTTTCAGTTTAACGGCCATCTCTTGTTGCTTCTTAGTCAAACAAAACACAATCACTCGGTTATTGGTTAGATATTTTGCTGACTTTATATTTCCAACTGCTTTTTTAAGAGCTTTGGTTAACCGCATGGGGTTACACAGATCCCCCATTGCTGTTAAAGTAAATATTACTTTGTACTCATCCTCCACTCGCATCGTTTTACTCCTTCCTGCTTCTCCTCCAGTTTCTTCCGAATCTGACCCTCTGTTTTTCCGTTTTTGAGATGTTTGTTCAACCTGTATCCATTCCTCTGAAATCGTATCTCCTGGCTCATATTGTTCCTCTATACTACTATCACCATCCTCTTCATTCACATCACAGTCGTCGCTTAACCCGCCACTAGGCGAATCCTTTTTCCCTGCTCTTGCAGATCTCCTGCGTTCCGCCATCTTCCACAATCACCCCAGCCACAAAGCTGCTCAGCGCCGCCTGCTGTGGTCAACAGAGAGGTTAGGCTAAGATGAAGTGTTTAAAGATCATCCGGCTGACAGAAATGACAGGTGACGGTAGTTAGAGCTCGTGCCACGCTCCGAGGTGACGTCAGCCAAGACGACTGATTGATCTCTGCAAGCCGCAGATTTGTGGTGTCAAACTCAAAGACGTTTGTCGAGACAGAAATAGAAACTCTGAATTCATAAGCTACCTTTTATTTGGATTTTTATTGTTTACGAAAAATAAAAATGTTTTGTGGCAGCTGCTGGCTTAGGACGTGATTTTATTTATTTATTTATTTACACATCCGTGTATGCCTATGTAGGCAATCCTACTTGAAAAAATACTGTAGTAATTTATACTATAGTATTTTCGAACCATACCATAGAAAAATGTATTGTACTGTATTTACATATTATTTATATTATATACTAGACATATATATTATACTGTATTTAAACTATTACACTTTGTAAATGGTACAGTATTGTAGTATTTACTATAGTAAAATACTATAGTATACTTTCATTTTTACTACAGTAAACTGTGGAGTATTGTAGTGCAATACATCTTATAGTTGTATAAAATTACAGTATTGGGTTATTTCTTTATATAACTCTAACTGTCCCTATACAATAACCACAACAAATTAATTCAAGTACTTTACTGTAGAATGCTTAAAATATATAGTATTTACTAATAATTACTATAGTATTTTTCATACAAGTATGCCTATTTACTCAAATACAATATTCAAGACATTTAAAAGTAACCATTACTTTTAAATGTCTTGAATATTGTATTTGAGTAAATCAGAAAAAAAAAAAAAAAAAAAAAAAAAAAAAAAAAAAAAAAAAAAAAAAAAAAAAAAAAAAAAAAAAAAAAAAAAAAAAAAAAAAAAGAAATTATAATGTAGAAAAGGCATTGCATGAACCATAAAGATGTGGCACAAAGACTTGTGGGATGTTGGCTAGACCTGACAAAGCTGAAAGACTTCAACAGATGGTGTGAGCAAGAGAAGTGCAAGGAGGGTTCATTTCAGTCTGTGAATAAACATGGCCTAAAAATACTCCTGAACCTTGCCGCCCCATCTCCCATATTCCTCCCTCGTTCCCTCCATTCTTACGACTGTCTTTTCTCAGCTCCTTTGCCATTTGCAGTTGCTCCTCTGTATTCGACAGCAAGCAAAAAACAGCACCATGTCAATTGTCACTATTTTAATAGCGCACATTTTAAAGGTGTACATGGTGGTGTTCCATATCCAGCACCTCTTACCTCAGACTTTAGATATGTCGACACTTATTTTCAGCCTCTCAACTGAAAAAAAGGTTTAAAAGGTTAAGAAACTAGTCCACTTTTTCCATTTACTTTGTTTTTTAAAGGTGATATTTAATTTCATGTGCAAATAATAGCATACCCACTAGCGCCCTCTGGATGATTTGACTCATTTTTTGATATTTTTAATATTATAATTATGCAATTTTGATTACATGATGTTTTTAAAAATATACCTAGTAGCCTATTAGTAACTCGTTTAAACATTGGGTAAGTTACTTAAAAATACTAAATACATAATTACATTTTTATTTAAATTACTTTTTTCCTAATTACTTTGTCTGTAAAGTAACTTAGTTACTCAGTAAGTAATTTAATTACATGACTCAATATTAGAAATCCACATAAATCCCATTGCATGGACACTAGAAATTAAACTCGTAATCCTTTGAAATTTTTAGGCTATTGTTTAAGAAAATAAACACTCTTTATAAAATGTGTCAAAACTTAAAATGTTTTAAAGTAATGACACCATATTTCACACATAGTGACCTGAATTTTCTAAAACATTTCATTGTTTCTTAAGTACGTGCAATTGTCTCATAAAACCATCCTTTAGTTAATTAATACTATTAATAATTATATACTTTAATTAAGCAAAATAGCAGAATAACAAAACATATAGGCCTATACAATTACTTTGAATTTATACCCTATATTGTCATGAACTAGTTTCACACTTCATTTTTTTTCCTTAAGCATATGCAATTTCCTTGATAACATGCATTCTCCTGTAGTTAATTTTTTATCTTTAGTTAAAAATAATTAAAAAGAAATGTTTAAAATAATAAATTTAGTTTAAAAATTTTAGTTAAAAAATATATTGTATAACCAAAGTTAAAAGCAGTGAAAAAAGTATCTTAAAGCCATGCAATTATATCTGTTTCAGGCTTAAGTCTGTGACCAGAAGGTCTTTAAACATCCTCCTCAGGCATGTAAGATCAGCATAAGGAGCTGATATCACAGCGTAAATATAGAAAGTGCATCATTTTGCAATGAAACGAATATGGGGGTTGCGCGGGGCGGGGGGGGGTTCTGCACCTGTTCGAGCTCCCCAGCGCACATATCCTGAAGTCTGAGTAATAAAGTGATTGTCAACATGCTGTTCCATCTGATATCTGTCAAAAGGCAGCAGAAAATAGACAAATCGTTCCTAAGTGTTGCTGTGCTGTTGACTTGTAAATTCTGAGTTTAAATTCTGTCACAATCTGGCTTTAAATAGCTGACGCTGTCCGCTAGCGTTTGCTCTTAAACAGCGTCCATGACAGAAAGAATAGCCTATAATACATTACAGTACTGCCACCTAGAGGACATGTATTGGAAATCTTCCAAATAACATAAAAACAATGATTTTATGACTAAAAGTCAAAACATTTAAATGAGATCTCAAAGTTTTAACAGACGAGTTTGTTGCTGTGGCGCAGCTAATGCTAATGCGGCTATTGGTGGCAAATTCTAGGCTATTCATCTTTATTTCTATAGAGCTTTTACAATGTAGATTTTGTCAAAGCAGCTTAACATAGAAATTCTAACTGAAACGGTGTCAGTCCAGTTTTCAGTGTTAGTTTAGCCACATTAGCATATCCTTTAGAAATGTTGAGTTTTTAAGGATTTCAGTGTAGTTTAGCTTTGTAAAGTAAAGTGAATTTATTGTTGTGGCAACTTTGTGTGGATTTTTCTATTATTCTGCAATGGTTTAGTCTCTTAAAAGGATATTAAATATATCAATTAAACAACAAAACCAACCAAACTAGTCTCTATTGTCTTCTATAGTGTCCATTAACTACTATAGTGTTAAAAATATACAATGGAAATCAGTGGGTGTAATTAAACTTAGAATTGTCAATTTGGCTAGAACTATCCCTTAAAAAAACCCTTTGAATTCTACACAGCAAAAATTCCAGTGTTAAATATACAGTGTGATTTTTCGGTGTTGTTCAGTGTTAAAACCAGAGTACATTTTAATCTACGAGTGTGAAAGAGCGTATATTTAAGAGTTTTTTTTTTTTTCAGTGTTAAACTTTTAACCCAATATGCAGTGTATTTCCCACTAGTAATGGGAAGTCCAGTTTTTTTACTCTAACCGGTTCCTTCAGACAAACAGTGATCAAACTAGTATGTTTTACTTAAACTTGAAACCTGTCTTGTTGCATTTTAAAATGCAAAGAGTTGAATGTATTGAAATTATTTCTGAAAAGATTAATGAACATTTAATAAATTAAAACAATTTTCAACATATTTGATCACTGTTATCCGTCACACACACCAATTGATAATATAGGAAATAAGGTAATATATTAACACTTTGAAGGGTAACACACACTCCAATTGGATGTAAGAATAAACTCTTACTGTGTTAAAATGAACTCTAAGAGTAATGTACAAATTTCACACTTTAGAAAGTCTCATTTTAACTCCAAAACGGAGGGAGTCATATGTACACCCAAAGAGTGTTAGGTTAAACTCAAATGGAGTTAAATGTACACTGATTTATTTGCTGTGTAGAAAACCTAATAGCAAAAAAGAGAGCGAGAGCTTTGGCCTAATAATTCATGCAAATGTCTGATATTTTGAGCAAAATAAAAACTAAATGTTCTTAATAATTATTTATTGTTACTTTTATATTGGTATATAAACACATCTCATAATAAATTCCTTCTTGTCTTCAGTTCTATAGACTGATTTATTTTTTAGAAAATGTATTAGCATAATGACTTAATAAATAATCATTTAGTTACATTGGTAACACTTTGGGTATTAGTAGACTGTCTGCTTAATACCCGTTGATACTTCTCCTTCAACAGACATTAAACTGACTATAAGAAACTTTGCAAGTACATGTCAACTTATACTAACCCTAACCCCAACCAGTCTAACCCCAAACAGTCTACGTATAATCTAATGAGAATTAGTTGGCATATACAACAAACGGACCATCAAAATAAAGTGTGACCGTTACATTTTCCCAGCTCTAACATATTCACTGCAGCTTGGAGATAGACGTTTCTATATGTATATCAACCTTTGAATGATCTTTGACGTGCATAGAGATGTAAACAATATCTACACACGGCCCATGTGAATTATAAATATCCCTTACACAGTCTGGTCATGATCCGTATTTGCTAACAAATGGTTATTCATCTGGGAAAAGTCAATGTGGATGATCAAATTAAGTCGACGTCTGTTATCTGTGGTGTGAAGTTGTTCCTTTCTGCCAGTCATTTTTGCTAGGGCCGCTTTTGCCTCTGTAGCTGAGTAGAGTTACAGTGTTTCCGCTACAGGCTGACCTGTTCGTCAGGGTTTCGATATCATAAGAACACGGCAGTCATTCCCAGAGCTGAAATTCATTGGCACACTTAAAGTTTCAGATCAGATTCGGATTGTGGCGTCATTTACCTATTTGACTCGAGCAACGTTTGATTTTTCCCAATCATGATAGCATGCAAAACACATTTTAAACATTATAAAACGTAAACATATACAGTTTTTAGCATATTATCAGAGAGTTTTTATGTCCGCTTTCATCACAAATGCATTTTAATGCACAAAAAAAAAAATCTGTATTTGCTTTTTTTTAAATTAATTAACTACATTAAGCTACGATGACCATATATTTAAACGCTTTAACTGCATACATTACATTTTCTCTTAAATACAGAATATATTTTAGAATGAAATGTATGTTTTTTCATTGTTAAATAAAACCAAAGCTTCTCAAGCAATCTTTAACAAGTAAAAAAAAATATTTAAACAAAAGAGAGAGGAATTAAGATGTTTTTTATGACGCTTTGGGTGTTTTAGTATTGTTATGTAATGTACAAAATATAAATGCATTATTGTTTATACTCTTTCCACTGATTTTAATGATCCTTCAATTTCTTTCTAAATAAGATTGAATTGTTATTTTTAGCTGCCTTACACTTTACTTCAACTGTAAAAAAAAAAAACAATGTAAATTAGCTGCATTTGTGTTTATTAGTCCAGTAAATCTTAGCTATATATATATTTGTTTTATTATTGTAATAATAATAATATTTGAATTATTAGCCCCCCTGTTAATTTTTTTCCCTAATTTCTGTTTAATTTTTTTCTACGCATTTTTAATCATAATAGTTTTAATAACTCATTTCTAATAACTGATTTATTTTATCTTTGCCATGATGACAGTAAATAATATTTGACTAGATATTTTTCAAGACACTTCTATACAGCTTAAAGTGACATTTAAAGGGTTAACTAGGTTAATTAGGGTAACTAGGCAGGTTATGGTAATTAGGCAAGTTATTGTATAATGATGGTTTGTTCTGTAGACTATCGAAAAAAAAAAATAGCTTAAAGGGGCTAATAATTTTGACCTTAAAATGGGTTTTAAAAAATTAAAAACTGCTTTTATTCTAGCCAAAATAAAACAAATAAACTTTCTTCAGAAGAAAAAATATTATCAGACATACTGTGAAAATTTCCTTGCTCTGTTAAACATAATTTGGGAAATATTTAAAAAAGAAAAAAAAAATCAAAGGGGGGCGAATAATTCTGACTTCAACTAAATATATATATATATATAAATAATTGTTTTGCTGACTTAATAGAATAACACCAAGCACTGAATTAATTATTAATCGTTTAATCGTAAATTAATTGTTATTCGCCACGTTTACAGTGCAGTACATGAAGATACTCGTAAGTTGTGCATGTTTAAAAAAAAATCATGGTTAATTTTATAATTACTTATGAACTGGAGCTACAGTGCTCAGCACATATGAGCACACCCCTCACAAATCTCTCTTTTAAATTTATATTTTTAATAGGAAGCTATACAATATTATATTTGCGAATATACATTAGATTAGTCAGCACTGAAGCCAAATCTGGAGCTTATCTAACAAAATAACTTACGATAACGGTCCAAAAACTAGCACACCCAAAATTATATGTTATAGAAAAATCAAGAGAAGCAAAAAAATTGAAATATTTAGTTGACATTTTGGAGGTTGTAAAATTTGTTTTTTGCAATATTTTGCTTGAATTTAATTGTATTATCTTTCAATTTCTAAATATGTTTACTGACTAAAATATTATTCTTTTTTCGGGGTAGTTACCTTTAATGGACAGGAGATTACAGACAGGAAAGTGTGGGGAGCAGAGAGAAGGAAAGGATCGGGCAAAGGACCTTGAGCTGGGAATCGAACTTGGGTCTCCATGAGCACCTTAGTGCTATGTGTTGACGCTCTAACCACTAGGCTATTGGTGCCGACCTAAAATATGATTAATTATTTGATAAATCTGTTTTGTTTAAATGCACCAAAATACATTGCCTATATTCACTGAGAAATATCTATCTATCTCATTCTGTCAATAAATAAATAAATAAATCAAGCACAAATCTTAGTCCAGACAAAACTCCCTTTTATCATTTGCTGAAAGTCCCCCAAAATTTATATTTATATATTTTTTCAAGCATCCTATTGTGGATTGGTGTCATTGATCATTTTGCATTATTCCTCCAGAGAGAAAGTGTTTGAGAGCGCAGCGAGCGGCTGACAGATTGTGTGCACAGATCAGATGGCAGTTGCTATTCCAGAAGCTCTGGCCATGTAGGGCAGCAACTATAAACTACCAGAGGAACACAGGCCTCACCATTACTGTGTGTGTGTTTAGCTTTGTGTATATATTAATGAACACATGGTTCAGAAATGGTACTATGTTAATGCTAACACGCTACCGTGATGCACTTCGGAGGACAATGTGGATTATGTGGATTGAGTTAATCAGAACCTTAGGTTTGCAGTTTTATACCATATTATACCATGGAACCCCTAAGGGTTGTGTGTGATGTTAAGGTGATATTTTAAGAATAAGCTGTAATGCAGTCTCTGTCTAACGTGACTTAAACTGTGTGTGTGTCCATCTGCCCAGGTCATTACTGATGCTCCTTCAGCTGTCTAAGATAGAGAGCATTTGTTATTTTTATTATATATATTTTTTACCAGTATGTAAAATTAAATACACCAGTAAGATAGATAGATAGATAGATAGATAGATAGATAGATAGATAGATAGATAGATAGATAGATAGATAGATAGATAGATAGATTTGGATATGGATTGATAGATGCTTTAATATTATTATTATTATTAGCATTATAAAATTTAGATACTGTAGATAATTATACTCATGCTATGTGAGTAAGATTCACTCACAAAGACAGAACATATTGGTAAGGAAACTCACACACCCACAGAGAATTTTCTCACATCGTATCCTCGGCACTCATCAGTCACACTTCTGTGAAGCCATTAATGAGTGCTGCCACAGTCGATAAATGTCGAAATGTGAGATGCCTCAAGTGTGTGTGTGGGGTGACTGACATGTCATTCCTTTTAGATGATTTCAGATTTTCCATTATCATAATTCAACCCAGAGATCGAATTTGACATCAGGATCCATCACTTGATGTAGTGTTTGACTTTTTTCTTCTTTGTAAATAAAACAAATCTTAATACATTTACACACATGAAAAAATTACACATTAAATGATAGCAAATACTAGTGTTTTTGAATCATACTAGAGTAAAGTGTATTATACTGCAGGCAAGGCATGGGACGATAAACTGATTTCAAGGTATACCGTGGTTTGGAAAGGTCAAGGTTTTAAAACCGTCAAAATTTTAGGACAACAGTATCTCCAGCAGAAAATAGATGCCGTTTTAAATTGTAAAGAAATGTGTTTTTTAAACTAACGAAGACAGCAGAAGTCAATAATTCATTTGAATTATTTAGCCGGACATGTTTACTGCTCAAAAATCTTTTAAATGTTTCTAAAAAATAAAATCTATTGTGTTCAAAGTTTTTGTTTTTTTACCCAGACATTTAAAAAGAATATATTTTAGAGCAATAATCACAAAACCGTGAAAGCATGAAATTTTTATTCAAGGTTATCATACCGTCACAATCTTATACCGGGCCCATGCCTACTGCAGGCTAAATATTATAGTAACACTTTGTTAATGAATGATAAAGCATAGTGAACTAATAGACTGTAATAAATACTACGTTTTTACAGTAAACTAGTATAGTATAATATACCCTATAGTTGTAAAAACTACAACATTTGGTCATTTGTTTACATTAGTACTATATTTGTTGTATTATCGTAGCAACTATAGAATTACCCCAACAGATCATTTCAAGTACTTTACTACAGTATTTACTATGAATTACTGTAGTATTTTTTCACGTGGTTATAATCAAAAAGATGTACTTACCTTTAATCTTGCTGGTGAAACGATGGATGTAGATTAGCATTAGCGCTTCCTCCGACATCTCAAGGGGAAACGTAGCAAACTGATTTGAATTTTAACGAATTAGATGCCCCGCCCCTAAAGTTAACCGTCACTGAAGCTTGCTTGAGCAGAATTAAGCTTGTGAAATGCCGTCAGTAGCAGTTGTTTGACACTAATTCTACACTTCACGAAATTGTAAGTAAATCTTGTGTTTGAAATATTAGTGTCTGAGATTATTACGATATTGTGCCTCTGATAATCAATCTTTTGAAGCGAACTGCTTTCCCATTGTTTACTAAGTAAAATGATGACGTGTTTGACGGTTGTACTTCCCTCATTTGAAGCGTATTTCGCGCATTACATTAACTTTAATATAAAAAAAGTTAAGATTGAAGAGCTAGAGATGCTTTATATTTCATAAATACTACTCAGATTTGTACTACTCTGCATTTCCTGATGTGAAAGTGTACAAGCAATCATGCTTTATAGCACTATCTGGTCAGAGTTGAACTCGATTAAATCTCAAAATGTCAAAAAAAAAGCAATTATGAATGCAAAATATCTTTCTATAATTAAAAGGTATTATTTTATCCAATGTTTGTGTTTGCTAATATGCATTAGAATATAATTAGCAACATGCTAAAGGTTGGGTGATGTGGTGGCGCAGTAGGTAGTGCTGTCGCTTCACAGCAAGAAGGTCGCTGGTTCGAGCCTCGGCTGGGTACGTTGGCATTTCTGTGTGGAGTTTGCATGTTCTCCCCGTGTTCGCGTGGGTTTCCTCCGGGTGCTCTGGTTTCCCCCACAAGTCCAAAGACATGTGGTACAGGTGAATTGGGTTAGCAAAAATTGTCCGTAGTGTATGTGTGTGAATGAGAGTGTATGGGTGTTCCCCAGTGATGGGTTGCAGCTGGAAGGGCATCCGCTACGTAAAACATATGCTGGATAAGTTGGCGGTTCATTCCGCTGTGGCGACCCCGGATTAATAAAGGGAATGAGCTAAAAATGAATGAATGAATGCTAAAGGCTGCCTCAACAGAAATGACTTTGACATCTTTTAGTTTGAGACATTGGTAGTAAATCAGTTGCAGTTGTTTGACACGAATTCAACGCTTACCATTCAACGTTCAACGTTTTCACGAATTTAACGTTTACCAACACTTACGTACGAATTCAACGCTTAAAATATGTATTTACCTTTAATCTTGCTGGTAAAACTATGAATGTAAATTAGCATTAGTGCTTCATCTCATGGGGAAATGTAGCAAACTAATTTAAATATTAATGAATTAGATGCCCCACCCCTAAAGTTAACCGTCACTGAAGCTTGCTTGAGCAGATGAAGCTATTTCAAATGAATTAGACTTGTGAAATGCCATCAGTTGCAACTCGATTAAATCTAAAAATGCCAATAAAAGCAATTATGAATGCAAAATATCTTTCTATAATTAAAAGGTATTATTTTATCCAATGTTTATGTTTGCTAATATGCATTAGAATTTAATTAGCAACATGCTAAAGGCTGCCTCAACAGAAATGACTTTGACATCTTTTAGTTTGAGACATTGGGAGTGAATCTGGTCCATATAATCTGGTATTATGAATGTTTTTTGGTTAATTAGATCACAAGTAGATGAGGGAGAAACATATACAGTGCTCAGCATATGTGACAGGGCTCAACAATAAGGACTGCCCGATGGCCCGGGGCCAGCATGGGAGACGCTCGGGCCAGTGTACAGAATGGTCACTGGCTCGATCGGGCCAGTGCTGACTTGTCACAAAAGTTTGGCTGCGACTGTCTGTCAATTGCGTGCAAATACAATCTTAGGGTGGTTTCACACATAGACGTTTGTTTCGGAATCTGTCTCGTTTTCCCCTGTTAGCGCGGTTCGTTTGGCATATGCGAGTCCAGGAATCACTCAATCAATCGGCCCAAGATCGCCTGAATGAGATGGTCTCTGCTCGATTGAGCGGATCGATTGTAGTGAGAAAACAAAACAATTCAACGAACTAAGGACCCAGGCTAAATCACAGTGTATTATGATTGTGTAATAGCCATATATACGTATATATATTTTAAAGTGCACATTTTCGCTTATAAAATATATACACAACTGGTCAAAAGTTTGGGGTCAGTATGATTGTTAAATGTTTTAAAATAAGCTTCTCCTGCTCACCAAGGCTACATTTATTTTATCATAAATACAGTTCATTGTAAAACTGTAAAATGTTATTGCACTATAAAATAACTGTTTAAAAGTAGTTTATCATTTAATGGAATCATTTATTTCAGTGATTTTAAAGATGAATTTTCAGCTTCATTACTCCAGTCTTCAGAGTCACATGATCCTTCAGAAATCACTCTAATATTAATTATTATTGTTTTTATTATTATTATTATTATTATTTTTAATGGTAATAGTAATAAAAGCAATAATGTCTGGAGTAATAATTTTATTTGAAACTACATACAATAAGAAAGCAGTTATTAAAAAGTTTAATAAATATTTAACAATTTAACATTTTTTTAACATTTAATAAATGCCGCCTTGATGAACTGAATCATTTTCCGTAAAAAAAACATGACCCTGACCCCAAACTTTTGACCGGTAGCGTAAATATGTATATATATATATATATATATATATATATATATGTTTATGCTGAATAAAAAGGGTAGGTAATTCAATTGTGTTTGGCTTTTAAAACATTATTTAAAATACTGTATGTGGCTAAGAAATAGCTATAATATTTTTTTTTTTGGTGGGGCCAGTGAAAATTTTGGCAGGGCAAGTAGAAATCTGAACCACAGGCCAGTAGAAAAAATCCTTAGCGTTGAACCATGTGTGAGTACACCCCATTTTGAAAATGAATATTTTATTTATTTCTCAGTGAAGATGGGTAATATATTGGTGCAATTGAACAAAACAGATTTATTAAACAGATATATTTATTAAAATAACATTTTAATCACAGAACAACATTGTGTGACCACAGCTTTACAGGTGTGAAAGCGCCCATAAGTATAGATTCTGTTACACTCATATTTACCATTTATCACTAAAATTCCAAGTGTAAAAAGTATGGGTGTAACGGATCATGGTAATCCATACAGATCACAACCCATATGTTTTTATTTTCTACTTGTAGATTAAACCTACATTTGTAATGATCATAGAGAGGTCCCCTCGCATCATTCTAATCACATGTATGAAAGCATTTTGGCTTCCCTGTAAGATATGACGATGACGGAAGAAGTTGTGGTGGCACCTAAATGCTTAGGTTATTTACAGTGGAAAAAGTGTTTCTGTCACTACTTGTTTAGCTGAATTAATGCATTCAGTGTAAGCTGCACAATTAATCATTAAAAGATCAGGATCTTAATTGACCCTTCGCTAAGCCACACACCAATCAGGGCTTAGCAACCGTAGCTATGCTCAGGAGGTCTGTCAAGCTTTTTAGCGACGGAAACAAGCTAAAGCGTTGTGCAAATCTGACACCCAGTATACTAAAAGTTTGGACGAGGTGGTGCAATTTTTTTCCCTTTCCAAGACCTAAAAATCAAGGGAAGAAATGCCAGCGTGGATCAAGCTCTGTCAGGGGCCGTAAAAGCAGCACAATCCAGTCATATTTCCTGCTGTTTCAAGCTACGAATATTTGGATTACATATCAACAGAACAAAACAGAGATATGATCACAAACTGAGCACTTGCGATCAATATACTTCACCCACAGCTGTTTTTCAGTAATTTATAACCCTCATGTCCATGTCAGAGCTACAATTCAAATGCATAACCACAAATCCAGGCATAACACTGTATGACAACGCTTCAGATGACTGTTCTAGAGCCTACAGCTAATCAATCTGTCAGATTCTGGAGTGCATTACAGCTCTAAAGAACATTATAAATGATAAATGATCTTAAGTAAAACAAATACATTCATAGAGATGGTATATAAGTATATAATTTCACTCACCTGGGAAATGGAGGCCACAAAAATGGTTTGTGAGCACAATAAAGTGCACACAGCATGCCATATCATCTGATAATTGTAAAAAATACTTCTGAACAGCAACTGACTGTGTAAAGCCACATAAAACAAAACAAAAATATGATGTATATGCCGAGTTCAGCTGCTAAACAGCCGGAATCAGCTGAGGTAAAGGGACTGCGACTGGCGAGGCCTAGCTGTTACTCAAGTGGCCTAGCCTTAATTATGCAGACTTAATATAACGAAACGGATGAGTTATAAAAAAATTCACCCCCCTCACAGTTGTCATGAAGGGTAATATTAGCTATATAACCCAAAATCGTTTTTTGTACCAGGCTGTAAACATCTTTTTTCTGCTGTAAAGTTGGCCATTTTCACAGTGGGCTCAATAGAAATGTGCTCTATTATGGAGCCAGGACTAGCAGAATTTGGTGATGATGTTATAACGGGTTAGTGTCTGCTTTTATATTTGGTGTCGGATTAATATTTGCTGGTAGGGAAAATCTATTTGTTCACTTCTGCTATTTATACTTTGATTTGCATTTCAATTTCAATATTTTTTTCCACTTAACTGGAAATTAGAATAGAAACGGTATAAAAAGCACACAAACACACTGACAGTTATAGGTACTGTACATTGTTATGGGTCAATGATGCTAATATTTGGCACAAATCCATCAATTTCCCCTTTCTGGCTGCTCTTTCTATGAATGAATTATGTAAAAGCACTGTCCATGCGTGTTTCCTTGTCAGTTAATAACGCTATATATTTTTTATTGTACAACAATTAGTCTATCAGGCTTTTTGGCTAAAAAGAGAAATCATGGTTTAATTTGTTATGATTAGATTATTTTAAATGTCACCTATCCTGCTGTGCATGAACTAAGCTGTTGAATGGTCAGCGTATGAGGCGGCTAGGCTAACCTAGCTTCAATTTTGATTCAATTATTTTCTAATCGGTTGCATAATATGTTGTGAATATACACCTGTAATTCATACTGCAGTCCTTTTTTGTCTGGCTTTCTCAGATATCTCACCTGTTTGCCAAAAATAACTAATTATATGCCTGGGAATGTCTGACACCGGCGCATACATTAGGTAATAGACGTGCCAGGCACGATAGCTTGACAGGCTTAGCCAGGGCCAGATTAACATAAGGGCTAGGTGGGGCTGAAGCCCCAGGGCCCACGGAAGGGGGCCCTTGATTGGCTGAAAAATTAATTTGCGCTATGATGTGGGAAACGCCTCTTTGCGTTATGCTTTCTCTCGTCGATAATGTGAAGTATTCCTTTTGGTTCACTACTGTTCAAAAGCAGTGACGCCGGTGTTAAACTGGGGCTCAGACTGGCTGTAGCCCAATCAGAATATTGAATAGCCCTGTTTTAGTCACCAATAAGGGTGATCAGATGTGCCATTTAGGCATGGGACGATAACCGTTTTCAAGGTATACCGCGGTTTGGAAAAGTCAAGGTTATCATACCGCCAAAATTTTCTCTAATACCGTTCCTAAGGTATGTGTAAGATGTTTTTATTTACATTTTTTTTAACAACAGCATCTCCAGCAGAAAAGATATCCAAAGATGCCATTTTAAATTGTAAGTAAATCTTTGTTTTTGAAACTAATGAAGACAGCAGAAGTCGATGATTCATTTTCATTATTTAGCCTGGCACGTTTACTGCTCCAAAATATTATAAATGTTTCTCAAAATAAAATATATTGTGTTCAAAGGGGAAAAAACTTAGTTTTTTACCCAGACATTTAAAAAGAATATATTTTAAAGCAGTAACCACAATACCGTGATACCGTGAAACCGTGATATTTTTATCCAAGGTTATCATATCGTCAGAATCTTATACCGGCCCATGCCTAGTGCCAATTTTCCCTGGACAGTCCCTTATTTCAGCAATATCGCGAGAAACGTCCAGTCAAAGGTAGGCTAACCAAACTCGTTGTAGAACAAAAAATTAAATTCAAACACTATTCATCATTGATTAACTTTAACAGAAGCTGGGATAGGTGGAGTCATGCTGAATGAACTCATAACTGAAGCGCAGTCTCGGCTGCGCGACGGTTACAGCTGGACTCAATAAACTGCCACCCACACCCACACAATCCATTCATCACACAATATAACCGAGACAGTGCGCGAACAAATCAAATAGCCTACACAAACAGTTATCAAAGTGTCCATCGCTGCGGAGTATGTATCTCATGTAAATGCACTCGGTTATGCTTTACAGTAAGTCTAACTGAACTAGTTAGAAAGGAAACTTTTTTTATGAATGTTTACTTTGCCTCTTTTATGAAATTGACAGTAATAATATGGAGCAATGAAATATTGGCGCTTGCTTTCATCAGACAATATATCTGATGCAAATATATAAAATAAAATAAGGATGCTAGCCTTCTGTAACTCAGAAGTCCACAATACTTTGGATATTAGAAGTATGGATTTTAAAGATATATCATTAAGGATTTATGGTCAGCTAAAGTTCTAAAGAAACTTTTTAAAGGTAAACCCCTATTCAAAGTATTTATTATAAAGCACTAATTTAGAAAGTATTGCAAATGTTTTTTGTTTTGTTGATTTTAAAATCAGCCTGTTTGAAAATTTTTTTGAGGCAAAAAAAAAAATAAAAAGAGGCCCTTGTATTTGCTATAGCCCCAGGGCCCAATGTGTTCTTAAACCAGCCCTGCAGGGCGTAGCAAAAGTAACTAAGGAGGACGGGACTTAGCGAAGGGTCAATACAAACACCCATGCAAAATAAATGATGATGATTATTAGGGATGCTCCGATTGATCGGCCAGAGATCGGTATCGGCCGATAATCACATTTTATGACTCGATCGGTACTCGCCAATCTGGCCGATCTCATGAACCGATCACAGGTGTCTGTTTACGAGTTTATATGCAGAGGAACCAGACATGCTAGTTGGAGAGCAAAATATTGGAATGGTCTTGCATGTGTTTAGACCTTTTTACATATATAAGAACTGAGAGTTCTGTGTTTTTGACAATATTGCCAGTTCACTAAAACCTGGCTGAAATACAATTAAAAACGTAAAAAAAAAACAATGTTTTAATTGAATATTTCATAATATACCTTTTTGTAATATACTTACTGCAATAGACAAATATATATTTATAGATGTGCATTTTAACATCTTATGCATCAAATATGTACTTTTTCTTGATTGAGACATGTCGAGTTCTTCTTCCATCATTTGCAATGTTTCCAAATTGCTTTGTTAGTTGTTTTTCTTACCATTTTTTTGTATCCGTTTTATCTATTATTTTCTGTAAAGTTGCTTCTGACCATGACATGTCCACACTAAATGGTTATGAGAGACATGTTTGAGGGATTATATGCAACATTCTTCATTTATTCTCTGAGGTGTAAGGCAAGATCTCCACTTAATTATCATACTTAGGGGGAAAATGTGCTTCATGTATTATAAAGCTTGAAGCATCAGAATCGGTACTCAGTATTGGCCGATCACCATCACAAAGAATCGGTACTTGGCATCGGCTGCAAAAATCCTGATCGGAGCATCCCTAATGATTATGAACATTTATTAATCGTTCAATGTGCTGCATTCAAATCTCTGTTTGATCAAGAAAGAGATTCAGTTTTTACCCTTTTCAGTTAGTTATAAACAATCAAATATCACAGAAGTACAGTTTATAGTTCAGATATAGACATGCTGTTTATGGTGAAGATTAAAATCACAGTTTAATCCAACTTGACGCTGTTGAAAGTTGTAGCAATTAATAATACATTGAAAGCAAATGACATTTGTCTACTCTCCTCCCCGCAAAACGGTCTGATCCGTGACCCAAAAACCATAGTGTGATTCCAACCGCGAGATTTGTGATCTATTACACCAGTTGTAAAAGGACCTGAGAAGAGTTTGTCATGCAGTAGCTGCCTGTGAGATGTCTGAAATCAGTGGTTGTGTATGTGGAAGGTCAGCAGTGGTCAGGCCGAGGGAACTGTTGTGTTGTCTCCCACAGCGTGGTTTGCGTTCTCATCATTGCTTTCACGCCTCTGACAATCACCTCCATTGAGCGAGTGTGTGTGTGAGAGAGAAAGAACGAGCAGGAGAATGAATGGCAGCCGTCCAGACAAATGACAAGCTATTAATACAACCTTGGCTACTTTGTTTATCCACAATTACCAGGAGCTTTTTTTCAACTTTGCTTTGGTAAGGTGATAATTTGTTCCCAGTAGAGGCTTTAGGCGAACATACCTGTGTGTCTGCGTCTCTGTTTGTGTCTCTCTATGTGTGTGTGTGTGTGTGTGTGTGTGTGTGCATGTGTATACACGCCAACCTGATTTCACCAAGTAGGACATGTTCCTGGATTAACATCTGTGTTGATCCTGGAACAACATGCCACTCAGCCAATCAGAATTAAGGGATACGTTTACTGTTTATGTTAAGTTTAGGCTTATGCTTAGGTTTGTTCACTTCTACATGATTGTTATCCAACTATTATTCTCCTCTGATTTTGGGAACAATTTACAGTTATGGTTGGGTTTAGGGGTAGGGAACGGGTATGGATCACATTTTCCAACAAAAATGATGTTCCAGGATCGCATCGGACTTGGCAAAATCATGACAGGCGTGTGCACCTGGTATTTCTCACATTGTGGGGTTCACAGGTCCTCACAATTATAGCAATACCAGTAAGTTTTGACCATGTTGTGTAATTAGTTTGGTCCCCATGAGAAAAAAAAGGTTACTAAATCACACAGAATTAAGTATTTTAATAATGTAAAAATGCAGATTGTTTCCTTTGAGGGTTGGTTTATGCGTAGGGCATATCTGTATGGTGTAAAAATAATTTTGATTTGATCTAATGAACAATAAATAATGGTTTATATCACGGAAAATGTGTATTAGTAGGCCTGTCATAATAATCAATATATGGACTTATCGCTTTCCCAGTGATGGGTTGCAGCTGGAAGAGTTGGCGGTTCATTCCGCTGTGGCGACCCCCAGATTAATAAAGGGACTATAAGCTGAAAAGAAAATGAATGAATGAATGGATTTATCGCACAACATATGGACATGACCTCAATCATTTTTGGTGATGCGATTATATATTACCCATACATAAAAACCAATTCCAGCAACATTTTAGCTGATTCATTTCACGTGTGTGTCTGAGAGCTGAAAATAGATCTGGTAGCAGATATCGCAGCCTCTGTTACTTTTTACCTTGCATTTTTGTGTTAACATTTATTATTATTTGTTTAGGATATTCAATTTCACATTCTGACTCCAATGCCTAATTATTAAACTGTTAAAATGACTGTAATTAAATTAA
Source organism: Danio kyathit (assembly GCA_903798195.1). Taxonomy (NCBI): domain Eukaryota; kingdom Metazoa; phylum Chordata; class Actinopteri; order Cypriniformes; family Danionidae; genus Danio; species Danio kyathit. The sequence continues at coordinate 8,617,003 of LR812525.1, forward strand.
ATATACTCAAGAGTAAAATATGATGCGTTCTCTGGAAGAGTGCACTTGCCTTGTGATGATATTATATCGTCATTCTGGCATTATATAATGAGGCATTATATATTAAACGGTCTGAAAATGACAATATATTGTTTATCGCAATATATTTTGGTGCAATATATTTACAACAATAATAGATATCGTGATAGGCCTATCTACAAACAGCCTGCAGACCTCCAATGCTCTTTACCAATTTATTGCATTTTAATGAGTAAACAAGTCAGTGGAATACTTGACTCTGATTGGTCAATCTGATTTGATCATTTTTGCATAAAAATGTTAGCCAGAAAAATTGTACGTAAAATAATTGAAACTTCAATTTATTTGTTGATTTTGGTACATGTACAGTTGAAGTCAAAATTATTAGCTCTCCTGTGATTTTATTTTCTTTCTTTTTCAAATATTTCCCAAATGACGTTTAACAGAGCAAGGAAGTTTTCACAGTATGTCTGATAATATTTGTTTCTTATTTGTTTTATTTTGGCTAGAATAAATAATTTAAATAGTTTTAAACCATTTTAAGGTCAGTATTATAAGCCCTCTTAAGCAGTATTTTTTTCGATGGTCTACAGTACAAACAGTACAAACCACTGTTATACTATGACTTGCCTAATTACCCTAACCTTGACCTAATTAATCTAGTTAAGGCTTTAAATGTCACTTTAAGCTGAACACTAGTGTCTTAAAAATATGTAGTCAAATATTATGTGCTGTCATCATGACAAAGATAAAACAAATCAGTTATTATTAAAAATATATATTTATTTAAAATATACTTTAGAAATGTAATAAAAAAGCTTGTTTAAACTTTGTGTAAATAAAGTGTCAAAATATAAGTAAAATACTGAAATTCACAATAAAATGTGTGTAAAAATGTACTTATTGTCTGACCTGTACTTATTACAATTGAGAAAAAAATAAGTGATCATACTGAATTGGATTTTAAGTGATTAACAACAGACAAATGCATAAAGCCTAGTGCTTTAATAGATAGGGGAAGAGTAAAAAATGAAAAATAATTAATTCATTCATTAATTTGGATGAAGCTGCACTGTGATACTTTAATATTTAGTTATTCTAAATATGTCTGATAGTATTATTATAAAACTATTGTTAAATCATGGTTTTAAAAAAAGTATTTTATCAGAGCTTAGTCTTAGTCTCCGATTTATCAGAGGTCGCCACAGTGGAATGAACTGCTAACTAGGGCTGGATTTAGCTTAAAATCAATATCTTGATTAATTAAACATTTTATCTTGATTAAGATTAATAAACAATTATTTTATATATATATATATATATTAATATACAGTTGAAGTCAGAATTATTAGCCCCTTTTGAATTTTTTTTTCTTTTTTAAATATTTCCAACAAGATGTTTAACTGAGCAAGGAAATTGTCACAGTATGTCTGATAATATTTTTTCTTCTGGAGAAAGTCTTAGTTTTTATATTTCGGCTAGAATAAAAGCAGTTTTAAATTTTTTTAAAGCCATTTTAAGGACAAAATTATTAGCCCCTTTAAGCTATATATTTTTTGATAGTCTACAGAACAAACCATCGTTATACAATAGGGGTGTGAACCTACACTGGTCTCACGGTTCGGTTCGGTTACGATTATCATGCCATCGATTCAGTTCAATTCGATATCTTGGTGCATTGACGATTATTTCCATACATAATTAGATTTTTTCTTTACAACACAAGAATTTTTTTTTTATTAAAATCTATAAATATGTTTATATTAATATATTACTTGTAATACAATTTTGTCCTTTAATACAAGCAGTCAGATACATAAACTGTACCTTTAATTTTACCTGCTCAAAAAAAAAACACTCTTTGTGAATGTTTTAGACAACTCCAATACATGCACAGAACACAGCACGAGCATTCATAACAAATAAACTAATGTAAATATTATCCTGCTTGCTTTTTGAGCGCTGGCAAGTTCTTACACCCCTATGATTGGTCATTGTCTTCACCCGCTCAACAAAAAGGGCTGCGCTTGGCTTTAGAAACGAAAGCGCTGTTCGCCCATGATGAGTGACGCGGGAAAAACAGCCGCGGGTCAGTCTATATGCGCATAATACGCGGTTATCAGGTAATCCGTAATAGAATAAATACAATACAATAAACTCGAACCACAGGCACGCTTGTGTCTGGATCCACAAGTATCACTTTAACAGCCAAGAGGAGAGGAAAATTTACCTCACGAACATGCCAACGGGTCATATGCCCTAGGTGTGTGTGTGTGTGTGTGTGTGTGTGTGTGTGTGTGTGTGTGTGTGTGTGTGTGTGTGTGGGAGAGAGAGATGGAGTTTTACAGCATTTCTCTCTAGTAGTGAAATAGCGGCTCGTGCTTTACCATTCCTCAGTGTCAGTGAAAGACTGTCCTGCACACTCACATGTGCACAATTATCTGCTTTTTAAGTAGTAGGAGTGTTTTATTTACTCGCCCTCGCCTCCTTCGCCATAGTATTCTACCGCGACATCGCGCATAGGGAATAAATGACACCAGTGCGTAATAACCGGTTATGATCTATTACTGAACCGATATCGAATTGTCCCCATCTGCATCGCGGTGCACCGAAGAAATTATTAATTTTGACACCCCTAATATACAATAACTTGCCTAATTACCCTAACCTGCCTAGTTAACCTAATTAACCTAGTTAAGCCTTTAAATGTCACTTTAAGCTGTATTGAAGTGTCTTGAAAAATATCTAGTCAAATATTATTTACTGTCATCATGACAAAGATAAAATAAATCAGTTATTAGAGATGAGTTATTAAAACTATTATGTTTAGAAATGTGTTGAACAAATCTTCTCTCCGTTAAACAGAAATTGGGGGAAAAATAAACAGGGGGCTAATAATTCAGACTTCAACTGTATATATATATATATTCTTTTTTTTCATAGTTCAATGACAAGTTTTGTACAGTAAATATGCTCACATATTACAACTCAGAGATTTTTGAATGAAGGGTGCACTACTTGATTTTAAAAGAAAACACACACTATGTACCATCTATGATTATTTATTGAACATCACCGATGAACAAATGAAATTAAAACACACATTGCCTAAAACCAACAGTCAAACAAACCTTTTTTCTTATAAAAAAGTGAAAATAAATAGCTTGCACTTTTGGAAACAAAATAATTTTCAGTGTTTCATATTAAAAGTATGAACTTTTTCATATTAAAAGTAGAAAATAAGCAGTATCTCTTCTAAATACAATAACTCTTGCATATCCTGTAAGTTAATGATGTGCGGATCGATACTAAAATATCGATATCTCCGATACCAGCTTTGTTTGTTCTAGAATCGATTATCTTATCAAAATATCGATATTTCAATAATTTGGAGCAAATATGTATTTTATTGGAAATAGAAATACAGCAGAAAGTAACCTCAGTTACCCTGGTTTATCTGAATAATGCCAACTTAGTCGGAACTACTTGTTCTTCCGCCTATAAAGTCATGTGCGTAATATGGCACTGTACAACTGCAGATCACGCTAACTGGCCACTCAGTCCACTGGCACATGTTGTTCAGTCACGCTGTCATTGGATATGGGTGACCGCAAGCGAAGTATGTGTAGAGCTACTTCACTTCCATAAACTCAAACGATGCGGTTTGTGACACGTGTAACAAAACAGTGAGGTACTGTGGTAATACCACAAACCTAATCAAACTTCTACATATAAATCACAAGACAGAATATGACAACGTCATGATAGGCGGTCAGAAGAGGAGGAAAAACGCTTTAATAACAACTGAAATTTGTAAATTATATCATCTTTTTCTTTAATGTGTAATGTATATACCCCTTCTGTTTGTTTTTCTTTTCTTTTTTTCTTTTCTTTTTCTAAAAATGCTTTCTTTTTGTCTTTCTATTCTCCTTATAATGTACTGTGATTGTATATTCTCATTTTTCGCATAATAATAATAATAATAATAAAAAAATGAGAGGTACAAGTGCTGCTAGGGTGAGACAGACATCGCATTCAGAGTCCTTAGGTGCAGCAGGCAGGCACTATCCAGGTACAGAGGGAGAAAATGTGGCTGTGTTTTGGGGTCTTGGGTTTTTTGTGACAATGATAAAACAACGAAAAGGTTCAAAACACTTTCATGGGAACTGAATTAACGTCACTAAACGTAGAAGTGTGAATGTTGAAGATGTTCAGGCAGGTGTTTTAAGATATACATGCTCAGATGCTGTCAATAAATATGTAAGTTGGCTTTTTTGTATGATAATTCTTCATCAATAAACAAGAATAACCCATAATAAGGGTCGTTTTTAGTAAATATAATAATTTTAATTATATTATTATATATAATTATTATTGTATATTTAATATATATTAAATATATACTCAAACAAGAGCAGTAGATACTAGACTTTATAAATCAATCATCATAAATTGACAAATAGTAGAGCAGGTCTCAAATTTTAAGTATTTAGGAACAATTATTGACAATAAACTGAATTTTAATAGTATTGTAGAGGCTGTGTATAAGAAGGCTAGTCAGCGCCTCAGTCTCCTCCGCAAGTTGAGAAGTGTTAGTGTTAGTACACAGACTTTAAACATGGTATACAGATCATTGATAGAGAGTGTTCTCACATATAATATTGTTTCATGGTTTGGCAACACAACACTTAAACAGAAGAAGAAATTATCGCAAATTACTAATCAGGCAAATAAGATAACTGGTCACAAACAACTTTCACTGCAGGTTCTATTTGACTCCTTTATGGAAAAAACAGCAGTTGCGATTTTTAAAGATAATACACATCCCCTTCACTCAGCATTTACATTGTTACCATCAGGACGCAGGTTTAGGATTCCTAAAGCACGAAGAAATGCATATAAAAAGTCATTTATCCCAATTGCAGTTGTTGTTTTAAATCGGATCACTGTTCTGCCAAGAATGATTTGCAGTAGTCTGTATGGGGCTAAGTTGGTTTTTAAACTTTTAACCTATGTTGTTGTCTTGATGGATGTTGTTATTGTGTGATTGTTGTATGTATGTAGTTGCTGTCTTGAATCCAGTGTCAAAGACAATTTTCCTTCTGTGCCAAACAGAATGTTTAAACTAAACTAAACTAATGTAACGGAAAATATGCCGTGTCAAGGCATCTCTGGTGCACATTCCAATCATTGTCAATGTAGTGCAAAGTAAGGCTCAAGAATGGGTCCATCGTCCTACCTGACCAGAGATCAGATGTGGCTGCAAAATGGCCGCAGAAATATAAATCAGCCTCAGGCTTTTAAAGCTGATTTATACATCTGCATCGAGTGATCGGCATGACCCACGGTGCCTGCCTTGCGTGTAGCCATGCATTGATATACTTCTGCGTGCTGTTTGTGTTGCTCTGCAATAACACTTCAAAAATGCTAGCTGGCAGTAGGTTTTTATGTTCCTCTGTGTCGAGTTTCTTCATGGGTGTTTTATTTTTTCTGAACACTTCTTTAATGTACAAAACTCGCTCATTCAGAGGCGGAAACCGGCGGATGTGCAACAACTTTAATCATAAGGTAAACACAAAACAAAAGTTTCCATCTGGAGCTCCTTCACGGGACTCCACACTTGTAAACACTCGCTACAACGAAGGGCTCTCTGCTGTCCCGTGGCTCTCCACGCCGCCCACGTGTACATGTCAACACTACCAAAGCGACCAATCACAGAGCTTGCGGTCACATTTTTAAGAGGTGTATGCGACTACGCGAAGGCTACGCCGGACCATACGCGTGCTCTCAATGCAGAAGTATAATGTAAATCAGCCTTAACAGAGCAGGGTCACGTGACTCTGGGAAAATTAGATCGATTATAGATTCTGAATGTCGATTTCAATTATTTTTTAATGAAACGCCCATCCCTACCGCTAACTATTCCTATATGTTTTTAAACTATATGTTTTACACAGCGGACGCCCTTCCAGCTGCAACCCAGTACTGGGAAACACCCATACACTCTCACACTCCTCACCTACAGTATAGCACATGTGTTTGGACTGTGGGGGAAACCGGAGCACGCAGAGGAAACCCACGCCAACACGGGAAGAACATGCAAACTCCACACAGAAATGCCAACTGACCCAGCCGGGGCTCGAACCAGCGACCTTCTTGCTATGAGTCGACAGTGCTAACCACTGCGGCACTGTGTCATCATCTTTGAGCCATTTAATTATAATTTCTATGTACAACACCTCAAATAAGCAGTGATACAATATGATGCAACAAATTAAATCGGCCCTATCCTAAAGTGTTCACATTGACTGAGCCTCATTCTCAGCGAGATTTGGGGATTTGAGAGTTTTTCTGAACTAAAATAGCAGCAGAGTTTTGACCCTGGAGGTCAGACTTCATTTGGTTTGAAAGGTCATCTATTAAAGGGCTTCCCCTAGCCGTCCACTGGGGTTTGGAGAAGACAGACTTCGCCACTCAGTCTACATTACCTCACGTTTAAAGATCGACACACACACTTGTACAGCTATATTCATAGGGACTTCTCATTTCACATAATGGTGTTTCTACTGTACATACTGTATATTCTCTCCCCCTTTTAACCAACTCTCTCAGGAAACAATCTGCACCTTTACATTTTAAAATACTACATTCTGCTTGATTTATGAGCTGTTTTTCTCCTGGAGACAGAAAAAGGTCAAAATGTACTGGACTTGTGAGGACATTTGGTACCCACAATGTAAGAAATACAAGGCAAACACACACACACACACATGCTGTAACAGGTGGACTCTGGGAAATAAATTGTCTTAACAGAGTGGAAGTGGCAGCTGTGCTCACCGCACCGAGGGCTGTTATTTAAAGGCTCAGGGTTACATTATTGCTGGCTTATGGGTCATTTTTTGTGGTGTTTTGCACAGTGTGGTTGTTTGTGAGGTGCATTTACTTGGATTTGATATTAGAAAGCTCTGTGAAGGGAATGACGGAGCGCTGAGGTGATCTCGAAACTTGTGTTGTGTCTCTTCGCTCGACAGGAATCTCTCTCTCTTTCTCTCAGCTGTGTTGGTGTCCTGTAACATCCACATTTAGACACCGTCCCCCTCCTCCATCAGCGCTTCCTTCCAGCCTTCCTCGTCTGCTACTTTTTGACCTTTCCGTTTCCCCTGATCTCTACGTCTCTAATTTTATTTTAAGGTTCTTATTTAGGGCCCCAGTGTAGTGTAAATGTCTAAAATTTCCTAAATTAAGAATCATTTTGTAGACAAAAGGTCAAAATTAAGTATTAAACTTGTCTTTAGATTATTTTGCTTACCCTACTGGGAGATTATTTCTGATTTGTTTAAATGGAAACTCACTTCATTTGAATTTAGATTATTTTGAAAATAGGGATGCAACGATAAACCGGTTTCACTATTAACCGCGCTTTAATTCTTCACGGTTAATTAATCGTAAAGGCTTCTCAACACCGCGTTTCTGCACGAAACAAAACTGCAGCAACTAAACAGCTATGCAAACTGTGCGCTAGTTTGTACAATGAGACTAATAACCACGCACACTAGATTAACTAAGCCTGTGCACGTTCGTTATTACCAATTGAGGGACATGCGACGCAACGCGCTCATGCTTTTCAGACGCACCTCGTTGAGATGACAGGGGGCTTTTGTGGCCGCGGGAACTGCAAACGGCTGAAGATAAGATGTGGTGAATGTTGATCCGCCAGCCGAGATCAATCGAGTGATTTCGGAGAGAGTGCTGTAAGACTCGGAGTGGATTAGCTGTTTAATGGCCTGAATCTCGATGCGTTGCGTCGAGAAAATCTAACACTGTCTCCAAAGAAGCTCGCCTTTACCAAGTTTAAAATGAGAATCCTGCTCTGCCCCGCTTATATATTGGGTCAGCTGACTCGCTTGCTTTACTCCACAAACACAGAGAAATGAAGATCAGGTCATAACGAGACTGAGCATTTAAAACGACCAAACCGAAACCAAAACTTTTAAAGACGTGCAGACGTGAGACTTTTCTTATTTTATTTTGTCCATTATTTCTGTTTATTAAATTGTCATGCATATAAAATAATAGTGCAAAATAAACATTTCTTACGGCAATGCTTAATTTTTATTTAATGCAAACCATAGATTTATTTTTCATAAAGTAACAGTAGGGCTTTTTATAGCAGATAACTCACATTCAAGCACATTCAAGGCAGCATGATAATGAAAAATGTAATTCTTTGTTAGTATTATTGTCATCATAGTCATCATTAATATTTTATTCATTTTGGAATTGTTGCACAAATATCAACAAGTCATCACAGAATTAGTTAGATAGTTGTTTTTGGTTTTTGTTAGTCCTGATTGATGTTGTTTTCAAATACAATAAATCTGTTAATATACAATTTGCAGTGGTGCTCATAAATTTTTGGTGGGTGCTCCTACATTTTTTCTGGTGCTCCTACATTTTTTTAAGTTGTAAGCACCGGTGCTCCCAGGTAAAAAAGTTCATTTCAAGCTCTGCATTAGACAAATACTGTTTTTTAATTTATTTTAATTTATTTATTCATTGTTCTGTCATTTATTTACAGTGTAAAATTATCTGTTTAAATGTCAAAAACATTCACTTATTTTTAAGCACAAAGAAAGATATGTACTATTGTTTGTTTCTAATATTATTATGTGCTGTATTAATTGGTTACTGAGCAGCAAAAAAATAACACTTAAAAATATAAGGAGTTTTCATTTTATTTTCTAAACTAGTGGTGTTTGAAATTAATGAATGCATAATATTCGTGATAACCGTGAAACCGTGATTATTTTTCAGACTATAATCGTACAACCAAAATCTATAATCGTTGCATCCCTATTTGAAAACTTACTTGCCTATAAAATGCTTCCTGATTTAAGAACTTTTAAATATTTGGACTAGAAACAAGACAAAAACTCTGAAATCAATAAGCATTTTATAGACAACAGGGTTTAACGCTAAGGATTTTTTCTACTGGCCCGATCGGGATTTTTACTTGCCCTGCCAAAATTTTCACTGGCCCCATCAAATATATTACACATATTTTAAATAATGTGTCAAAAAGCCAAATATAATTCTATACATACACTTTTTATTTAGCATATACATACATACATACATACATACATACATACATACATACATACATACATACATACATACATACATACATACTAGGGTTGGGCGATGTTGACCAATTTAGCATCGTACGATGTCTAATGTGAAACATCGCGATGGACGATGGCATCGTCTTCATAGGCGGAGGTGAATTAATTATTTATGAATAATTCATAACGAATTGGATGGCAGAGGGGTGTCACGGACGAAAGTGAGCAGCGCTGGGGTGTCGCAGACGAAAGTGAAGAGGGTTGGGGAGTCGCAGAAGAAAATGAAAATGAACAGCGGACAGGCGAGGAGGGCGGTTGAGGAGGGAGATCGGTAAAATGAGGTACCGGATCTGGCGTGTTTCGGCACAAATTAAGCCCTGGATAGAGACGAGATTAATTAAATATCACGTTTAACACCTATAGTGAGACACGATGCAGCGATACATCCTTGATAAACTGTCCGACGTACACTTTTCTCTGGAGCTCAGAGGAGCGCATGACAGTGTGTGTGGCTGTGGCTGTTTGTGTGTGTGTGGCTGTGTCTGTGTGTGTGTGTTTTTGTGACATATCAGGACACAAATCTGTATAATGACATGGGTATGACACAGGTATTACAAAAAGCAGGTGAAATATGAGGACATTGCTGACGTCCTCATTTCTCAAAAAGCTTATAAATCACACAGGATGAGTTTTTTCAGAGAGTAAAGCTGTACACTGTCTCCTGTGATGGTTGGGTTTAGGGGTAGGGTGTGGTGAGGGCAATATAATATACGGTTTGATCTATATAAAATGAATGGAAACCTATGTAATGTACCCACTTTTCACAAAAACAAACATGTGTGTGTGGTCACGTGATGTGTGTTTTCAGCAGACAGAGGGCTGTTCAGAAATGCTAGATGAAACACCAGTGTGGACGTGGATCATTTTCGTTCTAAAATGCCATTTTAAAACTACGCTGTATTAGTGTAAACGGAGCCTGAGTTTGTATTTTTCACGAGAGGGTTTGCGACGGGGGCGGGGCGGAGGGTCGGCGATGCCGGCTCAGCATCGTGATATCTATCGGCCATCGGTGATGGACGATGGCATCGTCTATCGGCCCAACCCTACTGCATACATACATATACAAGGTTTCCGCTACATTCATTCATCCGTGGCGGGCTGCCAAGCCAAAATTCATTCCGCCACGGCTACATTACAACTTCTCATTTAAAACATTTAGTCGTGTTTTTTTTATAGCGGGTTATAATCGCACCAAAACATATTAAAAGGTAAGTGAATTATAACAGCGCAAACATTATTGTAACCGTAGTAGTGCTGTGCGCTGTTTGTTCAACCCTTTAAGGTGACATGCTGACTGACTGACTGACAGGTGCGTGATGCGTGGGGCGCCAGCAAACACGGCGTAACTTTCAGTTAAGATGAACACAGTTTCCATAAGTATACTTATCTTTCTGGAGTTTATAGCCGTTTCACTTTACTTCAGGACGCGTTAATGTCGGAAAAAGCACAAAAAACGCACTAAATCGCACTTCAGCAGCGCTTACTGGAGAGCGCACGAGAAGATCTGCACTTGAGCATGTAAATTTGAGTGCGTGCAAGAAGTTTTGTGCACGAAGAGGAAATCGGCGCGCAAGCAAAGAGATTTGCATGCTCATATTACATGAATGCGTTCTCGACTTGTAATACTGCGTGTAATATTTGTCTTTGAAATAGTTGGCAGATCTGTGTAAAATAAAGCCTGCCGCCACAGCTGGGAAAAATCCTAAAGGAAACACTGCATATATATATATAGATGTGTTATACACATTAGAATTCATTTTGATGTCTTGATTTCGTGTTTCTGTTCGTGTTTTCTGCATCACAGAAACCTATATATTTACGCACCGGCTCTGTCCAATAATAATAATAACCATTTATTAAATTGAGCACAGCAGGAAGGTCGCTGGTTCAAGTCCCGACTGGGTCAGTTGGCATTTCTGTGTAGTTGCATGTTCTCCCTGTGTTGGTGTGGATTTCCTCCGGGTGCTCCAGTTCCCCCCACAGTCCAAACACATGCACTATAGGTGAATTGAATAAACTAAATTGGCCGTAGTGTATGAGTGTGAATTTGAGTGTGTATGGGTGTTTCCCAGTACTGGGTTGCAGCTGGAAGGGCATCCGCTGTGTAAAGCATATGCTGGAATAGTTGGCGGTTCATTCCACTCTGGTAACCCCTGATAAATAAGGAAATGAGCCGAAGGTAAATGAATGAATGAATGAATTTATTAAATTGTTTGTGTTGCCACCCTCGGGCTGATCCTGAATATGAACAGAATAATTCCAAACAAATCTTCATCTATTTGCAGCTTGTTTTACATTTGCATGTGTTGTGAGGATTCACATCGATGTTTTTTTTCTGCAATTTGCCTATGTGCACATGTTTTCTATATTTGCAGTGAGTTTCTGTATTTGCAGGTGTTTCAGAATTTGTGTATGCATCTGTTTTGCAGGTGTATTATTGTTTTCTTTACTTGCAGTTTGTTTGAGATCTTTTGGGCAGCATAAAACACAAATATGACGTTGCTGATTCTAACTATGGTGATGATGATGATGATGATGATGATGTGAGCACCGTGTTTGACAGCACAAAAATTAAAGCGACCTTTCACCTAAAAAATTTAATTTATTTACTCTCCCTTGTTTCAAACTTTTGAGTTTCTTTCTGGGTGGCACGGTAGCTCAGTAGTTAGCACTGTCGCCTCACAGCAAGAAGGTCGCTGGTTCGAGTCCCGACTGTGTCAGTTGGTATTTCTGTGTGGAGTTTGCATGTTCTCCCCGTGTTGGTGTGGGTTTCCTCTGGGTGCTCCGGTTTCCCCCACAGTCCAAACACATGCGCTATACTGTAGGTGAATTGGATAAACTAAATTGGCTGTAGTGTATGTGTGTGAATGAGTGTGTATGGATGTTTCCCAGTACTGGAAGGGCATCCGCTGTGTAAAACATATGCTGGATAAGTTGGCGGTTCGTTCTGCTGTGGCGACCCCTAATGAATAAAGGGACTAAGCCAAAGGAAAATGAATAAATGAGTTTCTTTCTTCCGTTGAGCACAAAAGAAGATGGATATTATCACTATATTATGTCTATAGGACTATAGGATCTGCAATGTCGAGGCAGGAGTTGACTAGGAGCCACAGTTGTGTTGTTATATTGTATGTGTTTTTAAGGTCTGTGACTGTGAGAGTATTTCAAGCCAGTTTAAAGCATTCAGGCACAAGACATTGTAATGTTTGTAACTTTTAAGTTTAAAGATTGTTTGTATTTATGTATACACAATGAAGATTATACACTGTTACTTTACAACTTATTATTCTAGTTGTGTACCTTTTTTATTTGTATTTTTGCTCTTCTGTTTTTATCAATGCTTGTGATTGGTTTATGATATTGTATGCAGATGCACTCTAGACATCCTAATGTTAAAGATTATGAATTCTTTCCAAATATAGCTATTTACTTCATCAGGTGAGGTTAGATTCAAAAGTGCAATATGCATAGCTGAAAAACAAAATATGGCAAATATTTTTTCCAATATCATGTAGCCATAACCTCTTAAGGCCCAAGGTGTTTTTTTACATGCATTTTTTAATTTCTCTTTGCTATTTGGGCTTATTGGAACCTAATAAAAATAAAAGTCTAAGTATCATCTTTTGATATGATGCACTTTTAGAGAAAAATGATGTCCATATATGTGGACTCGTGGTCCGAATTTACTTAAAACACTTTTTCCTGAATGTTTTTTAATGAATATATAACATAGAAATTTTTTTGAACTTGCTTTGACTATCAGAGAGTAAAAACAACATTTTTTTCTCATTTTGGACAGTTAAAAATAGGGTTTGGGACATTTCATATGCTGCAAAACAGTTGCAGACACTGTGGGCCCTATCATATATCCAGCGTAATGCGGCGCAAGGCGCGACGCAATTGTTGTTTGCTAGTTTCAGCTCGACGCAAGAGTCATTTTGACGTTTTTCATCACGCTGTCTAAATAGCAAGTGCATTTGCGCTCATATGTGCGCCCATAGGTGTTCTGGTCTAAAAAAGGAGGCGTGTTAAGGTGCATTGCTGTCGCGTTGCTATTTTGATGAACTAAAATAGACTGTTCAATAGACCAGCTAAGATGAGGTCTAAAGTCCAGCGCAGAGCGCGTCAGTTGTGCGCCTTGCTTACACATTGCTTAATACACACAGGATGTAGAGCAATACGCAAATATCTTTACAAACAAAAAAGAATTAAAGGATTAAAATATTTAAAAAATTATTATTTTCAACATAAATATAAAAACCACTGCCTTCATGCCTTCTTCATCTCGGGTGGCTTTTTCAGTTTATTCATGACAATTTGCTTTTGTATAATGTTATTATTATTAGCAGTATTATTTATTACATGCATATTAATATTTGTTTTATTAAAAACGAGCTTAGATTTGCTCACCTGTCAGCTTTTAGACCAGGAGTGCTTAACCCTGTTCCTGGCGATCGACCTTCCAGCTGATTTCAGCTCCAACCCTGATCAAACACACCTGAACCAATTATTTAGAACGTGAGGAGCACTTGATAATTACAGGCAGGTGTGTTTGATAAGGGCTGCAACTTAAAACTGCAGGACGGTCGATCGCCAGGAATAGGGTTGAGCACCCCTGTTTTAGACCATATGAGGCATAGCATGTGTATTTGGATATAACTTAGTTTTTTGACCACACTTCATTATTATTGTTAATTTATTCGTTTGCTGGAAATTAGAACTGAATTTAGAAATAGTTTTGAAACAAATCTTTGCGCTTAACAAACAAAATTAATTATGTAGGCTAATGGATGTCCCTGCGTACAACATGTTTCCTTATACACAGAAGAGTGAACGTAAAGGCCGATTGGAGGAGGCTCATTCTCTCATTCTCGTGCTGCAGATGCTCTGTTTAACTGTTTTCTCGCTAGTGAAGCTCTCAGTTATTCCACTTACAAAGTCCGCATGTAAATAGCAAATGCGCTATGGCGCGATGCAACTGACTCTTAAAGGGAATGGGAGATGAAACTCTGATTGGTTTACTCTCAAAACACACCTATAACTCATTAAGAGAATTAGCTCAACCCTGTTAGACCATGAGCCGCGGCGCAAAGCGGAATTTCCATCCTTAAAATAGCAAAAGTGGATTCTGACACGCCCTTAATGCTTTGCACCTAGATCGTTAAAATAGGGCCCTGTATGTCTGTAACAAAATATAAAACATTCAAAGTATTTTAAATCACCACTTAAGAGCTACAATGTGCTGTCCATGTATGTGGACACTCAAGCCCTAGGAGGTTATAATATATACTTTGCACTTGTGCTTCAACCTTTTACCCAGCGGACACCTTGAACAACATCAAAAAACACATCAATTAAATTGACATCCAACATTGGGATAAAAAATTCAGAAAAAAAAAGTTTGAGGTGTTTTTGATGACAATTTTAGATGTCAATTTAATGTCGTTGTCGGGAAAAATGAATATATTTGTTATTATTTTTGTCTCTTTTTCTTTTCATTAAACAATTATTTGTATTGCTCAAACAATCATATATTAACTGAACTTCTGTCCAGTTGTTGTGCATCAACATAGTTTTAACATCAAGATTTGCAAGGATACATAATCCAGTGTAAATTTGAATTTGGAATTGAGTTTTCAGATGAGTAAAACATTTCTTATATTACAATACTTTTTGTGTCGTTATGTTGGTGGTCAAAAAACCATCAATGTGTAGATGTCAAATGGACATCAAGGTTTTGACATCAAATCGATTAGCATTTCTCAGGTGTTTTTTGATGTTGTTTTAACATTCCCATTGAGTAAGTTTAGTGTCTTCCCAATTGGAACACTAGCATTTTTTACCAAAGGAAATTCAAACCCAGTGGATGTTAAATAGTTGCCAAATTAGTTAATTAAATTACCAAGCAGTACCAGTCATGAGTCATAAAAATAACTACATTTACCATAAGGAGCCAGCATAAATGATTTCAATTAAGAATTGTGCTTGCAAAATCCAAAATAAAGTAATCCAATTTTAGTGCCCGATTGCTCCTCCTCTTTAGCTATGTGAGCAAAGGAAATATAGAAGGTCTCGCAAACAGGCATGGGCCGGTATATGATTCTAGCGGTATGATAATCTTGGATAAAAATATCACAGTATTGTGATTACTGCTTTAAAATATATTATTTTTAAATGTCTGGGTAAAAAAACTAAAACTTTTCCCCCTTTGTACACAATATATTTTATTTTGGGAAACATTTAAAATATTTTGGAGCAGTAAATATGTCAGGCTAAATAATGAACATGAATCATTGACTTCTGCTGTCTTCATTAGTTTCAAAAACACAGATTTCATTACAATTTAAAACGACATCTTTGGAGATCTTTATTGCTGGAGATAAAAAAAAACTTAAATAAAAAAATCTTACACATACCTTAGAAACGGTATAGCAGAAATTTTTGGCGGTATAGCTTGAAAACGGTTATGGTCCCATGCCTATTCGCAAATATAATGTCTTTCCAAAGCTTCAGAGACAAATTGTGCAAATTAATGCAAAATCTGAGCAGATGTTCTCATCATTCCACATTGGAGTATGTTGATGACATTTACGTTGAAGAGAGTGTGTAGGAAACTCAGCTTAAACCAAGGAAACTCTTATCTTCAAAAAGGATTCTTTATAAGATGGCTGTTAAAATTCAACATTATATCCGGGAGCTGCGGATTCAATAGATTGCAGATTGCTTTTTCACCACCAATTTAAGACTTTTAAACCAGTAAATAGGTGAGGAAAAAAACTATTAACGGCACAAAAGTAGCATTTAATATTAATATTAATGTATTGGACATTATAAATCAGTTAATAAAAAGATTATGAGTAGGCCTAAAATGAGTAAATAATGTTTTGGACATTTGTATTTGGACATAGGGGTCTGGATGCTATGGAAGCTCATTTTCTGCCACTGAATGATAAAAGAAATATATATCAACAAAAAAAAATAAAAAAAATGTATGATAAAAAAAAATTAAATAAATAAAAAAATTATAAAGTCGCAATTCTGAGTTAAGTCAGAATTCTGAGTTTCCACCACTGAATGAAAAAAAAAAATCAGTTAAACAAAAAAAATTATGATGAAAAAAAAAAATTATAAAGTCACATTTCCAAGTTATAAAGTCAGAATTCTGAGTTATAAAGTCACAATTCTGAGTTTCTTCCGCCACTGAATGATAAAAAAATAATCAGTTTAAAAAAAATAAAATTATGATAAAATTTTTTTTTTTAAATAATTATAGTCACATTTCCGAGTTATAGTCACAATTCTGAGTTATAAAGTCACAATTCTGAGTTTCCGCCACTGAATGATAAAAAAAAATCAGTTAAAAAAATAAAATTATGATAAAAAAAAAAATTAAATAGTTATAGTCACATTTCCGAGTTATAGTCACAATTCTGAGTTATAGTCACAATTCTGAGTTATAGTCACAATTCTGAGTTATAAAGCCACAATTCTGAGTTTCCGCCACTGAATGATAAAAAAAAAAATCAGTTAAAAAAAAAAAAAATATGATAAAAAAAAAAATTTAAATGAAAAAACAATTATAAAGTCAGAATTCAGAGTTAAGTCAGAATTCAGAGTTTCCGCCACTGAATGATAAAAAAAAAACAGTAAAAATATATTAATATAAATATATTTTTTATCATTTAGTGACGGAAACGGGCTTCCATAGGATGCAGACCTGGTGCAGTGCAGTCTGAGCTGCATCCAATGCTTTTTAATGCGCTTACCTAACCCCACCCCTAACCCTACCCGTCACAGTAACATCTATTGAGTGCATTGTGTCTGACATTGCATCGCTGAGTGATGCGATCTCAGCTAGCATCATAAAGGCTGCATACAGATACTATTGAATTAATGAGCATTGATTTAATGCATTTCTTTTGTTCCTCCCAGACGTTCACGGCGTGGTGTAATTCTCATCTGCGTAAAGCGGGAACTCAGATCGAGAACATTGAAGAGGATTTCAGGAATGGCCTCAAACTCATGCTGCTGCTCGAGGTCATCTCAGGTGACGCACCTCCATTATACTGATATAATAACTGGATGTAATAACTTGAAAGATGGGGAAAGGGTTTAGGGAGTACAGTAACAGACTCCTCCTTCTCATCATTTCTGTTTGTTGTCAATACTGACACCTGGAGGAGCATGGTTAAGTATGATAGCCACGGCCAATACCTCAGACAGACACAATCATATGATGATTTAAAGTGATTCCATTAAGGTAATATTTAAGTTACACATGTTTACTTGGAGTTTACTTACAGCCGCACACATTCTCCCATCAAGTTTGTGGCACAATTAGGATCAAAGCCTAAAAGAAGCAGTTTCAAAGAGTTATAAAACATTAATTGTGGGGTATTTTAAGCTGAAACTCTCACACACTCTAGTGGCAACAGAGATTTATTTTACATCTTGTAAAAAAAACTGCATAATAGGTGCCCTTAAATAATTGAGCATATTTACAGTACAAATGATAACAGAATGAACTATAAGAGGTTAAAAAAGTAAATAAACAATTCGATTTAAAATGAACTATTCAATAATCAAAATCAAGGTTAAGTATTTTGATTTTAGGTCATATCATCCAGTGCTAGATGTTACGAGTTTAAGGATGTTGAAGTGGGATGCTGTAACTGTAACCAGGGATAGACGCTGACAACTGGATGCGGATCCGAATGCAGGTATTTATTAAAGGGATGGTCAGGCAAAATAACAGGCAGATAGTCACAAGGCTGGCAGCAGACAGGGAGAAACAGATAATCAAGGCGAGGGTCAAAAACACGGCAAAAACAAAACAAGGAAACGCTTAGAATTGAAACTGGAACAGATAACAAGACTCGACAATGGAGTGAGTGTGTGTGCTGCTTATGTACTGTGTGCAATCAGTCTTAACAAGCCTCCGGTGGTGTGTGTGCAATCAGTGGAGATGAGTAGGCCCACACGGAATCTGCGCGCGCAGAATTCCGCAGATTTTCTGCAGATTTTACGCAGATTTCCGCAGATTTTTAGGCAATCATTAATTCTGTTTATTTACTTAAAGTTAACTATTTACAGTTAATCTAATTGGATTTGCATTTCAAACATTAAATACAAGTTAAAAAGATATTATTTTTTATTTAACGTCCGCAGATTCCGTCTGGCCCTAGAGATGAGTAACGTGTGTGAGAGTGGAGTGCATGTGTGGAGATGTAGTCCATTATATGGTGGATTTGTAGTCCATAGTGTTTGTGCATGTAAACCAGCGATCTAAGGGGAGAAGATCGCTGGTGATCATGACAGTAACCTTTAGGTGAGACAGGTGTAATGTGTGCGACAGATAAAGGATGAGGCAGGAATCAATTCTCTATTTTTTATTTTAATTTTTTTTAAAATATGTAACAATAATAAATAAAAAAAACATTTACAATTATTCTTTGTAAATGAAAACAATGAGTGTAAGCCAAATCAAAAAAATTAACAAAACAAAACAATCCTTAAAGGGCACCTATGGTAAAAAATCTACTTTTTAAGCTGTTTGGACAGACATATGTGTAGGTATAGTGTGTAGACCGTCATATTGGGGTGATATAAACACACTCAGTCCTTTTTTTTTTCAATTTAACAACATCAAAACGGTGGACCAATTGGAGCGGTTTTGAGATCGACCGCAACTTGACGTAGGAGTGTGGTCCCCCCGCCCACCAATATTGATTGACAGGTGCGCATTACCATATCCTCAGTTTGTGGTTTCACATCCGCCATTTTCAGCGTGTGAGTCAAAGCGACGTCACCAAAGAAACACCCTTGCTCTATTTTTAGATGTAAGGCTCATTGGGCTCAACACAAGATCAACATTCACTAAGTTATCGCTCTCCTCGGCGCCAGTGTTTGTAACTTTAGGTGGGTTTGCATACATGTGTACTTTTCATTGCGTCCTTCTTAAACTTCAGCTGTTTGCATTTCCCGCGGTCACAGAAGCTCCCTGTCATCTTAACTAAGTGCAGCTGGAAAGTGTGAGCGCGTTGACTCACGTGCGCGTCCCTCCATTGGAAATATCGAACTAACGACGCGCAGCTCCATGCATTTCAGAATTCTAAACATAGGTTTCTGTCAGCGTACACACAACAGCGGTGCAAGTCAGTGGCTGTCTGCGGTGCCCAGCCACAACTCAGGACACTGTTCATATTTCTGCCGCGTCGCAGAGCGTTATCTGAATAGTTTCATTTTATATAACATGCAAATGTGCGCATCTGGTGTGCCGTGTCGCGGCTCTGAGCGACGCATCCGGTGTATGACGCCCTTCAGTCAAAGTTAATTCAGTGTGCTTGGTTATTAGTCTCAGAGTACAAGCTCGGAGCTTTAATCTAGCACACAGTTGGCTGTAAAACTATACAAAGACCCAAATGATTTTGTAGTCTCTGCTTGGTCTGTGTCCGAGTCGTACATGTACGGCTGAATGCTGGTCCTCTCACTCATGTTGCTTCTCTCTCTTTGCCTGTCTGTTGCCATACACAATGCGGGGGAGCTCTTGGCTCCGCCTCCTTGTTAAGTTGGGCGGGAAGTTGAAACTAATTTTCATGTGAAGCAACACGCCCCTAAAACAACGAGCTGTGTACACGCCCCCAAAATGGCACTTTTTAACACATCATAATAAAAAAATCTGAATTGTGTTTTGAACTGAACTTAAACTGGCACACTCAGAAGAACCAAAATATTAATATTACATCTTAAAAAAGGGGTAAAATATGTGCCCTTTAAATCTAAAGTCTAAACTAGGCGACAAAAATAAATCATGAAAATAAAAACCGAGATCTTCAGTGTACACAACACCCAAACTAAACTAATTAAACTAAAACAAATCCAACAAGAAGGTCATAGGCTCAGTTTAGAATCACACAACAACCATTAAAGCATTTTACTTAACTTCAACGAAATTTAATAAGTCAACTCGAATTACCACAGTAAAACTGAGATAATAAATCACTACACAGCCTAAGCATGTCAAAACAAATTGCGTGGAGCACAAAAGGTACGCCGAGGCAGAGCGCACACCGGTCTGTCGAGGCTTTAAATGCTTGCGACTCGTATGGGGATTGGTGGAACCGACACCGTCATAATGATGATGGACAGATGCTGAACCAATAAGAAACCTAAGGGTTTAGTAAGAAGCGGAGAGGAGAGTGAGAAAAATAAATGCACAAAGAAAAAACTAACATCAAACATAACACTAGACTATAAATTCGATAGGGTGTGCTAACTTTTTCACATGGCTGTATTTAAAGTTTCTCAGATGAGGAATACAGACTTCAGGTGTTGTCTTGTACAGTCAGATGTAAAAGGAGTTTGTGACTACAGACTGAAGGTGTGTGCAGTGAGTATTAAATGGCGTGAACAGAGGGACTCATGCTATACCTTAAAGGAGATTTTGTTTTTTAGCACATTCGTCAGAATCAGAACAGACGATTGAATATGACTCAACAGACTCGACATCACGGTTTAAAGCACCTGCTGCCTTATGAAATTACACTGAACTTTTTACTATATTCCAAATAAGAAAAAGTTCGGACAGTATGGGAAACGTAAATACAAAAGAAAGAATGGTTACTAAATGTACTTAGACTTGTATTCCATTGCAGACAATACAACAAACATTATTTAATGTGTTCCAATTTCATTTTTGGTTGCAACACATTTGTTACAATTTAATAAGTGAAGTTAATTTATAAACTAATTTCGAGAGGATCACGTGATTATGATTGAACACGGCTGGTTACGCATTAACCATGTATGACCAGCCAATCAGACGATCCCTAACCCACTATAAAGAGCCAGGGTTTCTTACTACAGTCATCTTCGTTTTGAAGAACCCCCCCTTCCACCCCTTCTCCTCCACCTTTCTTTTCATAGGGCGGCACGGTGGCCCAGTGATTAGCACTGTTGCCTCACAGCAAGAACGTCACTGGTTCTAGTCCTTTAACAGACTGGCTGTCGTTTCTGTGCGAAGTTAGCATGTTCTTCCCGTTTCCCCCGGGTTCTCCGGTTTCCTCCCACATTCCAAAAACATGCACCACAAGTTAATTGATCAATCAATATTTAGCACTAGTCAAACTTTTATCCATCAGCATATCTCTTCATAGCAATTATTTTCTGTCATCAACTCTTATCAAAAGGGGGGAGTTCTCGAGATCTACAGTACCTGAGCTCAAAGCTCCCCTCTCGCCCTGCAAACGGGAGGGAGCCCAGGGCTCAAGGACCTTTTGGGCTCAGGGCTCTCTCCCGGGACAGCATGCCAAACTTGCTTTATAATCAATCATCAGCTAAGTGTGAACTCTTGAAGTTGTCTAGGGAGAATAAACGCAACATTTAGAATATTAGATCATTACTGGAGAAAATGGATGGAAAATACACAAGGACACAAGTTTAGCAACTAATTTGTTTATTCCTCTATGAGGAAAAGAGAGATAAAGCCCACAAAAGAGAGGCATATGTGTGCGCTTTGTACAATGCATATAAAAAAAACCAAACAGAAATATTATAATCAATCCAAAAGTTTTAGGGGAAAAGGAACTAGAGTGGCGCCAAAGCAAAGAACTAAACAAAACCAAAAGCCACCTAAACTAGAACACAAGATCCCCTCTAAACTTACTAATGAAACCAAAATGTGAAAAAGAAATCGAAATCTTCAGAGTGTGCGACGCCAATAACATAAACTGAAATAATAAACCAAATACTGAAATAACATACCCTGAAATAATAAACCAAAATACAAAAAGCGGCGCACACCCACTTACCTAGTGTTTCTGAACAATATAAATAAATACGGGCAAAATGTATGTCGCGCGACTTAGTAACCTATTCCTTTTCCCCCAAAAAGGAATGATAAACTCTTTAACCATATTGAATCAATTCACATTTGTGTATAACAATTCAGAGACACGGAGCAGAACAAAGCATAATCAGAAACGAGCGGATGCAACACAAACCAACACACACAGCACTCTGTCAAACAAGGTGTGACGCTCAAATTTAAAGTTTGTGGAACGAAGCCCGTTTGGTCCACGAGGAAACGCCCTAATGAGGAGTGACAGGCTCGGGATCCAATCAACCGGGGAGAGAGAAAATAGCAGAACAAAACGTGATAGGGCGAGACAAAGTGCGAATGACAGACAAGGAGAGGGAGAGCGATAGCGAGGGGAGACAATGAAAAACAGAGAGGGAGAAAGCACAAAAATACAAAAAAAAAAAAAAATACAAAAAAAGGTTGGAAAATTTGTGTAAATGATGAGGAAGTATTCAGATTTTGGGTGAACTGTCCCTTTAATGCACGTTTCTGGTCTTATTGTGAATGATTTATCAGTGCAAGTTATAATGAAACATGATACAGTGTCCTAATATTGTCCTACAGCAGCTTTAAACGCATCTAAGGTCAGAATATGTATGTAATATTGTTATCATTCTGCAATGTTTTGAATGCAGTTCGTTTGAATCTGCTCTGATTGGTCAGCTGGCCAAGCCTGTTTTGATTTGGTTTTCTGTATCTATTTTATGCTTGAAATGGCCATTTCACAGTAGTGGTTTGTTGTGTGGAGGCGGGATTATACAAATGTGTTATTTTGATTGATTGTGTTGACGTAAATCATTAATAGTGAAATATTCTACAATATAAAAGAGTCGTCAAAGTGATTCAGAGCTGACTTTCTTTTGAGAGACAATGGCTGTGTCCGAAATCGCCTATATTCGAGTAGTTTCTACATTTGAATTTGAGTTTACTACACAACCTGTGGATCAATTGATACCAGACTGCACAAGAAATCATTAGTTATTTTCTTTTTATTTATTATCTGAGTCTGAACGATCTTTTATTTTGGAAAAATCTTTTATTTTGAAAAAATGACTGTACTCTCTCGCTTACATCTCGGTCACTTGAGCACCAAAATTTAACCCACAAGCAGCAACAGGAAAAAAAGTTATCATGATATAATGTTTAATATCATTCGATATTCATAGTTATTGAATATTTTTTACAATCTATTTAGGAATATTAGATTTTTTTTATTTAAACACTTTATTTTAATTTACCAACATTACTAAGGCAAATAGTTTTAATAGTTAAAAATATATATTTTTTTAAATATCTCGTCTGTTATGTCTTGTAATGAAATAAACAAGTGTTAAAGAGACTCAAATTTAATAAATAAAAAGTTACAAAGTGTGTGCAATGATAGAGTGTAAACACTAAACAATCAAAGCAAACTTTAAGGTTGATCAACACCTGTAAGTTGTCCATAATAATCACACAGTAAACCACAAACTCTATTAACAAAAGAAATTATGATAATCAAATCTGAGCTTTCAAGTAAAGGAACCATCCATCATTGCTCAAATACACACTGCAACATTACAAATTGTGAAGTTGAACGACTATATTACCACTATGCTAAAAATGGGGAGCTAGTGGCTGGGATGCATACGAAAAGAAACCAAAAAGCAACTCTGGTGGGTCAGTGTATCTTTTGGTCATTGGATTTTAATTTTAGAAACAGATATTGAAAAAATGAAATACGAACGATTTTCGTTTTCAAATTCAAAAACAAAAATTGAAATACAATGCGGTTTTTGATTTTTGTTTTTGAATTTTAAAATGAAACGTTAAAAAAACGGCTCATTTTTCTTTTTCATTGTGAAAAACGGAAAAGCAAAATTCAAAAATTATTTGATTTTTATTTATCATTTTTAAAAAATAAAATCACCAGAAAACAAAAACGAATAAAGGCTTTATTTTTTTATATTCCAAAACCAGATAGGCCGACTCATTCACGGTGACGCAATGCTGCCACACACAGTTTAGCCTATAGGGTATTATTTTTTCCTCATTAAAGCGAGTTATAATATATATGTATAATATATATATATATATATATATATATATATATATATATATATATATATATATATATATATATATATATATATATATATATATATATTATAATATTTTATATATATATTTTATATATTATAATAATATATAATAAATACATATTTATTTATATAATATAATATCTTTATTTATCATGCACTGTTTTGATGCAACTTTGCAGTTTTCAAAACCCAAATGGTCAGTAGTCTCATTTATAAACGGTGCAAGTTAGACTGACTTCTATTGAGAAGATGGGGGAGGGAAACGTGCGTACTCCACTTTTCACGCACAAGTTGTGATCTTTAAAAAAACAAACTTGAAGGAACAATGTGAGTAAACTCCAAGTAAACATATTTAACTTAAATATTGACTTAATTGAACCATTTTAAAATCATCATATGAGCCATAATCATTAATAAATCAATTTATTCTGGTGTATGTTCACTTTTAGGAAGGTTTCTACACAGTGTTTATGAATCAGATTATGTAAGAAAGATGAAGAGCTTTTTCTTTGTCATGCGATTTACGTTTAAAAGTCTTTGGGAACACGTGTATATTGTATTATTATTATTATTATTGCTAGGGAATGCATTTACTAACATGAACAAACCATGAACAATACATTTTACAACAATACAGCTGTTCATTGTTAGTTCATGTTAACTCACAGTGCATTAACTAATGTTTACAAGCATGCATGGATGTTATTAATTAGTTTCTATGATTAATAAATGCTGTACGAGTATCGTTCATACTTAATACACATTAGTAAATACATTAACTTATGAAACCTTATTTTAAAGTGTGAACTTTTTTGCAGTGTTTCCTCTAGTGGTGCAAACCCAACATCGGCTCATTCTGAAAATGTTGCCCTATATTCTGGAGATCGCGAATTATGTAGCCAGAGGAACGTATGTCTTTAAAACAAACGCTACGGAAGGTATGATGCCATTCCTTTTTGCGCTTACCAGCTGACTGCTGACCTCCATATAGACGGCTTTTCCGCTGTTACTAGTTTGTCCAGTGGCTCGCAGCGTACGTCAGCAGACTTGTGACGTGGAGTGGAGTTGACCGTGATGACGGTTCAAGTCAGGTGAAGAACAGTTCCAGAAAGCGAGTAAGACAAAAACAAAAGCCAAAAAATAAAATAAACAAGTAAATAAGAGGGTGAGAATGTGGTAAAATCTGAAAATGTAGTAAAAATTAGGCTGCCGTGACGGCGTTTCTTTTTCTGGACTTTCAAAACACTACCGGTTGGGCTTAGGGAAGGCAGTGGGCAGGTCAGTCGATCGGTCAGTCAGTCAGTCTGTTGACAGCGGCCTCTGGTGGATTTACGCGAGAACAGCAGGCATGAATGGCACTCGCAGGAGAAATCTGAGATCTGAAAAACATACACAGCAGCCTCTGGTAGATTCGCGTAAACAAAAACTGCAAAACAACGTAGCTCCTGGGAAGTATTTGGCGCTCTCCAGAAATGTATATAGGGGTACGTTTTCAGAATGAGCCTAAGTTGTGCAAACCTTTCACCATTAAAACAAAAGCTCAGTTAGTGTGTGTTGATAACTAATAGCTTTGTGTGTATTGATGGGCAGGTGAGAGGCTGCCCAAACCTGACAAAGGAAAGATGCGTTTCCACAAGATCGCCAACGTCAACAAGGCTCTGGATTTCATCTGTAGCAAAGGAGTCAAACTGGTGTCCATCGGTGCTGAAGGTGGGAAACGTTTACCATTAGTACACTACTACACTACAATTTTATTAAATTACCCATTAAATTATATTTTATTAACGTTTACCTAAAGCCAACCCTCCCAGTAACGTAAAAACAGTAATTATACAGAGATTTATTCATACTATTTATTAAATTAACCATTAAATTGTATTTTTAACATCTACCCCAACTCTAAACCCAAAACCTCACAGTAATAATGTAGAAATATTAATTATTGCCATACGGTGTCACAAAAAACATGCTATATTGATGTATCCACAGCTGTATCCCTTCTAGACTTTACCTTCAAATACCTTACAACAGTACAGGTCAAAGCCACTATACAGTAGTGTTTATGTGGGGAAGTATGGTAAACACTACTGTATAGTGGCTTTGACCTGTACTGTTGTAAGGTATTTGAAGGTAAAGTCTAGAAGGGATACAGCTGTGGATACATCAATATAGCATGTTTTTTGTGACACCGTATGGCAATAATTAATATTTCTACATTATTACTGTGAGGTTTTGGGTTTAGAGTTGGGGTAGATGTTAAAAATACAATTTAATGGTTAATTTAATAAATAGTATGAATAAATCTCTGTATAATTACTGTTTTTACGTTACTGGGAGGGTTGGCTTTAGGTAAACGTTAATAAAATACAATTTAATGGGTAATTTAATAAATAGTATGAATAATATTCTGTATAATTACTGTTTTTACATTACTGGACTGCAAAAAATGCGTTTCTTACTTAGATTTTTTGTCTTGTTTCTAGTCCAAATATCTAAAAATTCTTAAATCAAGAAGAATTTTCTAGACAAGCAAAACATATTGTCTTGTTTTAAGAAATAATCTGCCAATATTAAGTGAGTTTTTCCTTAAAACAAGCAAAATAATCTGCCAATGGGGTAATCAAAATAATCTTGTTTTTCCTTTTGACAAAAGATTATTTTGCTTCCCCCATTGGCAGATTATTTTGTTTGTTTTAAGGAAAAACTCATTTAATATTGGCATATTATTTCTGAAAACAAGACAATATGTTTTGCTTGTCTAGAAAATTCTTCTTGATTTAAGAATTTTTAGATATTTGGACTAGAAACGAGACAAAAAATCTAAGTAAGAAAATCTTTTTTTTTTGCAGTGTGTGATGGGTGGGGCTAGATTTAATAAAATACAATTTAGTGGGTAATTTAATGAATAATACTCTGTATAATTAATGTTTTTTCCATTGCTGTGGTAGTTGGGTTTAGAGCAGAGGTGGGCAAACTACGGCCCGTGGGCCATATGCGGCCCGCTAAACTCCTTTATCCGGCCCATGAGGGAGTTTTTAAAATGCTGCTTCTGAGTAACGGTTTGGTTTCAGAATTAGTAAATGAATGATGCAATACAAGTGAACACCATTTGATGGCAGTATTGCACGCAGTACAGTTAGCGCTACCAGTAGAATTAGAACACACTCTCGGATATTAAAATACACTCGACCGTTAATGACTGAAAATGAGTCCGGCAAAAAAAAGAAAAATTGACTTTGAATGTCGTGTGTTTAAGGAAGAATGGACAACAAAATACTTCTTCACCAATATCAGACAGAAAGCGGTATGTCTATGCTGTTTTTAAAGACTACAACCTAAGTCGGCATTTTTCACGCAAACATTCAAATTATTTTTAATGTGTTAATATGAGATTTTTTCTATCAGACAATATCTTTTCTATTCTCCACTGTAAAAATTATTACATTATTATTATTATATTTTATAAGGGATAATTTTATTGTTTTATGATGATTGATAAGTGAATATAAATAGCAGTGCAAATTATTTTGACTTGTAAATATGACTCAATAATAACTATTAAAAATGTGTGTTAATGTGAAGCATTTCTGTCCGATATTACATATTATTCCATGCATACTTCCACTATAAATAAAAGTTAGTTTTTGAAGGATTTGACATGTGGCCCTTCAGTTGGTTTGCAAAACTTGATGTGGCCCTCGGGTCTAAAAAGTTTGCCCACCACTGGTTTAGAGTTAGTAGACGTTAATAAAATACATTTAATGGATAATTTAATAAGCAACTTTCAGCCTCAGCTGTATCTCTTCTAGCAACAATCGTACTTGAATGAATCTGTTGTGGTAATTCTATAGTTGCTATGGTAACACAACAACTATAATTATATAAACAAATGACCCAATATTGTAGTTTTCTACAGCTCTAGGGTATGTTATACTACCACACACCCCAGTTTACTGTAGTAAAAACTAAAGGATATTTATTAGTTAATCAGTTCACTAATGCTGACTCATTCATTACCAAAGGGTTGTAAATACTATAATATATACAGTATAATACACTTTACTAAAGTCTGGTTCAAAAACACTAGTATTACTCTAGTAATTTTTCATGTGGGTTTAATTTACTATATTAAAAGACAAGTAGGGCTGTTTGGGCTGTCATTACTTTACATTTTGTTTACATTGACTTAGCATAAGAAGTAAATTTGTACAACGGTACAGGCAGATTATTATATGACCAACACAGACAATATTGTTTTAAATGCTGCTTTTTTATGTATACAGTTGAAGTCAGAATTATTAGCCCTCCTGTATATTGTTTTCCCCAAATTTCTGTTTAAAGAGTCCCTATTATACATTAAAAAAGGTCATATTTTGGTTTTATGGGTCTCCAACAACAGGCTAATATGCATGCAAGGTCAAAAAACACTTTCATTGTCTTTTAATATGTATTTATTTTTACCTAATTATCCCAGCGACTTCCATATGAATCGTTCAGAGACTCATTTGTTCCCAAACCCCTCCTGATTGGACTGATGACTGCCTGTTGCGATTGGTCTACACCAGGGCTATTCAATTAGTTTGTCATGGGGGCCGGTTCATGAAAAGCATCCCAAAACGAAGGGCCGGAGAGATATGACTTGCTATATGAGTGATAACACAACAGCAATATAAGAGCCCATATATGTTGTATTTTTGCCCCTTAAGACACGTTGGCTTTTTCTACAATAAAATGTTAATATATTGTATTTTGAAACTACATAATATCAGTGCATTGTACAATAGACTTTTTTTTTTTTTACAAACATTTAAATGTTGTATTTCAGAGCACAACAAAAGCAGTGCATTGTTCAAGTAGGCTTCTTCTACATTCAGACACATTCATATGTTATTTTTTGAACTGCATAACAATTAGGGATGCAACAATTATAGATTTTGGTTGTACGATTATATAGTCTGAAGAGCAATCATGGTTTGACGGTTATCACGTCTAATGTAAATTCAAGCTTTATATTAGGTGAGCTATTTAGATGACCTGTTGTTGCCATCTGCGTTCATGCATACATAATCATCCTAATATTAATTCGTCTTCCATATCTTTTGTTTACACTGCACTGAAAGGCACGCTCAACTCTCACCGTGAGATGTTTTCTACTGCGTGCGCCTGCAAAGACGCAAGTCTCCCGTATTTCAGACCCATCTCCAGCCACCCACCCATTTTGTTATTTATCCTGGAAAACTCCCGTGATTTCAACCAGTAATGCACTTACTTACACTTGTGAAATGGAGGAAGAAACTGATCCATGAGCTGTGTACTAATAAAGTTTTTGTCAAGCTCTGACAAAGTCCCATACATCAATATTCTTTTCTGATCCTTCCTTTAACAAACGTCCGACGAACCTCCCGTTTTAAGCGTGTAGATTGCTGAAGCACTTGTCAGAAAATGACGGGGACAGCACACTATAGGCTGGGCTGTAATACTGAGGTATTTTTGCAAAAATAAACCTCAACCACTGACTCTTCGTAGTTTCATCTTTGGGTAGAGAAAATAACACTAACTTTCCCTCACACTTGCAATAATATCCAGCTGAGCACAGCGTCTTTAAGACTTGATTCAACTGGGATCTCTTTGTCTCCTTCTTCTTTGCTACTGTTTGTGGGCGGGACCGCAGGTTTGAATTTTCCCTTGTTTGCGTGCGCAACAATTGGGCGGGGCTTAAGTTTCGTATTGATGTCACGCCGAAACGGCTAAAGACTCGTTACCAAGATGATTCATTTGAAGCACTATGAGTCGACTCTTTTATAGATGAATCAATAGTTTTTAACACTGTCCACTTTCAGATTTAAGCCTTAGCTGGATATTTCACTTCACTAAGAGCTGTTACACACTACATGGAAGGTCATTCTCAAAAACCTTTAGGAATGAAATTTTACTCAACACATTTCTAAACATAATAGTTTTAATAACTCATCTCTAATAACTGATTTATTTTATCTTTGTCATGATGACAGTAAATAATATTTGACTAGATATTTTTCAAGACACTTCTATACAGCTTAAAGTGACATTTAAAGGCTTAACTAGGTTAATTAGGGTAACTAGGCAGGTTAGAGTAATTAGGCAAGTTATTGTATAATGATGGTTTGTTCTGTAGACTATCGAAAACAAATATTGCTGAAGGGGGCTAATAATATTGACCTTAAAATGGTGTTTAAAAAAATTAAATACTTAAACAGAAGAAAAAAATATTATAGGAAATACTGTGAAGAATTCCTGAATCTGTCAAACATCATTTGGGAAATATTTGGAAAAGAATGATCATGTTATGTAAATCATTATAGTAAGAGTGCAAATGTAATCAACCTTCCCTCTCTCTCTGTCTCTGTCTCTCTCTCTCTCTGCACAGAGATTGTTGATGGTAATGTGAAAATGACTCTGGGGATGATCTGGACCATCATCCTGCGTTTCGCCATCCAGGACATCTCTGTGGAGGGTAAAACACACACGTCTGCAGTGTTAAAACACACACCAAACTCTCGTATAATCAAACACTCATTATCACTTCAGTCTCTTATTAAAGAAATGTGTGTGTGTGTGTTTGTGTTTGTCTTTCTCTGTGTGTGTGTGTGTGTGTGTGTGTGTGTGTGTGTGTGTGTGTGTGTGTGTGTGTGTGTGTATATATATATATATATATATATTTATTTGTTTTGTCTCTGCCTCTGTCTGTGTTGCGTGTGTGTGTCTCTTTCTGTTTGTGTGTTTGTACGCTGCTGATTTGTGCATGTCTCCGTCTGTGTGTGTCTGTGAGTTAATCTCTCTGTGTGTTTATGTTTCTTTCTGTGTGTGTGTGTGTGTCTGTGTGTGTGTGTATTTGTGTCATATTTTCTATGTGTCTGTATGTATTTTTCTGTTTTTTCTGTCGTGTGTGTGTGTGTGTGTGTATGTATGTGTGTATCTGTGTGTATTTGTGTCATATTTTCTTTTTGTCTGTATGTATGTTTTTCTGTTTTTTCTGTCGTGTGTGTGTGTGTGTGTGTATGTATGTGTGTATCTGTGTGTATTTGTGTCATATTTTCTTTTTGTCTGTATGTATGTTTTTCTGTTATTTCTGTTGTGTGTGTGTGTCTCTCTCTCTCACTCACTCACTCACTCTCTCTCTCACTATCTGTTTGTGTGTGTTTCTGTATATGTAATTTAAAACAAAAATGTTTGTGTGCGTGTGTGTGTGTGTCCACAGAGACGTCTGCTAAAGAGGGTCTCCTGCTGTGGTGTCAGAGGAAAACTGCCCCCTACAGGAATGTCAATGTACAGAACTTCCACATCAGGTGAAGCACACACACACACACGCACACACACACACACACACACACACACACACACACACACACACACACACACACACACACACACACACACACACACACACACACACACACACACACACACCTACACACACACACACACACACACACACACACACACACACACACACACAACCGTGGGGACTTTCTATTGTTTTTATACTGTACAAACTGTATTTAATTAGGGAGTTAATTTTACAACAGTGGTTTATTCTGTAGCCAATAGGGTATATGCGGAGCTAGTGTTTCTTCCCATACTGATAAACTTCCGGTGAACGGTTGATGTGACTTTATTCATTTTATACGGTTCCACTTACAGCATCGATGTTGTAAAGTAATTAAAATACAATCAGTTGAATAGACTCTGGCATTCATTTAGTTGCTCAAGCGTAAAACAAGACAAAAAGCCGTTTACTCGAACGCGCCCATCAGGATTAGCAGGCTAGCCCAGAAATGTTATTGAATATACTGGGGTAAATTATATATTTCAAAGACATGGCGGGGAAAAATGTAGTTTAATGCAGTACTTCTTGTACAATCTGAGACCCACTTTATATCGGTTATCACTCAGCCAGTGGAGATCGCTGATTTTTAAAGAAAACAGACCTTAAATGCGCCGATTTTGTAATGGCATACAGTTCACCAGAAGTGCTTAACCCAGGTTACTGACAAATTAAAAGTCCTATTAGCATACTTCGGCATATACCCTATTGAAGAAAAAAAAATACCTGAAAGGGCTAATAAAATTTACTTTAGCAGTTTCTACATTTAATTTTTTTTTTTATTCCAGCCAAACTAAAAATGAATCAGCTTCTCCAGAATAAAATATAATAGGAAATACTGTAAAAAATAGCCCTACTCTGTTAAACATCGCTTGTGAAATATTTGAAAAAAGAATAATTGCTATGACTGTATGTATGATGACTTTTATACACTCACTGGCCACTTTATTAGGTACACCTTACTAGTACCGGGTTGGACCCTCTTTTGCCTTCAGACCTGCCTTAATCCTTCGTGGCATAGATTCAACAAGCTACTGGAAATATTCCTCAGAGATTTTGCTCCATATTGACATGATAGCATCACACAGTGGCTGCAGATTTGTCAGCTGCACATCCATGATGCGAATCTCCCGTTCCACCACATCCCAAAGGTGCTCTGTTGGATTGAGCTCTGGTGACTGTGGAGGCCATTTGAGTACAGTGAACTCATTGTCATGTTCAAGAAACCAGTCTGAGATGATTCTCGCTTTATGACATGGTGCGTTATCCTGCTGGAAGTAGCCATCAGAGGATGGAGACACTGTGGTCATAAAGGGATGGACATGATCAGCAACAATACTCAGGTAGGCTGTGGCGTTGACATGATGCTCAATTGATACTAATGGACACAAAGTGTGCCAAGAATATATCCCCAACACCATTACACCACCACCACCAGCCTGAACCGTTGATACAAGGCAGGATGGATCCATGCTTTCATGTTGTTGACGGCAAATTCTGACCCGGCCATCCGAATGTCGCAGCAGAATTTGAGCCTCATCAGACCAGGCACTGTTTCTCCAATCTTCTATTGTCCAATTTTGGGCAAGCATGTGTGAATTGTAGCCTCAGTTTCCTGTTCTTAGCTGACAGGAGCGGCACCTGATGTGGTCTTCTGCTGCTGTAGCCCATCTGCCTCAAGGTTGGACGTGTTGTGTGTTCAGAGATGCTCTTCTGCAGACCTCGGTTGTAACGAGTGCTTATTTGAGTTACTGTTGCCTTTCTATGAGCTGGAACCAGTCTGGTCATTCTCCTCTGGCATCAACAAAGCATTTGCGCACACAGAACTGCCGTTCACTGGATATTTTCTCTTTTTCAGACCATTCTCTGTAAACCCTAGAGATGGTTGTGTGTGAAAATCCCAGTAGATCAGCAGTTTCTGAAATACTCAGACCAGCCCGTCTGGCACCTACAACCATGCCACGTTCAAAGTCACTTAAATCAGCTTTCTTCCCCATTTTGATGCTCGCTTTGAACTGCAGCAGATCGTCTTGACATTTTCTACATGCCTAAATGCATTGAGTTGCTGCCATGTGATTGGCTGATTAGAAATTTGCATTAATGAGCAGTTGGACAGGTGTACCTAATAAAGTGGCCAGCGAGTGTAGATACGTTTCTAACATTATTGCTGCCGTTTTGATTTATTTCCAGTGCATTGGTTCTCTATGTGCTTGTAATGTTTGGTGCTGTTTTCCTCTGATCTTGATCGTCTGTCTCTGTGTGCGTTTTCTCAGCTGGAAGGACGGCCTGGCTCTGTGCGCCCTCATCCACAGACACAGACCAGACCTCATCGACTACTCCAAACTCAGAAAGGTGCTGCTTCACACATTAGTTCACATCGTTTATAATTAGAGCCTAAAATTAACACTCGCCAAGTGCAAGAGGGCTGAATTCAGTTCACTTTCGCAGTGTATCGCTGCCAAATGCGCGCTTATGAGTTAAAATGCCCGTCCTGGTGTATAGTCTCCTAAACACTGTTTTGTTTAAAAGGAAAGTGAACGGTTTGAGAGGGATGGTTTTTTTAGACTTGTTTTTTATAAGACACAATAGGAATATAAGATTAAAACAAGGAGACATGGCAACCAGTGCAAAGAGAATTTCAATTACCAATTCCAATAGATAATAGTGTATGTAACGCCTTAACTAACAATAATGGAGTCATAAAATTGTGCCATATAAAGTGTAATGGTAGCATCAGATGTCTAATGTCTAGATGTTTAAGTGTGTGTGTGTGTGTGTTTTTCTGAAGGACGACCCCATTGGAAACCTCAACACTGCATTTGAGGTGGCAGAGAAATACCTGGACATCCCCAAAATGCTGGACGCTGAAGGTGAGGTGATCAAATATAACCTGAAATCAAACCCTAAAGCATCAAATTAGCATTAAAATGCACCTATTATGCAAAAATCACTTTTATATGGTGTTTTGTATGGCAGGTGTGTGTGAATATAACCAGCTTCTAATGGTAAAAATTTACTAATTATGTTATATATATAATCAGACTTGATTAAAACACTTTGATTGACATTCTCCTTTTATACGTGCCATCAGAGGGGCAATGCCCCGCCCACTAGTGACCATCTCTTCCTCATTAGCATAGGACTTTAGTCCTGTTTTGAATCTGCCACTATGCTGACACACAGGCATTTGTAGCTCTGCCCTTTTCTGAAAAAAGCACAATCTCATTTAAATTTAAAGCGACAGTCACCAAACGGCACAATTAGGATCAAATCCTAAAAGAGGCCGTTTCAAAGAGTTATAAAACATTATTTGTAACATACACACACACTCTAGAGACATCAGAGATGTGCTTTACATCTTATAGCCGGCAGCTATAGCAGCAACTCTCACATGGTCGCCCATTGAAGCTAAGCAGGGCTGCACCTGGTCAGTACCTGGATGGGAGACCACATGGGAAAGCTAGGTTGCTGCCGGAAGTGGTGTTAGAGAGGCCAGCAGAGGGCCCTCAACCTGCGGTCTGTGTGGGTCCTAATGCCCCAGTATAGTCAGGGGATTCTATACTGTGCAGTGAGTGTCGTCTTTCGGATGAGACGTTAAACCGAGGTCCTGACTCTCTGTGGTCATTAAAAATAATAGGATGTCCTTTGAAAAAGAGTAGGGGGTTTCTGTCCATCGTGGCCTCCTAACCATCCCCATATCATAATTGGCTTCATCACTCTGTCTCCTCTCCACCAATCAGCTGGTGTGCGGTCTGGGGCTCTGCCGTCGCCTCATTCAGGTGGATTCTGCACACTGGTGGTGGATGAGGAGATTCCCCCAAAAATGTGTAAAGCGCTTTGAGCGCCCAGAAAAGCGCTATATAAATGTAAGGAATTATTATTATTATTAATTATTATTATTATAAAATAATAGGGGGCATAATAGGTCCCTTTACATCTTAATTTAATTAACTTAAATTGAACAGCATTTGATATTCAGTAGTGCACAATCACCCTAATTCTAAATCACATCTATTTCTTTTAATGTTTTATTGACGTTCTTGTTTTGATTACGGTTTTACTTTCTGCAGTGTTTTAATTTGTCATTTTGTTTTATTTTTAAAAAAAAAGCACTTTGGGCAGCTTTTTGGTTGTAGTAAGATAAGATAAGT
This sequence comes from Danio kyathit, assembly GCA_903798195.1. Taxonomy (NCBI): domain Eukaryota; kingdom Metazoa; phylum Chordata; class Actinopteri; order Cypriniformes; family Danionidae; genus Danio; species Danio kyathit. The sequence goes on from LR812525.1 coordinate 8,652,660, forward strand.
GACAAAGTACAAAGATAGCATGTATAATACAATGTAGATAGAAGTAAGACAAAATGTAGATTAAAAGTAAGGTCAATGTAGAATAAATGTGAATATAAGTAAAATAAAATGTAGATAAAACTAATTTAAAATGTAGAGTGCATAGTGGATTTATAATTATAAATTTATTTTTTGTTTATTATTATTAACATTATTAATATTGTTATTATTATTTTAAGTCCCAGTTTTTCCTCATATGAGTTTGTAAAAAAAACCTATAATATTTGTTTTATACTTTAAAGCTGTGAAAACATTTCTTCCAAGTGACAAATAAAAATATTTCCATTTAGTGAATGTTGTTTTTCAGAAAATGACAATTGGTCAAAATAAAAAAAAATAAAAAATAAAAAAACATCCAAAATAAATAGTATAAAATATTATTTTAAGCTGAAACATTTATATTGTGTTCTCTAAAAATGTTGTCTTTTTATTTTAAAATTTATTTAAAAAAAATTTTTTTTTTGTTTTTATTCTAAATTTGGAAGAAATATTAGAGGATAAAACATGTTTTGAGATGTTATCTCAAACAATTATAAATCATAAATGCAGTGAAATCAAGAATTTTCTTAATGTTTTCAACAACTATATGATTTGATTGGTTTGTTGTGTAATTATTTTGCACTTGTGTCTGTCTAAAAAGTCTAGTCTCATTTTAGTGCATTTAACACATTTCTGTTATTTTTTAAATTCACTTAATTACGTATTAATTGACTCTGTAATTAAGCTGGATCTCCATTATACTACAAGTCTGATTTATGATAGATGTTGTGAGTTATATTGCTGGTTTTGTTTTGATCCTCAGACATTGTCAACACTCCTAAACCTGACGAGAAAGCCATCATGACCTACGTGTCCTGCTTTTACCATGCTTTCGCTGGTGCCGAACAGGTAAAAATGTCCACATGTCACATTTATTCTGAATTCAGTTCCACAAAATAAGGTTTAAAGTAATTACTTTGTAATTAAATCACTATTGTAATTACATTACTTTTAAAATACTTTAAAGCTGTAAATTAAGTGAGGAGACTCTGATAGAGACGCATCAACTCCAAACTGAATTGCAGTAAATGAGCTTGTTATTTCTCCAGGCTGAGACCGCTGCTAACAGGATCTGCAAGGTTCTGGCCGTGAACCAGGAGAATGAACGGCTGATGGAGGAGTATGAGAAACTGGCCAGCGAGGTGAGAAGATCTGCCTCTTAAATCTCTAAAAACATCCAGTAAAGATGATTTTGGATTATTGCATGACGTAAGATGAGCGATCAACGGGTTTATGGTTTTACATCGTTTTGTTCATTGAGATAGTCCTCAATTAAGTTAAAATTAAAGCTATTTTTTAAAGAGATTTTTTAAGTGCACTCAATAATAAACCTCGATATCTTTATAAACGTCCTCTAATGTGTGTCAGTTTCCACCTGTATCTCCTCCATGTTCCTCTAGCTGCTGGAGTGGATCCGCCGCACCATCCCGTGGCTGGAGAACCGTGCAGCGGAGCAGACCATGCGCGCCATGCAGCAGAAGCTGGAGGATTTCCGGGATTACAGGCGCGTCCACAAGCCCCCGCGCGTGCAGGAGAAATGTCAGCTGGAGATCAACTTCAACACCCTGCAGACCAAGCTGCGCCTGAGCAACCGGCCCGCCTTCATGCCCTCTGAGGGGAAGATGGTGTCGGTGAGTCCAAAAGAGCCAGCATGAAAACTATTAGTAGTTTGACTACTAATAGCACACAAAAACGTCATGCGATTTGACTAATTAGTCAAGTGTTTAACTGAGCTTGTGTGTGTGTGCGTGTCTGCAGGACATCGCTAACGCTTGGAAAGGTCTGGAGCAGGTGGAGAAGGGTTATGAGGAATGGCTGCTCACCGAGATCCGCCGTCTGGAGAGACTCGATCATTTGGCCGAGAAGTTTAAGCAGAAATGCTCCCTGCATGAGTCCTGGACCACAGGTAACCATCCCCTTCACACGCTCGCAGCTTGTGTAGACAAATAGAGAGTGACGGGCTTGCGTTTTCCAGGTGCATCTAGTAAAACATCTCAATTTTTCAGAATGCTGCAAATGCACGTGAGGCATGTGATTAGAACTCACCAATCAGCTTCATATACACATTTCAGTAATAACGGTAGACTAATTACCAGAGCATCCAGACACTGCAGAGCTTTTTCATTTCCTCCATAAATAAAACCTGTATCAGAGCTGCAGCAATGGTTTGTCAGTTTGAAGCTATTTGGATCACCAGAGCTATAGAGAGAGAGAGCTGTGACAACAGAAGTACAAAATGTTCGATCGTCACGTGATTTATGTGAACTCAAATAGTTCCAGGAAGTGCTTCGCAGTCAGTGTTAATTTTGACAGCAGATTTTGATTTAGTTTTAGTCTTAGGGCTCTATTTTAACGATCTAGGCACAAAGCCTAAAGTGCATGGCTCAAAAGCATTAAGGGTGTCCACTTTTGCTATTTTAAGGATGGAAAAATACAGTTTCTTAATGCGTTATGGGTGTGTTTTGAGAATAAACCAATCAATCACCAATTCCCTTTAAGAGTCAGTTGCCTCGTGCCATGGTGCATTAACTATTTACTAGAGATGCCACAATTCTCAATACAATATTGAACCGTTCGGTACGACATCCACGGTTCAATACGCGCTTGTGAATTGCGGTTTTTCCGGTTTTACGTTTAAATAATTTATGTGCGTTTTATTTCTCTCCGAATAGACTGTTTGTGTGTCCCTGTAAGTTTACGAGCTGAGATGAGGAAACTCCTCCCCGCGAGTAAATATTCAATCACTACAGGGCTCGAAAATAAGGACTGCCCGATGGCCCGGGGCCAGCATGAGAGACGCTCGGGCCAGTGTACAGAATGGTCACTGGCCCGATCGCTGCCTTGTCACAAAAGTTTGGCTGCGACTGTCTGTCAATTGCGTTCAAATACAATCTTAGGATGCTTTCACACATAGACGTTTGTTTCGGAATCTGTCTCTTTCCCCCCGTTAGTGCGGTTCGTTTGGCATATGCGAGTCCAGGAGTCGCGCTCAAATCAGCGCCAAATCAATCGCTCCGAGATCGCCTGAATGAGGTGGTCTCTGCTCGATTGAGCAGATCGATTGTAGTGAGAAAACAAAACAATTTAACGAACTAAGGACCCAGGCTATACCACAGTGTATTATGATTGTGTAATAGCCATATATACGAATGATGAGCAGGGCGGGATGTCATTCCTACCGGTAAATGTGCGTTTCGTGTCTAATGCGAAAGTGAAAGCATGCTGAAATATTAACGAGAGCTGTTTATCAGTTAGGAAGATTGACCGAGGTTACCAACTGATAATCTTTCCATATTTTAATCTTATAATATGTTATATTAGGCCTGTTGTTTTGTTCATTTCTGCACTGACAGCTCGAAAGAAAGATCAACATTGATCTGCTTCATGATCTGATGCATGATCTGATGATCAGTTCATCTGTTTATTTGTAATGTAAGCCTATAATGCATAATTCTAGCCAACGTTTCTTTAATAGATTAATTCAATAGATTTTTACAAAACTTTACAACTGAAATGAGGCTCTGTATGAGAAAGTCTGACCTCTCTGATTTGTATTTATGTCTGTGGGTGTCAAAATTAAAGTGCACATTTTCGCTTATAAAATATATACACAACTGCTCAAAAGTTTGGGGTCAGTATGATTGTTAAATATTTTAAAATAAGCTTCTCCTGCTCACCAAGGCTGCATTTATTTCATCATAAATACAGTACACATTGTAAAATTGTAAAATGTTATTGCACTATAAAATAACTGTTCAAAAGTAGTTTATAATTTAATTTAATCATTTATTCCAGTGATTTTATAGATGAATTTTCAGCTTCATTACTCCAGTCTTCAGAGTCACATGATCCTTCAGAAATCACTCTAATATTAATTATTCTTGTTTTTATTATTATCATTATTATTATTTTTAATGGTAATAGTAATAAAAGCAATAATGTCTGGAGTAATCATTTTATTTGAAACTACATACAATAAGAAAGCAGTTATTAAAAAGATTTAATTAATATTTAGTGCCCAGTTTGTACATAGGCTACCAGCAGCTGTGAGATTTTAGTGTTAATTTTTTTTTATTATACAATACACTAGGAACTAGTGTACCTTTCTTGGCTTTGAAGTAAAATAAAGGAGTATTGCAATAAATCGTTTTTATTTTTTTCTCTTTCTTACTGTTCCTATTGCCTAAGCATAGAATAACAATAAAAAAAAAAACACTTATGTGTTAAGCCATCAGAACCGAACCGAACCGAAAACCGTGTTAAAAAACCGAGGTATGTATTGAACCGTAAGCTAACTGTATTGTTGCATCCCTACTATTTACACAGCTGACTTTGTAAGTGGAAAAACTGAAAACAGTTAAACAGAGCATCTGCAGTGCGAGGATAAAGAACGAGCCTCCTCCAATCGGCCTCTTTACTTTCTCTTTCTCTCTTTTATTAATAAGGAAACGGTGTTGTACTCACTCCACTGAAGACATGCATTAGCCTACATAATTAATTTCGTTTGTTAAGCACAAAGGTTTGTTTCAAAACTATTTTTAAATTCAGTTCTAATTTCCAGCAAACAAATAAATGAACAATAATAACGAAGTGTGGTCAAAATCCAAACACACGTCCTATTCTTATGCCATATATGGTGATGCAGACGTCTCCAAAACCCCACAGGTGGACAAATCTAAACTTGCTTTTAATAAAACAAATATAAATATGCATATAATACTGATAATAATAATAATAACATTATACAAAAGCAAGTTGACATGAATAAACTGAAAAAGCCCCCCAAGATGATAAAGGCATGGATGTAATGGTTTTTATATTTATGTAAAAATAATAATGTTGTAACATTTTAATCCTTTAATTATTTTTCATTTGTAAAGATATTTGTGTATAGATCCTGTGTGTTTTAAGCAATGTGTGAGCGTTTAAGGCGCATACCTAACGCGCTCTGCGTGGACTTTAGAGCAGCTTTAAGATGCTCAATGGTGCGGTCTATTTCAGTTCCTCAAAATAGCAACGGTTCAACAATGCTCTTTAACACACCTCCTTTATAGACCAGCACTTCCTTGAGTCCACAAAGTGGCGCAAATTGATTTGCTATTTAAACAACGTGGCGGAAGATGGGAAAATTAGGGTTGCACTGGTCTGAAATCAGCAACAAATCGTCGCAAACATGTCTTGCGCCTTATTGCACCGGGTGTATGATAGGGCCCTTAGTTTTTTGATTAATTCCATTTTAGATTTAGTCATATTTTAGTTGACTAAATTTCATAAGATTTTAGTCGACTAAATCTATTCTTCATTTAGTTGACTAAACTATATTTGGTTTATTTAAGTGTAATTTAATTAAATATTGTATACATTTATTTATACAAAATATTTTAACTTAAAATTAAATAAAACCATCTAATTAAATCAAATTTTCCATTGAAGATCAAAAATTACAAATGCATTGTTTATTTATATCATAAGTAATATGTAAAATTATGTGTCTGCAAGAACAGTAGCCTACTGAAAATGCAGGATTTTGCAATTATTTAGCAAACCTTTTATTGTAACGTGGTAAACTACACGTCTTTTTGACCAGTCTGTTGAACAGTTTCAAGCCATTAAATCTTTGAAAGGGCTTAAAATAGTTTGTCCACTGACATTCTTAAGTGCGCTTCACTTCAAGGCAGTTTCGTTATCTTGTATGTTGAATGCGACTCCTTGATAAGCGGAGATTATTGCACTACAGTATCATTACATCCTCACAGTAAGAGAAATAATCACGTCGCTGAATGATGTCCTGAATAAAGCAGTTTTTGAGTTGTGGTACAGGTACTCTTTAGATGGCTGTTGTCAAGATGATCGCAGCAGACACAGACAGCGCACGTGAACCTATCGCGAGTTAGATTAGGGTTAGCTAAACTGTAGCCGCAGCTAAATTGAAACATGTGAGGACACAACTTCTCACGAAAATTTATGCCGTGATCATATGAATTTAAGACCGATTTAATAACTTTTAATGTACAATCTAACTGAGTATTCGCTAAAGGTCAGCGAGAGGCCATACCGTTTCAGTTAAGCAAAAGCACACACACGGGTAAATAAACCTTTGCTGAATTTCAGGATGATTGCCTGGCCTGATGTCGCTTTAGATTTGTTGTTTTTATCAGCTGTTTCCTCCCCATATGGTTTACAGTCTTTTTGTCTTGACATCAAATGTCAATCTTCTTTTTCTCTCAGCTGTTGCCATCTCACTTAGTTAATTCAGACAGATGCCCCTATGGAAGATGATGTAATCGCATCCCTCATCTACTAGTGGACCAGTTGCTTTTCAAATGTGCGTGTGTGCATCATGCGTCACACACCAAGATTAATTCTGATTGGATATTTTCCAAATACCGTCCCTTAATCTGTCAGTATATTTTTGTTATAGTTGTCATCATCATCACTTAATTTTTATTTATTTTTCGTCTCATTTTCGTCGGTAGAAACTTGTAAATATGACAAAAAAAAATTTGTCAACGAAATTAACACTGGCGGTTAACTCAAATAATGTTAGAAAATGTTAAAACTTACATAAACTTATTTTTAGAAGCTTCATACCTTTCAAAAGTGCAAAACCAGCTGTTTTCAACAGTAACTCGGCTGTAAGTACTAACTTTAGGAACTATCGAGAAGCTCCATGAGCCACCATTGCTTTCCATTGGAGTCTCTCTCTATGGCTCTAGGGAACTGCATTGAAATTGGAGAAGCGTCACACCTCATGCATTCCACGTGCTTTTAGATGAGATATCATCTGGCAGCTAGCTCTCTGCAACTCTCACATGGTCACCCACTGAAACTAAGCAGGGCCGTGCCCAGTCTGTACCTGGATGGGAGACCACATGGGAAAGCTAGGTTGCTGCCGGAAGTGGTGTTAGTGAGACCAGCAGGGGGCGCTCAACCTGTGATCTGTGTGGGTCCTAACGCCCCAATATAGTGAAGGGGACTCTATACTGCTCAGTGAGCACCGTCTTTCAGATGAGACGTTCTCTCACTCTCTGTGGTTAAAAATCCCAGGATGTCCTTCATAAAAGAGTAGGGGTTTAACCCCGGCATCCTGGCCAAATCTGGCCTCCTAACCATCCCCATATCATAATTGGCTTCATGACTCTGTCTCCTCTCCACCAATCAGCTGGTGTGTGGTGTGCGGTCTGGTGCAATATGGCTGCCGTTGCGTCATCCAGGTGGATGCTGCACACTGGGGGTGGATGAGGAGATCCCCCCCAATGTGTAAAGTGCTTTGAGTGTCTAAAAAAAGTGCTATATAAATATAAGGAATTTATTAGTATAAGGAATTATTATTAATTATTAACTTTCGGGAACTATTGAGTAGCTCCAAGAGCCACCATTGCTGTTTAAAAAACTTTCCATTGGAGTCAATGGAGTTGTTACAACTCTCTCTCTCTCTCTTTGGCTCTGGGGAACCGCATTGAAATTGTTGAAGGAAGCTTCACACCTTGTGCATTTCATGTGTTTTTAGATGCGATATAATCAATCCAAAATACATTTGAAAAAATAATAATAGAACATATACATTTTTCTTATGTTCAATTTATGTATTTTCTCAAGTATAACTAATCAATTATTTTCAAAGTAAATAAATGAAATAATGATAATTTTCTCAAACTTCTGTCAAACTCTAAGCCCTCTACGAGTGTAAATCTACAAGTAGGTTTAGAGTCAGAACAGTTTTACAAGGGTCTGATTTATTGGTATGTTTGTGTGTGATTTTTAGGAAAGGAGCACCTGCTGTCCCAGAAGGACTATGAGACGGCCTCTCTGATGGAGATCCGGGCTCTGATGAGGAAACACGAGGCATTCGAGAGCGATCTGGCCGCTCACCAGGACCGCGTGGAGCAAATTGCAGCCATCGCTCAAGAGCTGAAGTAAACAAACAAAAATCAAATCTCAAAATCATATGCGGGTCACGTTTCAGCTCAAAATCATGATGTGCATGAAAAACAGAAGCTTTGTTTTCCTGTTATTTTCATGATTATTATTCATTCATTCATTCATTCATTTTCTTGTCGGCTTTGTCCCTTGCGGGGTCGCCACAGCGGAATGAACCGCCAACTTATCCAGCACGATTTTACACAGCGGATGCCCTTCCAGCCGCAACCCATCTCTGGGAACTTCCACACACACATTCACACTCATACACTATGGACAATTTAGCTTACCCAATTCACCTGTACTGCATGTCTTTGGACTGTGGGGGAAACCGGAGCACCCGGAGGAAACCCACGCGAACCCAGGGAGAACATGCAAACTCCACACAGAAACGCCAACTGACCCAGCCCAGCCGAGGTTCGAACCTACGACCCAGCGACGTTCTTGCTGTGAGGCAACAGCACTACCTACTGCGCCACTGGGTTGCCATGATTATTATTCTCCACTCTAATTACTTTAATGCAATTTAAGTCAAAAAGTCGTCTGAATTTAAATGAAATGATGAGAATCAGCATTAAGAGTATCTGTCATTACCAATATAAAAAATAGATAATTCTGTTCAAATTAAAACAACTTTAAAATGCACAACACTTACTGGTTTTACTGGGATGTACAATGAATCTAACGCTGTGCATTCTTTTAATTTGATGTTTGTGAACCAACGGCAGTTGCTTTGTCATACTGGTTGCAACGCGTTGCTTAAAACATATTAGTTTATTGCAATGATTACACTTCGCTTTGCCATCGTTTTTCGCCACATGTAGGCTTTTGAGCACATGTTGCGGTCCATCTAATGTTTAGATTATAGCTAATTCATGGTGCTCGTCAGCGTGTAAGTTCCTGGCATACTGTCAGTTTTATAGCAAGTGTCCGATTCTTAATCTGAGTATTCGATTCCCAACCCTGTTTTACATTAATAAACCAAAAAGTGGGCTAGAAGTAAATGACTTGGAAACTAACAGTAATCATATTTATAATTGCAGAAGAAAAACTGTTTACTCCTGGTTAAATTGCACTATTCATCAATGTAAAATGATACATTTATAAGCTAAAAAATTAGCAAATTTAAAATAGAAAGGGTATTGAAATACATTCATAATAAAGTTTTTAAGTTGACTTCAAAAACTAACTGTAAAATAAGTTATTTCATGCTGTTTTCTTTTGGATTTGGGGTGAAATGTGATCAATTCAATTCATCTTTCTCTCTGTGTAGTGAATTAGATTATCATGATGCTGCTACAGTGAACGCTCGCTGTCAGGGCATCTGTGACCAGTGGGACAACCTGGGAACCCTGACCCAAAAGAGGAGAGACTCTCTGGAGGTGCACAATCTCATTATACTTACACTATATTAGACTCATTCCAGAATTATAGGTACATTTTCTATTAATTTACCTTAAACTGAAATGGTATACAATAAATATATAATTTTACAATAAACTGAATCCATTAATAAAAAGAATAATTCTTGATGTACAATATAGCAAAATGCTTGAATATGTTTGTGACAATAACGACAATAACAATAAGTTGACAATACCAAAATTTACGGTAACGGAGTTGACGGTAATGGAACTGACAGTAAAGTAACGGTGTTGACGGTAACGGTGTTGGCGGTAACGGAGTTGACAGTAACGGAGTTGACAGTAAAGTAACGGAGTTGACGGTAACAGAGTTGACGGTTACGGTATTGACAGTAAAGTAACAGAGTTGAGAGTAACAGGGTTGACAGTAACAGAGTTGACGGTAACGCAGTTGATGGTAACGGAGTTGACAGTAAAGTAACCAAGTTCACAGTAAAGTAACGGAGTTGAGAGTAACAGAGTTGACGGTAACAGAGTTGACAGTAAAATAAAAGAGTTGACTGTAACGGAGTTGACGGTAATGCTGTGTTCACACCAGACACGGAAAATGCGGATAAATCGCGATATTCGCGCGTAAATAGACGCATGAACATTTGAGTTCACTCGCTTCATTCGCGCGTCAAACTCCGCTTCATTCGCATGTCAAACTCCGCTTCATTCGCGCTTCAAACTCCGCTTTATTCGCGCTTCAAACGCCGCTTCATTCGCATGTCAAACTCCGCTACATTCGCATGTCAAACTCCGCTTCATTCGCGCTTCAAACTCCGCTTTATTCGCGCTTCAAACGCCGCTTCATTCGCATGTCAAACTCCGCTTCATTCGCATTTCAAACTACGCTTCATTCGCGCTTCAAACGCCGCTTTATTCGCGCTTCAAACTCCGCTTCATTCTCGCTTCAAACTCCGTTTCATTCGCGCTTCAAACTCCGCTTCATTCTCGCTTCAAACTCCGCTTCATTCGCATTTCAAACTACGCTTCATTCGCGCTTCAAACGCCGCTTTATTCGCGCTTCAAACTCCGCTTCATTCTCGCTTCAAACTCCGTTTCATTCCCGCTTCAAACTCCGCTTCATTCTCGCTTCAAACTCCGTTTCATTCGCGCTTCAAACTCCGCTTCATTCTCGCTTCAAACTCCGTTTCATTCGCGCTTCAAACTCCGCTTCATTCGCGCTTCAAACTCCGCTTCATTCGCGCGTCAAACGCCGCTTCATTCGCGCTTTAAACTCCGCTTCATTCGCGCTTCAAACTCCGTTTCATTCGCGCTTCAAACTCCGCTTCATTCGCGCTTCAAACTCCGCTTCATTCGCGCGTCAAACGCCGCTTCATTCGCATGTCAAACTCCGCTTCATTCGCATGTCAAACTACGCTTCATTCGCGCTTCAAACGCCGCTTTATTCGCGCTTCAAACTCCGCTTCATTCTCGCTTCAAACTCCGCTTCATTCTCGCTTCAAACTCCGTTTCATTCGCGCTTCAAACTCCGCTTCATTCTCGCTTCAAACTCCGCTTCATTCGCGCTTCAAACTCCGCTTCATTCGCACTTCGAACTCCGCTTCAATCGCGCTTTAAACTTCGCTTCATTCGCGCTTCAAACTCCGCTTCATTCACGCGTCAAATTCACTTCAGAACAGACGCGGATTCGCGTCATGGGCAGGGCTTCTGTCTGCCCGGTGACTGTAGCTTTGTTGCTAAATGGCTAACATGATTTTATTGATAAAATAACTGTGTTTATGTGCTTTATGAAGGCTGAAAAACAGTGTCGATTCGTTTGGAGCAGTGTCTGAGTCCACTAGATCATTTCAAAGGTGCAGCCAGCTCTGTGAGCTCATAAAATCCTCCAGAAACTTAACCTGGATGATGGAAGCATTCAGCGGTGCTTCTAACTGAGCCGAGCCCAGTTTGATGAACTGTTGTCGGTGTAGGCAGGATGATTTTCCCCCGGGACACCAACAACAGGCGATACGTCATAATCACGCCCCCACAAGAGCAAGCTCCTGATTGGTTAATGTGGCGCAAATGTCCGCCGAAGTTCAGATTTTTGAACTTGAGCGATTCATGCGTCAAACGCGCAAAACACTCAATTCGCCCCGCACCATTCGCGCGTATCGCGCCATTCGTGCGTATCGCACCGCAGGATGTCTATTCGCGCGTTTGCATCGACTTAACATGTAAATTACTCGCGGTTGACGCTTCTTCCGTGTCTGGTGTGAACTCAGCATAACGGAGTTGACTGTAACGGAGTTGACGGTAATGGAGTTGACGGTAACGGAGTTGACGGTAATGGAGTTGACGGTAACGGAGTTGACGGTAACGGAGTTGACTGTAACGTAACTGAGTTGACTGTAACGGAGTTGACGGTAATGGAGTTGACTGTAACGGAGTTGACGGTAATGGAGTTGACGGTAACGGAGTTGACGGTAACGAAGTTGACTGTAACGTAACGGAGTTGACTGTAACGAAGTTGACGGTAACGGAGTTGACAGTAAAGTAACAGAGTTGACAGTAATGAAGATGACAGTAACGGAGTTGACGGTAACGGAGTTGACAGTAAAGTAACAGAGTTGACAGTAACAGAGTTGACAGTAACTGTATTTTGTGTAATTTTGTGCTTAAGCTAAAGATGCTAACCTCAAACCAGACGCCACATGGCACGTCTAAAACACATCTTATGCATTTTCATCATATTATAGTTTTTCTAGAGTGAATGAGAAATTCACTGAACTATCACAGTAACAGAGTTGACCTATAATATAACTGCTATTAGTGTATTTTAAACATTTTGGACAAATTAATGAGAAAAGAATAAATGACCTTCCTCAATGCCTTCCAGAGTTTCCCGCCAGAGGAAGTGACATCACTTTGAGCAAGTCACATGCTTTTTCTATCAGCGTTTTACAGATTGTCATGACCTTTTTATAAGCAATGTAACAGAGTTGACCAGAACATAGCGACAGACACCATTTTCTTTTTTAATACTGAAATGATGAATAATAGAGGAAGAAATCAAGAGGAAAAGGAAGAAAAAAGATGAAAGTTAAACTTAATTATTATTAAAGCTGAATGTATGATGGCAGGCAGAGACAGTCAAAAATAGGAAAAGTTGGAGTCTTTAAAGCAATATTTCTAGACAAAATATCCCCAAATACATAGCATCACCCAAATGAATATCTATGATTCCAGTCAACCTCAATGCAAAAAGTTTACAAGGAAAGCTTTTTAAAATGTTTTTGTGTATGGCTAAAGCTGATTCTGTCCTTTTTCCCCAGCGTGTAGAAAAGCTTTGGGAAACGATTGATCAGCTGTATCTGGAGTTCGCCAAGAGAGCGGCGCCCTTCAACAACTGGATGGACGGAGCCATTGAGGATCTGCAGGACATGTTCATCGTGCACAGCATTGAGGAAATCCAGGTTAGCAGCTTGTGAAGAGCCCATAATTCAACAAATATGACTTCTTGCAATTATGTGTTTTCTCTACATGTTGAGTAGATATATATATATATACACTACCTGACAAAAGTCTTGACGTTGGTCCCAGTTGTAAAAGCAACAAATAATAACTCGACTTCTAGTTGATCATTTGGAAAAGTGGCAGAAGGTCGATTTCTCTGATGAATCATCTGTTGAACTGCATCCCAATCATCACAAATACTGCAGAAGACCTACTGGAACCAGCATGGACCAAAGATTCTCAGAGAAATCAGTCAAGTTTGGTGAAGGAAAAATCATGGTTTGGGGTTACATTCAGTATGGGGGCATGCGAGAGATCTGCAGAGTGGATGGCAACATCAACAGCCTGAGGTATCAAGACATTTGTGCTGCCCATTACATTACAAACCACAGGAGAGGGCAAATTCTTCAGCAGGATAGCGCTCCTGCTCATACTTCAGCCTCCACATCAAAGTTCCTGAAAGCAAAGAAGGTCAAGGTGCACCAGGATTGGCCAGCCCAGTCACCAGAGATGAACATTATTAAGCATGTCTGGGGTAAGATGAAGGAAGCATTGAAGTTGAACTCTGGGAGTCCTGCAAGAACGCTTTCTTTGCCATTCCAGATGACTTTATTAATAAGTGATTTGAGTCATTGCAGAGATGTATGTATGCAGTCCTCCAAGCTCATGATGGAGTCAGACACAATATTCATTCTGTTTCCACTGCAGCATGACTTTATATTCTATACTGGACATTATTCTGTTCAGTGACAAGACTTTTGTCTAAGCAAAGTCAGACCTTACTGTCCTAATTAAATCATTAAAAATCAAGGCATGATCATATTTTATTTTGCTAAATAAGCGTAATCTAGAGGCCTTTGCCTTTCATATAAGCCACTTCTGATACCAAATGATCAACTAGAAGTCAAGTTATTATTTGTTGTTACTAAAACCTGGATAGGCGACAAGACTTTTGTCAGGTAGTGTACTGTATATATAGACAGTACACACAGATATATTATGTAATTACAAACTTTTTTTTGTATGTGATTAGTCAAGATTAATCATTAAACAGCACTAGGAATAAGCTTCCAAAGTTAAAATGCAAGTTTAAATTAAAGCGAGAATAAAATTTCACGTCTATAATATGATGCATTTTTGACTACAACAGAACATTCCGCATGAAAAATGATGGCTTCATTTTTTTCTCTAGCAATATTTACTGTACTTCAGTAATTTCAAAGATGGAGCATGCTTTATATTTGAGTTAAAAGTTTTGTGAAATCTTCTTTTGAATGTCGTGCGCTAATGATAGCAGCGGATAATCATTTCTGCGCCCACATTAATCTTTGCATTGCAGGTGCGAGTTGAACTTTGTTGCTGCGTCTATTTTTGTCACTGATGCAGAAAACACTGTAATGCACTGCAAACCTGTTCATCAGCACAATCATGTGCAGCACAGGCTTTTATGAAGGACACCTCGGCCATTACTGGATAAAAGACCTTCATTTTCCACACGCAGCGGCAGAAACGGCACACTCTCTTCTGAATAATCATTTTATAATTTATAAAAGCAATAGTGAATGACCCAGAAAATACGCTACTTTCTGTCCTCATGCCGCAGAAACTGCTATGCTGTGCAGAGTCAGCATTTACGCTCTTTAGAGAATCAACTATGATTATGAAGTTTACTGGGAATCGAAATGAGAATATATATTTTAAATATACACTGGAAAAACAAAGAGGAAATTAGCTGCACATTTTCATTTTAAAACCAGACAGAAATGCTGAAGAAGACGTCAGTTTGCTTGTCATGTGAATAGATCTTGATTTAAAGTCCCTGTGAAATCTTAGATGTTAGTATTGCTATGTTAATCTTGAAGGTGCTGTATGTAAGTTTTTGACTCTTTTAAAGCATAAAACACCATAATATGTTTGCAGATATTTAAGAAACATGCTGAGTGAACATGTTTATCTGAAAAACAATGCTGAAGTCAGATATTCTGCTTTGAAAATGTGCGTTTTGTGCCGGAACAGCTGTCTTTGTTTTGGTCATTTAACCTGCCCAATGCCAGTTTAGCCAATTATATTTCAGCACCCCGGGTTGCTTTGGCGGAAACAGCGTATTTCATTCATTCAAACAGAAAGGCTCTCAAAGTATGTGTCTGTGACAGAAATGCAACCTCCGGTGGACAGTAGCAGACTCCGAAATGAGATGCAGATTCAGAGTTAACATGAGGTTATTAATTAGTAAAAAATATAAATATTACATTACATAAACATTAGGTGAGCAGGTTACATTGTAACCCCGTGTCCTAACAACATGCTACATGATGAGATATGCAGTGATGAGCAATTTGGCTGTTTGCACCTGAAAAAACATGACACAAATGTAAATACAGCCATTCAGAAGCACGAAATGGTAAGGTTTATAATCGAATTAATACATTAACATTATTAAATGTACATACTGAATGAATCATGGGTGTTGGTTTGCACTGAGTCACAGCTCTGAAGTTCAATTTCAAGCGTTTTTTTTTTATTTTGAAGATCTGAGGTGATTTATCTGCTGCTGCTTTCAGTAGCATGGCAATAAATGTCACATAAAACAGCATTCAAACACACATTATTAGCATTTAACACTGCATAAAGCACATGAGGTGTACTTGGGGTAATCATTGTAAGTTTTCTGTTGTTCACCTGTGAGGAATAAAAGCCGTTTCTAAAATAAACATTTCAGGTTGGTTAGGACAAAAACTCCTTTTAGTATTGGAAATATATTAGAAAATGGTTCAAATCAGCCTTAAATCTGCCTTTAGGCTTGATAGTCAGGCACACTCAAATCAATCTGGCAACCTGCGCTTGGAGTCGTCAGAGGAGGAGCCGAGTGAAAATGTGTTTTAAACCAGGAGTGCAATACCTAGTTCAACCACTGGTTGTCAAACTTACATACTGCACCTTTATGCAACTCTGGTGTTCCTTATTTGTGAATCACACTTGTGGTCTTTGCGGTCAAAAAGGGACAAACGCCTCTAATGTACCCTCATATTTTTTCAGTAAAATAACCCTAATTTATTTTAGTTTAATGATATTTTTTTAATTCAAAATTTTATTTTGAAAGGGTTTTGATGTAACTAGTAATATTTATGCAGTAATTAACGTCCATTTTGTCCCATTGAAAACAATAGAATTTTTGTAATTTTTATTATTTTAATTATTGAACTGTTTCCAGGTAAAATAGAGATATTCATTAGAGCCATTCAAAAACAAAAAGCAGATTAGCATTTAACAACATCATGTGACCACTAGGTTCTATTATTACTATATCTAAAAAGCTGCGTGTGAATTCCTTAGTTGTTTAGACATTACTAAAAGCATACTTCAGCCAAAAATGAAAGTTTATTCATGGTTTACTCTCTCTTAAGTGGATCTAAACTTTTATAAGTTTCTTTCTTCTACTGAACGCAAAACAAGATATTTTGAAAAATGTTGGAAACCAGTAACCATTGGCTTCCATTGTTTTTCCTACTATGGAAGTCAATGTTTACAGGTTTTCAGCTTTCTTCTAAACATCATCCTTTGTGTTCAACCGAAGAAAGAAACTCATAAAAGTTTAGATCCACTTAAGGGAGAGTAAACAATGAATAAACTTTCATTTTAAACTTTCATTTCATGTTTAAAGCAAGTAAAGGGTGAGTAAATGATGATAAGATTTTCATTTTTGCGTGAACTATCCTTTTAAGGTTATCTATAAGCTAGTGCGCTTCAAAACTGTCAACATTTTCATTATGAAAATATGAACATATCGGCCCGATATCAATTAGAAAGCTGTATATTTAAAGTGAAGAAACAGATTCTTCTCAGCATTACTATTAGTGTTATTGTGGACTGATGACTCTGTGATGTAAAGGGAATGCAATTGGCTGTTTTAAAAAAGGGGGAGGGGCTACTTTGTTACCACCTGGATCTCTTCATTGTTCAGTTGAAATTAGGTCACACATTGAACAAAAATTCATATTTCAAAGCACCTCACCTTTAAAGTCTGCACGAACCGGAAGCTGCGATGTTTTTTTTTTTTTACGTATTGTGCCGCAGTTCCTAGAGAAACTAAATATTAAATGAGAAAACCGTGGGCGTGGCTTGTTTTTTTTTACTGCGAGCTGATTGGATGTAGTAAAGTAGGCATTTTATTCAGAAAGATCTGGAAAAGGGTTTGGGGAGAGTTATTACAACCTAACAGACTCCTCCTCCTCACCATTTCCGTTTGTTGTCAACACTGACAGCTGGAGGGGTGTGGTTAAGTATATTAGCCACGCCCAATACCTCAGACAGACCTAATCTGAGAATTTAACTGAAAACAAACACGAAGTGCATTTTCAGATTTTAATGAAAGATTACAAGAGCAAACTATTGTTTTCTTTTCTTAACGACATGCACAGATGAATTGTTCACCACAAAACTAGCATTGTGAGCTAATAAAGTCAATATGGTTAGTTTTGATTTCATGTTAAATGTTTGAATCTCAATTTGTCCATCAGAGTCTGATCACAGCTCACGACCAGTTTAAAGCCACTCTTCCCGAGGCCGACAAGGAGCGAATGGCTGTGATGGGCATCCAGAACGAGATCGTGAAGATCGCTCAGACCTACGGCATCAAGCTGGTCGGAGTCAATCCATACTCAGTGCTCAGCCCACAGGACATCACCAACAAATGGGAGGCTGTGAGTACAGAGTAAACACATACACACACTGTACAAATCTTGAACTGAACTGTGCTGAATAATAACACTCTTGTATTCTATAGAGCTGCTTTTAGGCGAATCAAAACTTGTTTTGTTAATTAAAGATATAAATTATACAAATTGTATTATTATTTTTATTAATTAGTGAACTTTTAGTGAATGCACCTGATACCAATTACTGATAATCAGGGCCAGACAGAATATTCGGACAGTTTTTGCTATTTCTGCACTGATTTTTTTTTTTATTGCGGATTTATGCAGAATTATTTTGGAGTATCGTAACTAAAAATTTAAAACATGACATTTTTAATAACAGGGTTCATACGGTCATGAAAAACCTGGAAGAGTCATGGAATTTTGGCATGGCATTTTCCAGGCCTGGAAAAGTTTTGGAAAAACAGAAAAACCCACAAGGTTTTGGAAAAGTCATGGAAATTACATTTACATTTAGTCATTTACCAGACATTTTTGTCCAAAGTGACTTAAGCTGCGGTCACACTAGAGCGTGTGCTTGCAAAATTCTGTTGTACGGGGCTGTGAAAAGGGGCGGGGTTAAACAATATGATTAGACATTAATAAAAGTGAGCGATTTGCTCCATATTTTAAATTATCTTCTATTGGTCTCATGCAATCACCTGATGTGATTTTGCAGGTAAGAATTCACCAAGCTTGAACTTTCGAATGCAGTGACATGCGAAACACGTGCTTGCGTTTCTGGTCGGCCGCATTCGGATGCCTATGAATGGAAGTCTATGGAGCGAAAAGTGCAGTGTGATCGCGGCTTTATAATAGAAGTAGTTTTACCTACTATTACTAGTTTAACAAACTATTAGGATTATCTAAAATTAGTTTGACAAATATCTGTATACTGGAAAGGAGGTTAGTTGTTTTTACTTCTTTTCTTTTCTTGGCCAAAAACATGCTCTCACATTATTAGTGCTGTGTAAGCCTCATCTATTTTACATAGATATAAAAATAAATTGAAACTATTGCATGTTTTATGATATGCCGCAATAAATGTAAACGTTTCTTATGATTTACCAAGTATATGTAGACATTACATGAAACATTAGGTCATGAAAATTGACTTGAAAGTCCTGGAAAAGTCATGGAATTTTTGTAGTAAAAATGTGTATGAACAAAAAACCTTTGTTTTGGTAAATAAAGCAAGCCTCATATGATATATCTACTAAAAGCACTTTACACACTTTATTGTAAACAAATAATTTAAACATTCGCATATCAGTCTATAATATTACTAAAATTAATTTAAAATTAGATATTTGTTATTAAAAAGCTCTAAGTGACAATATTTTCAGTTGAAATTTGGAACAACTGTTGTCAGATATATATAATTCATTGTCCATATAATCAAAGCTACTAAGTTAACATTTCATTTTTTTTCTTTTTAAAGGTTGAAACATTGTGATTCTCACACTTTTTAAAACCACTATGAGAAAACTGAATGGAAAAAAAAAATACTTCTGGCACTGACAGTGCTGGAAAACGAGGAGGAAATGCCTTTCTTTGTCTTTTTAGCCCCAAAATGTTTTTTGAACCTCATAATTGAGTTTTAAAATATTAAAATACTTACGTCTTTTTCCTCATTCATTAATGTGATTGCCAATCACATATTAATGGTTCTTTGTATTGTGAAGTCACTATATAGTTCACACTATATCTTTTTTGTTTAATTCAATTTTACACATAGCAAAATTTGACACATATCAGATAGCTTATTGGTTTGGATAACGGCTTAAAATGCTTCACTCTAGCTACCCGCCAGGTTATTAAACAGTCCACGCTTCCCAAGTACTGATGTCCATGTGCTTCATTTATTGAACACTGTGAAAACTAAAGAGATAAGCAAACAAACCAAATGTTTCACACAATCAAAAGGACATCAAAATATACAATGTTTCGTCTACCGTGTTTGCCTGATAACCAGCAGTAGAATAATCAGGAGCATTTAACATGTGTCTGCGTTGAAATCTCACTATGCTGTCAAAACCAACTCTCGCAGGTTAAATCAATCAAAGAGAATCACGTGACCTCCGACTCAAGCCAGCGGGAAACAAGGAAATTTGTAACATAAACGTACACATTCAGTCAATGAAATACAAAACAATAAACAACCAAAAATACAAGCTGACTGATCAGCGTCAGCTACATTCACAGACTTATCTTATTTCATCTTGCCCGTTTATTTGTCTTTTTAGAGCTGCGTAACAGTGGGAGTTGAATTGGTCTTTTTGTTAATTACCGTGAAGCTGCTTTGAAATAACTTTGCATTGTATAAAGCATAATTAAAGTCAAAATGACATTTAAATGGACAGAAATGAAGTTGAGCTTTGACTCTGGTTTGTCGCCCCCTGCAGGTCAAGCAGCTGGTTCCCCTCAGGGACCAGATGCTGCAGGAGGAGGTTGCCAGGCAACAGGCCAACGAGAGGCTGAGACGCTCGTTTGCTGCTCAGGCCAACATCATCGGACCCTGGATTCAGACCAAGATGGAGGTGAGATTTATTCAAGAGTCTACAAGACTGAAGGAAATCATTAGAGCTTCAGTGTTGGGAAATAAAGTAGCAGAAATCTGATGCATTCTACTGAAGTGTAATTCAATACAGTGAGGTGATTTGTTACAGTCATCATAAAGCAGACCCTCTTTAATTTTGCGAATACAATGAGATAAAAAAAACTTACAATATTTGAAGTATTAAAGCAAATTATGCCATATGTTTTTTTTTAAAAGATCATTATGGGATGAAAATATCAAAAGTAAATGTCCCTGCAGAATCTTGGACAGGCTGATAAATTGTGTAATAGTGCAGAAGTATTTTTTGGTATCGTGACCTGCATTTTTGGGATATTTGTGTTCATTTTAATGTCATTTTTGCCAACATTCATTTCTGAATGAGGTTATCATTGTTAAGAAGAAACTAAAACTAGTGCAAAATCATGAACATACTGTATTCGTTCAGCTAGAGCTGATGTAAATGAACTGGATATAAACAATGATTTACAAATGTATTATATTAGGTGAGGAAATTATGCTGAATGTGGCTATGTGACCCTAACAACCAATTTATATATATATATGGACAATTCCATGCAAATGTCAACCTTGCCATGAAAAAAATTAAGTTTTCAACAAAATACCGAAACAGTTTCTATGTTTTTTGTGTAAGTAAGTATTTTACAGTACTTTAAACATACTCAAAAATGTCTCTGTCAATGTTTTTGAACAATTTAATTTGCTTTACCAAAGTCACACGAATGGCAATTTCACATCGGTCACATCCATAACGCAGAGGTGTCACATCCATAACGAAGCTTTTTCCTCATAAATGCAAAAATATTACATAAAATAAAATCAATGATGTTTGTTTTATAGAGAGCCAACTCTTATCCTGTTGATTAGCATAATTTTTGGGGGGTTGTGCAGTTTATTTGACAGAATTTCTACTAAGCATGTTGTATACTGTAAACTCACAGACTTTTTTCGTCACATCCATAACGCATGTTTATTTTCCTCATTTAAAGTACAAAACATGTTTACAGACTGATATTTTTCTGATCTTATAACTCTGTGGTCAGTAGTTTTGTAAAATATAAACAGATGGTTCAATATAATGTTAATGTAAACTTTTTATATGAATTTATGCTTTGAGTTTTTACTGCAAATGTCACATCCATAACGCTGGAATTGCTCATATATATATATATATATATATATATATATATATATATATATACAGGGCTCGAAATTGCAACCGTTCTGGTTGCACATGCGCCCGAAATTTTATCTATGCGACCTCAAAATATATTTGGGAGCATTTGTGCGAGTGCATAAAATTGATGTCGTGCGACCAGTTTTCACAGCAAAATGTTCACCACATGTGCGGAATTAGGAGGCATTCACGCATTAGGCATCTTTGCACCTAAAAACACCAAACGCAGCGCTCAGGAATGGTATATAACAGTTGACATGTCAACTTGCTGCAGTAAACAAAGCCCACAATGCTTGCCCCGCCTTCAAGCTCTTCTTATTGTCCCACTGCGCTAGAACAGAACGCGAATGGATTGGTTAATATCAGCTGTCAATCACTCAGTTCAAGCTAAAGCCGCGAAAGGTCTGGATCCGAGAGAATAAAAAACAACACTGGCAAATTTAGTTTTAGAAACCACCTAAAGTTATAAATAATGGCACATTTGATTAGTGATCATGTGCTGAATGTCAATCCAGCATTTACACTTTTCGAAGAGTGGATAAAAGACTTCCAGTTGTTAAAGTCCGCTATGAAAATGACTAAAGCATTCACCGTAAAGCCGGTGGCACAGAGTTTTTAGGTAACAGTGTTTGCCACTGAATCTACACATTTTAAGCACAAGATGTTCTAACGTTATTTAATCCTTCATTTAATCGTCACAATGCTGTCAGTCATGCGACTGACACAGCGTTCACCATCGCTAAAGAGCATGCATTCACTGAGATGAAACTAATATTGCAGCTCATGAAAAGACCATTATTGCTATTAAGATGACGAATGCAAATAATAAGTTATATGCCAACATCATCTGTGCAATATCAGACATCACCCGTGAGAACAGCACAGTTACTATTGTTAATTCAGGTCATCTCATTCACGTCAAGCAGTGCATGCAGGGCCGGTGAGCGCACGCAGATTTTTGTTTATTTGTTGGTTGTGATTAGAGTGTTAATATATAATATAAAATGTGTAGTAACGGTGCTCATCATTTTTGGTGGGTGCGACTAAATTTTGTCTGGTGCACCTAAGTTTTTGAAGTTAGGAGCACTTGTGCCACCAATATATATATATACATATATATATATATATATATGGCTGATTCCATGAAAATGTCAACCTTATCATGAAAAAATAAACTTTTGACTAAAATAACAAAACCAATTTAAATTTGCTCATTAAGGTCTGTATTTTATTGTTATGATGTGCTCTTGTCGAATTTTTAAGGAAATTGCTTTGTTTATCCATGAAATATGAGGATTGTGCCAATTGTAAATTTCTGTTTCATCAAACCACATTGCATGCTTTCAAAAAAGAGGTTAAAGACAGACTTTTTCCATGTTTTATTTTAACAGTAAGCATTCTGCAGAAGGATTGGGGTCTGCAGTATAAATAATTACCCTCCCTTTTTCATAACATCGCTGTCTTTTTAATTTATGAGCTACATATTTAAGACATCACGCAGCTTCGATCACGTGTCACGTCCGTAACGATTTAATGAAAAAGTTTATATTGTGTAATAAATATTAGCACAAATAAAATGAAACTATACATACAAAGCCAAAATATGTCCATGCTCATTATGATTAACAATTCATCTCAGGTCTTTGTTCTAAACAACCATAATTTTGCGTTACGGACGTGATCATTTGAACTCCCTATTATAAGCAAATGACTATAGCGCATATTTGTTCATTATGATGCTGCATTACAATTACTGACTTGCATTACATAATATCCATAATATGTTATATCAAGAACTGAACATTTCAGTTAAACAAACCACTTTAGTAACATTTCATAAATAAATGTTTAATAAAGAGAACATAACGATTTATAAATATGTTACATATTGCCATAATCTTGGCGCATAATCTTGGTTTTTTGGCGATGCAGCATAGCGGACCTTGTGTTGAAGCACTTCTTGTTTATTTGGTAGATAACTGACTATCAAATAATACATCCAATAATTAAGATACAATTTATAGCAAACGAAATTCATTTCAAGAAGATATTTTTTCCAAGAGAAATATGTGAAATGTATATAAATAATATATAAACTCTGCGTTTTTTTTCCGTTCCGTATAAAATAAGGTTTCGTTTGCCTGGCAGGGAAATACACAGTTTAAATACATTAAATATAAAGGCTGGCTATTTTTATGTATGTAGCTGTGATTTTGTTCGACATTATTTTCTTGAGAAATTGCAAAGACAGCATTTATCCTGTCAAAAAGTGTTTCATCGGCTCTATCATGATCGCGGCTACATTGTACGAAATCTTTACGAGGGGAAATCTG
Source organism: Danio kyathit (assembly GCA_903798195.1). Classification (NCBI taxonomy): domain Eukaryota; kingdom Metazoa; phylum Chordata; class Actinopteri; order Cypriniformes; family Danionidae; genus Danio; species Danio kyathit. The sequence continues at coordinate 8,676,308 of LR812525.1, forward strand.
GTGCATAACTAAAAAATATATAAAAAAAAACAGGGGGTTCAACACAAATCATGTCGCGGATAAGTGCGAAAAAGCAAATGCAAACATTAAATAAAAGATTTCGTACCTGAACACTTCACGCAGAAGCGACCTGCGTAAGCCCAACGCAATCTCCCATACTGGTAAATCTGCTAATTATTTCTGCACACTTGCACGAGGCTCTCTCAGATTTTAGGCTCGCTTAATATCCTCTTAATATATCTTCAGTCCAGTGCTCATGCTACAATAACCTCCATGCATTTGGTCTTTTTTCCACTACTCAAAATGCGCACAATACACACAAACATTTAAAAGAGCGGTGTTTGTGGTTCATGCGCGGGTCACGCTGCAGGCACATGCACAGGCTCCAGCGGAGTTTTCGTTTCATGCAAAGCATAAAATGTTTTTATTTTATTTATTAAATAACTATTTATAAGCATAAATTATTAAAGCAACACTTCATTTTCCAAGCACTTTATCCAAAATCTTAAGCACTTTTCAAACCTTGAAAATAGGCTATAGCCTCCTTTAAAATTAAAACATTTTCAAAGATTTCCAGCACCCGGCAATTGCGCTTGAGTGCTTATTAAAATCATATTACAGACGGCAAAATAAAAATAAAATCTTGATATTGATCTAAGCTTTAACTACATTATAGGAGTATATTTGTTAGAAAATCGATAGGATCAGCTGTAAATATTTCATTCAATATTTTTACACAATCGGTTATAAACTATAGCCTATAAAAGATAAACATTATATATCGTACACGACAATAACCAATGGCTATTTTTTCTATTCTTGTTTAACATAGCCTACACAAAACTTTTCTTCTTTTCTTCTGTGGACTCTTTGCAACCTGACATGACTGCCGACGAGAAAACGAAAGCAAGCGCATAGAGTGGACAAATTAAACTATTTATTCCATCGACTAACACATTAACTAAAATTAACTTTGTAATCAAATATAATATTGCTATAACTGTAACACAACTAGATGTTGATACTATTCTCCACGCAGCACGGTCTTGCGCACTTACAATCCAGCAATGATTCAAGTTCGTCTGGAAACACTGACATCAGGAGCTCGATAAACATATTATAGCTGTAATATTATGTAGCTAATATTATGTTTATTAGCAATTCTATATCATTCATAATAATAAATAAGCACCATGTTAGCATGCAACATTGTTTCCGAATTGAGTTTTGAACATTTGAACGCGCGTTAACCTTTAACAACACATGCCCTAATGAATTAAATATAACAAGGTGATATCTATTTAAGTTTGAATAATTGTGCAACCTTACCATTCAGAAGTCTTAGAGGTCAAAGTTTGTTGGTTTACATGACCAACAGATATCCACAAATAGGTCTTTGTTAAAGTTTTGAAAGCATTTGTCTGATTTTCAGAACGTGTCAAGTGTCAATTTTAGAGCAGTCACGCCCGTAACAAAGAGCGGTCACGTCCGTAACGAAGAGAAGTCACGTCCGTAACGACAGTTTTTCCTCATTAAGACAAAATGAAAAACTAAATGAAACAAATTATATATGTTCCATGCAGAGCCAACCCCTGTCCTTTTGACTGTTATAATATTTTTTGGCTTCTGCATTTTTATTCACAGAATTTCCACAAAGTATGTCAACTCACAAAAATGCATGTCTTTTTTTTGTCACGTCCGTAACGCATTCATTTTGCCGTCATTTTAAATATAAAACATATGAATAGACTGATATTTTTTTGATGCCTGAACTCCATGGTTAAGGGGTAAGAAAAATATAAACAGATATTTCAATATACTGGTAACATATACTTTCTCTGAGTATATATGTTTCATTTTTTTACTCCAAATGTCACATCCATAACGCTGGAATCAGTAATATATATATATATATATATATATATATATATTGCTGTTTGTACTGTATTTTGTGTAAATATATTTTGAAGTATATGAAGCCTCAATGCTGTTAACTACTTTGGTTAATAGCTTTTGAAAAATATTCTTATTATCATTTGTATTTAGGTTTTATGTATTTTAGTACATAAAGGCCCAATCTCAATTCTACACATTAGCCCTTCACCTTACCCCTACCCCTCGTTTTGCGTGTTCACTTGAAGGGTTCGGGGTGTCCCAATTCTCTTTGGCTTGAAGGCGTAGGGCTAAGGGGAAGGGGTAGATAGCCCTCGAAACAGAGACAACACTCGAAACACAAGGGGTACGAAACTTTCCCAGTCTACACCAGCTACAACAGCACCATCACTGCACACAGAAGTCAGGAGATGCACAAATTAGTATTTTTTGGCGTTATTACGAATTTTTACAAAAAACAAGCACATTTTTTAATACATTCATAACTGTGTTCGTGTTTTATGATCATGCTTAAAAAAAAAAGATAAAAAAAAACACTATATTTCTCTGTCTATAATCCATAATAATAACTCTTGTATAGTAGTCCCACAACATACTTTCACATCTGACACTCGAATACCCTGTCAGAAAAGTCTAGTGGCTGGGAATGACCTTTTTACAGTGTCTGGTATACTGTAATGTTAATGTTGTTTTTGTGTGTTTACATACAGTAGATGAATGTCAAGGTGTAAATGCACAGTACAGTTACAATCTTATTGCCACATTATATTGTTATAATAACATGATATCGTTGCCTTCAGTGATTTCCTGAAGATAAATACCACAAAATAATGCAACTGGAATAACTACAACAATCGCCATTGTTAATCTCATATGAAGTAAGAGATCTCGATGACATATGATGACGTCTGCAGGTGCTGTAGTGCTGTCCCGTTCCTTAGGGGTAAAATTTGAAGCCCTTCCCCTTCATACTCTGTTTCGAGGGCCAAGGATTAGGGGTAGGGGTAAAAAAATAAAATTTGGGATTAGGCCTAAGTTAATTTAACAGGAGAAATGTTTTCTTTCCAGCTAAAAATGAAAATTAATACATGTTTAGTTATATAACACAGCCACAGCCATATCACCCTGCAGCCCAAGACCTGTTACTCCCTAAAGACAAGCAGGGCTGAGCCTGGTCAGTACCTGGATGGGAGACCGCATGGGAAAACTAGGTTGCTGTTGGAAGTGGTGTTAGAGAGGCCAGCAGGGGGCGCTCAACTGCGGTTTGTGTGAGTCCTAATGCCCCAGTAAAGTGTAGGGGACACTATACTGTCAGTGAGCGCCATTTTTCGGATGAGACGTTAAACCGAGGTCCTGACTCTCTGTGGTCATTAAAAATCATATGGCACTTCTCGTAAAAGAGTAGGGGTGTAACCCCGGTGTCCTGACTGATCATGGCCTCCCAATCATCCCCATCCACTGAATTGGCTCTGTCACTGTCTCTTCACTCCACCAATAGCTGGTGTGTGGTGAGCGCACTGGCGCCGTTGTCCTGTGGCTGCCGTCGCATCATCCAAGTGGATGCTGCACGCTGATGGTGGTGTGGAGAGACCCCCTTATGATTGTGAAGCGCTTATGGTGTATGGCCATACACGATAAATGCGCTATATAAATACACACTTTACATTACATAACTTTAAGTTTAAGGATATTTAGTCATATTTTAGTTTGTTTTAGTTAGCTTTAATAACTTAATAACTGAGCACTTTCAGTTCTTTATATTATGAGTAGTTTATAGTTTGGTTATAATATGATGCTGTTTTTGGCGTTGTTGTTTCTTTAAAGTCCGTGTGTACTGAGAGTTGCTGAGACTTTTATTTCAGTATGTTGATGTACTTCCTACTGAAACTGAACATTGAGTAGGGGGCGGGGCTTTGTTTTGCACATCATTCCCTCATAACAAACTAATGTAAAAGGGGTGTGGCTAAAAATATTGATATACAGTTGCTATGGAAACCCTTAGGTTGATGTCAACAGAAAGCCCACTATTCCAAATTGGTCAGACTTTAATTTGAAGATTACCAAAGCAAACAGATTAATTAATCATTGTAAGAATAACAATGTGAGCAAACAAAATAAACATTGTAAATTAAATATGTTAAATAAATATAAATATGTTTTAATGCTACTTTAACTTACAAAAATAAGCTAATAAATCAACTTCATTTGTTTTTTTTAAGTATACAAGATCCAGCTTAAGTTGTCTGTTTTATATAATGTAAGTTGAATTGTCTTGAACAGGATTTATTTTCAAACTTATTTTGCTAACTAGCGCTGCATATTTTGCGAACTGTCTGTGCTGTATTAGGAGATCGGTCATGTGTCGGTGGACATCGCCGGCTCTCTGGAGGAACAGATGAACAACCTGAAGCAGTACGAGCAGAACATCATCAACTACAAATCCAACATCGACAAGCTGGAGGGAGACCACCAGCTCATTCAGGAGGCGCTCATCTTTGACAACAAACACACCAACTACACAATGGAGGTATTCACACATACACACACACACACACACACACAAACACATAGAGTGACACACACACACAGACCTGCACACACACAAATACAGATTTGTTTTTGTGACTTGTGGGGACATTCTATAGGTTTCCATTGTTTTTTTTATACTGTACAGCCTGTATATTCTATAACCCTACCCCTTAATGGAAATGGAAAAAAGGATTGATAATCTTTTTGAGAATTTGGGACATCAGAAATGTCCTCATAATTCATCATCGCCTTGTAATACTGTAATACCACCGTATCCATTTCATTATACATATTTGTGTCCTGATGTCACAAAAACACACACACACACACGCATACACATCTGTTTTCAAATAAATCATCGGTCAGTAATGTACTTCGAGGACAACACATCCACATAATACACAAATACACTTCATTGAACATCTACACACAGACATCACCTATATGCTATATAACTGCAGGTTAACTATGTTTATATATAATAACTTTAACTGTTAAAGCTATTAGTTACGAGTTAATTAGTTAAAGTCATTAGTAACTAATAAAGTTATGGTAACTAATAACCATACCTTTATTAGCACCATTTTGTAAAGCTGCTTTGAAACAGTAATTAAATGCTGGGTTGCGGCTGGAAGAGCATCCGCTGCGTAAAACATATGCTACAATAGTTGGCGGTTCATTCTGCTGTGGCGACCCCTGATAAATAAGGAACTAGGCTGAAGGTAAATGAATGAATTGAATGAATGAATGACTCTGTCTCCTCCAGCACGTCCGTGTGGGCTGGGAGCAGCTGCTCACCACCATCGCTCGCACCATCAACGAGGTGGAGAACCAGATCCTGACCCGCGACGCCAAGGGCATCAGCCAGGAGCAGCTCAACGAGTTCAGAGCCTCCTTCAACCACTTCGACAGGGTCAGTGAGACGACACACACAGCCAGACACAGAGCTAAGTCTGCTTGATTGAAAAATCTGATATGGCAATATTTTGCTATATATATATATATATATATATATATATATATATATATATATATATATATATATATATATATATACATACAATATTTTGCTACATACATACATACATATATATATATATATATATATATATATATATATATATATATTCTATACAGCTTAAAGTAACATTTAAAGGCTTAACTAGGTTAATTAGGTTAACTAAGCAGGTTAGGGTAATTAGGCAAGTTATTGTATAATGATGGTTTGTTCTGTAGACTATCGAAAAAAATATATAGCTTAAAGGGGCTAATAATATTGACCTTAAAATGGTTCTTGAAAAATTCAAAACTGCTTTTATTCTAGCCGAAATAAAACAAATAAGACTTTCTCCAGAAGAAAAAATATTATCAGACATACTGTGAAAAATTCCTTTATTAAACATAATTTGGGAAATATTTAAAAAAGAAAAAAAAAATTCAAAGGGGGGCTAATAATTCTGACTTCAACTGCATATATATATATATTTAGTTGGCATTTCTGTGTGGAGTTTGCATGTTCTCCCTGTGTTTGCTTGGGTTTCCTCCGGGTGCTTCGGTTTCCCCCACAGTCCAAAGACACGTGGTACAGGTGAATTGGGTAGGCTAAATTGTCCGTAGTGTATGAGTGTGAATGACAGTGTATGGATGTTTCCCAGAAATGTGTTGCCGCTGGAACAGCATCCGCTGCGTAAAAAACATATGCTGGATAAGTTGGTGGTTCATTCCGCTGTGGTGACCCCGGATTAATAAAGGGACTAAGCCGAAAAGAAAATGAATGTGTATATATATATATATATATATATATATATATATATATATATATATATATATATATATATATATATATATATATATATGCACACACACAATTTCACCAGATGACTTGAATATCTATATTTGCAAATCATTTATTAATTTTAGATTGACTGTGATACATTCTGTAGAGGAGTGAATCATGCAATGTAATAGCATAGCTGCAACAGATTTGCAAGCATAATTGCAAGCATAGCTGCAACAGAGCAATTGAAAAAGTGAAATAAACAGTGCTTTACGGTTTTCAGGGTATAGTCAAATTGTATACAGGTAGAGAAATACAAAAATCAAATATGAAATAACACTTTAAAGACTTTACTCTTTAAATAGTTCAATAAAATACATTTCTATTAAAGTTACAAATGGTAAAATATCTTGTGCTTGAATTTTTTAAAGTCTTCTAGGTCTTAAAAACATGCAAGTGATAAATATTTACTCTATTATGGTTAAACTCTGCAGCAGGGCTGTGTGATTAATTGAAATTGAATCATGATTTGAAAGGTTGCGATTAGCTAATCGCAAGAACCTGCCATATGAAATATATATGTATTATATAATTTCCCCCGCCCAGAGCAAATGCGTGACTGCCGTCTGTGTGTGACAGTCTTACTAGCCAATTGAATGAGCACACTGCCCAATCAGAATTGCACAACTGAACTATATACGGAAAGCCCACAATAAAAACAAACCTACAGGAATGCACGGACAAGCAGGATGATGGCGTCTGCCGCTTCAGAAGCATCGGTAGACGAATTCATATCAAAGAAAAACAGCATGTCGATAATATGGGAATATTTTGGGTTAAAGTCACAGACACTGAACAAAAACAGGTAATATGTAAGAGCTGTCGCAGAATTATTGCCACAGCATGAGGAAATAAAACAACCAGCACCTAAAAAAGCACCACAGGTGGCTATATGAGTGTCTTGCTAAAGTCAACTAAAAGTATTGCACGTGACACTCAATCTAGTAGCTAGCAACAGCAAAGTACAATTTCAGAGTTGTTTGCAGCTGTTACACCATATGAAGGTAAATAACGCCATAATTCACTACTGTGTGCTCTAGAGAAAAATTCGTGTTTCATTTCTAAATATTTATAAACAAATTTGAATAAATGTTTAAGTTAATATCTTTTCAGATCCTTTTTTAACTAACACTCGCTACGATACAGAATATTGAGCAGAAGCTTGACTACAAAATTAAATCGCGAATCAAGTCGAGCATCTGTCAAAAAAAAATCGCAATTAGATAATTTCCCCAAAACACACAGCCCTACATTGCGATATCGATGCTGAAACTATATGTTGTGCAGCCCTACTCAGAGATGACGATGCATGTGTGTGTATGTGATGTGGATTCACTCTTGTTTTTTCACTTGCAGAAGAGAAACGGCATGATGGATCCTGACGACTTCCGTGCTTGTCTGATCTCTATGGGTTACGATCTGGTGAGTAACAGCAAAGCCCCGCCCACTTGTATAAAGCCACACCCACTTATACAAATACACATCTTTTTTTATCTCTGCTAAATATGTTTAATAGTTTGTTTTTTGATAGCAGTATCTTAATAAAGATGCATTTAAAGGGCACCTATTATGCTAAACATCACTTTTACAAGGGGTTTAAACACAATTGTGTGGTGACAGTGTGTGAATATAACCAGCTTATAATAATCTTTTTTTTTATAATCACACTTGTTAAAAACAGTCTGCAGAAACACTGTGATAGACATTCTCCCTTTGTACGTGTCATCAGAGGGGAAAGCCCCGCCCACTAGTGACCATCTCTCCCTCATTAGCATAAACAGCCCTGAGTAAGAAGCAGCCATTCGCTATTAGAGTTTTGAATCTGCCACTATGCTGATACACAGTCATTTGTAGCTCCGCTCTCTTTTGAAAAGAGCACAATCTCATTTGAATTTAAAGCAACAGTCAACAAAATGCCTATTGGCTTACAGAGAATCGTCACTGCAGTGAAAGTTGACCTGTTCTCCTGATTTCTACCCCTGTTTCAAAAAGAAACATTTGTTGTTTATTTATAATTCTGATATTTCAACAAATTCTTCTGCTTAATATCTGATTGTCTACATGTTTATGCTAATTTCATAATGTGAGTATAATAGAGTATGAGTAAGAGTCCTTAATTTAGCTTTTTTGTTATTTGGATTTTGGATTTTTAGAAAAGTTTTACTGTTCAAAAACAAAATTTGTTTTTCATTTAGGGTTAAAAATGTCAGAATTAAAGATCATTAAATGATGTGGCTTTTGCATTTTTTTTTTAAATTAATAATTTTATACATAAATAATATCCTTATTTATGGTTTTACATATTTATAATAGGCCAGGCAAGTTTATTTATATAGCACATTTCATACACAGTGGCAATTCAAAGTGCTTGACATAATAAAGGAATAAAAGAGACAGGTATAAAAGAAACCAATAAAGACAAATAATATAAAAACAGATTAAATTGTCTTAAACGGGTTAGAAAGGAATGAAAACAAGAGAAAAACACAAAAGTGCGATCTCTGGGACGTAGCACAGTGCTCATTAAGTAAAGGCACAGCTAAACTGATGTGTTTTAAGTCTGGATTTGAATGTGCCTAATGTTGGAGCACATCTGATCATTTCTGGAAGCTGATTCCAGCAGCAGGGGGCGCTGTTAGTAGCTGAAGGCCAATTCACCCTGCTTTGACTGAACACTTAGAATTTCTAGTTTATATGATCCTACAGATCTGAGTGATCTGTTAGATTTGTATTCAGTGAGCATAGATGTAATGTACTGAGGTCCTAGGCCATTTAGTGATTTATAGACAATTAATAATACTTTAAAATCTATTCCGAATGTAACTGGGAGCCAGTGTAAAGACCTGGTTCTGGTCAGAATCCTGGCCGCAACGTTCTGGATGAGCTGCAACTGTCTGACTGTCTTTTTGGGAAGGCCAGTGAGGAGTCTATTACAGTAATCCACCCTGCTGCTGATAAAAGCATGAACAAGCTTCTCTAAGTCCTCACTGGAAACAAAGCATCTGATTCTTGCAATGTTTCTGACATGGTAATATGCTGATTTACTTACTGCTTTGACATGACTATTGAAGCTCAGATCTGACTTCAGAATCACACCAAGATTCATGACTTTGTTTTTTGTTGTTTGACCCTTAGAGCCAAGGTCAACAGATTTAAATCTTCACGCACTTGAATTGATTTTCAACAATCTGGCAGTTCATCATTACCTCCCCAAACAAGAGTCATTTTAAAGATGTTTTCTGAAGACCAGCAAAGCGAACAAGACTCGTTAACCTCATTGCCTGTTTGGTCTGGTTGTGTCCTGACAGGGTGAGGTGGAGTTCGCCCGCATTATGACCCTGGTGGACCCCAACAACACAGGCGTGGTGACCTTCCAGGCCTTCATCGACTTCATGACCCGCGAGACTGCCGAAACCGACACTGCTGAACAAGTCATGGCCTCCTTCAAAATCCTGGCCTCCGACAAGGTGAGACCAAGACATTTGCGCATGTTTTAGTGACAGTTTCAGATTGAAAGAGCGAAATAAAATACAAGCAAAATGAATTTTTGTGCAAATTGTTTATACCATTGTCCTGAAGTAAATTTTAAGTGTTAGTATATTCCAAATTTTAGGTGATAGTTTTTAGAACTTGTGATAGAGTGATAGAACTTTTTTTGGGGGGCAAAATGATTACACTGAATTTTAATTCACTGCTATATTAATATTTTACAAGCTAATTTGCTCTGTCTTTTGTTTTTATTTTTTTGGTTTTTGTAACGAAGATTCCAGAACAGAAGATTGCACTCGGCAGAAAACCAAAACTATTTTTGAATGAATAATTATTATTTTATAGTAACTTTAATAACTTAAAAGACAACACTTAATAATAATAATAATAATAATAATAATAATAATAATAATAATAATAACTCCTTACATTTATGTAGCACTTTTCTGCACAGTCAAATCACTTTACACTTTTTTGGGGGGGAATCTCCTCATCCACCACCAGTTTTTAATTAAGTTGTAACAAGGATATTCAGAGTTGTAAAGCATTACTTTGCTACAGCAATCCACATTTTTAAGATTTTTTAGAGGTTAATTCAAGTGAAATGCCACCAAACTGTCCATACTACTTTAGAATTTGATGTCCACTTTATAAATATTGTCAAAAGTATAAAAAAGTATGGTGCATATGCCTCAAAACATAAACGGAAATAGAAGTGGGGGAGTGGGCTGTATATAGTCACCAAAGGAAACTGACGGTCATCTACAAGTGATGCTTGGTACTGCAGCCAAACAAAATACGACTGAAAGCTAATTTTTTGAGATATCAACTTCAAATGTGGAATATACTTTGTTCATATATTTAGCTTTGCTTTTTAATTAATTGCTTTATTGTTCTCATCAACCTTATAACTTTTGTTTTATTTAATTTTTTTACTTTTTTCACTTCAACTACAATTCGACAATTCTTTTAAATGAGACCAATCTTAAATGCACCACAGTGTTGAAGATTGCCGATAATTTTAAGAAGAACATGTAATTTAATTTAAGAAAGTGTTAATGTGAAAAATGGGAGATGGAAAAGCATTTGCTGAATAAATTTGACGTAGTGAACATTACATGCATGTAAAGCTACGGTCACACTTAATTTTGAGCATGCGAAACTCGTCGTACGGTGCTGCGAAAAGGGGCTGAGTTAAACAAGATGATTAGAAATTTAAAAAGCAAGTGATTGCTCCATATTTTATATTTCTGAATCATCATTATATTTTCTCAATCACATGATGCGATTTCGCAGGTTAGAGTTCAACAAGCTTGAACTTTGCAGCGTGGCGACATGCAAAACTTGTTGCACAAGCTTGCGTTTCCGGTACATATTCAAAAGTCTATGAGGCGAAAAATACATAAGACATGTCGCTCATACAGTTTTGAATGAAGAAAAGTGTAACAGTCAATGTAGTGAATGAAGCCCCGCCTTCTAGTACAGGAGCCAATCATCAATTGCTATAGACTGACGATTCTCCGGGGGAGGGGCTTGGATTAGACATGAGAGACATTTCTTCAGATTTTGTGTGATTCGAATTTTTAGAAATTAAACTAAAGATACTGTTGTAGTTTAATTTTATTGGCGACTCCTAATATAAAATTTTATCGAAAGCTTTGCAAGCAATTTTGGAGAATTTGACGTTTCCCCTATTCAAACAGAATGCCAAAGCTGAATGCCAGAGAGGCATTTTAAAGATGGCCGCTGAGTGAAAAGACTTGACTTAAAGGGACTTTGCCATGGCTTACCGTCAATTATGCCTGCATTGTTTACTGTAGATTGCTAGGCTACCAACACTACAGTCAAGCATTTGTGAATCTGATGAAGAGTTTATGGAAAAGTTGTGTTATACGCACAGATTCCTAAGAATTTACTTATATTTATAAACGTTTCTTCAAGGAGTGATGTTTTAAAATCGCCTCTCGTCTTTCAGCCCTACATCACCGTGGAGGAGCTCCGCCGTGAACTTCCTCCCGAGCAGGCCGAGTACTGCATCAGCCGCATGACCAAGTACGTCGGCCCCGAAGGAGCCATTGGAGCCTTGGATTACATCTCCTTCTCCAGCGCCCTCTATGGAGAGAGCGACTTATAAATGCTCTTAATGTCCTGCTTTTTCTCTTTCTTTCCTCTCATCCCTCTCTCTTCTTGTTTTCTTCAAGCCACCCCCCAAATGTAGTTTTCAGTCTGCGAAGGGAGTCAATAATAATATCTCTCGTTTTCCCACTCATGAATATTCTGTTTTTCTGTCTAAAGCACACACTGCTAGCTTTAACTGCATTTGTGTCTTACATCCACTCTGTAACGGGATGGACTTGCAATAATGGGGTTTTTAATCTTGTTGTCCAGTCAAAAAAAGTCTAATTTGAATGTCTGATGCGTTTTTCCCCCTCCAAAAAAACTCCAATATGCATCACATAGTCTGAAGTCAGCATGGAATTGAATCACAATCCTATTTATTCATGTTCCTGTTCGTATTATGGATAAATTTTCAATGCATTTTGTGCCTAAAAATATCTGAAACTGTGTTTTTTTTTTTTAGAAGATATCATCTAGGCTAGAAAAAATATTTGGGCATAATTGTAGGCCAGTTTCCGTAGGGTAGGGTAATGCAGTCTTGATAAAATCTTAAAGTAGTTAAAACACACTTGCACATTAGCAAACTTTCCACCCTTTTGATTAATAAAATCAAGTCTTACCCTACATTTATATTGTTAAATTTGGTCACACTCACTTTATAAAAGTTAAACTCGTCGTTTTATGTTGACTTCTGTATGCTAAGCCCACTTTCTCATCTCTGTGCCTTAAAAAAACCTTCCAACATGATAAAAGATATATTAAAATGTGTGTTTGTTAATGCTAATGAGTGCTTGTGAAGATGCATGTTGTGTTTATTCTGCAGACATTAATATGTGAGAAGGCCGCGCCACTTCATTTGGTCTGTACTGTTTAAAGACCCCAAAAAGCACTACTGCTGTTCCAGTGTCTCCTTAATTTGAAACTGTGAGAACAACGAAATAGTCTCTACACAGAACGTTTTGTGTCTGTATGTTGTGTTCTCATCATGTTTCACCCTTTATCATTGTGTATTGTGAATGTGGTGTTCAGAGGGAAATTCATTATTATTATTTTGTCTTTTAATTGGAAAGTATCGTGCCAAATTATCAAACCAAAGCCAGTAAATGAACTTGATGAAATGGCAAAGAATATGGCAAAGTGTATGTGTTGCACTGACCTGAATGGCTTCTGATAGCCTGAAAGCTAAACAAGAACCAGGTTTGCTTTCTGACAGCGAAATCCAGTGACATACACGACAGATATGTTCAATTAAACCCTGGATGTCACTGCAGCGAAACACCCTCTATCTCTTTGTATTTTTAGTCTTGTTATATACATACATCGATAGTTTATTAAAGGGATAATTCCCTATTATAAAATAATGTACTCACCCTCATGTCGTTCCAATGTTAAGAAGGTGGCCAGGGTCTGTCAGGAAGTTTACATGACTCCATAATCCTAGGTGTTGAAGAAATTATGTCTGTTTACATAATAAAACATAACTATATATGGACGATAACTAAAGCGCAGCCGTTATGGCTTCTTCTGATTCAAATATTCGCGCCCTTCGCCGCTGACGTGACTCTGATTGGCTGTCAACGTTTTACCGTTTATCAGCGGGGGAAAAGGTAAATAAATTACGCATTTTTTGTCAATTTTAGAGTTATTTACGCCCTTAAATAAAAGATAGAGGGTGTCTGGTTCTTTGAAAGATATGTTTGGGAAAGTTATGGACGTTTTGAAAGGAGGAAGAATGTCATAAAACCTTCGTCCTCAGGCAGGCCTTGTTTATCAAGGATCTAGTTTCTATTGGCGGAATTCAGATGTTATTTGTCATTATTATCAATCATTATGTTACATCTGGGTAAATGTGTTTCACTGACCCTTCAGATCGCCTCATTGTGATCATCTCTGTCTCCTATATGGTCTTCATTTGCATTTTAAATACAGAGGATTAAAAGATAAACCGAAACGCCCAGAATAAAACAGCTCAAACTCTACTGCATCTGTGTTCTTGTTTTCTGTCATGTGTATGTCTCATTTGTCTCCAGTAGGGGGAGCTTTAGGATGAACTAAGAGTATGGTGAAGTCCAGCGATTCCTCTCAACTCCACTGTCTTGGGTGAAAGTGTTTTCAGGTATTTAATTCTTGAATATTGCTGATTAAGCTCTATAAGGCTTTAAACAAACCTGTCTTTAGCATTAAATTCGCTAATTTTTCATTTTTGTTTTGTTAAAACAACTATTGAGACAACAAGCAACAAGTATTTCTTCTAGTCTAGGCCATCCCTGCTGAAAAATCCAGCTTAAACCAGCCTAGGATGGTTGGCTGGTTTTAGCTGGTCGACCAGCCTGGTTTTAGAGGGGTTTTGGCCATTTCCAGGCTGGTTTCCAGCCATTTCCAGCCTGGTCTTAGCTGGTCAGGCTGGAAAATGACCAGCTTAAACCAGCTAAAACCAGCTTAACCTGCCTGGTTTAAGCTGGACATAGATGGTTTTGGCTGGTCAAGCTGGTTTTAGCTGGTCAACTCCCAGCCTGACCAGCTAAGACCAGGTTGGAAATGGCTGGAAACCAGCCTGGAAATGGCCAAAACCCCTCTAAAACCAGGCTGGTCAACCAGCTAAAACCAGCCAACCAGCTTAGGCTGGTTTAAGCTGGATTTTTCAGCAGGGATTAGCTAGGAAATTAACATTACCTAGGATTAAAGAAGAATTGATCTCCAAATTATTTATTTTACGTAATGTAGAAACAATTTAATGTTCACAAGTAACGACGTCAAGTTATTCTAGCTGTTTTTAATGACATATAGATTAAATGGATAGTTCACCCAAATATGAAAATTCTGTCATTTAATCACCCTTTACTTGTTGCACACATTTATGAGTTGCTTTCTTGGGTTAAAATTGTTGGAAACCTGCAACCACTGACTTATATAGTGTTTGTTTTTATATGCAGTAAAACAATATGTCCTGACATAATTTTATAGTTGAATCAAATGAACATTTCTAGTCATTCATTCATTTAATTTATTTTCGGCTTAGTTCCTTTTTATTAATCAGGGGTCGCCACAGCGGAATAAACCACCAACTTATCCAGCACATGTTTTACACAGTGGATGCCCTTCCAGCTGCAACCCATCACAGGGAAACACCCCTACATTCTTATTCACACTCATACACTACGGACAATTTAGCTTACCCAATTCACCTGTACCGCATGTCTTTGGACTAATGGGGGAAACCGGAGCACCCGGAGGAAACCCACGCAAACATGGGGAGAACATGCAAACTCCACACAGAAATGCCAACTGACACCGCTGAGGCTGTGAAGCGGGAGCGCTACCCACTGCGCCAACACGTCGACACATTTCTAGTGATCTCACCTTAAATTAGTCAAACTGACTAATAATATTATGTTGATCTTTATATAGCTAAAAAGAATCATTGAAGACTGATTAACTTCAGTAAATTTCAGTAAAAAGGTTCAAGACACCCTGGAGTACTTTTTTTGAGATTTTAACAGATTTGTGTGTTGAGCATCATAAGACGACGTTAGCAGCTGTCAGCTTTAATTGTGGGGAAAACTGGATAATTTTGAGCTTTTGTCAGCGAATTGTTTTCTTAAAATAATTTTTGGGGAGGGATCAAAATCGGTGACGTAGCGCGAATCTGCTAGTGGAGTGATGATGCGTAGGTTTCTCATTATTGTAGCCTTATATTTTATTCATTATTTTAATTTATATTTGGTTAATTAATACTTAAATATAAAAGTGTTATTGAATCTACTTGGAAAGATTTTCTATTTACTTTCAATATGTCTGGGGGGGGGCAACCCAGTGGCGCAGTAGGTAGTGCTGTTGCCTCACAGCAAGAACGTCGCTGGGTCGCAGGTTCGAACCTCGGCTGGGCTGGGTCAGTTGGCGTTTCTGTGTGGAGTTTGCATGTTCTCCCTGGGTTCGCGTGGGTTTCCTCCGGGTGCTCCGGTTTCCCCCACAGTCCAAAGACATGCAGTACAGGTGAATTGGTTAAGCTAAATTGTCCATAGTGTATGAGTGTGAATGTGTGTGTGGAAGTTCCCAGAGATGGGTTGCGGCTGGAAGGGCATCCGCTGCGTAAAATCGTGCTGGATAAGTTGGCGGTTCATTCCGCTGTGGCGATTGCAGAAAACAATTACCGCTCTGCAGGCCTTGGAATTTATCCTGAGTGAAGTAAAGCCTTGTGACTCAGATGGAGAAGACTTGAAACTTCAGCCGGATTCAGACTCTGAACTGTCTGAGATTTCTTCTGGTTAAATTTAATTTTCTATTTTGGTATGGTTTATGTTGCATCAACAAGTTTTTCTGCTCTAGTGAATGTGCTAAGGAATTGAGATAAATCAGTAATATTACTTACAAAGTAGTTTTTGTGATAGAAACGATGGCTCTACCATGCTTGTAATCAACCCAAGCTCATTGGAAATACAAGCCTCTACATCCATTTCTGCAAACCTAACAAAACATACCTATACATGTGAATCACTGCAGTTTCCAACTAAAATGAACACTAGAGGCAGTAAAACCCCCACAACATTTATTCCTTTTCACAAAAAAAGTATGATTTACAGGTGCATTTTTGATTTTTCCCTAAGATGGCAAAGCAAACATAAGTTTACTTGAAGTGGTCCATCATGGCCCCACCTGTGGTGCACCAGTAACTGCCTTGTTTACATAGCAAAAGCATCAGTTCACAGGTGATTTAGGATATTAGCTAAAAGCCTCCCAGCCATTTGGCTGCCCGGTGGGTTTTATAGGTAGAAAAGCCAAATGGCTGCGCTGTGGGACTTCTAGTTTTAAGGGAGGCGCACCGGAAAGCAGGAGAGAGAGAAAAAAAGGAAGTGGAGAAAAGTTTGGCAGATGCAATGCTGTTGTAATGCTGTTTGTGAATGTTATGTCGATGCTCCAGATTAAAGAAAAAGAAATGAATTATCACCATGGTAAGCCGCATTTATTTATGATACCCACGTTGGAGAGACTGATGTGTAAAAAGTCAGAAATAAGGGTTACATTATTCATCGCTGAGTTTTCTTATCCTGCTTCTTAATTATTCATGACAGCACGTGCTTTCTGAAGGCAAGGCAGACCTGCCAAGCTGGGAGACCCTATGACTGGGTGAGACCACGGACTCCGCATATGGCACGCAGTATTTAGCCGTTCATGAAAGGTTATATGTGTTTGTTTCCATGATTCACAGGGTTTGTTGCATGTGTTTCCCCGTGATGCTGTCAGGGCCGATACAGCAAAGCTGTATGTGTGCAGCAGGCATTTTTGTTGGGAGAGCTGTACGAGAATGGCGAACTTTGTCTTTTATCAGTTGAGTTCGTTACCATTCAGACACGTCGCCTATATCCGTGCTGCTATGTTCAAACATGTTTAAAATCCTCCAGATTACCGGCAGGGTTAATGGTTGGAATAGACAAGGCAAGAAACCTGCTGCACTGCAATCCACTGTGTCTGCATTCAGACCCAGCGATTCAGGAGGAGAGAAGTCCTCTTCATTTGTAGTGTTTATATAAACATGATTATCTTTATAATGATTTAAATTGTGGCTGTGTGTATATGAAATTATGAATAACAAATGTAGCAGGGGATTAAATTACTGTTTATTTCTTTGCATTTTACCTTTGTAAACTATAAGATCATGTGTCTCCTCACGGTTTGTGTCTCATTTTGTGAGCTAACTGAAAACAGTTGTTCTCTCCCCTCCTCTGCTGGCCACGCCCACTCCTCCCTCTGTTCACAGAGCTCCACGCCCATTATGATGCATTTTTTGAAAATAGACTCGAACCGAAAGTGGGGGGTTTCATGGCCCTTTATAGGGGTGGTCCACTACGACATCATATGTTAAACTTTAGTTGATGTGTAATGTAGCTGTGTGAACATAAACAACATCTCTGAATTTAATGTGCTCAAAGTTCAATGCAAATGGAGACATTGGCCTTTACAGAGTTAGCAAAGCCTACAGCGAACGAAATTTGGGGACTACAAAAAAATACATCCAGACTAGTGAGATCACAAGGGCTTCCAGTGCCGCACATACACCACGCGCAGCAAAGGGGCGTGGCCAGAGGCGCTGTAATGTTAAACCAATGAAATGCCATCCAAATGCTGCTATTTCCACAGAGTTTCTTCTGTTTCTGTATGTGGGCTTCCAAAGGACACGACACAAAGAGAGAAGTGCTTACAATTTATTTTAATTATGTTCCAGAGGATTATAAAAATATATAGCTCTAACATTTGACAAAGGAGAACTTCCAGAATCTCTCCCAGTTCAGTGCTGGATTCGGCTAAAAACCCCTCAAAGAAGGAGCAGCTCCAACCATAATAGACGAAGCTGTAGATTGTGAGCCACAACCTGTGTTTTTATTTGTTATAATTGATCTATTCCCTGCACAGTGTCTAGGGTTAACGGTATGTTGTAGCGAGGATGTATACAAGGATGTAAAAAAAAAACAGGAATGCTGTTTGGCACCGCTAACAAGTTAGCTACAAATTCAATATTTATCCGCCAAACCGCTGTAAACAGCCACAATCTTCAGCAGCGCTGCAGTGTCTCTCTCTGTGGCCGCTTTCCCTCCGTTCTACATCTCAAATCACAAAAGATATGTGAACATTTCATATTACTTACACATGCTTATAACCCGAATATATATAAAAGACACTTGTCAGATTTTATTTTAGAGAGCAGGAAATGAGGTTCAGCCTCTTCATTTTCTGTCTGATTCAGGCACAAACAGATACTGCTAACAGCTACTTTGACTGACAGTATTTACACAATGGCAAAGCGTGTGCTATTAGTGGCTTGAGGCTTTTCTTGGTGGCGTGGAGTCGATCCACGAATCACAGCACTCTATGTTAGCTGACCAATCAGAGCCTCTTGAGGGAGGGCCTTTCGGAGGAACTAGGAAATAAGATTTTTGTTTTCATGTTAGGGTAAAGTCTAGATCGGATAACAATAATTATTATTTTTACAGTACTGTGATGGTTGGGTTTAGGGTTGGGGTGGGGGTAGGCGTTAAAAAATACAATTTATTGGTTAATTTAATAGATAACATAAATAATACTTGGTACAACTACTGTTTTTACAGTGCTGTGATGATTGTGTTTAGGGTTGGGGTAGACGTTAATAAAATACAATAAATGGGAAATTTAATAAATAATATAAATAATTTTCGTTAACTTCTAGCCGCAACCATATCCGATCTAGCAACAACCTCATGTTAGCTAAGTAGCTGTATATGATTAAAGTTAAATATATAAAAAAAATAACGTGTAAATAACATATAAACACAACCAAGCCTTAAAATACACTCTGGATCACCTCTTTAAAGTAACCAAAACATTTGTTGTCGTGATATATTGTTAGTCAGAAAAATAAATACTTTGGAAGTCAATGGTTACAGGTTTTCAGCTTTTTAAAAAAATATCTTCTTTTGTCCTCAACAGAAGAAAGAAACTCGTAAAAGTTTTATAACACTTGTGTAAACAGTGAATAGATTTTAATGTTTGAGTGAAATTATCCCTTTAAGTGCACATACAGTTGAAACCAGAAGTTTACATGTTAGGTCCATTAGGATTACCTAAATGATTTACGTTTGCTAAATGCCAGAAGAATGAGAGAATTTATTTTTTTTGAGAATTTTTTATTCATTTCTAGACAGTCAAAAGTTTACACACATTTCCTTGGTATTTTTTAGCTTTGCTTTTAAACTGTATAACTTTGGTCAAATGTTTTGGGTATCCTTCCACAAGCTTCTCACAATAGTTTGCAGGTATTTTGGCTCATTCCTCCTGACAGAATTGGTGGAACTGAGTCAGATTTGTTGGCTGTCTTGCTCGCACAAGCTTTTTCAACTCTGCCCACAAATTTTCTACAGGATTGAGCTCAGGGCTTTGTGATGGCCACTCCAAAATATTCACTCTGTTGTCCTTAAAGCACATTTGAACTAATTTGGCAGTATGCTTAGGGTCATGGTCTGTTTGAAAGACCCATTTGTGGCCAAGTTTTAATTTCCTGGCTGATGTCTTGAGATGTTGCTTCAGTATTTCTACATAATGTTCTTTCTTCATGATGCCATCTATGCTGTGAAGTGGACCAGTCCCTCCTGCAGCAAAACAGCCCCACAACATGATGCTGCCGCCCCCATACTTCACAGTTGGGATGGTGTTCCTAGGCTTGTAAGCTTTCCCCTTTGTCCTTCAAATGTAACACTGATCATTATGGCCAAACAGTTCAATCTTAGTTCATCAGACCACAGGACATGTCTCCAAACATTATTCTTTTCCCAGTGTAATTTAGTAAATTGTAATCTGGCTTTTTTGTTGATTCTGGCTTGTTGATTTTCCCATGTTGTCACACAAGGAAGCAGTGTGTTTGAGGTTTTCCTTAAATACTATTCTACAGTTGTGCCTCACATTAACTCAAATGTTGTCAATCAGAAACTTCCAAATCCTTGACGCCATCATCTGAGCTTTTTCAGAGGCATAATAATCTTATTGTATGTAAACTTGACTTTCAAGAAGAGTTATAATAATTTCTCAAAAAATATCTCTCATTATTCTGCTATTCAGCAGAACAGAAACACATTTGATAATCCTAACTTGCCTAAAAGAGAAAAGGTTTAGTCACATTAACATCTGACTTTTTTAAATGGTTATGAGCCTTTATACAGTGTATGAAAACATCCACACACACTCATTCACACACATACGAACAATTTAGCTTACCCAATTTACCTATACCACATGTCTTTGGATTTGTGGGGGAAACCGGAGCACCCGGAGGAAACCCACGTCAACACGGGGAGAACATGCAAACTCCACACAGAAATGCCAACTGAGCCAGCCGAGGCTTGATCCAGCGACCTTCTTGCTGTGCTACCCACTGCGCCACCGTGACACCCTCTCTGATTAAATGTATTTTTATTACAGACAGACCTTCATCTGACTCGTGCATATACATACCGGCATGCTCAGCTTTATTGATAAGATCACATTAATAATGAGCGTCTGAAATTGAACCTTGATGTACTTTGCTCAGTAGATAAACATCCATCAGATGACGACCATCTCAATCCGATGGCCTAATTGAATCGGAAGGATCCTCTCAGAAAGGTCAATACAAACAGGATCGCAGTTAATTATACACCGCGGAAAATAATTTCCTTATCTGCAGAGCAAAAAAAAAAAACAAACCCTGGCCTGAAGCGATTTGTTTTCACATCATGAACTGCTTTATTGTGTCAAAGAGCGCCCAATCCATTCAACATAGCTTTGTGGTACTTCCAGATCCATTGCTGAAATCAACCTGAGCTGAGAGGATTATTTCCAGTGTGTGTGTGTGCAGCTAAAGTGGATGATGTGTGGGCTGTTTTCATAGATAAGCTGGTCTGAATGGTTTCAGGCTGGATGTGAGTTATGGGTGACACCAGAGCGGCCTTCATTAGAGATTGGCTGCATGCTCTTTTAATCTAGATTTCCTACTTTAATCTCTAGCCCATCTCATTTGGGAGCGATGTAAACGTTTTTATTGATGGAATGGGAATTAAGCTGCGGTTGTACTGTACTGTATGTGAGTGTGTGGCCGGTACAGATCATGCTGTGATGGTGAAAGCAGATTGATGTTGCACTGTGTAATGCAGGAATGTGTTCAAAATCATTTAACGGGTTCACACAACGATTCAAATTATCTCATCTTTCACCCAATTACTGGTACACTTGTTGCTTGTTCGAACTACTTACTTAAAATGAGCTGAAAACACAACATTTTTATTGAGTTTTTTGATACAATATATACTTAAATAAAAAAATATATATATAAATATATATATAAATAAATAAATATATATAAATAAATAAATATATATATATACACATAAATAAAAATAAATATATATAAATATATATATATATATAAATAAATAAATATATATAAATATATATATATATATAAATAAATATATATATATATATATATATATATATATATATATATATATATATTATTTATATATATATATTTTTTTTATTTATATATATATATTTATATATATTTATTTATTTATTTATTTATTTATATATATATATATTTATTTTTATTTGTGTATGTATATATATATATATATTTTTTTTAATGTATATATATATATTTTTTGTTTATATATATATATTTATATATATTTATTTATATATATATATATATATATATATATATATATATATATATATATATAATATATATATATATATATATATATATATATATATATATATATTTATTTTTATTTGTGTATGTATGTATATATATATATATATATATATATATATATATATATATATATATATATATATATATATATATATATATTTATGGTGTCTCAGACTTCTTCATAGACCTGTGACAGGCTGCCCCAATGCTGACATCACCAGTCAACCTGTCTTTATTTGATACTGGTGCAAAAATTCACAAAGTGTTAATGTGAATATGTAGATCCATACGGCAGACGAGATAACTTTATAGCGTTCGCTAGTTAGTGACATTGTACAGCATTTCCATTCCGCTAGCTTAATTACCTTTATAATCCATTATGTATGATGAAGCATACAATTTAAATCCTTTGGCCAATTTGGTGGCCGGACATTTAGATGATAATGAGCATATTCGGTGGACATCTGTGATGCTTAACTTTGGTAGTTCCTGGAGGCTTCTTGTATAAAACAACTCCAAATTAGCGGAGAGTGCAAAACTGGAAGTGTTCTACCCAGGTTGATTGGAACGCGTAAGTTGCGCATATACCCTATTATATAACACATAAAACACTACTTACTACTTACTACTTTCAATAACAAACTGCTGGCGCATATGAAATAGCGATGAGCGGAAGTGTTCTACCCAGGGATCCGGTTTGGTCACGTGACGTTCGACATATACCCTAGTCCAAAGCGCAGGGCACAAAAGCATTAGGGGCGTGTCAGAATCCACTTTTGCTATTTTAAGGATGGAAATTCCGCTTTGCGCCGCGGCTCATGGTCTAACAGGGTTGAGCTTATTCTCTTAATGAGTTATGGGTGTTTTTTGAGAGTAAACCAATCAGAGCCTCAGCTCCTATTCCCTTTAAGAGTCAGTTGTGTCGCGCCATAGCGCATTTGCTATTTACATGATGGTCTTTGTAAGTGGAATAACTGAACGCTTCACTAGCGAGAAAACAGTTAAACAGAACATCTGCAGCACAAGAATGAGAGATGAGCCGCCTCATTCTTTACTTTCACTTTCACTCTTCCGTGTATAAGGAAACGTGTTGTAAGCACAGACATAGATTAGTCTACATAATTAAGTTTGTTTGTTAAGCGCAAAGATTTGTTTCAAAACTATTTCTAAATTCAGTTCTAATTTCCAGCAAACAAATAAATGAACAATAATAATGAAGTGTAAAAACTAGGTTATATCCAAACACACATGCTATGCCCCATATGGTCTAAAAGCTGACAGGTGGACAAATCTGAGCTTGCTTTTAATAAAACAAATATAAATATGCATATAATAAATAATACTGCTAATAATAATAACATTATACAAAAGCAAATTGTCATGAATAAACTGAAAAAGCCACCCGAGATGAAGAAGGCATGAAGGCAGTGGTTTTTATATTTATGTAGGCTAGAAAGTAAATAATAACCTGGTACCAGAACAAAACAGGTCACAAATAATGTTCGCACATCAAATGAAACGTTAAGTGGGCTTGAATTCAAATCACAATGCTGAAACGGGCTACTCACAGTGCTTAATCAATCGCTAAAGTTACATTTCCCCTTGTTGACTTAGCCTAATTGAGTTGAGGCAAAATATCTATCACCCCTAGTGGTTGACTGTGGTATACGCTTATTTCACGCGACTGCCATTTTAGAACACGAAAGCGAGGCTGCGGTGGGAAGAAAGCCGGAAGTATAGGATCAGCACTGTAAACATTGCAACAACATGCTGTGTGCTATAAACCTCCAGCTGTTGCTGCGACTTCAAAATGCAGAAATGGTGTAAACATCACTTTAATATCATTCCGTTCAGTTTCATTTAAACAATTAAAAGCATAGTAGGCGTCAAACAACATTACAATCTCTTTAAGAGCGATACACTTAAGTGTCCTCCTAGACTTCAGTCCAGGGCAGCAGGTAAACACCGTGGGGACGCTTCCCTGCTTCAGCCTATATGTAACCCGGTGAGTGATAAAACACTGCAGTCCTCTGTAGCACATCTTCGTGTTGTCTTTAACAGTGTTGTCCCGGTACTGAAGTTTTAAAAACGTCAATTTCCCGCTAACATTTACGCCCCACTGAGCGTAGTATTCACCAGTGCTCAACAGAATGACTGTGAAGGTTATCAGCTTCCTGCTCTTCACAGATTGAAAACACACATAGACGGATATTGGAGCGTTTTAAAGCCGTGAAGATCAGTCGTTTCATCAGCGGATCGCTCGTCTGTGTTTGCACTCAGTAAACAGCGGTGAGGTGAACTGATGACCTTCACAGCCAATCAGAGTGATTTCTGTTGAGCACGTGAACACAATGGCCAATCAGCACTGTTTAAGAACTCCATGAACAGTGTCTTAAATGTTAACGAGAAATTGGCGTTTTTTTATATTTCATTA
Source organism: Danio kyathit (assembly GCA_903798195.1). NCBI lineage: Eukaryota > Metazoa > Chordata > Actinopteri > Cypriniformes > Danionidae > Danio > Danio kyathit. Next base: position 8,700,827 of record LR812525.1, read on the forward strand.
CGGAAATTTTGTATCGTGACGAGTCTAATATAGTGAAAGAATCAGTTCATTAACTTGAGTTTGATGAATGGCATCTAAAATGTGTGCTTGGGAAAGAAAACGTTAGCTAAGTAGTGCCATTTCCCTTAACTTAGCTGAAAATGAGGTCAAATATCTCTTTTTATTTTCACTATTCATTCAGAACGGACCTTAGGGTCATACGGAAGGCGCTGAAATCATAAATTTTTGTCACTTTCTCTTCGCTGATAAGATATACAGCCAGGTACACAATATTCCTGTGTGACTCAGTCTATACTTCCGGGTTTCTTCCCACCGCAGCCTCGATTTCGCTGTTAATAATGGCGGCCGCGTGAAATCACTCTATAGGTGATGGGAGCCTGAATCAAATGCCTTCAGTTTTGTAATGAAATTGAAAAAGTATAAACATTAAACATAATGTTAAGCCAAAATGAGATTTTTATTTGATTTGTCCGGCCCTCAAGGAGACTGTCTGGTAAAACTCTGGCCCTCTGGCAAATACAGTATAGTTGATGACCCCTGCTCTACATCCTGTGTGTATTAAGCAATGTTTAAGCGAGGCGCACAACTGACGCGCTCTGCGCAGGACTTTAGACCTCCTCTTAGCTGGTCTATTGAACAGTCTATTTTAGTTCATCAAAATAGCAATGCGCCAGCAATGCGCCTCAACACACCTCCTTTTTTAGACCAGAACGCCTATGGGTGCACATATGAGTGCAAATGCACTTGCTATTTAAACAGCGTAGTGAAAAACACCAAAATGACTCTTGCGTCCAGCTGAAACTAGCAAACAACATTTGCGTTGCGCCTTGCGCTGCATTGTGCCGGGTGTATGATAGGGCCCTTTATGTTCAATCTAGTTAAATGTGTTAACGTAATCGATTTGTGTTGGGACAACATGAATGAATTGTGTGGAGCCCTGCATTTTTTACAGTGTAGGCTTCTGCCGGTGTCATATTTTCTTGTTGCGGTGTCATGTTTCTTGTATTAATCACAAAATACAATGTTAAAAAATGCAGGGTTCCACACAATTCATTCATGTTGTCCCAACACAAATTAATTAAGTTAACTTAACATTTTTAACAAATTTATGTGGATTGAACATAAAAAAATTAGGTCCCAATCCTAATTTTACCCCTTAGCCCTTCCCCTTACCCAATTCTCTTTAGCGTAAAGGTGTAGGGCTAAGGGGAAGGGGTGAATAGCCCTTCAAACGGAGATTTTTCAGGACCACACTCGAAACCAAGGGGTAAGAAAATTTCCCAGAATACACCAGCCACAACGGCAGCATAGCTGCACCTGGAAGTCAGGAGATCCACGAATTAGTATTTTTTCTCATTATTATGAATTTTTACAACAAACAAGCACATGTTTTAATATATTCATTACCGCGTTCATGTTTTACCGTCATGCTTTTATAAAAAAACGCTAAAATAAAAACCGCTAAATTTCGCGATCCATAGTCATAACTCCTGTACAGCAGTAGTGGCTGTGAATGAGCTTTTTACAGTGTCTGCTATAATGTTAATGTTGTTTTTGGTGTGTTTACATAGATGAATATGGCCACGGTGTAAATACACAGTACAGTTACGATCTTATTTCCATATTAGATCGTCATGATAACATAATATATGCCTTCAGTGATTTCTTCAAAATAATTACCAAAAAAATAAAGCAACTGGAATAACTACAGCAGTCGCCATCGTCCGATCTCATATGAAGCACGAGATCGCGATGACATATGATGACGTGTGCAGGTGTTGTGGTGCTGTCCCATTTCTTACGGGTAAATTTTGAAGCCCTTCCCCTTCACACTTGGTTTCAAGGGCCAAGGGGAAGGGGTACAAAAATAGAATTGGGATTGGGCCTAAGTTGTCCCAATGAAATCTCAAGAATTGTGTTGTTTCAGCTCGTTTTAAATAAGTAGTTTGAACAAGCAAAATATATATATTTTTATTACGGTACACTGTAAAACAATGCTGGGTTCCACACAATTGAATTGTGTTTGGTAGTGTTGTCACGATACTGGAAAAATGTTTTTAAAATTTCAGTATTGATTGGTACTGAAACCAATCAATACTGAAATTTTAAAATCGTTCATTTCCCGCTAACATTTGAGCGCTGTTGAGCTAGTTCTTAAACAGCGCTGATTTGCCAATTACAGAAATGACTGTAATTGGTTGTGAAGGCCATCAGTTCACAGAACTCTCCACTGTTTACTGAGTGTAAACACAGATACAGGGACAGCGTTTTAAAGCCATGAAGTTCAGTCAATTCAGCACGTGAGCACGTGAACACAATGACAAATCAGCGCTGTTTAAGAACGCGCTCAACAGCGCTCAGTTGTTAGCAGGAAATGGATGTTTTTAAATTTCAGTACAGATTGATACTGAATTCCAGTATTGTGACAACCCTAGTGTTGGGAAAACATGAAGAAATTAAGTTAGATTATTAGTTCTTACAAATTTATGTGGATTGAGCATAAAACAATTAAGTTATCCCAAAAAAAAGTAAGCTGTCCTAACTTTTGCTATTTGGGTAAACTTATTTAAATGAATTGTTGAATGAACAATTCTTTTGTTTTTGTTTTGTGATGACTTACAGTTAAAGTCAGAATTATTAGCCCCACTGTTTATGTTTTTTCTTCAATTTCTGTTTAACGCAGAGAAGGTTTTTTTAACACATTTCTAAACATAATAGTTTTAATAACTCATCTCTAATAACTGATTTATTTTATCTTTGCCATGATGACAGTAAATAGTATTTGACTAGATATTTTTCAAGACACTTCTATAGAGCTTAAAGTGACATTTAAAGGCTTAACTAGGTTAATTAGGTTAACTAGGCAGGTTAGGGTAATTAGGCAAGTTATTGTATAATGATGGTTTGTTCTGTAGACTATCAAAATATATTAAAGGGGCTAATAATTTTGACCTTAAAATTTTATTAAAAAATTAAAAACTGCTTTTATTCTAGCCGAAATAAAACAAATAAGACTTTCTCCAGAAGAAAAAATATTATCAGACATACTGTGAAAATTTCCTTGCTCTGTTAAACATAATTTGGGAAATATTTTAAAAAGAAAAAAAACTCAAAGGGGGCTAATAATTCTGACTTCAACCGTAATAGTTTCTTGTTCAATCCACTTCATTTTGTAAAAATGATTAGAATCCCCCTTTCCACCTCATCTCCTCTTTTTCCTCCCTATTCTAAGGGGAGCTCTCGAGAATTACCTGATCTCGGACCCCCTTGATATGTTTATTGACCAGGCGAGAGCCTTGGGCTCAATTATCTCTAAGCTCAGGGTTCTCTGCCGGGACAGCATGCCAAACCTGCTATTAACGGCAAGCATATCTACAGTGCATTTGGAAAGTATTTATGTCGCTTCACTTTTTCCACATTTGTTTTTGTTACAGCCTTATTCCAAAAAGGATTAAATTAATTCATTTCCTCAAAATTCTACACACAATCCCCCATAATGACAATGTGAAAAAAAGAGTTTTTGAAATTGTTGCAAATTTATTAAAAATAAAAAACCTGAAAAATCACATGTACATCAGTATTCACCTTTGCACCTTTGGCAGCAATTACAGCCTCAAGTCTTTTTGAATATGATGCCACAAGCTTGACACGCCTGTCTTTAGGAATTTTTGCCCATTCCTCTTTGCAGTACCTCTCAAGCTCTATCAGGTTGGATGGGAAGCGACAGTGTACAGCCATTTTCAGATCTCTCCAGAGATGTTCAATAGGATTTAGGTCTGGGCTCTGGCTGGGCCACTCAAGGACATTCACAGAGTTGTTGTGAAGCCACTCTATTGATATTTTGGTGGTGTGCTTTGGGTCATTGTCCTGCTGGAAGATGAACCGTCGCCCCAGTCTGAGGTCAAGAGCACTCTGAAGCAGGTTTTCATTCAGGATGTCTCTGTACGTTGCTGCATTCATCTTTCCCTCTATCCTGACTAGAGTTCCAGTTCCTGCTGCTGAAAAACATCCCCACAGCATGATGCTGCCACCACCATGCTTCACTGTAGGGATGGTATTAGCCTGGTGATGAGCGCTGCCTGGTTTTCTCCAAACGTAACGCCTGGCGTTCACTCCAAAGAGTTCAATTTTAGTCTCATCAGACCAGAGAATTTAGTTTCTTATGGTCTGAAAGTCCTTCAGATGCCTTTTGGCAAATTCCAGGCGGGGAGAACACTGGAGCTCAGACAGAGTGACCATCGGGTTATTGATCACCTCCCTAACTAAGGCCCTTCTCGCCCGATCACTCAGCCTAGATGGCCGGCCAGCTCTAGGAAGAGTCCTGGAGATTCCAACATCTTCCACTTACGGATGATGGAGGCCGCTGTGCTCATTGGAACTTTCAGAGCAGCAGAAATGTTTCTGTAACCTTCCCCAGCCTTGTGCCTCAAGACAATCCTGTCTCGGAGGTCTACAGACAATTCCTTTGTCTTCATGCTTGGTTTGTGCTTTGACATGCACGGTCAACCCTGGGACCTTATATAGACAGGTGTATGCCTTTTCAAATCATGTCCAATCAACTGAATTGACTACAGGTGAACTCCAATAAAGCTGCTGAAACATCTCAAGAATGATCAGTGGAAACAGAATGTACCTGAGCTCAATGTAGCTGCACGCCAAAGGCTGTGAATACTGATGTACAAGTGATTTTACAGGTTTTTTATTTGTAATAAATTTGCAACAATTTCAAAAACTCTTTTTTCACATTGTCATTATGGGGGATTGTGTGGAGAATGTTGAGGAAATAAATGAATTAAATCCACTTTGGAATAAGCCTGTAACATAACAAGGCACGTGACTGCTCAGCTGACGACATGTAAACACATACAGCCACGCAGTGAAGGTACACCCAAACAAACACACTCACACCCACACACACACACACATACAAGAGAAACAGACAGATCCACAACCGTGACAAATGATGTAGGACATATATACATATATAAATACTTTTACACTTTAAAAATATCTGTTAATTAATAGTTTCTGTATTTTGTGATTCACAAGTGTTTACCGTTTATTTACGACTGTGACTTGCATTATGGGATGTTGATCTCTGCTCTGTCGACTTTTGATGTTGAAAATTCAACTCTACAGTTTAACAAAGTGACTTTTATTGACATTTTAGTAGTTTGAAATAATATATAGAGAATTAAGTCTGTAAAATAACAGAAAATGACTGGCAGTTTATTACAAGGTTTTTGTAGTGTAATATACAACACCAACCCAGACAATATACAGTTGAAGTCAGAATTTTTAGCCCCCCTTTGATTTTGATGATGTTTAACAGAGCAAGGAAATGTTCACAGTATGTCTGATAATATCTTTTCTTCTGGAGAAAGTCTGATTTGTTTTATTTCGGCTAGAATAAAAGCAGTTTTTAGTTTTTTAAAAAACATTTTAAGGTCAAAATTATTAGCCCCTTTAAGCTATATATTTTTTCGAGAGTCTACAGAATAAACTATCCTTATACAATAGCTTGACCAATTACCCTAACCTGCCTAGTTAACCTAATTAACCTAGTTAAGCCTTTAAATGTCACTTTAAGCTGTATAGAAGTGTCTTGAAATATATCTAGTCAAATATTATTTACTGTCATCATGGCAAAGATAAAGCAAATTTTAAAGTTATTAGAAATGAGTTATTAAAACTATTATGTTTAGAAATGTGTTGAAAAAATCTTCTCTCCGTTAAACAGAAATAGGGGAAAAAAAAATAAATGGGGCTAATAATTCTGACTTCAACTGTATCAAGTTAAACTATTAAAAATGTTCATAAAAGTCACTTTTTCAAACTTTTTAAGGTTAAAAGCTTCTGGAAGAAAGATCAAGGTCCCATAATGCAATTCAATAGCATAAATAAACAGGAAAAAATAAAAACATGAATAACAAAATACAGAAAACTGCTAATTTATGAATATTTTTTACAGTGAAGATATGCGTTTTACAGGGTAAATAAAAACAACTAGACATTAAAATGAGGTGATCAAAATAATCTTGTTTTCACTTTGAAATAAGTTTATTTTGCATATCCCTGTTGCTTGTTTTAAGAAAAACATACTTAATTTTGATTATTATTTCTGAAAATATGATACAATACAAATTTATACAAAACAATACAATATTTTTGTCAGAAAAGCATTTTTTTGCAGTGGATTTCTAAAGACAGTAAATCTCCTTCACTAAAAAAATGATTTCTGCAAAACTGTTGCAAACAATGTATATGGGATGAATTTAAACAAACAAATGAAAAGTAGTAATGTTAAACTTAATTTCTTTGTTTAAAATCAAAAACAAATTGTTCACAACCACTTAACGAAAATCCAAGGAATCATCTTTGAATCATTTTTTTCAGTGTTTGTCAATGGTCCTACATAGAAATCACCTCCTTCATCTTACCCCAGACATGCTCAATAATGTTCATATCTGGTGACTGGGCTGGCCAATCCTGGAGCACCTTGATCTTCTTTGCTTTCAGGAACTTTGATGTGGAGGCTGAAGTATGAGCAGGAGCGCTATCCTGCTGAAGAATTTGCCCTCTCCTGTGGTTTATAATGTAATGGGCAGCACAAATGTCTTGATACCTCAGGCTGCTGATGTTGCCGTCCACTCTGCAGATCTCTCGCACGCCCCCATACTGAATGTAACCCTAAACCATGGTATTTTTCCTTCACCAAACTTGACTGATTTCTGTGAGAATCTTGGGTCCATGCCAGTTCCAGTAGGTCTTCTGCAGTATTGTGATGATTGGGATGCAGTTCAACAGATGATTCATCTGAATAATCCACCTTCTGACACTTTTCCAAATGATCAGCTAGAAGTCAAGTTATTATTTGTTGCTCTTACAACTGGGATCCATGACAAGACTTATGTCAGGTAGTGTATACCTTTTTTTTTTTACATTTATTTGTGAATTTTTAGATATTTTGACTAGAAACAAGACAAAAACTGTAAAAAAGAAAAGATTTTTGCAGTGTGGAAAGGTGGAGTTTGAAGCAGGACAGAGACAGCAATTCATTCAAGTGTCCAACACACACACACACACCTGTGTCATCTCAGCATTTCATGGAGATTCACACGCAATTTGTGAGAAAAGGTAAGTCTGAAATATCTCCTGTTCATCTTTAACTAGTGCTCTGTCTGTCTGTCCACCTTCATTCTCACCCTCAGCTCAAACACAAGCGCTATTCTTCTGACAAGCTGCTTTTAAACACACACACACACACACACACACACACACACACACACACTCTCTCTCAGGTCTCATTGTTGTTAACAGTGCTCTGTGTGTGCTGGGATACTTGATCCCACAAGGACAAAGTCACTGCACAGAAATAAAGGGAGAGAAAAAGAGGAGTAGGGGGAGGAAAAGAAACATATCTCAAACTACTGGAGACGTTAAAACTCATGCTTGAGTTTAATAATAATAATAATACTTTAAAGGGTGACATGGTGGCTCAGTGGTTAGCACTGTGGCCTCACAGCAAGAAGGTCACTGGTTCGAGTCCCGACTGGACGAGTTGGCATTTCTGTGTGGAGTTTACATGTTCTCCCATGTTGGCGTGGGTTTCCTCCGGGTGCTCCGGTTTCCCCCACAGTCCAAACAAATGCTCTATAGAGGAATTGATGAACTAAATTGGCTGTAGTGTATGAGTGTGTGTGTGAATGTATGGGTGTTTCCCAGTGGTGTAAAATAATAAATTTCAAATACTCAAATTACTGTAATTGAGTAGTTTTTCTCAGGAATTGTAATTTACTTAGTAGTTTTATAAATGTGTGCTTTTACTTTCCCTTGAGGACATTTTTAGTGCTGTATCTGTACTTTTACTCCACTACTTTCCTTCAATCTGCAGTCACTACTTTATTAATTCTTGTCTATGGAGATTAGAAAAATCAGTCCTGTGATTCCTGTTCAATCAAATCACATACAGAAGGTAAATCGCATCATAATGTACTTCCTCATAACATGGGCGATTTATAATTGCAGCAAACTGTTTGGAAGCATTAAAAGTGTCCAAGAAATTCAATTCAATTCAATTCAATTCAATTCATCTTTATTTGTATAGCGCTTATACAATGTAGATTGTGTCAAAGCAGCTTCACATGGAAGATTATAGTGAATTGAAACAGTGTCAGTTCAGTTTTCAGTGTTTAAGTTCAGTTCAGTTTAGCTCAGTTCAGTGTGGGTTAATAATCACTACTGAGAGTCCAAACACTGAAGAGCAAATCCATCGATGCGCAGCTCTACAGATCCCGAACCATGCAAGCCAGTGGCGACAGTGGCGAGGAAAAAACCAACTGGCGAAAGCGAAGATTTAAAAAACCTCGAGAGAAACCAGGCTCAGTTGGGCACGACCATTTCTCCTATGGCCAAACGTCTTGTGCAGAGCTGCAGTCTAGGCGCAGGAAGCTGGACCTCAGCGAAGACTCGTCTGTCCTTGGAGCATCACAGGAGTCAGTCTCATGTTCTCACTCCACGATGACCACCACAGCAGCTGCTCAGGATATGGTCCAGAAAACCTTGGGATCATCTCGTCGCTGGTCTCGGATCGCGTCAGTGGCGCTGCATAGTCTGAGGGCCTCGAGATGAGTACCCCCAGGTGGAAATACAGAACAAGGAGAATAATTAGCGTAGCTGCTGTTCATAGTGTATAAAAACGAGAACCAAAATCATGTGTGGGGCACATCATGCGTCATACCGCTATGTACTGCACTGAGTGTATGCTTTGCTAAAAAGATAGGTTTTTAATCTAGTTTTGAACTGCGAGAGTGTGTCTGAGCCTCGGACATTATCAGGAAGGCTATTCCAGAGTTTAGGGGCCATAAATGAGAAGGCTCGACCTCCTTTACTCGACTTTGATATTCTAGGTACTACCAGAAGCCCTGAGTTTTGAGATCGTAAAGAGCGGGTTGGGTTGTAGCGAGACAGGAGGTTGGTTAGATAAACAGGAGCTAGATTATTTAAAGCTTTATATGTGAGAAGCAATATTTTATATTCAACATGAAACTTAACAGGCAGCCAGTGTAAGGAGGATAAAATTGGGGTGATATGATCATATTTTCTAGACCGGGTAAGAACTCTGGCAGCTGCATTTTGCACTAGCTGGAGTTTTTTAATAGAGGATGCTGGGCAACCAGCAAACAGAGCATTACAGTAGTCCAGCCTAGAAGTCATGAAGGCATGGACTAGCTTTTCTGCATCTGATATAGATAGCATACTTCGCAATTTAGCAATATTTCTCAGATGAAAGAAAGCAGTTTTTGTGACATGGGATATATGATTTTTGAAAGTTCAATTGCTGTCTAATATGACACCCAGATCTTTTATAGTAGAGCTAACGCTAACTTTGTATCCGTCTAGTTGCAGGTCGAGTTGTGAGAACTGCTGTGTACAGGATTTAGGCCCAATAAGTAATAATTCTGTTTTGTCTGAATTTAAGAGAAGAAAATTGTTGGTCATCAAGTCTTTAACATCTTTGATACACTCGGTTAGCTTAGACAGTTCAGACGTCTCATCAGGTTTAGTTGAAATGTATAATTGAGTATCGTCTGCATAGCAGTGAAAGCTGATCCCATGTTTTCTAATAATGTCCCCCAGGGGAAGCATGTATATTGTAAACAGCAAAGGGCCTAAAACTGACCCTTGAGGGACCTCGTACTTTACTGGCCTGACTTGTGAAAGCTGTCCATTAATATTCACAAATTGGTAACGGTTAGCTAAGTATGACCTAAACCATTCAAGAGCCTGTTTTTGGACACCTGTAGAGTTTAAGCGGTCTATGAGAATATTGTGGTCAATGGTGTCAAATGCGGCGCTAAGGTCGAGTAAGACTAATAGTGAGATGCACCCTTGGTCAGCAGCTAAGAGTAAATCGATGGTTATTTTTACTAATGCGGTTTCTGTACTATGATGAGGCCTGAAACCTGACTGAAACACTTCAAAAATATTGTTTGTCTGCAGAAAGGAGGATAATTGGGTAGAAACAACTTTTTCTAGTATTTTAGACATGAATGGAAGATTTGAAATAGGCCTTTAATTTGCTAAGTTGCTCGGGTCTAGTTGTGGTTTCTTATTAATAGGTTTAATAACAGCTAGCTTGTAAGGATTTGGAACATGGCCTAAAGATAACGAAGAGTTGATAACATTAAGGAGAGGTTCTCTTATAAGAGGTATCAATTCTTTCAGTAATTTTGTTGGAATTTTATCTAACATACATGAAGCTGGTTTAGAGCTATTTATAACTTTATCTAGCTCTTCCTGTTCTATGATTTTGAAGCATTGTAGGTTATTTTGATTCAGTTGAATGTTTACTGGATCTGGAGTATTAGGCGGTGCAGAAAGTTTAACATCATCTATTTTCTGTCTAAAGCCTTCTATTTTATCACTGAAAAAATTCATGAAGTCATCACTACTAATTTGCGGTGGGACATTTTGTTCCAAAGATGATCGATTATTTGTTAGTTTAGCAATGGTGTTAAATAAAAATCTCGGATTGTTATGATTATTTTCAATAAGTTTGCGGAGGTGCTCGGCCCTGGCAGATTTAAGAGCCTCCTATAGTTGGACATACTGTCTTTGTACGCAATTCTAAAAACCTCTAAATTAGTTTTTTTCCATTTACGTTCCAGAGCACGGGTTGCTGTTTTGAGAGCGCGAGTATGATTATTGTACCATGGTGCAGTTTTATTCTCTCTAGCCTTTTTTAATTTGATGGGTGCCACTGTATTAAGTGTGCTAGTAAAGATGGCATCCATACTGCTGGTTACTACGTCGAGGTCATTTGCGTTTGCGGGTGTATTTCGAAATAAAGAGAGATCAGGTAAGTTATTTATGAATTCATCCTTGGTGGACGGAACGATAGTCCTACCAGGGCGGTATATTGGTGCAGATCTGCCAATTTGAGGTAAACGTAGCTTATATAGCAAGAGGTAGTGGTCAGTAACATCATCACTTTGTGGTATAGTGTCTACATCAAAGACCTCAATTCCATAAGACAATATTAGATCTAATGTATGCTTTAAGCGATGGGTTGGACCAACAGCATTTTGTTTTATCCCAAGTGAATGTAATAGATCCATAAAGGCGAGCCCTAGTGTATCATTGGAGTAATCTACGTGGATGTTAAAGTCTCCTACAATTAGTATTTTATCAGTTTTAATTAGTAAGTCAGAAATAAAATCAGAAAACTCTTTTAGAAAATTGACATAGGGTCCTGGGTGTCTTTATATGGTGATTATAGCGAGAGATAACATAGGTTTTTGCATAATATCCGGTAGCATAACATTAAGAGCTAATACCTCAAAGGAGTTAAACATAATTCCATTTCTCTGATTAACATTAAGAATATCACTAAAGATTGATGCAACTCCACCACCACGACCGGTTTGACGAGCCTTATGCTTATATGCAAATCCAGGAGGAGTTGCTTCATTTAAGCTAATATAGTCATTTTGTTTCAGCCAGGTTTCAGTAAGACAGAGTGCATTTAGATTGTTATCTGTTATTATTTCATTTATGATAAGCGTTTTAGGTGCTAGTGACCTGATGTTTAGGAGACCAAGCTTTACGAAGTTTGTATTATCATGTTTTATTAGATTTTCAGCTTTTATTCTTAATAGATTTTTTCTAGAGCACACAGTACGTTTAATTGTTGTTCTAATAGTACGAGGAACAGACACAGTCTCTATGGGGTAAGTTAGACATGTATTACTGTAATTTAAGTGGGACAAACAAGAGTCTATATGGATAAAATGTGAATTTTTACTTACTAGTTAGACAGAACGAAGCATCTTAGAGATGTTGTCCGACAGCAGTTCAGCTCCAACTCGACTAGGGTGCAGGCCATCTGGACGGAAAAGCTTAGGACGCTCCCAGAAAAGATTCCAGTTATTGGCAAAGAGCAGTTTCTGTTCATTACACCATGTTAATAGCCATTCATTTAGAGCAAAAAGTCTACTGAACCTTTCATTTCCTCGGCGGTAGGTAGGAAGCGGTCCAGAAACGATGATCTGCGTGGCGGGCGAGGTGTGTCGAACCGTCTCGATGAGGCTCCTGAAGTCCCTCTTCAGGATCTCCGACTGGCGGAGCCCGGTGTCGTTCGTCCCCACATGGAGGACAACGGCACCGAGGCTCTCGCCAGCGCTCAGGATACTCGGAATCTGTGTAGAAATATTCTTAACGCGAGCACCAGGAAAGCAGAATGTGCGTACTTTATTACCTGAAGTGATAGCCACATCGTGACCCGTCTCGCGGAGAGGGGCGAAGCGGTTCTTAAAGAGATCTCAAACGCGGGAGGAGGAGTTCTCTGGTTCCTGGTCACCCTACGCGGCTGCACCCAGGGGCCGTGGTAGCCGGGTGTCGGCGTAAACGACCCCTGGGCGAACCGCGTCCTAGGTGCGCTGGGCCTGGACAGAGAAACACGAGGGGTTGAGGTAGACGGAGTGTCACGGCTGTATTGTGCACTTACCTCAGGTGAGTGAGCTGCAGCCCGGGGCACACCGAGCATGGCCCTTTGCGCCCTAAGCTGCATTCGCTTCACCTGCAGAACACGGATGCGTTCTTCCAACTGCTCCAGCTCCATGTCCAGCGCCTCCATCGATGTCTCTCCTGCACACAAGGACGAAGACACAAGCGACATCATACAGGGTAACGAGCAAAGCCAGTAAGTGCGAAAATTAGGGAATGAAAGCATTCGGTAGCTTTAGCTGACTAGCGGTGCTAGCAGGCTAAGCTACAAACAACAGGCGGATGCTCGAGAGACAGAACGTTTTAAAGTAGATTTATTTGTATAAAGTGTTAAATGTTATATAAAATGTATTTGGGGATTGTTCCCCCTAAGTAGTATTTAGCAAATGTGGAGGTATTTGATAATAAAAATGCGAATTGCGAATCTATGCAACAGAGCGAGCTCCAAACACACCCGCTGCAGCAGCTAGCTAGCGTAACAGCGGCAGTTGCCCAAAATCTTTACACGCATTGACCCAGAGACTGTTTAGATGCACGTCACTGATGAGAAGATGACGGATGTTTTTACTGTATGATGACCGAAATGGCCTTAAACACCCAGCAGGCACATGACGTCAACATGACATCAGATTGACGTTGTACCCCAACCTCATGGGGACATTGCATTTTGTTTGGAAATAAAAATTGGGTTGACGTCAGGCCGACGTCAACGTCCAACCTAAAATCAACCAAATATCAACGTCTAATTATGTTACAGCTTGACGTTGTGTGGACATTACCACTACGACGTCTATCAGACGTTGGATTTTGGCTGCCATACCTGACGAACAAATGTCAAAATTTGACGTCAATATGACGTTGGTTAAAGATGTTGGCTCGACGCCAGGCCGACTGGTCAACCTAAAATCAACGTCATTTTACGTCGTTATTGGTCATCAAAATACCGTGTCCTTATACACTGTCAAGACATTGAATTTTGGTTACCTGACCCCACAACCTAAATCTAACCTAATATTAACGTCTTATGACGTCTTGTGCCTGCTAGGCAATAACTAAATGCACTACAGAATGTTACGTTTACACACATCCACAAATTACATGTAAATGCATCAGCTTTTTACAGCGTAATACTCACTACTCACTTTTAAAAGGGCTACTTTTTACTCATACTTTGAGTAATATTCACCACAGGTACTTTTACTCTACTTGCGCTACATTATTAGGCAAGTAATGGTACTTTTACTTGAGTATAATTTTTCAGTACTCCTTCCACCACTGGGAATGCGGCTTGAAGGGCATCCGCTGCATAAAACATATACCGGAATAGTTGGAGGTTCATTCCGCTGTGGTGACCCCTGATGAATAAAGGGACTAAACTGAAGGAAAATTAATGAATGAATGAAAGAATAATAATAATTTATTTAAATATAGCACCTTTAAAACTCTACACAATAAAGAAACATGTAAAAACAGGTTTGAGTAAGGGCGTACTCACACTATGGTATCCGAACTGTGCCCAGGCCTGTTTTTCCGGATCGTTTGCAAAGTGTGAGTGCTCTGAATCGGGCTCAGGCACAGTTCACGGGCCCTGACCCGGTTGGAAGAGGTGTGCCAGAGCGCGGTTCACTTGGGCTTTGGCACGGCACGCTTGCAGTGTGAGTGCAAAACGCACCTGAGCCCGAAACTGAAGATGTGACGTCACTTTACGGGACTGTTTCATATGGATTATTTAATTATTCTTACTGTTTAATGAACACAAACTGTCGTAGATTATTAAAGACGCAAACCCCTCACTGCACGACAGCTGCGCCTTCAGCAAACCTGCTAACTCCTGCAGCACGAGGACTTCATGATTATTTATGAGCGTCAAAGGTGGCTGATCTGTTCGGCGAAATATTTGACTGCGTGTCACCGCATATCAAACAACTTAAAAGATATAACTAAAGAAATCTCCACTGTGCTGAGCGAGAGCGCTTCTTAAACTGAACAGCGCATCATCGATGACGTAAGCGTGCCCAGGCCCGAATGTAATGTGAGTGCGGGCCGTCGGGGGAGACGGGAGGGGGGACAAGCGTGCTTCGGCCCGGTTCAAGGCAACTGTACATAGTGTGAGTACGCCCTTACACTAATAATAAAACATTCAGAATAGATCAAACATTCAAGAATGTAAAATATACGTCAATATTCGTGAGCATATGGCGGATGATGATCAGAAACTGAGAATAATAATAGAGAAATCCTCTGCAAAGCTCTGAAAACAGCTTTAGATCTACTGTACATGACTCTAGATGAACGCCATGGCAACCATTCTAACTCCTAATAGCAACATTCTAAAAGCTATTTATCAGCAACCGCATGGCAACAATAGAAGCCATTCCGAAAAGTGTTATTTTGGGGTAAAGTCTAGAAGGGATACAGCTGTGGATACTCATATCAATATAGCCTAATGTTGGTGACACCGTACAACAATATTTCAGATTTTGACATTACTCTGAGGGGTAGGTGGAGGGTTGGGGTTGATGTTAATAAAGTACAATTTAATGGGTAATTTAATAAATGCTCATTTATTATTAGCCCCCTTAAGCATTTTTTTTTCGATTGGCTACAGAAGAAACCACTATTGTCCATTGAATCAGAATGCATCAGAATGGGGAAGAAAGGTGATTTAAGTGACTTTGAACGTGGCATGGTTGTTGGTACCAGATGGGCTGGTCTGAGTATTTCAGAAACTGCTGATCTGCTGGCATTTTCACGCACAACCATCTCTAGGGTTTACAAAAGGGTTTAAAACATCCAGTGAGCTGCAGTTCTGTGGGTGCAAATGTCTTGTTGATGTCAGAGGTCAGAGAAGAATAGCCAGACTGATAGAAAGGCAACAGTTACTCAAATAAGCACTCGTTACAACCGAGGTCTGCAGAAGAGCATCTCTGAACACGTCCAACCTTGAGGCAGATGGTCTACACCAGCAGAAGACCAGACCAGGTGCCACTCCTGTCAGCTAAGAACAGGAAACTGAGGCTACAATTCACACAGGCTCACCAAAATTGGACAATAGAAGATTGGAAAAATGTTGCCTGGTCTGATGAGTCTCGATTTCTGCTGTGACATTCGGATGGTCAACAACAACATGAAAGCATGGATCCATCCTGCCTTGTATTAACGGTTCAGGCTGGTGGTGGTGGTGTAATGGTGTGAGGGATGTTTTCGTGGCACACTTTGGGCCATTAGTATCAATTGAGCATTGTGTCAACGCCACAGCCTACCTGAGTATTGTTGCTGACCATGTCCATCCCTTTATGACCACAGTGTACCCATCTTCTGATGGCTACTTCCAGCAGGATAACACACCATGTCATAAAGTGTGAATCATCTCAGACTGGTTTCTTAAACATGACAATGAGTTCACTGTACTCAAATGGCCTCCACAGTCACCAGAGTTTAATCCAATAGAGCACCTCTGGGATGTGGTGGAACGGGAGATTCGCATCATGGATGTGCAGCTGACAAATCTGCAGCAACTGTGTGATGGTATCATGTCAATATGGAGCAAAATCTCTGAGGAATATTTCCAGTACCTTGTTGAATCTATACCACGAAGGATTAAGGCAGTTCTAAAGGGGGTCCAACCCGGTACTAGTAAGGTGTACCTAATAAAGAGGGTGGTGAGTGTATATTTATATAATTAGTTTTTTTTTTTTCCATTTCCAATGCATTTGAAATGTTATTTCTTTTCCTTTTCATAGAGATGAGAAAGCAAATGTAATTTTATAGAGAGCAAATACATGGAGCTCTATATTTTTACATGTCGTTGTATGGTCATGCATATGAGGCCACATGATAGTGTGTGGTTTTATGTTTGGTTTATAATAGTAGAAAAAAAATGGAATATTCTCAATAATATTTGTAAAAAAATGTAAATATTTTGTTAAAAAGAGTACAAAATATAATTGAAGTAACTTTGATTTTGTTTTAACCTAAATTACATTAAACTGACATGACAACAATGACTGGTAAAATATACAGTTGAAGTCAGAATTATTAGCCCCCCTGTTTATTTTTTCCCCCAATTTCTGTTTAACAGAGAGAATATTTTTTCAACACATTATTAAACATAATAGTTTTAATAACTCATCTCTAATAACTGATTTATTTTATCTTTGCCATGATGACAGTAAATAATATTTGACTAGATATTTTCAAGACACTTCTATACAGCTAAAAGTGACATTTAAAGGCTTAACTAGGTTAATTAGGTTAACTAGGCAGGTTAGGGTATTTAGGCAAGTTTTTGTATAATGATGGTTTGTTCTGTAGACTATTGAAAAAATATATAGCTTAAAGGGGCTAATAATATTGTCCATAAAATGGCTTTTAAAAAATGTAAAACTGCTTTTATTCTAGCCGAAATAAAACAAATAAGACTTTCTCCAGAAGAAAAAACATTATCAGACATACTGTGAAAATTTCTTTGCTCTGTTAAACATAATTTGGGAAATTTTAAAAAGAAAAAAATTAAAAAGGGGCAAATAATTCTGACTTCAACTGTATATATTCATTAATTTATTTTCTTTTCAGCTTAGTCCCTTTATTAATCTGGGGTCGCCACAGCGGAATGAACCGCCAACTTATCCACCATATGTTTTACACAGTGGATGCCCTTCCAGCTGCAACTCAACACTGGGAAACACCCAAACACTCTTACATTTACACACATACACTACAGACAATTTAGCTTATTCAATTCACCTGTACCGCATGTCTTTGGACTGTGGAGGAAACCGGAGCACCCAGAGAAAACCCACACCAACACGGGGAGAATATGCAAACTCCACACAGAAATGCCAACTGACCCAGCTGGGGCTCGAACCAGCAACCTTCTTGCTGTGAGGCAATTCTCACTGCCCCAAATATATATATATATATATATATATATATATATATATATATATATATATATATATATATATATATATATATATATATATATATATATATATATATATATATATATATATATATATATATATTAGAAACAAGGTTAAGTTCTTTAATTATAATGCATTTGTAATGTTATTTTGTCTTTTAATTGAGATGTTATTTCTCAAGGAAACAAGGAAATAAAGTTTACCGGCAGCTGGAAATATGAGCTGGTATTTCTTTCCTGTCACAAAAGATTGGAAATGTGAGAATTACAGTACAATTGACCATGTGAGATTATCCAGTCATTGTATCAGATGAGCCAAACAGCAGATTTATTAATAGATGCTTTCATTTTGTTCAGTAGATGCTTTTATCCAAATGAGGAAAAGAATTATAATAACAATGGCAGCAAAACCTATTTACCAGAGTAAAACCGAGCAGCGCACGAGCTTGACTGTACCAATCAAAAATAGACGACGCTGTTTTTTTGTCATATTATTGATAATATTAGTTTATGATAGGTATAATGGAAATTGTAGGAATAATACTAATTTGAAACATGCATGTGTGTTTTAAATGTGTGTTGTTTAAAATAAGTGTATAATTTAATATAATAATAATTGATAAGGGCTGCACGGTGGCGCTGTGGATAGCACGTTCGCCTCACAGCACGAAGGTCGCTGGTTCGAGCCTCGGATGGATCAGTTGGCGTTTCTGTGTGGAGTTTGCATGTTCTCCCCGTGTTCGCGTGGGTTTCCTCCGGTTTCCAAGTCCAAAAACATGTGGTACAGGTGAATTGGGTGGGCTAAATTGTGTGTAGTGTATGAGTGTGAATGAGTGTGTATGGATGTTTCCCAGAGATGGAAGGGCATCCGCTGTGTAAAACATATGCTGGATAAGTTGGCGGTTCATTCCGCTGTGGTGACCCCAGATTAATAAAGGGACTAAGCCGAAAAGAATATGACAAGCCACTGAATTATTAGAAAATAAAAAATAATCCATGACGCAAATTTTGTAGATTTTGGTTTAATTACATTTTTTGTGTGTGTATGTGTGTGTGCGTTAGGACAGCACGGTGGCTCAGTGCTTAGCACTGTCGCGTCACAGCAATTAGGTCTCTAGTTAAAGTCCCAACTGGGTCAGTTGGCATTTCTGTGTGGAGTTTGCATGTTCTCCCCGTGTTGGCGTGGGTTTCCTCCGGGTGCTCCGGTTTCCCCCACAGTCCAAACAAATGCGCTATAGGTGAATTAGATTAACTAAATTGGCCGTATTGTATGAGTGTGTGTGTGTGTGTGTGAATGTGAGAGTGTATGGGTGTTTCTCAGTACTGGGTTGCAGCTAGAAGTAATACATATGCTGGAATAGTTGGCGGTTCATTCCACTGTGGCGACCCCTGATAAATAAATAAACTAAGATAAGGGAATATGAAGGAATGAATAATTGATTAGTGTATTTATTTGTACTTGTAGTATTTTTATAGTTTATTTATTTACATTATTACTATTCTGATTTTAAACTGTTTCATATGAGCCAGTGGAATGAAATTGCATGCGTGTGCATGACAATAAAAACTTCCAGCTAGCTAACTAACTACCCAGCAAACAGTTCTGTGTTTAATAGACGTTTAATAGACATCTAAACGTAGACAGCTTGTCTAAAAGGAGGCTAAACTTGTGCTGTCAGTGAAAATCTAATAGACATCTGAGATTAGCCCAACACTAGTTGTCAAATAAACCGATTAGACAGACTTTATATGTGTAGTCATTCATTTCTGTTTATTTGGTGACTAGTTTAGTTGGGCGGGGCGGTAGCACAGTGGTTAGCACTGTCACCTCAAAGCAAGAAGCTCACTAGTTCGAGTCCTAGCTGGGTCAGTTGGCATTTCTGTGTGAAGTTTGCATGTTCTCCCCGTGTTGGCGTGGGTTTCCTCCGAGTGCTTCGGTTTCCCCCACAGTCCGAACACATGCGCTGTAGGTGAATTGAATAAGCTAAATGTGTAAGAGTGTGTAGGTGTTTCCCAGTACTGGGTTGCAGCTGGAAGGGCATCCGCTGTGTAAAACATATGCTGGAATAGTTGGCGGTTCATTCCGCTGTGGTGACCCCTGATAAATAAGCCGAAAAGAAAATGAGTGAATGACTAGTTTAGTTTTGGCCTATTCTTAGCCTTGTTTTAGCCAAGACGACTATGTTTATACATCTATTAGACATCTTTTAAATGCAAAAAATGCTTGCTGGGTAACTAAATAGCTATTTTTTAAAATTAATAAATGAAATAAAATCATAAGAATCAATGACCCAAGTGGTGTGTCACATGAATAATAAACAAAATACAGATTAATATATAAAATAACAAGCAAAACCAGTTCCCTAATTAACATTTTCAAGGATTAATGACTTCAGCGAGTGGCATTCTTAACATAATGCATAAAATATGGGATTTAATGACCAATTATTGTCTGCTCCCTACTTTAAAATCCTTGTAAAACCAGTTTGAGAGTGTGAGTATCTGCTTTCATAGTCATCAAAGGCACCTATTATGCCGAAATCACTTTTATAAGGGGTTTAAACACAGTCGTGTGAATATAACCAGCTACTAATGGTAAAACCGTATTAATTCTATTTGTTTATAATCACACTTGATAAAAGCAGTCTGCAGAAACACTTTGATTGACATTCTCTCTCTGTACGTGTCATCAGAGGGGGAAAGCCCCGCCCACTTGTGACCATCTCTCCCTCATTAGTCTAAACAGCCCTGAGTGAGAAGCAGCCATCCACCATTAGAGTTATGAGCTGCTGAGTGACTGAGAGGATCATAAATGTGGAGTTTTAGATGAAGCACAAATGAACAGTGACGGGAATCTTCATAGACTGATGTAACCAGGGGATGGGACACTGACAACAGAGTTCGGATCCAAATGCAGGTTTAATTGAGGAGGTCAGGCAAGCAATGGTCAACACGGGCAAACAGATATATGCAGGCAATCCAGAAACGTAGTCAAAGTAACAGGTCAGAAGGCTGGCGAGGGTAAAAACATGGCAAAGGGTAAAACAAGGCGAGGGTAAAAACATGGCAAAACAAGACAAAGGAAACGCGTTGTAATGTCACAGGATGTAAACAAGACTCGGCGACTAGTGTGAGTGGATGTGCTGCTTAAATATAGTGTGTAATCAGTCCTTGACAATCCTCCGGTGGTGTGTGTGCAATCAATCAGGATACAGAACGTGTGTGTGGGAGCGGAGTGCATGTATGGAGATGTAGTCCATAAAATGGCGGATTTGTAGTCCGTAAGCGATAGTGCATGTTTTCCAGCGATCTAAGAAGTTAAGATCGCTGGTGATCGTGACAACTGGCACATTCTTTTGCAGTTTTTCACACAGATAACGTGAGTCCTGTTTTGAATCTGCTGCCATGGTGACGCATATATGTTTGTAGCTCCGCCTTCTTTTGAAAAGAGCACAATCTCATTTAAATTTAAAGTGACGGTCACCAAAACAGCACATTTTCGATCAAACGCCAGTTTAAGGAGTTATAAAACATTATTTGTGTGGTATTTTGAGATGAAACCTCACACACACACTCTAGGCCACATGTGTCAATTACAAGGCCCGCGGGCCAAATGCGGCCTGTCAAAACATTTAATCAGGCCCGACAACATGTTTTGATAATGAAGTTCAAGTCGCTTTAAAAATTAGGTCTGTGTCAATTACAGTATTGAGACGCAGGTGGTGCTGTTGCGCTTCACCCTACTCGCTAATTTAGACTTTAGCACCAGTGTTGCCAACTTAGCGACTTTGTCGCTAGATTTAGCGACTTTTCAGACCCCCCTAGCGACAAATTTTCAAAAAAGCGACTAGTGACAAATCAAGCGACTTTTTTGTGTGGAGATTTTTATAGACTGTCGTTTGTTCATTACTGTACCGTCCCTACTCTTCTCAACGAGCTGCGGGTGATGCCGCCGGCCCCTCCCCCGCCTCAGAGCACCGACAGGCGGCCCAGTCCTCATACAGCAGTCTCTCCCACCTGCAGCCTGACAGCAGATCACCCCTCTGCGTACCGACGGCAAATGATTTAGCAGCGGCAGTGTGAAGGTATCTGCCTTGTACAGTCAAACCGATCTGCTTCTCCTTTATTTTAACAATTTGATTTGACCGTTTATTCTTTTCTTGTTCACAATCAGAGATGTTTTAAGTGAGAGTTTCAGAACTTGTCTGAGTTTATTACGTCTGAGCGATTACTGCAAATTACTTATCTATAATGATATACTGTATTCAAACAGCAATCAATTTAGTTAAAATGACATGGTTGCATAAAGCGTAGTGCAAATATAAATACCCCATTTATTTAGCGACTTTTCGGGCAGAGCTTAGCGCCTTTTCGTTGAAAATAGTTGGCAACAGTGGTTAGCACACCGTTACGCTAAATGTAAACAAGGTAAAATAATTCTGAGACTAAAGTTAGCACAAGCACGCGTTATGTCTATGTTTGGGAGCACATACTCATGTGAACAAATGTTCTCTATAATGAAACTGACCAAAACATCCCACAAGCCCCGCCTCACAGACCAACCAGCCTGATCTCACGAGGAAACGTAAGTATTTTACGTTTTGTCAGTTTAGTGGCTAATTCGTACGAATTCGTACAAGTTCAGTCGTACGAAAATGTACGATTTTAAAAAGGAGGCGTGGCACCTAATCCCACCCCTAACCCCAACCGTCATTGGGTGATGGGCAAATCGTACAAATTTGTACGAATTAGGTCGTACGAATTCATACGAATTAGCCACTAATGAAAAAGTTACGAATTGCCGTGAGATAGCGTTGGACCAACATATTATGTCTGTAATGAAAGTAGCCATGGCAAGGGACATTACACCTAGAGTAGATGAGATTGTTTCTATGAAAAGATGCAGGGTGTCTGGTAAGAGTTAAAAAATCCCTAATTTTCTTAGGTTTGGCATGTAAGCCCAGTGCAAGTGTCATTTGGAGCAAAATAAGCTAAATAATACAATTTCTTACCATTTATTTTTTTATATATAGGCTACCATTTATCTATAATAGCCTACTAATAAATATATTGCTTTAACTTTGTTCCTCTGAAATCCACAAGTTCAGTTGTAGGCATGGACAGTTAGCATGGATCATTTCATGATTAGGTTGCCTTATTAAAGCTACAGTAAAAGAACAAGTTCAATAATACAATATCAGAAACCATCTGCTGCTTGTTACAATGTGGTATATCAGTTGTTGGCTTTTTGTTTTATCATCAGTTTTTATGAATATATGAAAACAAAAATGTGTATGTACGGCCCCTCACTTTATTCACAATATTCAGTGCGGCCCTTACCAAGTTTGGATTCAACACCCCTGCTCTAGGGACATCAGAGACTAATGTTACATCTTGTAAAAAGGGGCATAATAGGTCCGCTTTAAAGCTGCTTCAGGTCAGCAGGCAGGTTTGTCACTGGAACTGGAATGTTAAACATTACTCACCTTTTCTTTGGCAAGTTTTTCCAGTTTAGAATTTTAAGCATGTGATGCTTAGTCATGCTCGGTGATTCCACATTTATTTTACTTTCACTTTAAGTACATCTTCACCTATAAGCAGCACTGAGCTTCTTGTCAAGTGTTTGATTTCATTCATTCATTTTATTTTTGGCTTAGTCCCTTTATTAATCTGGGGTCGCCACAGCGGAATGAACCGCCAACTTATCCAGCATATGTTTTACACAGCGGAAAAAAAGCAACAAACAGCGAATTTAGAAACAAACACCAATTTTATATTTGACAACAAAACCAGCTGAACAGCCACTGGCTGCTTTGTCATGATGGAATGCTTTCCTGGTGTTACATAAAACTACAAATATGAGGAACTACAATGCACAGTACGTCTGTCCTCATTTGACACACAGCACACATATCCATTGGAAAAACAGCTGAAGGTTAAATATTTTCTGTTTTTTTAGAAAATATTTTTTTATTTTCTCTGTCAAAATAGTAACCTTTTGATTTTTCTGTGCATGCTTTTCGAAAATTTTTAAACGAGTGAACATTTTATGTGAGACATTTAGTACACCCTTTTCCAAAAAAAAAAGAAAAATCCGTAAATCCAAGATATGTATACAGTAGCATAGTGTAACGTAACAAATTATAAATGAAAATTGTGGTCAAAATGGGTTAAGCCCTGGTCAGATTACATGAATTAAATGTGATTTTGCCATAATTGACTTGACATAAGTTGTAAATGACAAACCGACATTGGGATGCAAGATTCAATAGTTTTTTTCCAGTGTAGCGTGTAACAGTGCATGACAACCAATACCATATCTGAGATGCTTCACGTTTGTGCAGATTTATTTTACGAAAATCAGACAGCGCTTCTATAAAAAATGATCGATAAAAGGTTTATTAGATTAGATTAGATTAGATTAGATTCAACTTTATGGTCATTACACATGTACAAGTACAAGGAAACGAAATGCGGTTTAGGTCTAACCAGGAGTGCAATAGCAGCAAGTGCAGGATACAGGTATAAGTTATAAAGTGCAGTTATAGAAAAACTATGGTGATATTTACAAATAGATGTACTATGAACATTATATACAGGTTGTGTTAGCTATGAACAGAGATTTACAATAGATGGATTTATGTACAGGTTGCTGTTAATAATCAGAAGTGTGCAGATATATAAACATAATTACGAATGTATATGTACAGTGGGTGTGTACATAATTACAAATGTACATGGGTATGTACAGTTCAAATAAATGAATCAGTGCAATGAATGTGTGCAATTTTTAAATATGCAAATGTTAAATAGTGCAGTGATTATGAGAGGTCTGAGTTATGAGGAGAGTGGGGGTGTATTAGGGGGGCAAAGAGTCAGTGGGGGGCAGAGTTCAAAAGGGAGACAGCTCTGGGGAAAAGCTGTTCTTTAGTCTACTGGTTTTTGTCCGGGGGAGCCTGAAGCGCCTGCCAGAAGGCAGGAGAGAAAACAGTCTGTGAGCAGGGTGAGAGGAATCCTTAAGAATACTGCGTGCTCGGCGCAGACAGTGTTTCCTCTGGATGTCCTCTATGGCTGGCAGTGTGGTCCCTGTGATGCGTTGGGCAGTTTTCACCACCCGCTGCAGTGTCTTACTCTCCGCAACAGAGCAGCTTCCATACCAGACTGTGACACAGTTCGTCAGGATGCTCTCTATTGTGCAGCGGTAGAAGTTCATCAAGACGGCTGATGACAGCTGGTTCTTCTTAAGTTGCCTTAAGAAAAATAGGCGCTGGTGAGCCTTCTTGACCAGGCTGGAGGTGTTGGTGGTCCAGGAAAAGTCCTTTGAGATGTGGGTCCCCAGGAACTTGAAGGATGAGACGGGCTCGACGGCCATCCCATTGATGTGGATGGGATCATGTGAGCCTGTTCGTCCCTTCCTGAAGTCCACAATGAGCTCCTTGGTCTTGTCGGTGTTAAGGAGCAGATTATTGTCGGTGCACCAGGTGGCCAGATGCTGTATTATGATAAACCACTGTGAGTTTAAAATTCAATTCTCCTTTATTTCTCTAGTGCTTTTACAGTGTAGATTGTGTCAAAGCAGCTTCACATAGAAGATTATAGTAAATTGAATTAGTGTCAGTCCAGTTTTCAGTGTAACGCAGTTCAGTGTGGTTTAATAATCACAACTGAGAGTCCAAACACTGAAGAGTAATTCCTCCAATGCCTAGCTCTACAGATCCTAAACCATGCAAGCCAGTGGCGACAGCGGCGAGGAAAAAACTTCACCAACTGGCGAAAGTGAAGAATTAAAAAACCTCGAGAGAAACCAGGCTCAGTTAGGCACGGCCATTTCTCCTTGGGCCAAATGTCTTGTGCAGAGCTGCAGTCTAGGCGCCGGAGGCTGGAGAATGGTGGACCTCAGTGAAGACTCGTCTGTCCCTGGAGCGTCACAGGAATCAGTCTCATGCTCTTAACTCTACCATGACCACCACATCAGCTGCTCAGGATACGGCCTGGTCCAGGATTATGAAAACCTTGTGATCATCTCGTCGCTGGTCTTGGATCGCATCAGTGGCGCTGCATAGTCTCTGTAGGCCTCGGGATGAGTATCCCCAGGTGGAAATAGAGAATAATTAGCGTAGCTGCTGTTCATAGTGTATATAAACGAGATGCAAAAACCTGCGTGGGGGACACTCATGCATCATACCGCTAAGTGATGCACTGAGTGTATGCTTTGCTAAAAAGATAGGTTTTTAATCTAGTTTTGAACTGCGAGAGTGTGTCTGAGCCTCGGACATTATCAGGAAGGCTATTCCAGAGTTTAGGGGCCATAAATGAGAAGGCTCGACCTCCTTTACTCGACTTTGCTATTCTAGGTACTACCAGAAGCCCTGAGTTTTGAGATCTTAAAGAGCGGGTTGGGTTGTAGCGAGACAGAAGGTTGGTTAGATAAACAGGAGCTAGATTATTTAAAGCTTTATATGTGAGAAGTAATATTTTATATTCAATACGAAACTTAACAGGCAGCCAGTTTAAGGAGGATAAAATGAAATGAAACATGCTAGACTTTCTGAAGCATCGCAGACAGTCTGATCTCACTGTTTTACGTTTTGTCTGTTTAGTGGCTAATTCCTACATATAAAAATGTACGATTTTTAAAAGGAGGCGTGGCACCAAACCCCACCCCTAAACCCAACTGTCACTGGGAGATGAGCAAATTGTACTAAAATGTACGAATGAGATCATATGAAGTAATACGAATTAGCCACTAAATCAAAAAGTTACGAATTGCTGTGAGATAGCATTGGCTGTCACACTATACGACAAGAAATGATTAAATTAATTGAATCTTGTGTCCCGATGCTGTTTACGAATCCTCACGACACCCTACATCAAGAAAATCATGGGGAAAAGTGCAACAAATTTGTGTAATCTGACCAGGAATTTAGTTTGATGATGGATTTATGCGAGTAATGTATCTAAATGTTTTTCATTTTTTGGGTGAAATATCTTTTTAAGAGCATTAAAAGTTTGAAAGTTTAATATTTTAGTCAGAATATAGAAAATGTCAGTTCAAAAGGTCAGTTAAAAGTAAACGTTAATTCAGTTATTCAAACTTTAAACAAGTTTTTATTTTATTTTAATTTAACAGCTGTTTGAGGCAGCCGTTTCCTTGATCATCTCAATGGCAAAACGTGTCCCAATTGACTTGAATTCACCCTAATACTGTGGTAAAATATCTATCTATTTTAAAAAGACGTGTTGACGCAGTGTTTCTGTTCGATGCAGTGTTTGTTTGTTTTTTAAATTCTTTTTTATTGAATATTTTAGATTAACAAAGCCTGAGATCCATCCAACAGAAAGGTAGCCCAAAGTATAAATAAAACAGTAATACTGCAATAATATCTATGTTCGTTGTTTCTGTCAGTTACAGAAAAAATGATCGATAAAAGGTTTATGATAAACCACTGTGAGTTTAAAATGAAATATGCTAGACTTTCTAAAGCGCTGCAGACATGGTATCGGCTGTCGCAGTCTGATCTCACTATTTTACGTTTTGTCAGTTTAGTGGCTAATTCATATGTATGAAAATGTAGGATTTTTAAAAGGAGGCAAGACACCAAACCCCACCCCTTAACCCAACTGTCATTAGGAAATGAGTCCAATCATACAAAAAATGTACGAATGAGATTGTATGATTTATACGAATACGCCACTAAATCAAAAAGTTACAAATTGCCACGAGATAGCATTGGCTGCCGTGTACTATGTCACACTATACGACAAGAAACGATTGAATGAATTGAATCTTGTGTCCCGATGCTGTTTACGAATCCCCACAACACCCTACTTCAAGAAAATCATGCGGAAAAGTGCAACAAATTTGCGTAATCTGACCAGGAATTTAGTTTGATAATGGATTTACGAAGTAATGTATCTAAATGTTTTTCATTTTTTGGGTGAAATATCTTTTTAAGAGCATTAAAAGTTTGAAAGTTTAATATTTTAGTCAGAATATAGAAAATGTCAGTTCAAAAGGTCAGTTAAAAGTAAACGTTAATTCAGTTATTCAAACTTTAAACAAGTTTTTTTTAAATTTTAATTTAACAGCTGTTTGAGGCAGCCGTTTCCTTGGTCATCTCAATGGCAAAAAGTGTCCCAATTGACTTGAATTCACCCTAATACTGTGGTAAAATATCGATCTATTTTAAAAAGACGTGTTGACGCAGTGTTTCTGTTCGATGCAGTGTTTGTTTGTTTTTTAAATTCTTTTTTATTGAATATTTTAGATTAACAAAGCCTGAGATCCACCCAACAGAAAGGTAGCCCAAAGTATAAATAAAACAGTAATACTGCAATAATATCTATGTTCGTTGTTTCTGTCAGTTACAGAAAAAATGATCGATAAAAGGTTTATGATAAACCACTGTGAGTTTAAAATGAAATATGCTAGACTTTCTAAAGCGCTGCAGACATGGTATCGGCTGTCGCAGTCTGATCTCACTATTTTACGTTTTGTCAGTTTAGTGGCTAATTCATATGTATGAAAATGTAGGATTTTTAAAAGGACGCAAGACACCAAACCCCACCCCTAAACCCAACTGTCATTAGGAAATGAGTCCAATCATACAAAAAATGTACGAATGAGATTGTATGATTTATACGAATACGCCACTAAATCAAAAAGTTACAAATTGCCACGAGATAGCATTGGCTGCCGTGTACTATGTCACACTATACGACAAGAAACGATTGAATGAATTGAATCTTGTGTCCCGATGCTGTTTACGAATCCCCACAACAACCTAAGTCAAGAAAATCATGCGGGAAAAGTGCAACAAATTTGCGTAATCTGACCAGGAATTTAGTTTGATGATGATTTATGAGCGTAAAGTATCTAAATGTTTTTCATTTTTTGGGTGAAATATCTTTTTAAGAGCATTAAAAGTTTAATATTTTAGTCAGAATATAGAAAATGTCAGTTAAAAAAAGTCAGTTTTTCAACCGTTAAACAAGATCGCTACATTTAAATTTAACAGCCGTTTGAGGCAGCCCTTGCCTTGGTCATCTCAATGGCAAAAATTGTCCCAATTGACCTGAATTTACCCAAATACTGTGGTAAAATATCGATATATTTTAGAAAGACGTGTTGAGACACAGTGTTTTTGTTTCATGCAGTGTTCGTTTGTTTTCCCTACTGAAAAAAAACAGCTTAAACCAGCCTAATCTCGTTGGCTGGTTTTTGCTGGTTGACCAGCCTGGTTTTAGCCACTTCCAGGCTGGTTTCCAGCCATTTCCAGCCTGGTCTTAGCTGGTCAGGCTGAAAAAATGACCAACTAAAACCAGCTTGGCCAGCCTGGTTTAAGCTGGACATAGCTGGTTTTGACTGGGCTTCCAGCCTGGCTAGGCTGGTCAAGCTGGTTTTAGCTGGTCATCTCCCAGCCTGACCAGCTAAGACCAGGCTGGAAATGGCTGGAAACCAGCCTGGAAGTGTCCAAAACCAGCCTGGTCAACAAGCAAAAACCAGCCAACCAGCCTAGGCTGGTTTAAGCGTTTTTTCAGTAGGGTTTTTATTCATTTTTTAATTGAATATGTTAGATTAACAAAGCCTGAGATGCACCAAACACAAAGATAGCCCAAAATATAATAAAAACCGTAATAGTGCAATATTATAATATGTAGCCTACAAAACCAGGATTGAAACATAATGATGCAGTGTTTCATCTGACCCACTTTAAACCGTGTCTCAATCAGGAGGCAGCTAGATCTAATTCAAGCGAGTTTATAATAACTCCCAGAGCTAGACAATCGAGATCTGCAGCAGCTGTGCATATGGTCAATTAACCGGGCAAGAAAAAAAGAGGGAAAAAGTTATTAGTGAACCCCACTCATCTCCCCGCCTCTTGATTCGTGGATTCTCCACGCGTGCGCGGGAGGCGGCGCGGTGCAGTCGCGTGAAACGGTGATGACAGACAGCAGCAGCAGCAGCAGCAACAACCAACGCGCCGATATTAGCGCTGAGATGACCGGACACCAACCGAAAGCCGTCCGTTTCTCCCGAGCTGATGTAGCAACCGCTGATGAGCGCGTTTAAAGCGGCCCAGACTCTTTAATTCACCGCGCGGAGCCAGAAACTACATCCATCCATCCATCAGTCGCGGGAGCCTGAGATGACAAAGGTGGGTGAATTACGTTAACCTGCTCCGGTGTTGCCTAACAGTATCGGTCAGTGGCCTGGATTGACAGCACACCTGTCTCCTAATACCAAAATAGGGTTGTTTTTTGGGGATGTATTTACGTTGTTGTGTTGTCATGCTCAATGCGTTTGCAGCTGAATTTACCGGCGTCCCTTCCTTCACCTTTTTGATTTATATCAACGTACTGCTGATTTGTGACCCTGAATTGACAAAAGTAGTCTTATTTCGCACTGGGATGTTTTATTGAGGTAAACTAGGTTTTATATTCACACATTCGGACATTCTCTTTAATAATATAAATTCAGAAAAGTATCATTTGCAAATGGGGAAATCATAATAGCAGCCATAGATTATCAAAGAACACTGTTCAAATGGTGTCTAAGTTGTTTTGAACACATACGGTTTCAGATTGAGGTAAATTTGGTTTTATATTCACACATTCTGACTTTCTCCTCAATAATTTTAGAAAAGTATTCTTTGACAAGAGGAATCAAATTAGCAGCCACTGACTATCAAAGCACAACATTGTCCATAGTCAAATAAACATGGCTAATGTTGTTTTAATTCAAACTTGCATGTGATTTCAGAACAAATATACCATGGTAAAAAAATTATAAGGAGCATGTCACAATTTGACACTGAGTGAATGTAAGAATATAAAGCCAACTTTACCTCGATTGATGGGCTGGATTTAAATAAACTAATTTAGTTGAACATTACTTTAATCTGTTTAAATTCAGCCCATATACATTGTTTGCAACCACTTACCTCAACCAAATAGAGTAAATTCATAGAATCATTTGTTTCAGTGTGGTACTTTGCATTGCTAAGCTCTTCATTTAGACAGCTTTAAGGGGGATTTTCTGAGTATCTTTTTTATTTTGAACCCTCAGATTCCAGTCGGATGTTAATATCTCATCATTCATCAATGCACTGTAAAAATGGTGCTGCCTAATTTTTTTTAGCTGAATCAAATTAACTTTTTAGTCATCTCCACTTACTTCAGTCAAACTGACAAAGAAATATTAGATTAGACCTGAGTAACCTATTGAAATAAGTTAAAGAGCCTAAAAACATTCCTTGTCATGAATTTTTTTCTGTATAATGTTTTACAGTGTGGAAATCTCATACCATTTTTCAAAATATTTGGCACTTATGACTTATGTTTTGTGGTCACATTTAGAGATTTAGATCTCAGGATTGCATGTTAGAATAAAAATGATGTTTGCAGCTTAATTTACAAGCGTCCCTTCCTTCACCTTTCTGATTTATAACAACGTACTGCTGATTTGTGACCCTGAATTGACAAAAGTAGTCTTATTTCGCACTGGGATGTTTTATTGAGGTAAACTTGGTTTATATTCACACATTCGGACATTCTCCTTAATAATATAAATTCAGAAAAGTATCATTTGCAAATGGGGAAATCATAATAGCAGCCATAGATTATCAAAGTATAACACTGTTTAAATGACGTCTAAGTTGTTTTGAAGACTTCAGATTGAGGTAAATTTGGTTTTATATTCACACATTCTGACTCCTTAATTTTAGAAAAGTATTCTTTGACAAGAGGAATCAAATTAGCAGCCACTGACTATCAAAGCACAACATTGTCCATAGTCAAATAAACATGGCTAATGTTGTATTAATTCAAACTTGCATGTGATTTCAGAACAAATATTAAAAGTACCATGGTTAAAAAATTATAAGGAGCATGTCACAATTTGACACTGAGTGAATGTGCGAATATAAAGCCAGCTTTACCTCGATTGATGGGCTGGATTTAAATAAACTAATTTAGTTGAACATTACTTTAATTTGTTTAAATTCAGCCCATATACATTGTTTGCAACCACTTACCTCAACCAAATAGAGTAAATTCATAGAATCATTTGTTTCAGTGTGGTAGTTTGCATTGCTAAGCACTTCATTTAAACAGCTTTAAGGGGGATTTTCTGAGTATCTTTTTTATTTGGAACCCTCAGATTCCAGTCGGATGTTAATATCTCATCATTCATCAATGCACTGTAAAAATGGTGCTGCTTAATTTTTTTAGCTGAATCAAATTGACTTTTTAGTCATCTCCACTTCAGTCAAACTGACAAAGAAATATTAGATTAGACCTGAGTAACCTATTGAAATAAGTCAAAGAGCCTAAAAACATTCCTTGTCATGAATTTTTTTTGCATGATCTTTTACAGTGTGGAAATCTCATACCATTTTTCAAAATATTTGGCACTTATGACTTATGTTTTGTGGTCACATTTAGAGATTTAGATCTCAGGATTGCGTGTTAGAATAAAAATGATGTTTGCAGCTTAATTTACAAGCGTCCCTTCCTTCACCTTTCTGATTTATAACAACGTACTGCTGATTTGTGACCCTGAATTGACAAAAGTAGTCTTATTTCGCACTGGGATGTTTTATTGAGGTAAACTTGGTTTATATTCACACATTCAGACATTCTCCTTATTAATATAAATTCAGAAAAGGATCATTTGCAAATGGGGAAATCATAATAGCAGCCATAGATTATCAAAGTATAACACTGTTCAAATGATGTCTAAGTTGTTTTGAAGACTTCAGATTGAGGTAAATTTGGTTTTATATTCACACATTCTGACTCCTTAATTTTAGAAAAGTATTCTTTGACAAGAGGAATCAAATTAGCAGCCACTGACTATCAAAGCACAACATTGTCCATAGTCAATAAACTTGGCTAATGTTGTTTTAAGTCATATTTAGATGTGATTTCAGAACTAACATTAAAAGTACCATGGTAAAGATAATAGGGAGCATGTCACAATTTGACACTGAGTGAATGTGCGAATATAAAACCAACTTTACTTCCATTGATTTCAGACCCAATATTCAATGTAGTGAGGTAAACAATATAGGGACTGTTAAATGAAAAAATGTGCGAATATAAAACCAACTTTACCTCAGTGGATATTTGGGAATAGTCAGAAACACGTTGCATGAGTCAAAATGATCATTTTTCCTTTAATGATAAATTTATTAGGATGTTAAGTAGCTAAAGATCAGCTTCATTCAAAGATTTCTTTGTACATTTCCTACTGTAAAGATATCAAAACCTAATTTTTGATTACACTGAAATAAAAGATTGGATTTCTTAAATGTTTTAAGGTACTGCAAGTGGTTGCAAGCAATGTATATGGGCTGAATTTAAACAAACTAATTTAGTTGAACATTACTTTAATTTGTTTAAATTCAGCTCATATACATTGTTTGCAACCACTTACCTCAACCAAATAGAGTAAATTCATAGAATCATTTGTTTCAGTGTGGTACTTTGCATTGCTAAGCTCTTCATTTAGACAGCTTTAAAGGGGATTTTCTGAGTATTTCTTTTATTTTGAATCCTCAGATTCCAGTCGAATGTTAATGTCCCATCATTGCTATCATGCACTGTAAAAAAAAATGTGCTGCCTAAGTTTTGTAGCTGAATCAAATTAGCTTTTTTTATCTCAACTACACTGAAAAAATAACTCTTAAGATTTACTTAAAAAAAATCCTTGTAACAATTTGCACAAACAAATCACAAGTAAATTTTACAATCTTATATCAGGTACAATTCACCATGTAAAGTTTACTTGATTTATTTAGGAGTGTTCGATTAAACATCAAGTAAAAGTTAATTGATTATTTTTACTTTTGAGTCTTTATTTATTTAAATGAACCAAGTATTGTCATTTTTCTTGTTTTAGCAGAAGGAACGTCGCTTTTATCAATTTAAATAAATCTTATTGGTTACAAATTTAATAGTACATTTGGTGCAACTTGGTTTAAGACACACGTTTACACTGGAAATGTGTTATTTCACTTTCAGTGTTTCCTCTAGGATTTTTTCCAGCTGTGGCGGCAGGACTTTTACACGGATGCACCAACTACCTATGGGTGTTATTTCAATGACACGTTGTGAGCACATTTATGTAATACGAGCATGCGAATCTCTGCTTGCGCGCTGATTTCCTCTGTTCGTGCACAACTTCACACTCTAAAATAAACGCTGCTCGAGTGCGATTAAGTGCGTTTATGTGACGAGTACATCTCCAACATTTATTAGATTTGCTAGGAATATTTATGAATGTCTCCGGTAGACCTACAGAGCGGCATTAATGCGTCCTGAAGTAAAGTGAAACGGCTGAAGTAGCTGAACAGTCCTAAAGTAAAGTGAAACCGCTATAAATTCCAGCCAGATAAAGTCATAGTATGCAGAACCATAGACCTTTATCTATAAAGTATAATTATGGAAACTGTGTTCATCTTAACTGAAAGCTACGCCGTGTTTGCTGGTCTCACACACACGCACCTGTCAGTCAGTCAGCATGTCACCGTAAAGGGTTAAACAAATAGCGCACAGCACTACTACGGTTAAAGAAAAGTTTTCGCTGTTATAATTTACTTACCTTTTAATACGTTTTGGTGCGATTATAACCCGCTATTAAAAACAACAACAATGACTGAATGTTTTGAATGGGAAGCTGTAATATAGCCGTGGCGGGATGAATTTTGGTGTGGTGCCCCGCCATGGAAGAATGAATGTAGCGGAAACCATGACTTTATTTCAAGCAAATTTATTTAGCAAGAGCAAATTTACTTTATAAATGCTTACTGATGTCAGCGCTAGTGTTAGCACAGCTGTGATTTTCTGAGTGAAGCGTCAAACAATAATGCTGATAATAATAATAATAATACTTTTTATTTATAATGCGATTTTCTAGGACCTAAAGCGCTACAACATCAGAGAAATCAAACATGCAATAATACAAATATACATAAAACAAAAGCTCTAAAATATAAACAGAATAATCAAGAATCTAAAAATGCAGCCTTAAAAAGATGAGTTTTTAGCGTCTTCTTAAAACTTAGCTAGTGTTGAAGCATTTCTTACAGAATAAGGGAGAGCATTCCATAACCTGGGTGCAGCAACAGAGAAGGCTCTCTCCCCCATTGATTTTAGTTTACAGGGTGGCTGTTGAAGTGTGAGAGTATCCAACGCTATCTCACGGCAATTCGTAACTTTTTCATTAGTGGCTAATTCGTATGAATTCGTACGATCTAATTCGTACAAATTAGTACGATTTGCCCATCACCCAATGACGGTTGGGGTTAGGGGCGGGGTTGGGTGCCACGCCTCCTTTTTAAAATCGTACATTTTCGTACGACTGAACTCGTACGAATTCGTACGAATTAGCCACTAAACTGACAAAACGTAAAATACGTACGTTTCCTCGTGAGATCAGGCTGGAGTATCAGCAGACCGCAGGGAACGAGAAGGTGTGTACTGAGAGACAATGTCACAGATATAGGAGGGAGCGGTACCATGTAGAGCTTTATATGCAAGTGTGAGTGTTTTAAAAATGACACGGGACTGAACTGGGAGCCAATGCAAGCTATAAAGCGCACCAGTAATGTGCTGCCGTGGTGGAGTGCGTGTGAGAATGCGTGCTGCTGAGTTTTGAATGTACTGTAGCCATTTGATTAATTTAGCAGGTAAACCGTCAAAGAGTGCATTACAATAGTCGAAGTGACAGATGCATGAATGAGTCTTTCAGCATCTGGTTGAGTGATAATAAAAATGCTGCTCTTCTGTAAGGTGGTAACCTTAAAACTAAAAGACACGCTCCAAACTCTTCTTAATCTACAAACTAATGATGATCAAACTCTTAACAAGTCTCTCTCTCTTAAAGGTGCAGTATGTAAGTTTGACACCCAGTGGTTGAACTAGGTATTGCACTCCTGGATCATAATAAAAGTACGCTAGGATGCCAGATTGTGTACAGGAGCGAGCGATTTAAACTGTGTTCTAAATAAAAGCAACGACACGCGATAGAGGGAATATTTTCCATATTAAAAGGAGTTTTTGTCCTAACCAACACCTCGAATTGATATATTAGAAATGGCTTCTATTTCTCACAGCTGAACAACAGAAACCTATGACAGCTAGATCACCTCAGGTAAGCCTTGTGTGCTTTATTCTGTGCTAAATGCTAACAATGCGAGTTTAAATGCATTTTACATGGCATTTGTTGCCATATACTGAAAGCAGAAAGTTCACCTCAGATCTTGAAAATACAATAAACCGTCTGAAATTGAACTTTAGAACTAAACACATATGAGTGATTCAGCATCTACATTGATGTTAAAGTGGGTTAACATGTATTAAATAGATTCTAAACCTTATAGTTTCGTGAGCGAGTGCATATTCTGTGCTTCTGAAAGGCTGTATTTACATTTCTGCCGTGTTTCGTCTGGTGCAAACAGCCAAATAGCTGATCACTGCCTCGTCACAGCGTGTTGTTAGGACACGCGGTTACAATGTAACCTGCTCACCTAATGTTTACGTTCATAATATTTATGTAATTTGCTAATTAATAACCTCATGTGGAACTGCATCTGTCTCCCATACTGTTCTTTTTGGTCACGGACGCATGCTTTCAGAGTCTTTCTGAATGAATGAATGAAATACGCTGTTTTCCAACAAGGCAACCCAGGGTGCTGAAATATAATTGGCTAAACTGGCATCGTGCATATGAAATTTATCTAAACAAAGACAGAGTTCCGGCACGGAAAACCCATTTTCAAAGCAGAATATCTGACTTCAGCATTGTTTTTCAGTTAAACAAGTATGTTCACTTGGGATGTTTCTTAAATATCTGCACACATATTATGGTATTTTTATGCTTTAGAAGAGTCAAAAACTTACATACAGCACCTTTAAATTTAAACGCCTAAGATTGCTTTTATTTTCAAAGTACTTTTCTTTTAAATCAATCCCTTGCAAACCATGCTGGGAACTATCCATTGTGACCTCCATTATTAAAAGTACTTCATATTACTACGATTAGAAAATATTACGGGTAAATGAATCTTAATATTGAACTCTTTCCACTCGTTTCATTTATTACATGAAGTAAATGTTAAATAGATGATTCTAGTTATCCTTGACACTT